>CM040242.1:162532794-163732794 GCA_022545495.1 Chrysanthemum lavandulifolium
TATTACATCTAAATATGATACTTACATCAACACGATGCAACGATGAATCCATTGAAATAAACAAAATCCGATCTCTCAATCGGTGACAATATATGTTGTTTTGTGTTTGTGTTTGTGTTTAAGTTTGAGAATGATAATAAGATTTGGATTGATAATCATGTATTGATTAATTCTTGTGTATGATCCGATGGTTATTGCCGATCGGGTTTCAAATACATTGGAAAGAAAGAGTGCGGTGAAAAGTAGTTTTGTACTTTTTTTTTTTTTTTTACTTTTGCGTGGATAAATCAAGTCAAGTAAAAGTAGGTTGAGTGGCCGTCGGTTCTTGCAAATATGGTGGTTATTTGGGTAGATTAAAAAGTAAAAGTGTCTTTCCTTATGACACGTGTCATGTTTACGGTGGAGCTAGCAGCGGTCGGTGGGCTGCACATGGCCATTTTGGAGATTGAAGAAAAATTTGTGCATTGAGAACTACCAAAAGATTTTGGCGACTTTTGATCTTTTCTTTTTTTATCTCTAAAACCAAGTCTCCAACTTTGACCATCGCCCCATTATATGCCACTATCCTTTATGATGCAATTCAAGCTTCCAATTGTTGACCATTATCCTTCTTCCATACTGCATTGATAGAAATTATCTATTGTTCCAATTGTTTATTTAACATTTGTCTAAAGGTAGATAGATACCTTATTTAAGACTATCTTTTACCACAAGAAACTTTTGTTTAGCTTCGCTAAGAAGTGGTTCAAGTGTATCATAATATATCAATTATCAATATTGAAAGCTTTATTATTTGAAGTTGGTAAAAATATTATGGCCGCGACATTGTAACCAATCAAACGTTAGCAATTTTAATGTCCACAACATTCAAACCAATATCATCATTCATCAGTTAGACTTGATAAACATGCTAAAATCTGTTTGAAAAACTTTCAAACCATAGATAGTTTGTCAAATATAATTGTATGAGTAGAGTTATTTTACATACCAAACTTTTCTTACATACCTAGGGACTCATCTCCACCATCCATCTAAAAAAAATCAGTGGCTGAGATTAAACGCATTTTATTATTTCACTTATTTTTTATAATTTAAATCTCTTAAACCGTTAATCGTTAAACAAAAATATTCTGGCATCGCGACGAAGTTTAATTATCTCTATAGATAGACAGACACTATGATATATCTTTCGAAAAAGAAAAAAAATCGTTTTTCACGTTTTTTTCGTCTTTTTCACGTTATTTGAAATTTCGTTAAAAAATCGTATATGATTAAACACTAATTTGAATATCGCATGTGATATTAGTTTTAAATCATATATGATATGTGATATCGCGTGTGATATGATATGTATATCGTATCGATTTTACACTAATATCACATGTGATATTACACTAATATCATGTGATATTACATATATCATATATGATATAACTAATATCACATGTGATATTCAATTAGTGTTTAATCATATATGATTTATTAATCTGAATTCGGTTATGTAAAAAGCGAAAAAACTTAAAAAAAAAAAAAAAAAAGTGAAAAATACGAAGAAAAAAAATTTTGTCGAAAGCGTATCAAAGTCTTTTATCTATGAAAGATAATTAAATGTTACGTCATGAATGATATTTTTTTTCCGCTAACGATTAACGATTGAAAGTTATTAATATTTAAAAAAAATGGATGAAAGTGGGTTTTTTAAATTGTTATGATTAATCTCATCTATTAGATCAAATAAAAATGAATGAAAAATGAATGGTAGAGATTAATCGCTTGGCATGTAAATAATCTTTTGTCCTCAAATGATCTTAAATCTAATTGTATATGTCGATATTACAGTCATAAAGACCCAATTACCTCTGTATCAGCCAATGCTAGAGAAACAACACACACCAAAAATATTGAGAACACACAAAGATAAATAAAATTAGGATCCGGTATTGTTGTATGCTCAGAAATAATTGCTTGGTTAGAATTTATTGTCTTTGCCACATAAAATCACCAAAAATAAATGGGCGCACAGTTTTCTGGTGTTAAAACTTTAAAGTGTGATTAGACAATCTCCATGGTCAACCCTGAAGTACAAATATAATGTTGAACATGTTGTCAACCAATCATAAATATAGGCCAGACATTAACATATACTCATAATTAACTAGTTTATCAGGGCTACCCAATCAAAACTTGAGGTTAAAAGTTGGGTAATCTCAAACGCTCAAGTATACCGTAATGCGTTCTCTTTTCCACAACCTAAGAAAGTATTTATGAAAATCGAAGGGTGTGAAACTGCAAATATGACAAAAACACCCACAAAAGTAAAAAAAAAAACATTTGATGCTCACTAAACTTGCATCGGAGAATGAAACGCGTGACCTAAAACTCCTACAACTTTATAAAAAAAAGCTGATTTAAAACAAAACTTACATTAAAAATTGAAAAAATAAAATAAACATAAAAAAGAGGATTAAAAAAGCTCAAAGTTCGCTACTAAAACTTAGTCTACACTTTTAGTACAAAATGACGTCCCTATGTCAATTCTCTGAAACTGGAAAAATGAAACAAAACATAGAAATGGTGCGAGCAGGCAAACACATTTATGGAAAACATACTAAACCAGCATCAGGGCCTGCTTTACTTAATCACCACCGCCTGCAGCCTGGTTTGGCCTGTTGTTTCTGAACCCACGACCCCTTCCACGAGTTCCCCTTCCACGACCACGGCCTACATAAGATCAAACACAAGCAAATGAATTTTCAAATTTTTAACTAGGTTTCATTTGTACGATAACCAGGCAAAACGATGTTGAAGAACACTAAAATTAAATGCTTCATGTTGCTCAGCCAAAAAAAAAATCCATGTACTTGTATTTCAATTATTATGCACATATACTTTATTAACTTCTGTTAACCCGAACCCCTGACAATTTTAACCTCATGGTCTTAAAACATTTACTATAGCACAATAGCCTACAATCCTCGACAGTTTATATCTCATTTACTAGTCCTATTAGTGTAAAAATATTAGAGTTCTCTTGTGATACTAGAATTTAAGTTATTGCATGTACAAACTGCAAAATATATATATAGGAAACCAATATTTCAGCCAAACAGTGTAGCAAACAAGCATACAATGCAAACCTCAAAACTGCAACGTCAATTTTGGTACATCTATGTGGATCTCTTATACATGTACTAAAACTTTGAAACTCTATATATACACTATTTGACAGCACTTGCAAAGCTCCAACTCGGAAGTCATTACCGTGTGTATCGTCTTCATTTTATTTGATTGGTTAATTATATTGCTTACAAGTTCACTAGGAGAGTAGAAGGTAATTAAGAGTAACAAAAGGTGCATTATGTAACTGCTTAAATCAATTTAGTCACTAAATGACGTAAAAATAAAAACCATCTACCTCGTTCAAAAAATATAACTGAAGTTAAAGAAGCTTACCTCCTTGCATGGGATCTTGATTGTAACCTCCTGCATCTTGTTGATTATCCATATAATAGTCGTTATTATAGCCTCCCCTTCCTCGACCACGGAAATTACGACCACCCCTGCCCCTAGGAGACTCCTGGTTATAACCTCCAGCATCTTGTTGATTATCCATATAAGAGCCATTGTTATAACCACCCCTTCCACGACCACGGAAATTACGACCACCCCTGCCCCTTGGAGATTCTTGATTGTATCCTCCTACATCTTGCTGGTTATCCATGAAGGGGGCATTGTTGTAATTTCCCCTTCCACGGCCACGGAAACTGCGGCCTCTTCCACGACCTCTACCCCTAGGGAAACCACCAGGGCCATCCCAACCGCCATCCTCATACTCATCGGGTGCATAACCGTTTCCTATTATTACAACCAAATGTCAGTTCATGTCGAGAACAGATTATTGTCCTTATAACTGATTATATCATATGAATATCATAAAAGAGAGGATACCTTGTGGAGCTCTGGCCCTTCCTCTTCCCCGTCCCCTTCCACCACGACCCCTGCCCCTTGCGGATGGTGATCCCTCTACAAAAGAAAATTAATATAAATAAACATACTAGCTTCTATATATGAAAAAACATGTTTGGCGTCTTATACCTCCTTCATATTCAAACTCAGTCGATGGCTTCACTTGGTCAGCCGGCAATGGGGGTTGATACCTGACAGCAAGTTAAATGACTAAATGAGTGAATCTATAAAATGAATTACAACCACCATATGAAAGTTCTGATCACTAGAAGTCATTTGAAGTACTACAACGTTAAAACTATAATATGCATATAGAATAATTTGATTGTGTATACAGGCATGTTTCCTCAAAATAATACATGAATAACAGTGAAAAGCATACAGTTAACAGAATCCGATCTATCAATGCAGAACATTGAATCAAGGTATAATGCCAGGAGAAGAAAATTATCTCACCCAATAGAAGCTGTATTCAACTCATTCTTAGAAAGAGTTATAGTTATCATCGACACATGCCTAGTAGTCTCCAGACTGCCAAAAACATGAGACTTTAAGGCACAACAACAGGTACATAGGTTATTTCTTTTTACAAAGGAATCTGATCTTCTGGAGTAATCCTTCCTCTAAAGGCTCCCAGGTGTCGGTGATATCTGTGGAACCAATGGATGTAATTTGATGAAGACCAACAATGCGTCTCTGCATTACAGATTATACCGTTTATAAAATTGATCAAAGAACTAACCGATAAACTGTATAGCTTAAGAGCAAGCGTATTAGAGAGTAGAGCAAACCTTTATCAGTTCCACAATTGTAACAGTCTTGTTTATAGCTCTACCCATGGCTTTAAAACAATTTCTGACGAGCCTTTTTCCTATATAGCAGATAATCAGATAAATATTAAAATCAGAGATGAGTACAAAAGCCTCGGTCATTAAGGCTAGGTTACAATAGTACTAAGAAGAATAATCAATTAAATGTTCTTCAAAAGAAAATGGTACGTCTTAGCTAGCAAATAAAGTGTTCACTTACGGGCTCTTTTGCTTCTTAAGTTCTGTACTAGTAGTTCCTTTTTTACTAGTCTCAAACGAGTAACCTTATACTTATCGCAAATATCAAAAATTCTATAAGCAGCTTACAAAGCATAAAACTTTTACAGGCAAAATACATGGTGCGCTCTGTAGTGGCGTTATTGAACCCCATGCAGCGAGACATGATAACAGTGCAACTTTTTAGTTGAAAGTAATTTAAAGTGGATAAGCAATAGGCGTAACTTAAAGCTAGCTTTGACCCTTCATGCAAACATCAGCGGCCGGTTAGTTAGAGAACCGAGTAAAAGCTGAATAATGCTGTGCAAGTTCATAATTATCTGATACAAGTCGAATAAAGTTCATAATGTGTGTTGATTATATGTCCTACTTACATGCATAATCAAACTACAAACCGTTAAAACGATAACTACACTAGTAAACTGCCAGACACCAGTAATTTATCATTGACAAAGCTCAATAGAACAAGTACCTGAAGCAAAGTCATGGCATAGGTAATATAGCTTCGCATCCTCCCTTGGCTAGTAATTCGGATCTCGTTCTCATCAATGGGTTGCTCTGCTCTTGGCTTCTCCACCTTCTGGTATCGATCCATCTTCATAACACAACCAACACAAAAATTACAACGTTTTTTCCAGACACTTGAGAATTACAATCCAAAAACACCATTGTGAAAAACGCGAACATCAAAAAAAATCCCAAATCATAAAATTTTAAATACAACCAACTATCAATTTAAAACAGCAAAAAAAATAAAAAAAAATAACAACATTTACACAAGCCCATATCTAGTGTTCCTTAACCACAAATAATACTAATGATAATCACATTAGTAATAACATGACTAGTAAATTAGTAATGATGCTAATGATAATAATAATCATAATAATAAGAGCATTAATAACAATGACATTAATAATACTACTAGTAATATAAATTAGTACAAAGCACACAGCTAATTAAACATTAGTAGCAAACATAAACATATAGAATAAATAATTAAGAAGCCGAAAATAAATTAAAAAACAGTTCATGCAGTGTGTAATTACTCATTAGTGCAACAATAAAATAAATAAATAACAAAACATTTCTCATTATTATTTATAAAACAATAACAAAAAGAACTAAATAAAATAACAAGAATTTATTACTATAACACAAGCAATTAAAAAAGCGAAGAAGATTAAACGGATGTAAATACCGTTTAGATTAGTATGGATAAGATGATAATAAGCTGCTTCGTAAAGAAGAGCCTCTTGGTTGTTGTTGTTGTTGTGGATGTTTCGGCTTGGAATTAAATTTTTGTTAAGCCCTAAAAAGTATATGCTTGTATTCTGTTTTTGTATTTATATCAATATCAACGCCTGTGCCCTAACCTCCCCCTCTTATCTCCAACTGCTTCAACTTGAAAGGGTTTTTGCTCCTTATCTTTAACTGGGCTGGGCTTTTCTTACACCTTTGGGCTGGGTTAGTGTTTGGATCTGCTGGTGTAGGCCTAGAAATCCTTTATTCTTAAGTGGGCTATTACTTTACTAAGGAGAAATATAAGCTTCTTAGGATGGTTAACACCAAAACGGTCTTTGTTTAGCCGCGTACATCAGAGCAAAAGATGCTTGACTTTCCCTATATAACTTACCAGAAGTATACAAGTTGTATTAATACAACTTTGTTTCGGATATAAAGGTGTGCGTCTCCATTCAAGGAGGACGACGGTGAATCATAATGTGAGGGTGAGAAGAGTGGGTGTATTGTAAGGTAATTTGTTCGCTCATTGATTGACAAGCCGGTAAATGTATAAGTAATATCGTTGCCTTACATAAAATGAAACACGTTCTAGGGCCATATGCTAGCAAATTCCATAAATGCTTTGTACTTTATCCTGCTTGGGTGGGATTACTAAGTGAGAAGAGCTCCTCAGTTGGTCTCTTGAAAGAAGAATATTTGCACATCAAATGGTGACGACATTCATCAACATGCTTAATGATCCATTAAGTAGTTGTTGTTAGGTGTTACAAGGTTTAAAATCAAACAACAACCGATTCATTTAGAATGCGACTCAAATTGGGGGAAATGGAAAACAAGTAAACACGATCTTTGAAGTTGTATTTCTATCGTCTGCCCACAAGTCATTGGGCACGTAATAAAACACCATGCTAAAACCGTTTAGGATTCATTCTCCTATAATTTTTAAATTTAAAATAAATAAATAAATAATTTTTAAATAGAAAAAATCGAAACCAAACCGAAAACCGAACCAAAACTAAAAATTGATGGTTCGGTTTTACTTTTTTCAATAACCGAAAAATTCGGTTTCGGTTTCAGTTTTCATCAAAAACCGGTCCGTAAAACCGAACCGAACATGTTTTAATATATAATTAATATAACATGAAAATAACTAAATAAACTAAATTTTTAATTCCATATTCATTTTGTGGGTGGATTAATAATATATTTATCTTAACGTTTATATGCGTATTTGTTTTGTAAATGTGTTTACTTGATAATATATCAATAAATATGTGACAATGAATATACTATGTGTATTTTCACTTACATGTGCATATGTATCATCTATATAGTGTAATTATGAAAATATGAGATAAACATTATTAAGCTTAGATTGAAAAAAGGTAAAGCGAATAACCTATTTTCAGTAAAACAAGTTTGTTGGTATAAATTTGTCACACCTAAATATAAGCGGTTAAAACCGAAATAATCGAAAACCAAACTGAAACCGATAATAAACCGAAAAATCGAACCGCCAAAAACCAAATGGTTTTGGTTTTGGTTTTATAAAACCGAATATTTTGGTTCGGTTTCGATTTTAATACAGCAAGCCCAAACCGAACAATCTTTACTCTTTCAACATGTACCTCAAAATCCTTGATCTAAATTTGTTTGTTTTCTAAACTTATACACTTAAGCCACAAAAATACTTGCTCTAATTTGTTTTCCAAACTTATACACTTCACACTCAATAACTCAATAATCCTTTGCTCTAATGCTGTCAAACTTAGAGCATCGAGATCTAATAACTTTCAAAAGAAAGGCATGTGTGTCGCGTCGTATCAACTCAAGATTTTCGTTTTACTTCCTTATCACTCACACACTAACCCCATCACTAGTCACTCAAGCCAAAACCTTCTTTTCGTTCTCTGTTCCCTTATCACTCGAAGTCAATAACGTCGACTACCATGTGTACAATTTTGCACAACTGATACTTAACATCATCTGTGTTTTTTACGGGTTTCCATTGTCATAATTTCAGGCTCTCGGCTCCGTCGATGTTTTAATCTTGTCGAATTGCTTTATTTACTAAGGAATATTACAAACAAAAGGTTCGTTAGTATATAAGAGTGAATTTGTCAATCATAAAAACCAGATGCGCCAAATATCAAAACTGAAAAAGGAACCTAAAATTAACGCTTTTCACAAAGTTACCACATCAACAACTTCTCGGAAGCTGTGGTTTCATGTCCCATTATTTGCAAAAGAAGTAAAACAATATTCCAGGGGATTCATGGCACCATATCACATATGTCTTTAGCATCATTGCCACATGCCAAAGCATAAAAGTGACATTTTAAAGATCAAGCAAACCACTATCGTTTTGTCTCTTAAATGGCTATCACTTGCTCGTCATCAAACCAAAATGCCATTTATTTCTTTGTACATCATGCAGCAATAGAGGTACATTGATGTAACCAGACGGACCTAAATTGATGTCGTGTGTGTGGACTTCTGTTACGATTATTTTAGGTCACGAAGTCTAATCTAAAAATGTCGAATTTTGTTATGAGCAACCCCGATAATGTTTTTGCTATTTACGTTTTTTTTTTTTTTTTCCATAACTTTAGTTAACTTAAATGACAATTGTGCAACATCTGAACCCAAAAACTTTTGTGTCGGTCGTCTTTAGATGTAGCAATCTATCTATCTAATATCTTAAAATCTTGTCTGGCCTCCATAAAGCACAACGTTAAATTTTATTATTAAAAACACTTCCATATTTAGCACAAATGTCTGACACCCAAATGCATCTATTCCTTCATAAGCCACGTGATACAACACGTGAGGTTCATTGACTTCTTCCATCGTTTTCTCTGCATTGATATCATTCAAACCCATCTGTTACAATCAATCAATTAATTATTCAATCATCTCCAATAATAAGTTACGATTTTGAATTGAAATCCTATATTTGATTTCCTCTTTATGTGCTTGATTCGAGAACCATTCTACGCTCCAAAAGCTGAAACCTACAATCAATCATAAACCCTAATTCGGTGCGGGTGTATTTATTTTCTTTGTCAACATTGTAATATGGAAATGGTTTGTTGCTTTCATTATCGTAAAATTGTAAGTTTGTTTTGATTGATAATATTGTGTCGATTAAAATATATGACATATTTAGGTTGATTATGTTATATTTATCTTTGTAGGTAAATTGTGATTGAGAAAGATTAACCGGGTTTGGCATGTTTTATCTCCTTTAATTCTTCAATTTAATTGTTAGTAGATGATATGGATTGATGAAAATGATTATTTTTACTTTATGTTCTATGTGTGTTTTTATGCACACCAACTATTTGATGAATTGTATTTGTGTAATTGTCATTTGTAGGGCAAAAATGGAGGGCGTGATGATTCCTTATAACCAAGAGATGATGTTGTACTAATAACATATTCACTATTTATTTTTCTTTCAAGTCTATTGTTATTGTTTTCACAGTACTTATTGTTGGAGTGGTACACCCAAATAAGTGACTTATATCCTTGTGTTAACAAGGTAAGGATACGTATCATCGATATCTTCTACACTTTTCTCACCGCCATTTTCACCGACACTTCGATCGATTTGACATGAAATTATTTTAGGTCTTTGAATGTGTTTGTTATATTGTCATAGTTTGGCAAGGTGCGAATCGACGTGTAAGGGTTTTGCTTGATTAAGATCATTCAAGTTCATGTGCTTTTAGTGTTCGTTTCTCTCGAAACTTAATTCTTGTCTTTCTTTTTGCGATCGATAACCAAGTTAAATGAGTCGGTTTGCAAAATTTGTCTTTAACATTTTCGTTGGCCTCCATCAGCGGTATGAGATATATTTTATTTACTTACTCTTTGTAGATTTACAATAAAAGCTAATAGCTATAGACTTATTTTGAAGTTGATGTGATGAATCTATGAAGGTTCAGGATAATAATGATGACGTGGGAGCTATTAGTTCCGTAACATATGCATATAGGTTCGGGATAATAATGATGTTGTCGCTATTAGTTATGTAACATATGCACATTTGTAATACTACTTACTAAACATTTAAGGCAAGTATTTTCTTGGTAGCAAATTTCACTTTATTTGGCTTCTAGAGAGGTAATCGTTGGTGAAATTAATTGAATGGGTTAAATGAGAAGATCACTAATAATACATGCCATTTTTTGGATATGATGGTTTTGGGATTACCGTTTTCCATTACTAATAGAAGATTGTTTTATACATTAGGAATAATATGTTGTTAAAATTAGATTGTATAATATATTTGTTTATGATTATGTAGTACTTTATGGAGACTTATCGAATACAAAGGCATATCGAATACAAAGGCAAAAACTCATCCAGGTTAGTGTTATTTCTATCAGATGGCTATGGCTTCTGTAGATCCTTTAGATGTTAAGGTAGATATTGGCGTCACTTGATGGGCCATTATTCTTTATTTCACTCATATTATTTTTGTGTTTGGTATAGAATTTTGAATTAAGGATTGGCTTTACACTGGAGCAGCAACACAGAATAGCATCACATAAATTTCGTGTGTGCAGGTTAATTGATCTTTCATGGCTTACTTGGCTAAATCATACTCCTTTACCATACACTAAAAAGAAAGCAACTATTGGTGGGTTTTTATTTCAGTTGACCTGAAAAAGAAGAGAGGTAAACCTATTGATGATGATAATTCAGATACATCGGAGCATTTTCAGGTATATACCATTAAAAAGATTAGGACCTAAATGTTGTTTATGTGCTTCCATATCATATGGCTTACCAAATTAGTGGCTAAATGGATGGGTATAATAGGTAAAATTGATTTTTAATTTTGCTACCGTAGAATTTTAGTTTCGCATTAGTAAATTTTATTTTCAAATGACATTTCATGTGAATGTAGATTTATGGTATTAGGATGCGGTGACCTTTTCCAAGGGTCTTGATGTAATTGAATATCTCAACCGGGAACAAGAAAGACTACAACCTTTCGATATGGTATCCTTGATCCTTAAACTTTTAATTTTCGTTGGAAAATTATGCAACGCAATAGAAGGTCCCATCTTTTACGGGATTGCGAGATACTAGAAACAGAAGGTCTCATTGTTGATGGGAAAAATTGTGAAATATTCATTACATGGCTCGAATATCTATTGCTTTGGAGCTGAGCTGCAGCGGTCTGAGAGGGTGTTATAGGTACTATTTTGGACACACATATGCCATACTATATCACTTCTTTGATGGTTCGGTCCTATATGTGTATGTAGTTATTATGTTATAATTTTTCTTTGTGATAGACAACATTAGCTCTCATTTGAAGCTTTACATACATCAATGTCTCCTGCGATATTAAAGTCCCATCTATTCGGTGAGTTTTCTTTTATGGTGTTTTTATACATTAACAATCTTGGATTGAAAATCTTGGAGGAAACACGGAATTCAATCTTGGATTGAGAAATCTTTGAAAAGCGTTCGACTTATGCATCTGAGCACAGTGTTCGATATGATGGAGTATCTGAGTTGGAGTGTGCTTATTTATGTGCCTAATGTTTGGAGTGTCACTGTGGAAAGAATAAGCACTCAAAGCAATCATTAACACTGCTCTCTCATCATATAGCGTACACTTATTTACGAGTGGTTATACATTTTGGCGTGTTTGGGATTGCTTATTTAAGTACTTTTTCGCTTATCACATTGTTTTAAGCATATAAGCACTGTCAAACACCATCAAAGAGTGTTTATATGCTTATTTTAGAAAACATAAGCACTTGAAAGTATGCATGTTGATACATTAATTTTAAAGCAGATAATCCTAAGCACCCACACTGTATGATTTTGATGATCTTTCCATACATTTAACTCTTTGTGTCACTCAGGGTAAATGGTAAAAGAAAAAATGTGTAAAAAATTCCCTAGACATTTCTTTGGTTGCTACATATTAGTGATTTATATTTTTCACTTAGATTGATCTTTGATATTTGTTGTATAGTGTTTACTTGAAATATTGCTAAAGTTGTTTTTTAATACTACGTA
The DNA here is from genome assembly GCA_022545495.1 of Chrysanthemum lavandulifolium. Classification (NCBI taxonomy): domain Eukaryota; kingdom Viridiplantae; phylum Streptophyta; class Magnoliopsida; order Asterales; family Asteraceae; genus Chrysanthemum; species Chrysanthemum lavandulifolium. Next base: position 162,545,100 of record CM040242.1, read on the forward strand.
ACAGACAAAATTCCTTCTGCAATCCCAAAGTTTGTTTGTTTAATTAGTCAAATAAGTGAATAATACCAAAGAAAAAAGAATATTTTTCTAATTTGCAATTTTGGTTAGTTTCATCATTTACATGTTACATGTTAAATGTTACAGTAGCCAGAATTGTTAACTTGACATTGTAAGCATAAATTTGAGTTTAGTTTGATACATCTGACTTTGTGAGCGATTATACGATAATGATAATTTATGTTTACGCTACTTAAGTATTTGACAAAATGTGTAAGCTTAATAAATTGTTCATAAAAATATAATTTTTGCTATGCAGTTACGAAAGCATGAAAGATCCAAGTTCTGTTGCTATGTACTATATTACCCATCCTTACTTTTGGTGGAATGTCAACATAATTACGTTTTGGAGCAAAATTATAAGGCGAGATATATATCAACATGAATATGGCATGCTACCTTTAATTATTCTCTTGAATCTTACGAGTTAATAATCACTTTGCTATCCATCTTAATATGTGGAAATGGGCTATAGGTGCCAATGAATGTGCGCGAGAAAGTTTTAGATTAAACCATCCGAACCTGCACCAATGGATGTATGATTTAAAACAACCAGACCACTCTCTCCGTATACAGTGCAAGTCAATCCTACATCAGAAGCTCTATATTTTACATGTTAAGGATTCGAAAAAGATAAAGATATCTTCCTGAGAATTTTTTTGGTGACCAGGTACTTTTAATTAGTGTCTCATGTTCCGGTTATCAAATAGTTTATAATTCACTGCATATATGCTCATCTGAAAATTTAAATTTCTACCCATAAAGGGTCGAATTGGGTTGGGTTTTTGCAGGAATAAGCCAAATGCGTGTAAAATTGCATAAAGTCTAAATTACTAACCCTTTGACCAATTACGTAAAAGTGTATGGTGTGTTAAGTCAACCGATTTAAAAAATGTAAGTTTTATTATATTGGATATACTATTTAGCGGCGAAGGCTGCGCAGTAATTATGTATGGTCATTGCAACATTTTTATGCAAATTTACAACTTTAAGGGTGTTTGGTGGGCTGTTTGCACGCTTTTCACGAAATCCCAAGTAGCTAAGGCCATATTCTATGTATTCGACGACCTTTTGCAAATCTGAACGATTCGGTAGATATGCCATGCGCTCAATTTAATCTCTATCTTTTCTTGCCGTTGTCATTGTGGCATTTATCGGTTTATATGGTATATAGATCGTCCTTTAGGAGTTATAACTTAATATTTATCTCAAGCCACTTACATTATTCGGCATTGACAATTAATTTTGTAAAGCTTTATTTACGTGATTGATATAAAAAAGATAGTCAAAATGGATGGGTATGGGTCAAATTATGTCGGGTCGGGTTGAGCGAACAAAGCCTTTTTCTTTTTAATCATACGAGATAGCTAATGTTTGTTATCATAAAATGATAAATTCTTTAATCAAATTCTGAGTTGATCATAATGAAAGGTCATCATCGAGTCCCTTTGAAAGAGTACTGCAAGGCCTATTAATATCATGCAAATATGGCCCTCTTCCAGTGGATTCTTTTACTTATTGCGCTTAAGCTTATGTTTAAAAAGTATTTTATTACTTATGATGAACACCCTTATAAATGGTTATATTGACTGTTTGGATCGTGCTAACATGTTTCTTTGGCTTGGTGAGATTTCATTGCAAGCTAAATCCGAGCGTAGAATGGCTTGCTAAGCTTTTAAGCGTTGTGTAAGTTGGAAATAATTCATAATTATTTATGCGGGGTTAGTAACATTACTTTATAACGAAAATGGAAGTATGATTTATAATGGGCTGATTTACGTGCGGGATCAAAATGGTTTGGGTTAAGAACTTAAGGCGGCTTAGATTAACCGAAACACTTTAATATCGATGACACTACTTCCACTACGAAGGTTGGAGTACCAATTATGCTTTTATGAACCCTTAACTTGGTTAATGGTTAGTGCTTCAAATACTATCGGTTAATATCGATGACACTACTTCCGACTACCGAGGAAAGCATTAATGAATTCGGTTTAAATCTACAAGCCGTGCTAATATCTATTCTAAACAAGTCTTGCATGCTATGATTTCCCAGAAAGGAGTTCTTCTTTGTTATTAAGTTAGGTAAAAACATGGTCAATTAACTTTTTTTTTTTTTAAATGGTTCTTCATTATGTATCTCTTTTAAATTTTGCCTAAATCATTTGCTCATCTGGATTATGGACATCATACATACATTCATTATAGACTAAGGTATTTTTGGTAATAATTTATGTAGGTGAAGACCAACTGAGTTATTTATAAAATTTAAAATTTCGACCCATTTATTTATAAATTGGTGATTTGGGTTATGTCGATCTCAAAAATTTTGTTTCACGATGGCGAGATTATATTTTATATCTGATCTGATCTATCTTTTTCAATTTAGACTAATTAGAGATGGAAAAATTGAGCTTTTAACCAATATATTTATGAATTGGTTGATTTCGGTAGTGACTATGTGACATGTTGCGAGTAAATCATAATTTTTTCTTTTGCTAAAAGGGGATTGAACCTGATTGAAATTTTACTTGATGAAATGCAGTGTGGATTAGGTGATGCTTTCAGGTGCGGCACATGCTTTTACAAGGGTCTTCCTCCTTTCAAACTTGGCCAGAAGGTATGTTTTTGAACATGTCTTAATCATACCCCTATTCCTATATCGTTAAGAAACATAAATGTTTAACCCCCGACTATCAGATCAACAATGTTAATGAGTTTTGAACATAGTCTTTACTACCTTATGGTTATGAAACATGCATCAGATTGACTATACAACTGTCACTGCATTGCATTGACCGTCACATCATAGTTTTTCCATATAGTATAGATGCGTAAAAGGGTCATTTAAAAGCATAATGTTGTTACACGGTATTATTGCGAGCCTATTTAAACGTTTTCTTCACTTTTGTGTTTGTCTATTGGTTTCCTTTGCGTAATTAATTTTTGTTGTGATTAGAGTTGTGCAATGGGTGGTTCGGGTGGGTTGGGTCGGGTCAACTCGATTCAAATTGAAACATGTCATCTTTTAAATGCAGGTCGAAAGAAACTTGGATGGTCCGGGTAATTGCGTTGAAGTAAGACCTTTATATGTGGGACAGTTTTGTTTTCCAATGCTCCCTCAGTGTCCCATGAAGGTTGCTAACTTGCCTTTTATATTTTTTTTAATGAAAATTGCGACATTCTATAAGTAGCGCAATGGTTGTTGCATGTGTTCCAAAAGATACATGCCGATGGGTTGGTGAACCGATTTCAAGATATCCCACAAGAGATAACAAGCTGTATTTGAAGAAGTTTTAAAGGAACCGAAGAGCTGAGGCGAGGTATACTTTTGCTTTTAAGGGTTTCAAGTTTGATTCAATAATTTCCACTAGGGTATTTGGGAAATCTATGCTACATTTTATATGCACTTTGAAGTACCAAAGGCGATAAGCTGAAACATGTGGCGGGTGATGCGACTTATAGTAGGCGGTGGGTGGGCCGCAAAAACACGAAACAAAGGACACATTGTTGTGGGTGTTCGGACTCAGTGTGGATTCGTTTTCATACTTCTTTCATTTGAATGGAGATCTCGAACCATTTGCTTGTGAATATGTCGCTTTAGAGGGTGTTTGGATTTGCTTTTGTCCGAAACATGAGCTTATTTGATGTTGGAAAAGCTAATAAGCTAAGTTATTTTTTTTGGCTTATGAGCCTATCAACTTGAGCTAATTGTTTACAATCGGGAAAAGATTTTCTTGTGAGCTTATCCGTGAGATGTAGGTCATTAAAATAACTTCAAAAGCCCACAAAGTAAGCTTATCCAAACATCCCTTTATGTTATATTTTATTTCTAGAGTAAATATGAACTTTTTTTAGCTTCAAAGGAGGACTGGGTCACAGCGGGTAATTATTGGAACGGGTTAAAATGGATACTTGGGTTGACCTTGAGAACTTTGTATACTCAAATGTACCAAACTTACCATGTTAATACTTAATTGCATTAGGTCTAAGTGAGTTGGTCTTACACTCTTGGGTGAGTGAGGTAATAGTTGAAGGACAAGCTTAAGTTTTTCTTACCAACTTACCATGTTAATGCTTAACATCGGGTCCTTAAATATGCACATACATAATTAGACTTCTTAACTATCCATACTTGTATCATTATCTGAGTTTTAATTGCCGAAACTCCCAAATCACGATAGTCTATATGACAAATTAGCTTTCTATATTGAGTAACAGAAAATGCCTTTTAGTTTGCACACGATCACCAAAGCAGTTAGTCTTTAGCTATTTTTCTTTATCGAAAACACCATTGATTGTATATCCAAGCATACTTTATGATGAGTTCACAACATAAGTTGGTCGAGACCATAAATTTAATCGGATGAAATATTTTGAACTTTGAGTTACATGGACAGATGGACTTACCAATCATTGTATGTATGAATCATCCTCAAGTTCGTATGCTATCTTTATAAATTTTCTATTTCTATGGAACCAAATATCTATGCATTATAAATAAGCTATTATTTTTATATGTGAAAGATGGTTCATAGTTCATACGTTCGATTTGAAATGCAAATATATATGCATTATAAATAAGCTATTATGTGTAAAAGAGGATTCATAGTTCATACGCTTGATTTTAAATGCGTTAATGATCACTCAATCTTTATAATTCAATCGTGCCCACATATTTTTAAAGTTATTAGGTGTTCACGTAATGAACTTTTGTTGAAGTGTTAAAATTGTCACTACATAGATTTGCTTATGAAGACAAACATTGTAGTTTATACTATCGACACATATAACTTATTTACAAGCATTGTAGTTTATACTATAATTGTAGAGGAAAGAGAAAATGAAGTGGAGGCGGGTTCGAGAAGACGCGGAGGCGAGGACAAAAGGATCTTTCACGTGTCTAGAATGATTGGTTTTCTTCGCTTTTACACGGATTGTAAGTGGTGTTTCATGATCTTTACAATACAAACTATAGGAACTTTCATAGTTTTAATTTAATCTTGAAAATGTGCTTCGTTCATTCGAGTTAAATATGGGACAGCGACTAATCTATTATAATACATATAACCATCCGTGTTTGAGGCAAGAATTTTTACACATTGAAATATTGTGTTGGTAATGTGTCAAACACCATAATCGGTCAATTATCTCCCGATTCGGTTAAAGAAATTCATAGTAGGATATTAATATCCTTGCTAGAAGGTAACTTCGAATTGAACCCACTAACTTTGGTATGAAAAGTCATGTCAATGATACGATAAATTTAAATATGCTTTGTTTGATAAGTATGATCAAGTAGTTTTGATCTATTTTGTAGGCGATATAATGTCAATTTCCTTTTGAGGTTGATTTTACTATTTTTTACAAATGAAAATTTAAGTTTGAAGCTTTCTTTTCAATTATATTTGCAATACTCGAACTTTGAATTGTTTTTTCACTTGTATGTCACAGGAAATGCCCATGAAGACAATTGGTACTTGGTTGTTTCATGTATGTATTTGGCTGGACTAAGTTGTCCTTGACGCTAAGTGATTAATTCTACAATCAAAGTTATTGTTTACAAGTAAAGAAGCTGCTCGAGAGCATGAATTCAAGGCGTCAAAGTTCCAAAGGTTATATGATCGTAAACATTATTTATGTAGAAAAGCATGAATTCTTATATTCTAGAGTCGATTGATCTACACTTCTATTTAATCTCAACAGAATAAAAATCGTATAAAAGAGGGTATGTGTCAAATGGGTCCAACGGGTCAAACGGTATGAGAGTGTCACTTAAAAATTATAAATTTTGTTGATGTATGAGACCTCCTATATTGTTGTATTCAAAGATTTATAAATTTTGTTGAGGTAATATTGTTTTTGTAAATATAGTATGTGCATTAGTTATGTATTTGAGAAAAAATTGAAATGGACAAAAGAGTGTGACGTGTTAATCCTACATGACCCTCACTAAAAAAAGACCACTATTAACCCGCTCCTGTTTTGACCAGTTACACGTACATACCCCTTATTCTATATTCTGTATATTTGACTAGCATTCTGAATATATTTGCGAGAATAGTTTGATGGGCGCAGTTGAGGTTAGTCAATCGATGGATGCACACCACTCGACATCACAAAGTGATACTTCTTCAAATGCGTTCCTGAGCATGAATGCTATGACCGAGAGACCTTACGGTTCTCCAGCAAGAATGATGCAACATGTTTGTTGAAACTATTAACTTGGTGACCGATTTTAGCTCGTGGTTGATGATGCAATTGCTAACACAATTCAAGTTACAAGGGATATCGAAGAAACACTATATGGCTCAAAGACCCTTCTAATAGATAATTCATTTATATATGCATACAAAGTGGAAAGTTATATGTCTTTAACTGAATATTATAAAAAACAATTGATGTATTTAACATGTGTAGTATAAAATTACACATGGCCTTTATATAAGCTTCGTCCGATTATAAAGCTATGGATTGGGATATGTCACTGAAGTTGTAACACCAAAATATGATCACGTACGATGTTGCATCATTCTTTGTATACTATTTATCTTCGTCAAGCAAATTTTAGGCATAAATTTTGGTCGTATAGGAAGTAGATCCAGTTCGGCTCATCAAAAAACAATAATCTAAAAAATAACAATTCATCTAAAAATGTCAAATATATCTGAAGTAAATTCGATCCTCTTCATAAAAAAATCATCGAAAATAACAATTCATTTAAAAATGCCAAATAAAAGTTTAATATAAACCATATAGGAAGTAGATTCGGTTAACTCATCAAAAACAATCATCTAAAAATAACAATTCATCTAAAAATGCCAAATAAAAGTTTAATATGGTCCAAATATGAAGTAGATCAGGTTCTGCTTAATCAAAAACAATCATCTAAAAATAACAATTCAATCTAAAATATGCCAAATAAAAAGTTTAATATGGACCATATAGAAGTAGATCAAGTTTGCTCATCTAAAACTAACAATTCATCTAAAAATGCCAAATAAAAATTTAATATGGATAGTATAGGAAGTAGGTCAGGTTCATTTCATAAAAACAATCATCTAAAAATAACAATTTATCTAAAAGTGCCAAATAAAAGTTTAATATGTATCGTATAGAAAGTAGATCAGGTTCGCTCATCAAAAAGCAGTCATCTAAAAATAACAATTTATCTAAAAATAACAATCATCTAAAACTAACAATTCATCTAAAAAATGCCAAATAAAAATTTAATATAGACCATATAGGAAGTAGATCAGGTTCTGCTCATCAAAAACAATCATCTAAAAATAACAATTTATCTAAAAATGCCAAATAAAAGTTTAATATGAATCATATAGAAAGTAGATTCGATTCTGCTCATAAAAACAATCATCTAAAAATAACATTCATCTAAAAAATGCCAAAATAAAAGTTTAATATGGATAGAAATAGGAAGTAGATCAGGTTCTACTAATCAAAAACAATCATCTAAAAATAACAATTCATCTAAAAATATAAAAAGTTTAATATGGACCAAATAGTAAGTAGATCCAGTTCTGCTCATCAAAAACAATCATCTAAAATTAACAATTTATCTAAAATATGCCAAATAAAAACTTTAATATGGACCATACAGAAGTAGTCAGGTCTGCTTCGTAAAAACAATTCATCTAAAAATGCCAAATAAAAGTGTAATATGGATCGTATAGGAATTAGATCAGGTTCTATTCATCAAAAACAGTCATTTAAAGAATAACAATTTATCTAAAAATGTCAAATAAAAGTTTAATATGGATAGAATAGGAAGTAGATCCAAACCTGCTAATTAAAAACAATCATCTAAAATATGCCAAATAAAAGTTTAACATGGACCATATAGGAAGTAGATCAGGTTATCTTCATCAAAAACAATCATCTAAAAAATAACAATTCATCTAAAAATGCCAAATAAAAGTTTAATATGGATATATAAAGTAGATCCAGGTTCTGCTTCATGAAAAATAATCATCTAAAAATAACAATTCATCTAAAAATGCCAAATAAAAGTTTAATATGAACCAAATAAAGTAGATCAGGTTCTAACTCATAAAAAAAGCAATCATCTAAAAATGCCAAATAAAAATTTAATATGGATCATATAAAGTAGATCAGGTTATCTTTCATTAAAACAATCATGAAAAATAACAATTTATCTAAAAAATGCCAAATAAAAATTTAATATGGACCATATAGGAGTAGATCAGGTCATACTGCATAAAAACAATCATCTAAAAATAACAATTCATCTAAAAAGTCTAAATAAAAGTTTAATAATGTAGTATAGGAGTAGATCAGGTTCTGCTTCATCAAAACAATCATCTCAAAATAACAATTCATCTAAAAATGCCAAATAAAAGTCTGATATGGGTATATAAAAGTAGATCCAGATTCTGCTAATAAAAAGCAATCATCTAAAAATCCAATAAAAATTTTAATATCAACTATAAATGATAATGAAATACCTTCTTTTTATGCTTTATTAGATTCTCGACAAATTTTTATTGGCTTACCACTTCATCAACTTCCACTACATACGCTTTTATATATGATATTCTCTAAAACATAGTCTAAACCAATTTGAGAATTAGTTTTTAAAATGAATGTCGATAGAAAATATTAACATTTTTTCCAAATATAAGATTTTGTTTGTTTAATATATGATATTGTTTTAATATCGAGTTAGTTATTTAATATATGATATTGTGTTAATATCAAAGTCTCGAAATAAAATATTACTCTTCACGTTTTAGTCATACGATGGTTTCTTAATATCGAGTTAGACATAGAATGGTTTTCTAAATATTTAAAAGCGTAAAATAAATAGTTAAGATGAAAATTAAAATATATAAATAAAAATATAAGGAAAAAACTAATATCGGGCTAAAGTAAATATTTATAAGTAATATTAAAGTTTAAGAATGTAAATTGTATATTTACGTTAAATAACAATTATAACAAAATTAATTATATATTTATTTTTATTTTTTTTAAATTAGAATCAAATTTGACAATTAATTTTTTTTTAATCTTGGCGTCTCAGACAATATTTTTTCTCGACTTTTTTATGTCTCGATTTAATGATGTTTTGTCAAATATTATGTTTAATTTTAAATTTTATTTTTAAATATTTTCACTATATAAATAATTTTGATGTCTTGTGATATTAAATTTAATATCTCTCGTAATTTTATTTAGTACCATGTTATAATATTATTCTCTTAATATCACGATAAATTAAATAATTTGAAAGATAGATGTATAAGACACTAACATACATGTCGATATTAATTATAGTGTTGAAAAAGTACCTCCTCGAGACTCAAAAATATCACTTTATGTCATGCAGTTTACATTTAATTTTAATATAGTTTTTAATTAATATTCTTTTTAAATTTATGTTTTTATAAGTATATTTTGTTTATATTAAATTTACTAGATAATTTTAATCGAGTTATATTATTTTAACGTAAATATACAATTGATCAAGCCTAGTTTCAAAAATTTAGTATATATCTTTTAATTTCATTGTAATAATATTTGAATATATATTATATTGATAAACAAAATGATGATCAATTACAAAAATATTCATGTCTATTCGAGATAATTTCTCGACATTTTTGGTAGCTCGATGTAGTGATGATTTGACAAATCACAAGATATTCGACCAAAAGATATTGATATATTATTTTACATTTCGTTTACATTCTTTCAAAAAAATATTAATATATTATTTTGCCTCGAGCTACAAACCATCAATCACATCAAAAAGTAACTTTCTCTTGTTATAAAACCTAACATTACAACCATATCTATCCTACACTTCAATAACAAAGTTAGTTCACCAAAAAAACAAAAAAACAAAAAGTGTTCTTCTTGAAAATTATGTATTTGAATTTACTATTTTTTCAAATTTGTTATTCATGATCCTGGAGGATATACTATGGTTTTTTATTTGATAAGAAACTTAGATATTTTACCGAAATATAAAAAGCGTCCAAGGCTACAATGTGAAGATGCCCTTGGTGAAATGAACATTGCAACCAACGACATTGTCAAAGAAACATGGTGACATCGCAAGCAATGATAACTTTGGACACTTAATGAAGATGGGCTTGGTGCATGAAGAAATTTTAAACATTTTGTCCCACAACGTTGAGATCGTTTGAATCCATTATATAGACGGAAAAAGAGATGCTTTTAACTTTGTAATATTAATGATATGGTGTAACCATCGGCTATGTATTTTTTTTTATCTAGTGTGATATTTAATAAAATAATAACATTAAAATCATGTAAATATTGTGATATCACATATTGAATAAAATTTTTCTTATATAGTCGTAATAATAAATTACGTGCCTCAAGTTGTTTCTTTTATCAATCATTACATGCAGACTAAACAATTTGCTTATATTAATTTATGTATAAATAGCTTAATATCACAGCAAAATTTGTGAAAAAAACACATAAAACAAAAACGCAAAAAGAAAAAAATGATATTTAATAAAATAATAAAATTAATCATGTAAATATTGCGATATCACATATTCAATTAAATTTACTAGAATTAACCTTTTCTAATCGAATATTGTTAATATAATACTTTTTTATCTCTTGTGATATCTATTTTTTTTATACTACGATAATTAATCGAAACTTATTATGATATTTAATTAAATCAATTCTTTTATGTTGTGTGATATTTATAAAACTTATTATTAATTTTAATGTGATATTAATTTATGTTGTTTTCTTATTTTTAATAAGATGCAATTTCATAATAACATTTTAATAAGATGCAATTTCATAAACCTCAATAGTCGTAATAATAAATTAGGCGGGTCAAGTAGTTTCTTTAATCAATCATTACATGCACAGTAAACAATTTGATTATTTTAATTTATGTATAAATAGCTTAATATCACAGCAAAATTTGTGAAAAAAACACATCAAGCAAAAACACAAAAAAGAAAAAAATGGAAAACAAAAATATCAATAAGAAAAGGAAACAATATAATCGAGAAAAAAAGGAAAATGACGAAGAAAAAGAAGTTAAAAAAGAAATTGAAGTTAAAAAAGAAGAAAATGAAGTTAAAGAAGAGGAAGAGGAGGAGGAGGAGGAGGAGGAGGAGGAAGAAGAAGAAGAAGAAGAAGAAGAAGAGTATGAGTGTGATATTTTTAAATGAATAAAGTATATTGATGAATCTGAAGATGACTATGATTATCAGAAATCTCCATCATTAAAAGAATATGAGAAAGAAGTAGCAAAACTTGAAAAGATGGGTGATCAAGGAGAAGAACAAGATAAAGATTCTCAAGATAATTGCAACTCTGATGAAGACTAAATTAGTATTTATGTTTGTAAACTTTATATTTAGTGTTTTAACTTTATCTTCGATGAAAAAAGCGAGTTGTATCAAACTCATATTTTGTGTTAAAATGGTTTAATGAATTAATTTTAAAACAAAAATCACATAATTTTTAATATCACGATACATAATTTTTAATATCATGATACATAATTTTTTAATATCAGAGTATGAATTTCACTTTATAAACTTTAAAAAATAAAATACTTAATCAACATTACAACTTAACAAAATGAAAATAAATAATGAAAAAAATATAAAGAAATAACATTGATAATATCCTAGTACATAAATTTGACTTTATAGCTTTAAAAAAATAATAAATAAATAAAAATAATGCAGATTCAAATCTTAACAAAACCGACGCGGACACGATAAGTTAACTTACTCCTTAAAGTTAAATTCTTCAGTACCGTGCTCAGCATTAGCATTATTTGATTTTCTTTTAACTTTCTTTCCGGTTCGTTTCGACTTCTTAATGTCTTTCTTAGCACTAAAAGTTTCTGTCTGGATTCTTTGGACAATTCACGAAATCATGATCTCGTTAATATGTTCTGATTCTACACTTTCTCAAATTTTTCCCACATTCTTTAGGATCTTTAAATCGACATCATTATTAGAAGGTTTATATCTTGCACCATAACGCCACCCTTATTTGATCCAATATCGGAGGAAAACATCAAGAGCGGCGGTTTAGGAATACCAATCATAGATGATATACTATCCTCTTTATTTCACGAAGACCGTGCGTGAGTTGATGATTCAATCGATTCATAGATGCTCAATCTTTCAAAAATATACCCGTTTTTCTTCATCATATCCGCAATGATTGATTATAGAATTCACTTTAGAATAAATTTTAGAAATACAACTACACGAAGATCCATTTGCTTTAAAAGAAGATCCAAGAAGAGGTAAAACAACGACTTCTTTTTTCCAACGTCTTAAAAGATATTGTTTAGGAATCTTGTTAATACCATATGCTCTAAGAGTATAAAAGCATGACGACATAACGAGACCACGTCTTTCAAAATGTAGACAAGACGAGTTAAGCGAGCGAGTTCCTTCATCATAATCAACACGAAAAAGTAAATGAAAAATTAACTCCAATTTATAATGAATTTAAAAAAAAAAAAAAAAAAAATCTTCACAATACTTATTTATTTAAAAAGACAATACCTTAAACTCTCCAAACCACTCTTTATCAATGTCTTTTACATAACCCAAGTTTTTCATAGACCCGGTACAACTCTCAATAGAAGCAACAATCTCGGCTGAACCACATAGAATGCTTCAAGAGTATAAAATTCTGCGACATGTTGTTCAACTAAATGATTGGTTTTCAATGAAGGTCTATTAGTTCTTGAATTATTATCAAGAACACGTTGATTATTCCTTTGTTGATCTAAGGCACTTTCATAACGAAAAGAAAATGAACTAGAGTAGAACTCCAATTAGAATTATGACCAAAAAATAGTTTTCACTTTCGGATCGTGAAGTAGTTTTCATCAAACCACTCATTGGGATATCTTTAAAATAGCGAGGATCCAACGTTCTTTTATGTTAAACATATCATTCAACCATTTATGCTTATCTAAATCAAATTCATCCAATAAAGCTTCCCATTTCGAACAAATTCAACAGGTTTATCGCTTTCCCTCCATACAAGAGAACATAGGCGTTTCTTAAATCCTCCTTCTTCACATATACTAGAACCGATCTATATAAAAAAATAATAATAATAATAATAATAATAATAATAATAATAATAATAATAATAATAATAATAATAATAATATAACTAAAAAATTATATATATAAATACCTTGGTAGGAAGTTTATTCATTATATGCCACATACAAAGCGGGTGTTTAGCGCTTTAAACATATCTGGTATAGCTATTAACATTGAAGGATCTTGATCTGTTAAAACAAGGTCGGCTCCTTAATATGAGTGTTAAGAAAAGCTGCAGTAGCCACTTATATGAAACAACATCTTCTTTCAGTAAACCACAAGCAAAATTACACATTTTGATGATTATCAACACCGTAAAAGGCACAAAAACCATATTGTACCTATATATATATATATATATATATATATATATATATATATATATATATATATATATATATATATATATATATATATATATATATATATATATATATATATATATATATAGAATACAAAACTAAATAAATAAGAATAAAGAAAGAAAAATAAAACTTACATATTAGTTTTGTGTAGCATCAAAGAAAGAACATCACCAAAAGCTTCATAATTCCTTTTACTTGTATCATCCGACCAAAACAAACAACTTAAGCGAACATCGGTGTTAGTCTTAAACTCGAGCGTAAAATTTTCATCTCTTTCTTTCAAAATACTAAACTTGTCAATAATCATTTGAGCATCATATTTACCAATATAGCTATAAATGTCACGACTCATATTCTTAAAATCAATCTTAGTAGCACCAACATTTTCATATCCTCCCAAAAGCTCTGCGATAAAATTGAATGACATACAAGGACCGATGTTTAAGTTCGAAGCCTTAATAGCAAAATCTTGATCGCCAAACTCATAGACCTATGAGACTTTTGCAAATGTCTATCCTCGGCGATAAAAAACCATGATTGTGCTCTTGACAAAATGTTTAACCCTATACTTTTCACGGATCGACAACATAAATTCTAGCTTTGCAATTTGTCCTAAACTCGATCTTATTCTCTTTCTGAGACTTAGCATCACAATTATCTTTTAAACTATCAAATTCTTTAACTTTAACTTTCTTGGTACCTTCTTTCTTTGAAAGAAATTCCTTATTCATAACAATACCTCCATCGTTAGTTTGATGGCCTCTACGAACAATAAAACCGACTTGAAGACATAATCTTCGTATGCTTTATAAGCTTCTTCAACACTATCAAACAAAGTACCTTCCATTTGGTACAAGAGTTTTAACAACAACAGGTTTAATAAGCATTGAAGTTGATGTAAAAAATCGGTGAATTTACTTCTTCATTCTCTTCAACATTAACATCGGTGACAAATTTTCATCTTCAACAAACTCATTGCTTGCACAATTTTGTCTCATTGAATCACCTAAAAAAACATAGAAAACTCAACTTTACTTAAAATATCACGGTAACTATACTTGAAAGTGCTACTGCAACAACAAATTTTATTAATAGCATCTCAATATGACTATCCTTGAAAGATATATTAATAGCATCTCGGAAAGTACTACTCTGCGCAGCAGCGACTTACTCTTCTGCGAAATTATTTCTCTTCTGCGTCAACTACCTTGAACAAATATTTCGATAAAATATCACAATAACTATCATTCAATGATATTAATAGTTTTAATATCAAAATAACTATTATTCAAAAACTATTTTCTTACCTATCACAAGAACTATACTTGAATGATATACACACCTTTAATATCACAATAACTATCATATTAAAATCATTAAACATCACAAAATAAAATAAACTTGAACAAAATGTTTTATTAAAATAATATTCCAGTTTTAAATATCAGAATAACTATCTTAAAAAACAAGTGTTACTCCAAAAAAACATTACTCCTATCGCAACAAATGTTACTCTTTGTTAATACTAATTAAACAATATTAACAATACGAAATACATAAATCATAAATCCTAGTCTTCCTAAAGGAGACCGATAACCGGCATATTCCTCAATGCGAGCCAAATCTTCCTAGTCTAGCAGACGAACTTGAGCCAAATCTTGGTATTGATGTTGTTCTGTATTTGTCGAACACACACCCACAAAATATCAGAAAATATTGTCATCTTTGCTGTCTTCATCCATCAAAAACTTTTAAATAACGGATTTTCGTTCAAGCGTAATATCATTGCAAATCGTGTAGTCTTCCCTCATACGTTGCTTCTCTACCCTTGCATGCTCAAACAAATTGATAACGTCTATAATAGCATTTTTTCGAGCCACATCATCTTCTTCACATTGTTTTTTAACGTACATTTGCATATCTTCAAGGGAATGGGAGGGACAACAAGCCATAATAATTTTGTGTTTGAAATTGTATGTTTAGAAGTATATGACAATAACAAAAAAGATTAATATCACAATAAGAACCCTTTATATGATATTACGGTTAATATCACAATAACTATATATAGATATTACTAGATTTAATATCGAATAACTATCATATAAAGGTTATTGATATCGAATAACTATCCATATATAAAAGCGGTTTTAAAGCGCAAAAAAAAAAAAAAAGCTAATAAGAAAAAAAAAAAAAAAAAAAATATGTTAATATCAAAATAAATATCAACATATTAACGTTATTAATATGTTGATATCGAATAACTATCATTATATGATATTACGGTTTAATATCACAATAACTATCATTATATGATATTACCAGTTAATATCACAATAACTATCATTATATGATATTACCGGTTAATATCGAATAACTATCATATAAAGGTTATTGATATCGAATAACTATACATATATAAAACGGTTTTAAAACGCATAATAAGAAAAAAGCAATATCACAATAACTATCATATTAACGTTATTAATATCGAATAACTATACACATATCGAAATAAAGAATTAATATCGAATAACGGTCATATTAAGGATATTGATAAAAGATACAAAAATAACATTAATATCGAATAACTATCCTCATATCGGCATAACAAACTTAATATCATAATAACTATCCTAATAATGAATAACAAACTTAATATCGAATAACTATAATACTAACGATAGAAACATCAAAGTGTAAATGTACTAATACTCATAATAACAATAGCAATATCGAGTAACTATCCTCAAAATCATAATAAAACCTTAATATCGAATAACTATCATAAAATACCTTCAACAGTTTTTTAATGAAAAATGTACCGATAGATCGGGACCGATCGAGAATCTTGATCGGGTAATTCCATTCGATAAAAATTTAAATAAAAAAGTGAGAAAAATAAGGAAATAAAATATTCTAATAAAAATAAAAAATACGGAGAGAAAAAGGGATGAATTTGGTCAAATCTCATCCGCTAAATGAAAAAGATCAACGGATGAGGTACATCCGCACATCTAAAAAAAATATCCGCGTGATCCTCACTCTATATATATATATAGTGGAGATTGATCCCCAGTATGTAAATAATCTTTTGTCTCAAACGATCTTTTATCGTATATATATATATATATATATATATATATATATATATATATATATATATATATATATATATATATATATATATATAATAGGAATTAAAATAAAAAGAATATCAAGTAGAATAAAATATTTTTTTCAAAAAGTTCACGAAAAATTCCAAAAATCCCACAAGTTGGGTATGTTGGTGCATAAAACTTTTGTGAAAACATTTTTATAATTTTGAGTTTTGATACGTTTTTTTAATGCACAAAAACAAATTTTGATGCGAAAAATTTTGATGCACAAAATTTTTAACTTGTTTTAGTTTGATGCGCAATGTTATTTTGATGAAAAAGTCAAAAGTTGGGTGCAAACCAATTTTGATGCACAAAAAAGATTTAATCTTAAACGTATATTTTCATAATTTTTTGGAAAAAATATCCACTTTTAGAAAAAGTTTTCACAACTTTTCATGCACCATCATACCCGATATTGTGGGATTTTTTGGGAATTTTTAATGAACATTTTTGAAAAAATCTTTTTATCTTTTACGGATATTTGTCTTTTTTTTTGATCTATATATATATATATATATATATATATATATATATATATATATATATTTTGAACGGCAAAATTATATTAATCGTTAAAGAGACGTGTGAAACGGAAAAAGTGATTAAGGGTCAAACAATGAAACATCATAAGTGTCTTCCTCACGTATTGATATAGTATACAAATAAGTAAAATAAAGATATATACAAAAGCTTGGGTTTAATAGTTTATAAAAGTGGCACATACTTTCAGGGAAAACGAGTGATAGTTTTTGGGCATGATTCAAAGTTTCAAACGTGCTTCTCCTAATTGATTAAAGGTCAAATGTAAGTACTTAATCTACTTTATTATAACTATCACCATCGCATGCATACACTTACACTCTCTCCAAATCAAGAATAATTAGCAATCATGCATTCCTTAAGTCACACTACTAAACAATAATATAATTATTAATTAACATATGTATAAGCAAGGAGCGGATCAAGAGAAGTCCTCGAGGTGCCCGAAAATCATATGGATTTTTTGTGTGTAGTTAGTCGTTACTCGTGTAACATTTGATAAAAGATATCTATTTTTCTTAATTATTTTATACATGTCCAAAAATTGCATTACATGTTCTTTTTTCTTAATTATAATAAAATCCACCGCACACATACATATATATATATATATATATATATATATATATATATATATATATATATATATATATATATATAATTTCTTAATTTATTATTAAATTTTTATAATTTGTCTTATATAATGTGGTCTCTTATTTTTTTACAGGGTCAGGATTTTTTTTTTACGTGAGTTTTTATGAATTCATTTCCCATAGTATATATATATATATATATATATATATATATATATATATATATATATATATATATATATATATATATATATATATATATATATATATATATATATATATATATATATATATATATATATATATATATATATATATATTGAATGGCAAATTTTTATTAAAACTAACAAGCTAAAAAAGATTACAAGTTAATATAATTGGGGTTTTGTAACCAACTAACCCAATTAATTTTAAACTTACAACGACTAGAAACCCACATATAAGACATTTGCACTACATCATCAAAAAGAAGCTCTCGACTTGGTTGAGTGGATCCAAACAACATTTGGTTTCTAAAATGCCAAATAAGCCACCACAACACGTAACAAATACCTTCGAGAATCACCTTCAAATGTTTAGGCAAACGAATATTGACGAGCCAAATAAGCCACTCATTATAAGAATTAATAGCCCTATCATCTAGCTCCCACCAAGCAAAATTTTACTCCTTACTTGACGAGCTAAAAGACATGAAAAGAAGATATGGGACGTAGATTCCACAGCCGAGTTGCAAAGGGAACACAAAATCGAAAGGATGTCAACTCCTCTAATTGAAAGATTAAATTTAGAAGGTAATTTGTCCAAACAAACCCTCCAAACATAAACATTAACCTTGATGGGAATAACCTTAACCCACCGTATATAAGTCTCTCATTTAACGCTTGCTTATTACTTGATTCATTTACAGATTACTATTTACAAACAAAAAAAATACTTTGTTTAATAAAACATGCATTACTTCACACCAATATATGAAAGCCATACGTATAAAACACGAACTTTTTAATGATTAGTTTAAGTTTTTCCATGAGAGGGGAGTCCAATTGCCAAAATGACAACTAATCAAAGTTTCCGTACTTGGTTTCTTCTCTTTTTTTAACTGCAATTTTTTTTTTTTTTTTTCACGTTATATACTACTATCATATATCTCATAAATGACTTCAGTGAAATTTGAACCATAATCTAGAGAACCAGCAAATAAATTATCATATATACTATAGAGCAAGACATGCTCTTTTCACAAGCCATTTGTCCAAAGCTGATTTGCCAAACATTAATTGCTAAGTTTCATGAGTTAAGCAAAAGCAATTCCTCGAGGTTCAGTATTGACTGCAAAATAAGTCCTGCATCATTAATTGCTATATATAGTAATTTGGCAAAAATAGTCCATAAGGTGTAAGCGACGTTGCAAGGTAAGTCCTGTAGATTAAATGCTAAGTTTCACAAGTTGACAAAAACAGTCCCTGAGGTTCAAGTGACGCTGCAAAATAAGTCCTGCCTCATTAATTGCTATCTATAGCAATCTGGCAAAAATAGTCCCTAAGGTGTAAGCGACGTTGCAAGGTAAGTCCTATAGAATTAATTGCTAACTATAGCAACCTGGCAAAATTAGTCTCTAAGGTTTAAGTGTCGCCTAAGTAAGTCCTTTGAATCCAATCCATTGCGTCGCACGGGTTCCACACTCGTATATTAACTATAGGCGGACACGATTCCTCACATGCCATTTGTCAAAAGCGGTTGCGAAACATTAATTGCTAACTTTCGCAAGTTGGCAAAAATAGTCCCCGAGGTTCAGTGGCGTTGCAAAATAAGTCTGCATCATTAATTGCAATCTATAGCAATCGGCAAAATAGTCCTTAAGGTTTAAGCGACGTTGCAAGGTAAGTCTGTAGCATTAATTGCTAACTATAGCAACCTGGCAAAATTAGTCCCTAAGGTTTAAGTGTCATTACAAAGTAAGTCCTTTTAAGCGATCCATTGCGATCGCGGGTTTCCACATCAGTATATACTAAATATGGGAGATAAGTCTTTGCTACGATGGTACTACACATTAAATGCGGCTACGATGGTTGCTACGGTCACGAACATTAAATGCTATGTTTAGCAACAGGCAAAATAGTCCCGAGATTTAAGTGTCGTCATGAAGCTAAGTCCTTTGTCGTTTCATAACACTTCGCCTGCAGCGGGATCACCCGTCAGATATACTAAAGATGGGGAGAACAAATCACCCAAAGTAGGTGCATTAAATGCTATCTTTGTCAAAATGGCAAAAATAGCCCCTGAGGTTTAAGTGGCGTTGCGAAGTAAGTCCTTTAGCATTATTTGCTATCTATAGCAAGTTGGCAAAAATAGTCCCTAAGGTTCAAGTGTCGTTGTAAAGTAAGTCCTGTAGCATTAATTGCTATCTATAGCAATTTGGCAAAAATAGTCCCTAAGGTTTAAGTGTCGTTACAAAGTAAGTCCTTTGTAGCCACGAAAATAGTCCCTAAGGTTTGAATTGTATTTGCAAGGTAGGTCCTTCAAGGACTAACCAAATAAAGTTTGTACCATTAATTGCCATCTATAGCAATTTGGCAAAAATAGTCCCTAAGGTTTAAGTGTCCTTGCAAAGTAAGTCCTTTGTTGCCACGAAACTAAGGTTTGAATTGTCTTTGCAACGTAGGTCCTTCAAGGACTAACCAAATAAATAGACAAACAAATTTTCCGGCCATTCATCAGTTCCAAATTCACGTCTACAAAAATCCCGTGCGTCGCGGGTTTCATACTCGTTCTGGTGAATTACGATGCCAATCACAGAATTAAGGTGTAGTGAAGCGTACATGGCCTAAGATAGAATACAGCCAAGGTATGGTCATATCTTTCGCATGATTTTTTTTTTTTTTTTGAACTATTCTTTCGCATGAATTTAACTTGGTACTTTTGTTTTGTTTATTGAATTAATACATACTACGTATCAAAAAGAAAAAGAAAAAATCGAACATTACGTCTAGCTAGAAACATAGTTAACGACATAAAGCGTGGTGGCAGTCATGATCTCATGTCTCACCCATGGCTCATCACCCACCAATAATATCATTCCACCTCCATTCATGCATCTCTCATGTCTCACGATACTTTTTTAGTGACAACCATAATCATACTTCACCTACTTTTTTTTTTTTTTTTTTTTTTTTTTTTTTCATAATTATATAAAACAATTTAATAAAAACATAATATTTCATTAATAATTAAAAAAATTACATAATACTTAAAAAAAAGGAAATCACTAATCATCGAGAATACATATCTAAAAATTGCATCTCCATCCATATTTCTCCGCGAGCTCACGTTTTTTGGCAAGAGTGAACTCTAGCATTTTCGGATCGGTTATGTGATCGTGCGGTTGGTTATAGAACTTCATCGCCCGAAACAAAGCCTTTTCTTCAACACTACGGAGTTGTGCCGCCATCAACTTTTCGGCCAATTCATCCTTTGCAAGTTTTTTCTCCACCACGTCTCCAATAGTTGTGTTTTCCTTGCCGTGTAGGTGTCGAAGCTCGCAACAACACTTTCCTTTGTCGAAGACTCGCTATCGGTCTTCTTGCCTTTTCTTTTCCGTGTAGGAGTTGTGTCGTCATTCAGATCCGAAATAACAATTTCAACATTGTCATTGCTTTCCGTCTCGTAGTAGCTAGATTCCCACGACTTTCTTCGTTTGTCGGAATTAGACTAAAAGACTTGCCCTTTGTTTTCTTATCATAATCGGCCAAGGAATTTTTCATTATGTTAACATCGCTACACCCACTCTCACGAAGACGTTTCTACAATTATAAAAGTAAGAGTATATAAATTAATACAAGTATACAGAGTTTAAAAATTACTTGTTGGATGAATAGCCCGTTAAAGACACTTATGGCAGCATTTATATTTTGCCACTTTGTGTTCAAGCTATAATGATTTCGAGTAGTATGTTTCACGTTTTCCTTGAAATGATTTAGAATTCTTGTCCAAAAACTATCTCTACTTTGTTCATTCCCGACTTTTGGACATGTCGAGATATGAACCCACGCTTTTGCCAAAGCCACCTCTTCAGCCGACATCCAATTTTTTTTCTCCGCTTTATTCGATTGTTTTCTTTTTTGGACATCGTAGTTTTGTTGAACTTCTTGAACATCTTCATCATCTACATCGTATATGAAATAATAGTATAACAAATAATTTATAACAAATAAAATTATAACAAATAAATTATACCGATTTGAGTTTGTGGTTGCGTTTCGGGAACAAAATCAACATCATCATCCTTGTCATCATATAGCAGTAGCTCTCGTTCCACACTTGGTTCACGCCGCGAAGGACCTTCACGGTAGTCATTGGACAGGTCGAAGTCACTTGTCATTGACATCTTGTATTGACTTGGATTCATCGGTGGAGGTTGGGGATAAAATTGGCGTTGATGGAATTGTAGATTCACTGGGGGAGGTTGGGGATAGTAGGGTTGAGGACTCATTTGGGGATAGTAGGCATCGGGTTGTGATTGAACTTGCGGACGAACGGGTTGTGATCGAACTTGCGAACGAATGGAGAGACCCCGTCCACGACCTCTTGATGAGGTTGAAACACCTTTTGATTTCTTTGGATCCATGCTACAATTTTTTTAAAATTATGAGAGTTAGAAGGAAGTGGTAATTTGAATTGGAAGTGGTTACAAATGTAAATTGGAAATACTATTTATAAAGGATTTTTTTTTTACTCCCCAACGTCTCTTTTTTGTTCCCAACGTTCGAATATTTAATGCCCCAACTCCATACCTCAACGGCAAATATTGCTGAAACCCATCATGCCGCAGCCATGCCGAAGCAGTGGCGGCGGTGTTGCCGCTCGGCATGGTTGCAAACCGCAGCATGCCGTGTACCATTGCCACCACCCTAAAGTGATAATAATAGATGTTTTTTTTTCGGGTTTTAACATTCATAAAAATTATATAAAACACATATACATCAATACATCATCAAAGCGTGCAACGTAAGTAATAGAATAATACTTGTAAAGAATTAACCGAATTAAAAGTATATGCGAAACTTTTTGCGAATCAAGCAATACAACTATCAAAGAACCAAGGAAACCCTAAACCCTAAAAGTTAAGGTTTGTATTAGGCGACCTATACCCTAGTCGACCACCAAGAATCTCCCAAACACAATTGTATTTGCCCTTCGTTCTTGTACACACGTACTACAATCGAATTAACGCTAAAAGCTAGGTTCTAGATCACGAATCAAACACACAACCTTGTGTTCTTGGAAAACATAAATCCCAAAGGGTTGGGGATATATGTTTCGGCCGAACACCACACAAGGAGAAAACCAAGAGAGCTTTTGCTATTAGAGTTACAAGAGATTAATGAATAAATCACAAACCTTTTGTATTTATAGCCTAGTAAACTTGGAAGACAAGTTTGAGTGGAATAGGGTTTCTAAAACCCCTATGTGACCGGTTATAGCATCCCAAAGGGATTCTAGAACCTCCCGACTTCTATTTACATCTCTAGTCCTTTAACTTGTTACTTAACGACCGTTAACCAAACCTCGTTAAATACTAACTCTTGTTAAGTGTTTTATTCGTGATTAAATAATTAAACATAACATTTTATATATTGATTATTATAACATTGATTCTCATACGTAATGTGTGCAATCCCGAAGTCTCGTGTTCGAATCCGGTCATACGTATATTAAAAACATCCATAAACCTTTCAGCTCCCACTTGGATATTTCTTAATATAGTAATGACATTGGTTTAGTCTAGCTTAACACGCCAATGCCCCCAGATTGAACCGAGTATGGTCTCCTGGAAAAACCATTTAATGATTCATCATTATACTTATCCTTTTGCTACTGATACTACATTAACTATGGATATGGATCAAGTCATTCCATAAGTTAATATTATGTTTCTCCTTATATCTGATTGAACAAGATTACCAAATCATCTTAACGGATTCCAGATAGATCTTGGGTATGGCCATACAAACATCTTGTCAACCTACGAGGGGCCCAAAATAGTATTATACTTTGAAACAGATTCAAAGGAACAAATTCTCTTGACTACAAGGAAAACTCATGAACTTTGCAACACTTCTGAAAATAGCCCTTATTACTACCAGTTACATATAGCGTTAGACTATTTCACACAAGTGTGCTACATTCATAACAGTTATCTGATATCTCAAGTCTGATGATAAATATCCATGATTTACTTAATGACAAAGATCCAAAAAGTACCATCATGTTAAGTTGGGATATGTCCTATATTCAATTCATTAAATATCATGTGAACTGGCATGTCCCACGCATGAATATACTTAAGCATATTCTACCAAAACTCAGATTTGTCTTAATTCAATGACACTCCCACATCATTGATCGACAACGGACTATTTAGAATAACATAAGTCATTCACGGATTAAACATGCAAATATAGAATATAATATTAAGAAAATGAAAAATAAACATAACTAATATTTTATTAAATTAAAGTAATATTCGTTCATAACATCCCTTATCCAAATACTAATCATAGATTTGCATGAAACTACCAGCTAAATGAACTGCTATCCCATCAGCATGGTGAGTAAGCTTTTTCTTTGATAAAGGCTTCGTGAAGTTATCAACTAGATTGTCATCTATGTGAACTTTGAGTAGATTGATCTCTCCGATGTCGATTTGTTCTCGAACATAGTGATATAATCGAGTAAAATGTCTATTGCCCTTCATGACTCAAGGCTCATTGGCAAATGTTATTGCAACAGAGTTGTCACAATATACATTTAAAGGTAATTCGATTGAGGGCATAACTCCAAGTCCCGAAATGAATTTCCTAATCCAAACAGCTTCCATTGCAGCTTCTGAAGCATCTATGTACTTACCTTCTGTAATAGACATTGCAGTCGTAACTTGCTTCTTACTCTTCCAGTCTACTGCTCCTCAATTTACGACAAAGACATATCCCGTCTGAGACTTCTTATCAACTTTATCAGTTTGGAAAGACGCATCGCGAAACCCTGTAACATCAAGTTCTGCATCTGGATTCCCACCATACACTAGAAACATATCTTTAGTAGCCCTTAGATACTTAAGAATGTTCTTAACAGCATGCCAGTGCTTCTCACCTGGATTATGTTGATATCGACTGGTGATATTTTTTGCAAACACCACATTAGGCCTTGTACATCTTACCGCATACATGATAGATCCTACAGCCAAAGCATAAGGAACCTTTTTCATGTGTGCCACCTTAGCAGGTGTTGAAGCGCACAGTTCACTACTTAAGCCATGTTCTGCTTGCATCAGCAAATATCCCTTCTTAGAATTTTGCATATTGAATCTCTTAAATATTTTATCGGTGTAAGTGCTTTGACTTAATCCAATCAACTGCCTTGATCTATCTCTGTAGATATTGATTCCTAGAATATATGTTGCTTCCCCTAAATCCTTTATATAAAAGCATTTTCCAAGATAAGACTTAACCTCTTGTAAACTTGGAATGTCTTTTCCCATGATCAATATGTCATCGACATATATGATAAGGAAAGTAACATTACTCCCACTAGCTTTGTGATATACACATGGCTCATCAAGATTTTGAGTGAAACCAAATTTCTTGATCTCCTCATCAAATCTCTTATTCCATTGCTTTGATGCTTGCTTCAATCCATAAATAGACCTTTGAAGTTTGCATACACAGTTTGGAAACTTTGGATTCACAAACCCCTCAGGCTGCACCATGTAGATGTCCTCATCTAGGCGACCGTTTAAAAAGGCGGTTGTGACATCCATCTGCCATATCTCATAGTCTTAGTATGCCGCTATGGCTATAAGAATTCTAATAGCTCTTATATCCGCTACAGGAGAAAAAGTCTCCTCGTAGTCTACCCCAAAAGTTTGAGTAAACCCTTGAGATACCAGACAAGCTTTATAGGTGTGTACATAGCCATCCATGTCATATTTCTAGCCATTTACTTCCAACGACTTTAGCATTGGGAGGAAGGTCGACTTCAGTCCAGACTTCGTTATCTCTCTTGGATTGCATTTCCCCATTCATTGTGACTTGCCATTTGTCCTTTTCAGGATCAGCCATGGCAGCCTTATAGTTAGCAGGTTCACCAAGATACCCGAACACATTTTCTTCAACTTATACGTTAAGACATAGAAGTTCAGGTGCACGCGTAGTCCTTACAAATCTACGAATGGGAACCACTTCAACTTCAGGTGGAACACTCAGACTTTTAGGTTCTACTTGAGGTTGGCTAGTATTTTCAGAAGGTGATGTATCTTCATGATCATCTTTCAAATCGTAAACTCTCCTACTGAATTCATGAGATATGAGATCTCTTTCAAGGAAGTCTCCATACCTAGCAACAATCACTTTGTTTTCATGTGGAAAGTAAAAGTAGTAACCCATAGTTTCCTTTGGGTATCTTACGAAGATACACTTAACATATCTTTTTTGGAGTTTGTCAGCTGAGTCACGTTTAACAAACGCCTCATAACCCCATACCTTTAAGTAAGACAAGTTGGGAGCTTTTCCATACCATAGTTCATATGGAGTCTTATCAACCTTCTTAGTCGGAACCATATTTAGAATGCGAACAACAGTTTCTAAAGCATAATCCTAAAAGGATAAGGGAAGAGTTGTAAGATTAAATATTGATCGCACCATGTCCAACAATGTATGATTTCTTCTCTCAGATACACCATTTTGTTGTGGAGTATATGGAGAAGTAAGCTTCTGGACAATCCCACACTCAGCAAGATAATCTTTAAACTCTTAGCTTAGGTATTCACCACCTCTATAGGATCAAAGAGCTTTAATCTTCTTTCCTAGTTGAAATTCTAATTCATTCTTGAAAACCTTAAATGTTTCAAAGACTTCATGTTTATATTTAAGCAAATAAACATAACCATAACGACTGAAATCATCCGTAAAGGTTAAGAAAGTAGCTAGCACCCTTCTTTGACACATGTCTTAGTGGTCCACGTACGTCGGTATGTATCACACCAAGTAGATTAGAATCCTTTTCTAAACGATTTGCAAAAGGTTTCATCTTCCCAGATATGTAAGTGATTTAGGAAAACAAATTATAGAGAAATTTGTAGTATTGGGTAACTCAAACGTATTAGGTTTGAGCACCGGGATCGTTCCTAGTGAGGGATGAATCGAGTTTAAAAACTCACGTCGCGTGATTCGGGATTTGAATGGGTAGAAAGGATTTTGAGTGATTTCTAAACTACGGAGCAAGCAATTATAGTAAAAGGCAATTAAAACTACTGAATCTATGATGTAGACAAGGAAATTATAACTAAGTACGCAAATTATAACTAAAAACGCAATTAACGTAATTATTAAAACGTGAATTAAAATGCAAATTATTCTATTTTAACTCCTAAAAGTTATCTAATATTTTTCTACAGCTAAAAATGTGATTTAAAAATTATTTGAAATTTAAAACTAATTTTTTTGGTTTTTCTTGGTTTTATTTGAATTAAAAACTAAATTTGAACTTTTAAAATAGAATTATAATGCTAAAAATTATGAAAACTTATGAGAAAATTACCAAACTATTTTTAAAAAATCTAAATTAACTAAAAATAATTTTCAAAACTGGAATTATTTTTTTCTGGATTTTTCTCTATTTTTTATGAATTTTAAACTTATTAAAACCAATTAAATGTCTAGAAAATACAATTTAAACTAGGAAAAATCTGGAAAAATACTTTTTCTGACTTTTTGATTTTCATTAACCTAAGAAAATTGAATTTGCATTTTTGTGACCATTTTCTGAATTATTTGAATTAAAAGCTAATTAAAAATGCTAAAAATTGAATTTAAATGCAGAACAATAGTAGATGACTACAGAAAAATATGAAAAATTGTAGATAAGTTCTAAATATTATTGAGAAGCTTGGAAAATTAACAAAAGCTACTAGAGATTAGAGATTATCCTACTTGGTACACAACTGATATGAATAAGCTTTGAGAAATTAAGCTAAAGTGCACAAAAAGCCACTAACATCTACCTCAAGCTAAGATAAGTTTAAACTAACTAAATGCAACCTAAAGCAACTTAAAAGATATCAAATCAATACCATCTAAAAGCTAATGAGCACAAATCCTAACTCTAACTGCTAGTGCCAAACAGTCCCTAACCACCTATTTTGAGCTCAAATTTAACTGATTTATAAAATTCCTAAAATTAAACTAAAAATAGCTAGTTAAAAACAACCAACCAGAGCTCTATTATCCAAAATTTCAGTTAAATTAAACTTAATATCAGGAAATTAAAAATCAAAATTAAAAGCTAATTAGGACAACTAGGGGCTGATGGGGCAACTTGCAGGCTTGAATAAGCTGTGAAAATAAGCTCTACTCTAACTGAAAAAGGAAAACCTAGTTGGTTAAGAACCTAATCTACTAGGAAATCCAAGGAATCAACAATTGAAGCACAAAGTTAAGCAGTAAACATGCTGTAACAGAAGGCACTTATGAAAAGATTTGGGACAGAAAAGGTAAGGACATCAGGCTAAAATAAGGTCCTAAATAGCTACTAAAATTCTAATCAAAGTAAAACTTCTAAACTAAAAACTACAATCTACTGATTGAAACAGAAATAAAGCAATAACAAACTCAGAACAAGAAGATTTGAACAAGCTAAGATAGGATAGAATCTTACTGATGGAGCAGGGCAGTGCAAATCCAAACTACCAAATTCAAGCCTACTAGCACACCATTCAAAACATTTTTTAATTTTTTTTTTTCCTTTTGAGGTTACTAAAACTAGCTACTGAAAAAGCTATTTTTAATTTTTAAATTTTTTTACAACAACTAAATATGAACTATCAAGCTGGTGAAATCTGATATAAAACCACTATTTTGAAAAGAAACCAACTGTAACTGATTTTTTTTATCAACTGAAATCACAAATAAACCTTGACACTCTTGAAAATTTTGATCTAGAAAACAATGAAACATTAATCTGAACTTAAATTAACCAAACTTGACTGGCCAAATCCATTTTAAACTGAAAATTATAACAAATCCAAACACTCCTTTAAACTTCAAAAATGCAATTTAAATCTTAAAACTAGATGAAATCTCAACTGGACTGAATTTGATTGCTTCAATAAACATAAAATTCACCATAAAAACATATTTACACCAGAATTTAACTTGAAATTGATTTGACTTCTATATTTGACTTTCGTTGACTTTTTCAAAAACTTGGAATTAAGAGCAAGCTACAACATGAACAAGCTCATATAAGCTATAATGAGCTTAAATGAGCTTTTCTAAAAAGAAATTAAGCCTTAAGAAGTAACTTTAACAGGAATAAGGAATTTGAGCAAAAGAACATTAAACCAAAATTTTCATTAATAAACTTGAAGATTACAAAACTGAAATTTAAATGACAAAGGTATTTAAAAACTATCTAGGAAAACATTAAATTGACAAGTAAAGTAAATGATAACAATCTCATAAAAGCATAGAAATTGGACAGTTAATTCTGTGGAATGAAGAGGCTATTTATAGATTGAGCAGGAGCTTGGGATGCCTTTCAGAAGCTTCATGATCTCTAATCACAGCCATAGATCTTCCGTCTTGTCATCATCATCAATTTCTGTTAGGAATTGGAAATTCCATGTTAAAGTGTCGGTCACCCCAATTAAGGTCTAGCATATGTTAGCTCGTAGATGTGTCGGTATTTACATTATTTATCAGTTTATTAGTTAGTTATTAGTTTAGTTTAGCGTAGTGTAACACCGTGGAGGAAGGACGGGTCTTTACCCATGTATTCACGATCCACATCCGATAGGAGGGCGTATTGTTTGTAGTATAAATACCCTTCCATCCATGGAAGGGTGTGGCTGGCAATCTAACCTTTCATTTTATAGAAGCAACTCTCTACCAAGAACACCATCTCTCTACTTTCTCTCTCTACAATGTTTAACATGTATTTTGATCATCCAAGACCACCCGAATCATCAACACAATAAATATATCGATCCTACAATTGGCATCAGAGACAGGTTTGGTTGTGTGTTGATTCTCGTGGTTTTCTTCATGGTTTGATGCGGTTTATATTTGACGCGGTATTGATACCAGTTATATTTTTTTTGGTCGATTTTTTGTGGTTATTTTGGTGGTTTGAATCTTGTCTAAAAACTGTTTTTCATCACTTTTTGGTCGAAAAAATTATGTCTTTCTTATGGCTTAACAGTTTTAAACAAGTTCTTTACTTGGTCTAAAAAGTCTAGTTTCAACATATTTCTGCTAACATCTGTTTTGTATCTTGTCCAAAAAGTTTTTTAGACTTGTCTTTTGTACCAAGTGATATCAGCGTAATATATTCATATGGTCATAATATTCAAGGTCCAAAATGGGTAAAAAATGATGTGCTTTTTCTGCATAAGTCACTTTTTCTGGGTTTGAATATGTTCTAAAAACTACTGGTCATGTTTTTCATCCTAGCGAGTTGTACTATCATGATAGCGACTTACTCTCAAAACTGTCCAAATGAAATGAATCTTTGTAGCGACTTGTTTTTATGGTAGCGACTTGCCTGAGTCTTTACTCATGGCGACTTGGTACAAACATTTGACCTAGCGACTTGTTATTTAACAAGTCGTAGCTACTTGGTTTGGAAAAAGGTCGTAGCGACTTGGTTTGGAAAATTTGGCTAGCAACTTGCTTTGTGAAAAACAGGTAGCGACTTACTTTGAGATGAAAGGGTTAGCGATTTAAGTGACCTGACCTAGCGACTTATATTGATAAGTTAGCGACATGAATAGATGAAGAAGTTTTTGACCACTAAACCAATACACCAAGCATCAACCTCAGGTTCAACATAAACCATCCTCGGTCCTTGAAAGCTTAAATGAGATATCTAAAGAAAAATCAGATCCGAATATGTTCCAACAACTACTCCTAACCTAGACTCAACCCAAAGGACCCTCACACCCACTCTTCAACTCTCAAACAATCAAGAATCTAAAAGAAAAATTAATTGATAGATCTCATATTCGATTCAAATATTGTTGTAATCTTTTAAATATTATTCCTACTGAATCATCATCATCATAGACCCAACTATGCTTCTATCCGAAATCAAAAGAAAGATTATAACAAGGTTGTTACATCTCTTCTTTTTTTCGTTCAAAACTGAAAACAGAAACACGACTAACAAAAATGTAATTATACCTACCTGAGACCATTATTTAATGACCTTGAAGCCGTTTCAAGCCTTATACCATCCCTGTGGCATTAAAGATATCTTGAACCATCCCTGTGGTGAGTGAAAGGTCCATATGATTTCAGGAGGTCCACAAGATGAGATGTGTTCAAGATGTTTTTGTTCGGTTTTTTAAGGATTAAATGGGGCAGACGATTGTTGTATTTGGGATAAGTTGGTTTCACGTTTTCTTCTGAATATGCGATCTGGGAATTATTTTGGAGAGTTATTTTGTGTTGTGTTGGTTTCACGTTTTCTTCTGAATATGCGATCTGGGAATTATTTTGGAGAGTTATTTTGTGTTGTGATGAGATTAGGGTGTGAGCTGTTTTGTGAAGAAAAAAAAAGAGGCGTACTAGTCTTTTTAGGGTTGAGGGGAATTAGGGTTAATTGTGGTTAAGAGGTATTTATACTTGCGTCTAAATTATGGTAAGTACTAATCACTGATGGGCTTTTGTGACTGACGTTGATATGTGTTCATTGGGCCCAGATTAATGGGATGGATCTCTTGGACCGAATTGAGACTATGGGCAAGTAAGCTTTGGGAGTTAATTCTAACATGGACCAACCGGATAATATCTTTGATATTGTTGCAAATAGTATGATTTATATTGTTATGGGCTGTGATTGGATCTTGTGGTATTTGGACTTGGCTCGTGAGGTTAAATCATTTGAATGGGACACATATATTTCTTGGGTATTAACATTTAAGTGTTGAAATACCACAATTTGATATATCAAAGATTAATTTTCATTGAACGGGCCTCAATTATTACATGTAACCAAAGTTTGGGCCATACACATGATTGGGTCGGAAGGATTTTTCTCTAAGAATTGGATTATATGAGACTTGGATTAAATGAGATTCGTCGAAGAAATTTGTGATAATGGGATTTGTTAAACATACTTGATGATGTGATTTGACGTTGAGATTTGATGATGAGTTATGATGCTGAGATTCGTTATGATTATGAGTTCTGGTACTTTGGTATATACATGTTCATGGATAATATTTCGTCATGGCTTGAAATTGTTTATTTGAACTAAGTTGACTACGGGGTGGTTTGGACGGTATTTCTTATTTGATTTTGATGTGAGAGTTTCCGGGCGTGTTTATTTATTTCGTCTTCTTTCTTTCTATCATTCCGCGAAGATGACTTGTTTGGGCATTTATAGAGGGTGATAAAGACTTATCTATTTAGTTACATGTGTGATTCTTTCTCGCTTAACCCACAACGTAACTATCACTTCGGTGTCTCACTCAGTTGAGAATGTCAAGAGGTTTTGTACATTGGGTACACCGTTTCTTCTTCACAAGGATTAATACAAGTTTAAGTAACAAATCTGGGGCATTCCACTTCATGATCAAGTTTGGTATATCGGGTTTACTTCTCCATGTGGTCACAGCAATAGCCGACAGAATATGTGAACGATGTGTTTTCCAGAGTATTTATTGGATGGGTGATGATACTGATGATGTTAATGAACCGTTGATGAACCACTACATGTTCCCCTAAAACAGATATGTACCGAAACCAAAGTTGTCATAACACATTCATGCTGACATTGTTTACGGTTTTGTCTTGATTTTGTAAAATCCGGCGAAAGAACCTATTTCTCGGTTTAAATCAGAGACTTGTAAAATCCCGTGACAATGGAAACATCCTGGTAATAGTAAAGTGCATTTCGAATATATCTTACGGTTTATTCTTGGTTTTGTAAAATCCGCGAAGAAACTATTTCTCGGTTTAAACCATAGAATTGTAAAATCCGTATTGATGGAACCATCACGGAGAAAGGAAAGTGTGTTTCGGGATCTTATTTGATCTTTGGTGCTACGGTTTCTACTTGAAGAAGGATAAAAGGGTGTACTTCATGAATTGGATGTGTGTTTGGATATTCGTCATGGCGGTTTGGTTATTACATGGTTTTACGGGTTGATATGCTTTTAACCATGGTCGGGATGAAACCATTATCAAAGTTCGTTTAAATGTCCAAGAAGGCCGACTTGAGCGATTGACCGATGATGTGACAACGGCTTTAATTGATGTTATTTATTTGAGGTTGAAGTGAATTATCACGGCGAGTGTACTTAGTATCTGAAGGTATCGGGGATGGTTGGATGAAGATTCTTCATGATCCTTGTTCGAGCTTATCATCAAAAACGAAGACTTAGAAATCTAGTTATTGTTGGGTGTCTTTTACCACTTGGGGGAATTGGGCTCTTACCACTACAAAATAACTATCACTTTAAGGAGTTACGTTGTAGTGCTCAGTGTCACATTCAATTGTGGATTTTCAAGAGCTAATGTACGTCTTATGCTTGATGGTTGGTTGGTTGAAGAGTATAGAGTACATAGAGAGTACTTAGAGATGCTAATGGAAATCGGCACCACTCTTTGTTACATATGTGCAAGTTTAAGTCACGAGTTCGGGGTAGTTTACTTCAGGGTCAAATTCATTGTATCGGCTTCTAAAAAAAATATATTTGAAAAAAAACAATTTTTATGTACTATAAGACTAATCACAATGGTAACCATTCTTTTCACCGTCACATCACCACTCTTTCACTTTTCAGACATAGCGGTCACTCTTTTATTTTCAAAAAGTATAATAATTTATAAAAAGATATCTCATATTTATATAAACACTAATAGGAGGGCGGTATCACAAACCATTATATTTTATTGTGTCGGTGGCTACAAAATACTTTGCTTGAGCTTCCTAGCCCGTCTATTTCGCTGGCCCACTTTTACTGGCCCTTTTTATCTCATATGTTTCTAGAAATTCCATAATCTACACACATCTAACTCCACGGCCTTTAAGCAATTAAACTGTAACCCTAAAGCATACCGGAAAATCAAACAGCTTCCCTTATCTTCTCTTACACGATGAATAGCTGATGAGTTTTTATGAGGGCAAGTAAGTTAATTGACTTGCTTTTTGTTATTCTTTTCTATAAAAACCCTTTTTACTATTGTATTTGTGTTACTGATTATTTCGTTCTAATGGTGGAAGTTTTTGGTTTTGTTTACATCTGACTATTGGGGAAGTAGCTACGTGCCTACGTCAACAAGGTGATGAGGACAGTTGACTGTCTATTTTTTTCTTCGGTTCAGTTGAACTTTATTTAACGAGTGTTTGGGACTGCTTATTTGTATTGTTTATTCTTATAAATAAGCTGTTGTAACCTGCGTAGGGAATATTGCATCAATTTTTTTTGTAAGCAAAACATCAGGTACAAATAGCAATCAAATAGAGGTGCATTTTTTTTTAGTTTGTCACAATTGTTTGTGGTAATTGTTAAACTTATATTGTGCAGGTTCTTTTAATGAGTCATGGTGATAAGGTTGTTAAGGTGTCGAATGCTTTGAGGTTGTGGTGACAAGTGGCTATGGATGTGTTTTTATGGGTTCTAAATATCGTTATGAGGTATAAGATTTACGGTTTTGGTTGCAAAATTCAGTATTTTGTGCGATAAAATGCTATAAGCAAAAAAAACTCATAATATATAAGGCCATAGGTTTACCTGATTCTTTGTAACTGCAGGACATAATTCGTAAACAAATTCTTATACGTATTTTGTGTTTTCTCTTGGTGAGTGACTCAATCGTAGCAGGTTGTAACAAGTGCAGTATCCTTATCGCTCAGGGAGAGGTGCATCCTTCAGGTAGTACAACCGTTTATAATTTTCAATATTCACTTGTGTTTTTCGTTTCTGTTTTCGTTGTCGAGGAAAATATGGGTGACTTGGGAATTTCATTGGTTTGGGTAATTGTGTTCAATTTTATGGGTTTAGGGAAATAGGTTTTGCGGTATGGTAAACTGTTATGTATTCCTTTTATGGCCGGTTTCTATGTTTCTAGATTGAGGAAATATAGACATACAAGAATTTGCACTTCACTATTAGAAAGCTAAAACAGTGATCTGGTATGATTTAAAAAAACAGATTTTTGAATTCGATTTATAATAAAGAATTGTAGCTTATGAAGTTTATTAAGTAAATGAGCATATTGTTAATACAAATAAGCCGTAAAAACGTTTATTTATATTTTACGATCTTCTAATGTTTTGTCGATAACAAATGTAAAATCATTTTAACGAAACAAATAGAATACGTAAATAGTTTGAGTTGATAGTTTCCTAACACACTTACGTTTTCACATAAAACACTAAAACAAGTATAAGTGATTTTATGATTTAAGTAATACATATGTACAACAACTAGTGTTTACATATTTGGATAAAATATACACATAACTAGTATGTAGTATATTGGGTAATATAAATGGGTAGAAACTTAAGTATCACAACCCATTGGGCAAATACATTGAATGTAGTTGGGTACAACCCAAAGCCCATAACCCATGGATCTTGACCCATAACCCATTGCATGACATCATGCTTATATCATACATGGATGATATCCATAACCCATGGATCAACCCATACCCAAGTGACCAAGTGCATTGCACTCAAAGATACATTGCATCTAGCCAAAGATCCATGGTTCAACCCATGACCCATGATATCCATAACGTTGTGAAGGTGTAGTTCACCTTGGTGTGAAAGAACTAGGTACTTAGCCTAGTACCTTATAAAGGGTAGGCGACGTTGTGTAGGTTTGGTTCACCTTGGAGTGAAAGAACCCGGTGGTTAGCCTAGCACCGTAAAAAGGGTAGGCGATGTTGTGAAGGCTTCTCCGCCATAAGGAGATTGGTGTAGTGTTTACGAACTCTCGAGTAGGTGACTCGGGAGTGGAGTAGGGCAAGGAAGGTGTCCTTGTAGCCGAACCACTATAAATACTGCGTTGTGGTTTTGTGCTTCTTACTCTTATCTTTTCATTACATATCTTTATATGCTTGTTTATCAACATCCAACACACACAACCAAATAGATTGACATAAGTCGATCTAAATAGTTTAAAAGGAAGTTTTAATTGGTAAAACTATTCAACCCCCTTCTAGTTTTCCACAATTGGCATCGAGCTTCGTTACTAAGTTTCTTGAAGTATATTGTACTTTAAAAACTTAATACGATCCATGGTTAATTGAAAACTACAAAGAAGGTTTTTTATAAAAACAAACACCATGTCTTTTAAAACTATATGTTTGGATGTTGATTCGACAAACAACATTTTTTTTTATATATTTTTTTTGTTTGCACTAATCTTCCTTGTCATGTTGATTAGTCAAAGCTCATACCCACCAAGCTTTAGGAGTCGCTTGGTAACAAGAATACCTTCCTTAAGAAGGTATCTTAAACGCAAAGGAGCAGGAATTGTCTGAGTGACATTTGCTGTGTCATTTGTAAAGACATTCCTAAGTGCGCTAAAGGTATGATTCTCTTTTTACTTTGCTTGATAATTAAGTATACCTATTTAGGTATTTATATGATTATCTTTTGTGCAAATTACATGTTTTACATGAAGCTTCATTAGGAAGCCTTTTTCACATACGTGTCTTAATTCTCGTCTAAAGTCGTGGTATATAAAACTTATGTTTTGTTTTCTTTTAACTCAATAATAAAACAAAAACACGAATTTCAAAAATTCCTCCTTCCCTATAAAACTCCCACCGTCGACCTATCTATCAAATCCTCACTTTTCAAATCTTCCAATTTCAAAAATTTCCTCTCACTCAAAACTTCATCTTCCTCCTCATTCCATCTCAACCGAAACCAAGAAGATCCGTCATCAACATGGTTTACATCGCACTTGTGCTCATCGCCTTAACACTCATCGCACTTGTGTTCCCTATGATGAAGTTCACATATGGAGACATTTACTTTGTGTTGTTAATCTACATTGAGATCATATACCCAATCCTTTGTATCATCCTTAGCATTGAAATGCAATATTACTAATAATCTTGTTATCTTTGTTATTATTTATTTTCTTGTGATTTATATGTTTCATATTCCTTCGTGATACATTAGAAGTCATGAATGCATGCTAAAAGAAAATGTAGGATAAAACACTTCTCGTGGTATAAAAATATAAAACGTATGTTTTTATCTAATCTGTTTCTGATACTATAGATCCACGGATCCCGGAAGTTATACTAGCCGGATCCCTTTTGAAAAGGAACCGTGGGATCCGTCCTACTGGAGAACAGTTTTTCATGCAAATTAAAAACCATTTTTTTCTAGAAGTAATACTCCACTAGAATGTCAAAACCATAAGTGAGTCAAGTATCTTTCTTGTTTAAAAACCATTGTTAATAAAAATCTAATAAAAACGTTAGATAATTATAGGTTGACCATAAACATCACCTCTTATTAACCCATCACTTCTATAGGTTCAACTATGACGCATGAATACGAGTTTGATTTTTCACTCACTAGCGTCTACACTCCTAACATCTCTCTTGAGCCCAACACACCTGGCAATCATGTCAGTGGGTTCAACAATCTCGAAACCCGTCACTTCCATGAAGGATGTATTGTAGACACCTCTCTACAATTCAAAGAAGGTATCAATACCTCCTTCCAAGCCATAGGACTAGAACGTCTTCTTGAAATCAACGAGAAGATATGTCCAAGGTTTATAATGGAATTCTTCCGTCAAGTCGAACTCGTTGGTAACGTGGATCGCTCTCTATCTCTTTGGTTTTATATCAAAAACCAAAAGTTCACTCTAACCCTTGGGCATTTTGCTCACATCCTCCGGATTCCAAATCATGGACAATGTGCCTTCACCGAAGATTGGTCTATTGATTCTCTCTTCAACTTTCGTGAAGAAAATAGTCCATATTGTTCACACATACCCTCTACGGAAGATTTAAATCGCATAATATGCAAACCTCGACCATATTACTCCGATCCAAACATTATCTTTACAAGGGATATCCGAGAAGAGTACAAGCCTCTTGCACTCATCCCACGTGAAAATGTTTGGAGTCTTAGGGAAATCGAGAAATTCTTCCCGCTTGTTGTGCTCACATGTTGTCTTGTTTGCTAACACAACAACCATACAATCTCGCCTACTTCTTCGCAAGGCGGTTGCAAATCTTCAAGGCTCCAAGAATAAACTAATCCCTTATGGAATGTTCTTGACACGCCTCTATCATAATGTTATGCACTTTCATCCTCAATTTCAAAGTCCGTCGTACGTACTTGTGAACAAGATGATGGAACCGCTAAACATATCTCTCATGAAGACGTTCTTCATTCTTGATTCCACCAACACTCATCACTCACATAATGATCCTCCTAGCGAAAACACTCAAGAAACCTAGTAGTATTCCAAAATAGGATCAATTATCTTGTATTCATGTTTTATCAATGTAATCCAATTTCTTTCGTGAAATAAAACATCTTACATTTGATATCTTAGTATTAGAACTCCTTTTAGACTATCCTTGAGATATAATGCATTGTCAAGATCATTGCATACCTTTAGTAAAGGTCCCTGCTGAGCGAGATAGGCGGATCCCAAAGATTGTCTTTGGACGGATCCTACACCTAGGGAACCGTGGGATCCGCAAAAAATGCAATTGCAAGCATTATATTTCAAACATATCCTTAGAACACCTCTCACTAAGCTAAACATAGTGTCTTAAGGCAAATTAAGTCCTTATCAAGATAGGTTGATCTTTCCTACTCATACATAACTCACCTAGATCACACTCTAAAACACTTGTAGATATACCGTTTCGTTTTTTAATCCATTACTCTTCCGCTTTTAAACTCACACTTCATTTTCTACTTGATCCCTCACATCTAGTCTTAGAAATCTTTTGATTATGGCAAAGTTGATCATAAATCATCCTCACCTCAAAGTTGATCAAAATCTAGTTTTCCCATCTCAAAGCTTCTAGGATATTTTCCAAAACACTATCCTAAGACACAACCTGATCTCTAGGATCATTTAGCTTCAATTGACACTCTATATCTTTAGTGTCATCCTTGCTTATCCATTAGTACTCTTGAAAGTTCCAAATCCTTCCATAAATGACAATCATTAGCTACATCATTCATTACCTTCAAGTACTCAAGCACCCCTTCATTTAAAACACTTAGGAGGACTGAAACACTCAAGATGATATAGGTCTTAGATCTTAGAAACATCATTTCCACTCTTTCATAATCACGAAAGCGGATCCCTAGGATTAGCCTAGAAGGATCCCTTTGAGGAAGGAACCGTGGGATCCGGATGACAGTTTATGTCAAATCTTGCTAAAACAATCATTTCAACTCATCTTCCTAACTCAAACACTCCATCTCATCTTAAATGAATTCCTAGATAAGTGCAACCTCTGAAGTTGACTCTTGTGCATGTTAATCATCACATTCCAATGAATCCTAGTGGCTTAAGGCTTAAATGCACTTGCCAAATCTCTTGGTTTATAAACCACTTTGTTATGACCTCCATAGTCATCACTATCATCCTAACTTTCAGCTCTTGCAACCTCTTAAAATCATCTCATCATGAGGAAAACCCCAAGTAGTAACTTATCCACCAAAGAACCACCCATGAAAAAGGCTCGTGTTATACATGAAATCTCTTCAACCGAATCATCTCCGGTCAAACCAACAAATGATAGGATCCTTCCTCATCCAATCAAACCAATTCCTAAAAGGATAGTACCCACAAAACTACCAATGCCAAACACCACCATACCTCATAGGCCAAACAATATTATCTCCACTAAACCATCACCATTGGTTCCTAGAGCTATTTCATTTACATCCCACTATCATCACCATACCTCTACAATTTAGAGGACTTGCCTCCTAGGCCGTCTCATCTGCTTCCGCCGAAAACATTCTCCTCATTAGGAGGAATAATGGTTCAAAATCAAGGTGTTGAGTCAACACTTGCTCCGGCTTCCTTTTCGTCGTTTCCATCATATAATCCTATTTGGATTATGAGAAATCATCAAAGTCAACCACCCGATCATATGGAAGTTGACACCTCTCTACCACCACCATCATTCTTGGTTGAGTCATTCTCAAATGTACCTCCCCCAATCCCTCCATCGTTTGAAGCTCCACAAGCCGCTTCACTTGATCCTTTGCATCAAGCCATTTCATTTCTTCCACCACCACTACCTAGCCATGACAAAGATTGCTATCATTGTCAACATGTTGAAAGTTTGATACATGAAGTACGAGAAGACCAACGTTTCATGTTCTATCATCTCCTCGAACGTTTCGACGAGATTAAACCTAAACAAAACTTGAGCTAGAAGATTTTAGTGATGTCCTAGCATCAAGCGTTATCTAGTCTAGAAATTCCTAGTCATGTATTGTCTATTTTCTTATTTTTAGAGTCATGTATATCATAACTCTTGTTTTATTAAATGATATTATATGCTACTTGCTATATTTCTGAGTATATGAATATATTATATAATCCATACCTCACTTTGGTATTAACATTTCTTGTTATACCACCATTTGCTGATTTTATTCATCAGCCAGACGGATCCCTTCAGTTCGCCTAGACGGATCCCTACTAGGTGGGAACCGTGGGATCCGTGAGACAGGAAACTATTTTCCTACTAACTTGAACCACATTTGCAGGAAATTGTGAATTATACTTGTTTTCTAACCCTTGTTTTGCAGCTATTCAATTAACACATGAAGAATTTGACACCCTAAAGCTAGGAGAGCTTGGTGTCAAAACAATACGTTGCAAAATTACTTGCAACCTTAGATTTATATTTCATGACTTCCCGTTGCAAAATTGCAATCATCTAGGGGGAGCACACCCGACACATAGACGTAATCTTTTGCAAAAGTTAATTGCAAATGAACTAGATTCGAATTAGTTTCTTGACGCCCTTACTTAGGGATGGACTCGTCAAGGGGGAGTTAAGACAAGTACCATTCCCGTCACTTGCTCTCTTTACATTTTTACATACCTTTTCTTATAAAAATTGTGTTAGTTTCTTTTAACACTTTTGTTTCAAAAAAGGGGAGTAGAAAGTAAAACTACAAATTCAAACTTTACAATTTTAGCTTTTCCGTAAAATAATTTTATGTTTTGTCATCAACAAAAAGGGGGAGATTGTTAATACAAATAAGCCGTAAAAACGTTTATTTATATTTTACGATCTTCTAATGTTTTGTCGATAACAAATGTAAAATCATTTTAACGAAACAAATAGAATACGTAAATAGTTTGAGTTGATAGTTTCCTAACACACTTACGTTTTCACATAAAACACTAAAACAAGTATAAGTGATTTTATGATTTAAGTAATACATATGTACAACAACTAGTGTTTACATATTTGGATAAAATATACACATAACTAGTATGTAGTATATTGGGTAATATAAATGGGTAGAAACTTAAGTATCACAACCCATTGGGCAAATACATTGAATGTAGTCGGGTACAACCCAAAGCCCATAACCCATGGATCTTGACCCATAACCCATTGCATGACATCATGCTTATATCATACATGGATGATATCCATAACCCATGGATCAACCCATACCCAGTGACCAAGTGCATTGCACTCAAAGATACATTGCATCTAGCCAAAGATCCATGGTTCAACCCACGACCCATGACCCATAACCAAAATACCCATGGGTAAAGGGAGCGTCCCACGGATCCCTTGTTTAACGCTAGACGGATCCCTTGTGGAAGGGATCCGTGGGATCCGGGAACAGAGGATTTTTCCTCTATAAATAGTGAGCCATTTCTTCATTATTTCTCACCCTTTCTAACACACTTTCTCCCCGAGTTAAATCTCACTAACCTTAGATCCAAGAGATCTATGTTTGTAGTTTTGTTTTGTGTGATCTTTTAGGTTCCTCTTAAAGGCAAGATCACCACCTTTGAAGTCAAGCAAGCTCAAGTCCATGAGTTGCCAAGCTTCCTCATCATCAAGGCTATCAAGTCTTCTTGTTGATGATTCCTTTATTTCTTCAAAGAAGTGTAGTGTTGAAGACATTAGTGAAAGGTGTCTCAAGTGTCAAGACGAAGATATTAGTGAAGAGTATCTATCGTCTATAGCATAAGCACTTGTGGTAGGTGCTTAGAAGTCAAGACAAGAAGCATTAGTGAAAGGTGCTTAGAAGTTAAGACTTGAAGCATTAGTGAAAGGTGCTTAGAAGTGAAGACACAAGACATTAGTGAAAGGTGTCTTGTAGATCTAGTCAAAGGCATTAGTGAAAGGTGCCTTAGATGTACATTCGATATGGTGTGTTTCGATGTACAAGATAGACTAGTATTAGATCCAAGGATATTGATATCCTTGATGATGTTGTAAAGGAGTAGATCTCCTTTGGGATTAGTCGTTGGTGTAGTGTGGTAGTAGTTCCTCAATTGCAATGGAACTAGGTGCTTAGCCTAGTACCTAATAAAGGGTAGGCGACGTTGTGAAGGTGTAGTTCACCTTGGTGTGAAAGAACTAGGTACTTAGCCTAGTACCTTATAAAGGGTAGGCGACGTTGTGTAGGTTTGGTTCACCTTGAGTGAAAGAACCCGGTGGTTAGCCTAGCACCGGAAAAAGGGTAGGCTGACGTTGTGAAGGCTTCTCCGCCATAAGGAGATTGGTGTAGTGTTTACGAACTCTCGAGTAGGTGACTCGGGAGTGGAGTAGGCAAGGAAGGTGTCCTTGTAGCCGAA
Organism: Chrysanthemum lavandulifolium; assembly: GCA_022545495.1. Classification (NCBI taxonomy): domain Eukaryota; kingdom Viridiplantae; phylum Streptophyta; class Magnoliopsida; order Asterales; family Asteraceae; genus Chrysanthemum; species Chrysanthemum lavandulifolium. The sequence continues at coordinate 162,587,802 of CM040242.1, forward strand.
CCACTATAAATACTCGCGTTGTGGTTTTGTGCTTCTTACTCTTATCTTTTCATTACATATCTTTATATGCTTGTTTATCAACATCCAACACACACAACCAAATAGATTGACACAAGTCGATCTAAATAGTTTAAAAGGAAGTTTTAATTGGTAAACTATTCAACCCCCCCCCCTTCTAGTTTTCCACACATATGTCACTTCTGTTTCCAAGGATATATAATATGTTGTGTGGTGACTTATATTGACGACAACGATTAGCTAGGGAGTGTTTAGGAAACTTTATATATCTCATTTTATTATGTTGCGTTGGGCATAATACAGTAAAAGGTATTTGGATTTTCTTTGAACAACCTATGATGAAAAAGCTCATGCTTTCGTCTGATAAGGAGCTCCAAAGCATCAAATATAAGCTGGGAATCCTAAGTTATTGATATAAACTATAATGGGAGGGTGGTATCACAAACCATTATATTTTATTGTGTCGGTGGCTACAAAATATTTTGCTTGGGCTTCCTGGCCTGTCTGTTTCACACTATTTGGCCCAACATCGATACGGTATGTCTTCATTCTCTCTAACCGATTGACCATATCCGTCGCTCCAACCGACCTAACACAGTTCTACTGGCTTCCACCGTCTTCATCAACATCGACTAAGGCTGTTGGCATCAATACTAATGAGGCGATGATGACTTTATATGGGCTCCGGAAAAACAGAGGTTGTCCGGAACTTGGCATGGCAACCTATTCGGTTTGCAGCCGTGCCGGATGTACCCTATTTTTCCGGGTTACTTCCCTGTCTGAGCCTGATAGTTTTGTCGGCATACATATATCTCTTATTGGACTTGATTCGATAAAAGGTTGTTGGCATCAATACTAATGAGGCAATGATGAGTTTATATGGGCTCCGGAAAAACTGGTGTTGCCCGAAACTTGGCATGGCAACCTATTCGGTTTGCAACCATGCCGGATGTACCCTGTTTTTTCGGGTTACTTCCCTGTCTAAGCCTGATATTTTATGCCTCAACTCGATGGCTGGTGCTGTTGGGGGTTGCCGAGCAATAGCTTTGCTGCCTTCGTTTGCTTATGAGGTTGATACCATGAATTTTAATTAGGCAGTGCTAAATTTACATGGGTTGCGTAATACCTGAGATATTATACATGGTGCCGTGTTGAAACCATTATATTTTATTGACCGTCATTAAAAAAGTATTGTCTTATGGGTGATTTTCTGAGCCTGTTTTTTGTGGGAATTCGGTTTCTGCCTGCGGTTTATTTGTGAAGCCGATGATGAGTGTTCTTTGGACGGCATCTTGGCGAGGTAACCACAACTGGTAAGGGGTTTTAAGTCCATCGACATGTTTAAGTTTTATGTTTAGTTATGGGTTTCAATAGTTTATTATTATTTTGCTAGGCTTTTCTGCAACAGGTACCACGAGGAGTTTGAGGTGACCTATTTGTGATTTTCAATCCAAAGTTGAGAATCAGATGTGGCGGTGGGTGTAGAAGGCTAGAGATGACGTGTGGACACTAATGTGAGTGTGGTGAGTTGATTTACTTTATTTTTGGCGTGCTTTTAAAGAAAGCTTCCCTTTTATATACATGAACCTCTCAGAATAAAGTGGATAAATGTTATTTACGCAGCATGGCAACCCCACCTCTCTACGTGATACCATATATGACCCGGAAAAGCCGGTTCTCGGCACCGGCTTCAGAGGAAGTATACAAATTTAAACATGTTATAGATGGGCCATAAATTTTATTTGATTCATTTGTGATGCCCATTATAATAGTAGCCGAATTTGCTATTTTAATGTCATTGTTTCAAATAGACACGCGTGTTGAGCCTCAAGGATAAGTTGAAATGTGCGACATTGTTCGGTATGACCTACTTACCTAACCTTTATGGAAGTATCTATTGACAAATTGGTTGCTTGATTAGCACGTTAACGCTATGCTAAGTTCACTTACCATTTGTAATATTATAAATGACGACGGGAATTACCATACTAAACAAGTAATCCGCTATAGTGGTTGGTTTTTTACTCTTTACTTCAAAATATTTCATATTCCTTACACTAATCGATATGTAAATGAAAACATCGACATTGAACATATACTTAACATATTTATGGGTTTTAAAATCTCATTTGTTCATTTTTTTCCCGAACAATCACAAATGAGATCAACTTCAATCACTCATATTTACAATGGGTGACCGTGTCTATCATGTCATGATGTAAGTTTTAAGATAAGTGAAAGTGCGGTAAGTTTTTCTAGCGCCTTATTTTCTTTATTCTCACAATCAGGTTTTACGGCTTTTGACATAATCTTTTATCTTCATATTAAGTCAACTTGACTAGGCTATTAGATCAGAGGGTTGAAATGTTTTTATTAGCTGAAAGGCTGACAAAACTTGCATTCTTACTATAACTATAATAATAATTAGGGGGTGTTTGGATACGCTTAGATCGAGTGCTTAATAACTTATTGTATCCGCGAAAACATTTAATCTATGATATTTGCAGGGTGGTGACACCCAAGCTAATGTTCAGCTCTGGGACACGCGACAGTTTGAAACAAAGTTGCAGCTAAAGTCATGATACAAAATCCAGGGCTTTGGATTGAAAAAAAACCGGACAAATGGCAGCGGACTCTGAGCAACAACATGACACTACTATTAGGAAAATGCACGCTGGTGACTCCAATTGAGGAAAAAGGATTGCCGCCCCATTATTTCAGCTTCGCAACATACAATGAAATAGGGCAGCGAGCCGATGCAAGGAATTCTATACTCACAGGTATTGAAATTATAGGACAAAAAATTTTTGGATACCATGGTCACTAACATAAAGCTTCTTAATGCCAGATTACGTAAGCATAATCCTCGACATTGGAAACATACACGAATTTGGGGATTCAACAACCAATCGCATATCAAGGAGAAACATAGAGGTCCAAAATCTAAAGTAAGAACAATTACTCTTCTATTACATTGTCCAAAAACGTTGTTCCAAATATTAAAAACAATTATTCAAATGAGAGCGGAAACTGCCTGACATTGACATTATAGAATGACATAGCAACCAGATTTCTAATCGAGTGGCACAAGACTTGAACAACCTATTATTATAGCAAGAACCTCTTCTTTGGGCTAAACGGTTCACGGTACACATAATAAGAACTTAAATACTCGGCGACGTAGTGGACTTGATGGCTTCTTAACATAACTAGGTTTAAACAGTGATCGCAGCCACGCCACGCCACTCCACTACCATTATCAATCCAAAGTGGCGTAAGCTCGGTGTAAGTATCTAATACATAACCGCTACATTCACTCTTCTATAGGTTGATACTACATAATCGATGCATACGCCATGAATGGATGTATCGAAATTTGTTGGTCCAACAGCCCTCCGATACTTTCACCAAGTGAGGTGCAGCCACAGGATCATGAACAAAATCAGAATCTCATCTCACTGAATGCGTTAATGGAAATGAATCCGGACGGTCAGATGGTAGGTTTTGTTTATAATTAGGTGCGCCACATGGAAGTTAGAGTTATAACTAATGGGTTACAACTAATGGCCCTAATATTAGTTTTGCACATGTATATTTGAAACAAATGAGTTGACAGGAAATTTGTGCATGTATAGTAAGGTGTTCAGTGAGGAACAAATATGCAAATTAGAGTTATAAATTTAGTTGGTAATTTATGCTTCTATCCTTTTAAATTTATAACGCAAACGAAACAGTATCGCAATTAACAGTCACAAAGTAAGGTATCGGAAAACTCCCGTCACGAAGCGGCGGGTATTCAATACTTGTTGTATGAATATGAAAGTGGCGAGTAATAGGTGAGGGTGATGGCGATTGTACCCGGTCTTATTGCATAACCATCTATAGATGAAATTTGGAAACAATAAATGCTAGGGAACAACATTAATGCAGAGAATCTGTTACAAAAATTTGTAGTCATTGTGATTATTTCCTTTGACCGCCATCTTCCCAAGGATGATCATCATTTCTTGCTTCTCGTGATGCATATACTCTCTTTTCGGCTTTTCCATTATTTGCATGCAAATACTCCATGATATCTTTGGGTCGATCGTGTGATGCAACTTGACCAAATTAAACATTACAAAGGAGTACCAAGTTACCAAAATTATATTCCATAAATTGTGGAAGATATTTAATGATAGTAACATGGATAAGCTGATGAAGTTATCATAATAATAAGATGTACTGTAATTACAAGTGATCCCATTGGCCATTAAATTTGCAAGCTAGTGTGAATTGAAGTTAAAAATGTTGATACAAAAGTTGGACGCTTAAAGCTCGATTTGGAGCTCCTGCTCGCACTAATTGAGAATTGCCGCTTGTTATTAGTTGAGGTTTGGTACGAGACCACATGCTAATCTAGACTAAGAGACAAGAAACACCGTTAGGCTTATCGTGGATTGTCTCCCACGATTATCCTCCCGCACCAATTGAGAGTGAGTAATCGGTTTAGGTTTAAGGAGTTTTAGGTTATGAGATCGCACTTAAACGAGGGATATGATTCCTTTATATACGCACGGAATCCTTGTTGGTTCCGTGTTCCCCAACCTTCGCGATCCCGCCTAAGTCGGTTGGGAATGATTATCTTCTTGTTTTAGAAGATATCGGATATCTATTCCAGAATAGATATGGGCTTGGGCTTTCGTGAGCCCAAACACGATTAATATTGGCCCGCCTCGCACTGTGCTTGAAAGTATCAATCGTAGTCGGGTTCATGACCCGACCCGCACTATACGTCATCATGTCCCCCGCCTAGTATGCGCAGCGCGTAATCATGGGTGCTAGACTAATGACCGTAATCATAAAATAAAGAACGATACGAAACGTATGAAAGAAACCATACACCTACCCGTAGGTGCAATGTATCGAGACATCCAAGTGAATAGTCAATGCCTCGTTAATCGGGGAAAGTTACGCCTGCTGTCACATCAAGCCATCTCAACCACACAGTGAGGACTAGTGGGATCCACGTGTCGCCAATCGTGTGGAAGAGAAAAAGTATATAACTTGGCGATTCATTTTCACCGGATTCCTCACAGTAAAAAACGCCATCCACCATTTCTAAAGCATTTTAAGAGTTGTAATCCCAAAAGTAACCAACCACAAAGGTAATCGCGTGCGTTATAGCAAAAATTATATCACCATGGTTAAACAGCTTGTCCGACTTCACCTCCGACCTTAATTTGATCGATCCGATGGAATTTACCTCGATTACTTTATACCCGGATGTGCATCCAAGAGTTCCGGATGCGCGAGCCACGATTGCCGATTTCCGGCGGAAAGTGGTGTATACACACGGTTATTCGAATTTGCGAATCAACGCGCCCCTCGCCACGCTTCGTATGATGTGTTAAACTATTATACGCTACACATATCGCACTTACATTGTATCGGCGCGCTAAAATTACTAATTTTGAAGTAAATTGCCGTTGTTGGGATTAACCCCACCATCCACCTATTCCGCGCTTTTATCACACCACGGGCGCATGGGTGGGTGTCTTTTCAAAGCGCTACCGGTAGATCGCAGTGTTATACTGGATAAATTAGATGCACTTAGGAATTGGAGGAGTATTTCTTCCGGTAGATGATACATGTTTTCCTAGGATTATGATTTTATACCCGGGAACGCTACAGAGGATGAGTGCCCATTGCCTGGTCTTATAACGCCGAGGATGCGGAATCGATAATGCTAACCGCATCCCCATTAGTGCATATCCCGAGGGATTTTGGTGCACATGGAATCACCGTAATTATTTTGGCCCCAAGATGAGATCCCTATCTTTTAGACGCCAATGGCCGGGTGGTACTTATTCCTCCGCATTTCAAAGTGTAAATATTGTAAGAACAATCTTCCGTATATGTCGCGCACTATATAACCTGCTTGTATATGTGTTTTGTCTTGCGCAGAGATGGATCTGCTCACCGTCAGACATGCCTAGCAAAGCCTGCTGCGAAGGGATGTGAGTAAGACCGCTGAGGGATGATGAGGAGCCTATTTTAGCCGCGATCGCAGGGCGGTCATAGAACCGAATGCCGGGATACAGGACCGCCCTCGCCAGCGTGAGGCAACGCCTGCAGAGCCGCCCCAATCTCAAGCAACTTCACTGGTAGCGCAGCCCGCCTCAGTAGCCGTGGCTCATCCCAAGAGGAAGAAGAAGAAGAGGCCGCGCTTAGTCGCAAAAGGACCCAAGAGATGATGGTGCGGGCCTTCAAGGAAGAAACGCCCCGTGGTTCGGATCGTGGAGTTGTCCTCCATCGATGAAGCGCCGCCGCACCCGCCTCGCCGATGACGCGAGCCAAAGTAAGTAAAACCATACATGTATAATTTTCATTAGTTGGTGAATGTGCTAGTTGTGATTCTAACATTGCGCCGGTGATCATTCGCAGGATGGAGCAGTTATGAGTCACCCCCAAGGCGAGTCCGACACGCCAACAGATTCTCGAGCCGCAGAGCCGTGATAATGAAAACCAATCCGATGCGGATGTGCCTATTGAGCAATTGGTTGAAGAATTGGTTCAAGTCTCCGCACAACAAGCTTCATTAATTGTGAAGTCGAAAGACCGAGTATCCGATGGGAGAACCAAGAGTTCCCAAAAGGACCAAACCATAGCTTTGTTGGAGGCGCAATCGGCAAGTACCCGGCACAACTAGATAGCGCCCATGCAGAGGCTAAGGATTTGAGCGCATACGCCAAAAACAAAGCCGAGGACAAGATGGCGCTAATGTGCCAAATAAACCAAGAGCGAGCCGATGTCGCCAGTATAAGTCTCATGTCACCGGGCACTGAAACATTAGAGCAGGTAAGGAAAGTTTGTTTGCGCAGCTGGGGAGCTTGGGGCTACCGTGAGCTGGTCCTTGAGGTGCAGGAGGCAAAGTCGCGTAAGCTAAGCATCGAGTATGACGAGGAGTCAGATCCTCACCTTATGTCTATGATAGCGAGCGCAGTGGCTCATAGGCCACGGTCTCCGCCTAGTCGCCTTAGTACCGGAATCGCCAGAGGTGGTGAATGCCTTCGGGAGGTAGTGCAAAGGTGCTCTGAGCGTGGTAAGTCGGCAATTGAAAAGCTCCACGAGGCGTAACTGCTGAAGGCGCCACCGATAAGGTACCGAGTATGATGTCGAATCATATGATCACTTGGTCGCCGCTATGCAAAAATGAAAGACTTGAGCTACCAATGATTTCGAGCTTGAGCGCGATCAAGATTATCCCATAAATGTGATTATGACGGGTTGACCTTGGCGCCATCGCATCGAGGATGTCGAGCACACCCGACTATTATTTGAAGCCTCATGAGTCACACCCAAGTACACTGCTCTTGCTGCCCTAGGGATAGCCGTAATCCATTTGCGTTGGAGAAAGAGGTACCTTTAAAGGAAGTCTTGAAGCGCATGCAACCCGCCTTGCTAAAAAAGAAGGTGTTGCGTAAAGCTATCTTGTGTGGAGTTGGTGCGCAGACTTGCCGAGGTCCGATGGAGTGCCCGCCGTGTGGCCACCGTGTCACGCCAGATGCGATGTGTTGAAGGGTATTAGCGAGGCCAAAGATGCAACGAGTCACGTTGGTACTTCTTCCTTGCGTAGCGTAGCAAATGGTAGTCACATGTTGACTATCTTTGTACTTAACTCGTGGTTATGAATAAAAGTTTCTTTTTGTTTGTCGCTTGTGGATATTTGTAATGTATACATATTTGTCTGACTATGCGTAAAAGATGTATTTGTTGCAAGGTACGCCAATGGTAAATATAGGAAATCCATAATCATGTATGAAAATCGTAATATACTAGAGAAATAATTCAAAGTATTTGATCATAATCGTATGGTATGATATTCAAGATGTCAGAATATCTCATTAAGGAAGCAAGTATCTTGGTTCCTAAGTTGTTAAACGCACGCAGCGTTGTCACAAGAACCGCCGTGGATGCGCATATATCTTATTCCAACGCCTTGAGAACAAGGTGTTTAACAAGGATGCGTGATCCAATATTGATGGGTTTGCAACCTCTTACTCAACAAGTTAGTTAGTAGGTCAACTTATCCTTTTACCATCGTGGGTTTATTTGTAGTGCATGCACGCCATCGTGGGCAAGAAATAAAAATTGTTAAGACATACAAGATATGGAGATAACAACTTAAAATGTGTCATGAGTTAGCTAGAAACCGCGCGCTTTATTAATACTTGCAAGTTTATCAAGAAATAACAAAGAAAACAAGAATATGAAAAATAAAAACCGAATACATGAATGTTTATTGAGCACCGAAAGTGCGGAGCGCCTGTGCGCCGTGTCGTAGCTATTCTTATAGTGTAGCACCTCTCGAGGTTGCCGATGTTCCATGCGCGCTGGAGGTCACGACCATCCAAGCCTCGTAGCTCAGACGCTGCGCGCCTATTGCTTCAAGAACCTCATAAGGTCCTTCCCACTTTGGTCCGAGCTACTCAGATCTTCTCGCGGCTTGCCTCATTGGCACGGTAGACAAAGTCGCTCGGTCTCGAATGAAACACCGCGCACCTTGGCATCATAGTATCCTTTCATTTTTGACTTCGACTTTGCCTCCCGTATGGATGCGCGTCGCGCCTTTCTTCTAGCGCATCCAAGTCGACACGCCTTTCATCATTGTTTGTTGTTACATTGATCTCGCGGTGCGAATAGTTGGCATGCCGATCTCGCTTGGTATGACGGCTTCGGTTCCGTAGACTAGAGAGAAGGGGTGTCCCCGTCCGGTTTTTATTGAGGTGCGGTGAGCCCATAAGACATGCGAAAGCTCCTCGACCCACCTTCCTTTGTGCTCGCCCAGCGCCGCTTTTATTCCTTCGCCTGTGCTTCGATTTGCGCGCCTACTAAGCCATTGGTTTGTGGGTGCGAATCGACGCCAAGTGTTGGGTGATGTTTAACTTCGCACCAATCTTTGAAGGGGTTGTCGCAATTGTTTCCCATTATCCGAGATGATTTCTCCGTAATCCGGCGGCATACTATGTTGTCCCGCATAAAGCGCTTTCACCGTTTGCCGGTAATTGTCGCCACCGCTTTTGCCTCGATCCACTTGGTGAAGTAGTCTATAGCTACTATGAGAAACTTGAGACCGCCGCTATTGGAAAAGGACCGCGATATCAATGCCCCATTTGTAGAATGGCCATGGCGCCGTGATTGGCGTTAACTCATGCCGTGGTTGGCGCGAACGGGTCTCGTGGACTTGGCAATCATTGCACTTCCTTATCAAGTCCCGCGCATCTTTATGCATGGTCGCCAAGAGTATCCCGATCGCATGGCGCGCTGCTACAACGGACCGTGGTCCCGCGCATGCATGCTACATGAACCTTCATGGATTTCTCGCAGACATAATTTGCTTGTGGGGGCCGACGCAATGAGCCATGGTTGGAGGAAAGAACGCCGACATAAAGATGTTGTCGCGCATTCAATCTCTCTGCAGGCGCCGATTCTCGCGAGCTCATTCTGCTCTGGGGTAATGTACCTTGCTTAAGAATTCGCAATCGGTGTCATCCATGTAGGACCATCCTCCTCTATGATCATGGAGACTTCCATCTCCGATATTGACTTGCTTTTCGTTGTTTCCACCAAGACTTGCTTTGATAAGTGTGCGCTTGTCGAGGCGATCTTGCTCAGTGCATCCGCTTTGCGATTTTCTCCTCTAGGGACTTGCTTGATAGTAAATCACAAAGCCTTTGATCGTTGTCTTAGTCTTCTCAAGATATCGAATCATATTTTCTTCTTTGGCCACGATTCACCCAACACGTGGTTGGCCACTAGCCGGAGTCCACATTTGCTTCCAAGTTACGTGACACCCATTCGAGCCGCAATGCGTAGTCCAAATGATTAGGGCTTCATATTCGCCTCATTGTTTGTCGAGGTAAATTCAAACGCAGCGCGTAAGTGAATTCCATTCCTCCGGGTTTGTGAGAATAAGGCCGCCCCGAGCCGCCCACGCACGAGGACCCGTCTCAGTAAACAAAATCCATGGATCTTGTAGTTCTTTCTCGCTGGTGTAGGTACTCGCCAAGATCCGCTTCTCAATGATGAAGTCCGCGTAACTTGTCCTTTTATTGCGGTACGTGGTCTCGAAGAGATGTTATGTTCGCTTAGCAACACACTCCACTTCGGAGTCGCCCCGACGATCGGGTTTGGAGATGATCCGCTTGATGGCTTGATCTGTGATTACCGCTATCGGGTGCGCTGAAGTACCGGCCAGCCGCTGGCGGCAAACACTAATGCCAAGACCAACTTTTCCATGGCACTATAGTTCATCTCCGTTTTCTTGAGCGCTTTGTCGACAAAATAGATAGGGTTTGCACCGAGTCCCTATCTCGTTAGTAGCACCGCTACCGATCGCCCCATGAGTTGCCGATAAATACATGATCGCCTCTTCCCTGGTCGGGTGCCACGAGTGTTGGGAGCGCTGCTAGATGTCGCTTGAGTGTGGTGAAAGCTTCTTCCGCCTCCGTTGTCCACCGAAAGTCACCCTTTTTATACACTTCGAGTGTTTTGAAAAGAGGCAATGACTTTTCTCACGATTTAGACAGAACCCGCTGAGGCCACCCGCTTTTCCATTGAGGATTGGACTTCCTTCACGTGCGTGGTGAGGGAAGTTCTATTACCGCTTTTGTCTTTTCTCGACAAGGTTTTATGCCATCGTTCTATCAGTACCCTAAGAACATGCCTTCGTGAGCGCCAAGGTGCATTTCTTAGGATTTAGCTTCATGTTGATCTCGTAGTCTTGAATGTTTCTTCTATGTCGCGCACAAGTTCCTTTTCAAGATGGCTTTTATGACCGTGTCATCCACATAGACTTCCGTGTCATGCCCACCTGCTTTTCAAAGGCATTGTCTACCAACCGATAGGTGGCACCAGATTCTTCAAGCCAAACGGCATTTTTGTGTAACAAGAACGCCTTGGCTTGTGTGGAAAGTCGTTTTTCCTCGCCTTCGAGCCATTTGTATCGGTGATATCCCTTGTACGCCAAGAAAACACTTCAACGGGTATCCACACAAGGACTCTATTTTCCAATCTATCTCGTAATGGATAGCCCGCGGGCATGCTTTATTAAGGTCGGTGAAGTCTACACACATTCGCCACCTACCATCGCTTTTTTGACCATTATCGATTAGAAAGCCACCGTGGTAATAGACTTCACGATAATTCCCGTGATTTACCACCCTCGTACCTCTGCTGTAATCGCTCGCGCCTCTCCGAGCTTGGCCACGCTTCTTCCGGGCGACGGTGAGTATCCTTGTCGGATTCTAAGTTTATGCTCGTGATCGAGCGTGGTACTCCACCATGTGTTTGGGCTCCCACGCGAAAATATCCACGCTTTTTGTAGGAGCGCACACACACCGCTTTGCCGTTGTCCGACAATGACCCTCCAATGGTTATTTCCGTCCGGGTATTCGGGTGAATTGCGACCTTCAAGTTGGGGACTTTGGCCAAGACCGCTTCGATTGGTTCCATTTCGCATGTAACCGTGTTACATTCTCTGCTTGGTACCGTGGCATTGTAAAGAGTGACAATGCCCCTTCATCGGGAATTTAAGCATCCCGCGCGCCGTTGATGGCACCGCCGCATGGTCGATATCCCGGTCTCCCAATGATGCCATTGTATGACGAGGGGATTTGATCACCATGAAATCCATCCAAGTTGTCGAGAGTGCTCGCTGCCAACGCCGACTAGTAATCGCAGCTGCCCCATGGGCTATATCTTTTCACCGTGAAACCGTGAGTGCCGTGTTGACCGGATTTAACCGACCACGATTTCGTGTCGTAGTCTTTAAAGCAATGCTCATACATGATATTTGCCGATGCCCCACCATCGATGTACATGCGGTGTATGTCGTGACCACCCGCACTAATTTCAATGGTGAGGGCTCACGCCGTTGTCCGCAGCTAAAGTAGGAAAGAGATTTCACTTCTTCGGAAACTCTGGCCGACCTTTTGTCTAGTGGTTCGCTGCCACGCCTGTATCATGTAGATTGTGTCGGCCTTATCTTTGGGTGTCTCCTTCTTGCTTCCATTCTTTGCTTATCTCTTCCTCTTTAATGTTTTTAACTAAGTGGTCCACCGCCTCCTCGACCATCCCGTCGATGAGTTGGCGCACCGACACACTCGCTAGTGGTGTGACCCTTTGCGCATGGTAGTCACAAGATCCATTCCCAAAGCCCGATCTTCCGTGTACGATCCGCGGTGGTCTTGGGAAGTTCGCACCTTCCGCGCGAGTATTTCCTTTGGTGTTTTGATCGTGGGAGTATACCGCTTATCTCTCTCTCTGCCGCTCCTCCGCCGCGATAGCTCCTATTACGGTTATTACCTCGGTCGTTGGATTGTCTCCCGTGTTGTTCCCGTGACCGTAACTCGAATGGTTCTTTTGCTATTCGCCACGGCGGCTTCTCCTCGACAAAAGACCGAGAGCGCTTCATGAGTTCATCAAAGGTCTCGGAATCTTGTCGCTCAACCTCTTGATGAGTTCTCGGATTATTAATCCCATTCATGAAGCCGAGATCTTTAGCACTTCAGACATGCTTTAACTTGCATGCATTCATCTTTAAAGCGCTCCATGAATGCGCCGAGATTCTCCTTGGTTCTCGCTTTACCCGGCGAGTTCTACAGATTCTTAGCGCATTTTTCCTTTGAGTAAAATTTAGGCGAACGCCTTCCTCAACTCTTCAAAACCATTTATGCTCCTTCGGGAGTTTGTTGAACCAGCTGCGCTTCCCACCGCCGTGGAATTAAACATGTGGCACCACACCGGTTGTGGCCGCCAATGGTCGCGGCCGATTCAAAGATTTTAGGTGATCGTCCGGATCACCTGCTCCATCATAGGTCTTGACATTTGTAGGCATACGCCTTTTCTTGTTCTCGAGAAATCACTAATGCGTCCGTGAACGATCCACTTTCTCGACGGCGCCACGGGAGAGACATGTCTTCCTCTTGGCTATCGCGTCTGCTTCTAGACTTCCAATGTCCTCAGGTCACTATCCTCGTTGTCCGAGGAGTTATCGAAGATGAATTTTCCTTCTTACGGCGCTTGCGCCGCCGCCCTCGTAGTCCGACTTGTAGTCCGGATCCAAGGGCTTTCACTGGGAATGCTTTCCCCCACCGTCATGTACTTTTCGGCTACCTAGTCCGGGCGAGACACCGGCACGCCGCTCTTCTCGATCACTATCACTCAAGTGTCGCGAGTGAGATGTCTCATCGCCTCGATTCTCCTCCCGATTCTCGCTGAATACCGGGGTTTATGACCGCTTCTCCGCGCTTTTCTTTTGGTGGCGCAGCAGAGAAGTATCGATTCGAATCGAAATTTAGTCGGCTTTCAAGTTCCGACCGATCTATTCTTCTTCCTCTTGCATGAGGCGCTAATGTTTCGTAATTTTGGGATACGAAACTTCGTGTTAACTCCGCGACCCCTCGGGGTGAGCGCTTGTTTCACCGCGATGCCTTTATCCCTACCGGTGCCTCCGGACTTTGTCGCCGGGCTTAGCACCGATTGGAAAGGAGTAGTAAAGACGGTGCGCGGTGGGTCTACTCCACTGTGGTGGTTGTAGTGGCTTGGGTTGTTCCCGAGTGCGGTTCCACCGGGGAAGATTAAGTCCCGGCCCGATCCCTTATTTTTAGCAATACCGGTTGTCCTGTAGGGTCGCTAGGGGTTAGCCCGCTTTGCGCCTTCTTCCCATGAGGTCCGACCGCGATCGCCGACACCGTGCTTTGTCATTCTAGTGTTGGTTCTTAGTGTAGGTCCCACGGATGGCGCCACTTGTTGATACAAAAGTTGGACGCCTCGATTTGGAGCTCCTGCTCGCACTAATTGAGAATTGCCGCCGAGACCGCGACTAAGAGACAAGAAACACCGTTAGGCTTATCGGGATTGTCTCCCACGATTATCCTCCGCGTGAGAGTGAGTAATCGGTTTAGGGTTTAAGGAGTTTTAGGTTATGAGATCGCACTTAAACGAGGGATATGATTCCTTTATATACGCACGGAATCCTTGTTGGTTCCGTGTTCCCCAACCTTCGCGATCCCGCCTAAGTCGGTTGGGAATGATTATCTTCTTGTTTTAGAAGATATCGGATATCTATTCCAGAATAGATATGGGCTTGGGCTTTCATGAGCCCAAACACGATTTAATATTGGCCCGTCTGCACTGTGCTTGAAAAGTATATATTATATACATGTAGTCGGGTTCATGACCCGACCCCGCACTATACGTCATCATTATGGTTATTAAAAGGGTTAACTCTATTTATTAGAAATGTATTTAATATATACATTTAATAAACTAACTTGTTTTATTACCGATATAGTCTTTAAAACATTCAAATTGTGAACAGTGTCGGAAACTTTCTTCACATACACTTGAATCGTTAGTCTTTTATACTAACGGTCGTTAGTAAATAATTTAAAATTTGGTTTTTTTACGTTTTCGTTTGTTTATACACGTTTTCGTCTATTTTTGTATTTTTTCGTCTGTTTTGCACGTTTTTACACGTTTTCGTCTGTTTTTACACGTTCGTTTTTGCACGTTTTCGTCCGTTTTACACATTTTCGTTTCTTTTTACACTTTTACGTCTGTTTTAACACCTTTTGTCCGTTTTTACATGTTTTCGTCTATTTCTACATGTTTTCGTCCGATTTTACACGTTTTCGTCTATTTCTACACATTTTCGTCCGTTTTACACGTTTTTGTTATTTTTTCACGTTTTCGTCCATTTTTACACGCTTTCGTCCAATTTTACCCATTTTTCTTCGTTTTTACACGTTTTGTCCATCTTTTACGTTTTCGTTCGTTTTCTTACATCTTCGTCCATTTTTACACGTTTTCTATCCGTGTTTGCATGTTTTTTTACACGTGCAAAACGGACGAAAACGGGTAAAAACAGACGAAAACGTGCAAAAGCGGATGAAAACGTGCAAAAACGGATGAAAACATGCAAAAATGGATGATAACGTTAAAAAATAGACGAAAGTATATAAAAATGGACGAAAATGTGTAGAAATAGACGAAAGGACAAAACGTGCAAAAACATACGTAAATGTGAAAAACGAAAAAAAAAACGTGTAATAACGGACAAAAACGTGCAAAAACAAAGCGAAAACGTGAAAAACGAAAAGAAAAAAAACGTGTAAAAACGAATGAAAACATGAAAAAACGGACGAAAACGTGTAAAAACGGACGAAAACGTGCAAAATCGGCCGTAAACGTGTAAAAATGGACGAAAACGTGCAAAACGGACGAAAACGTGCAAAAATGGACGAAAACGTCTTTAAACGAACAAAACGCAAGAAAATGAAATTTTAAGTTATTTACTAACGGTTGTTAGTATAAAGGACTAAAGAAGCAAGTGTATATGAAGAACGTTTCCGAAATTGTTCACAATCTGAAAGTTTAATGATTATATCGGTAATAAAGCAAGTTGGTTTACTAGATATGTATATCGAAGAAAGTACGTTTCTAATAAATAGACTTAACCCTTATTGAAAGGGTAAGACCGGGTGTTACGGGTGAGGTGAAGAGGAGGTGAAGAAGATGTGAAGCTATTGCATGGCTACAAGGTTGGCGTGTGAATGAATGATTTTTGGGTTGGTTGGGTGAAAGACTTTATCTAATGAGAAACGAGGAAGAGAGGTGGTGTGTGCGTATTTATTATTATTATTATTATTATTATTTGTTTGTTTGTGAGAGCGTGTGAGGTACATTTGTATAAACTGATGTATTATTATGTGTTTGGGTAGATAATGACTATTACGGCTAAATGTTGAAGGTAAGGGGATGTATTAAAAAGCTAATGTAACAACTAAGTTGGAGGTGAAAGAAAGATGGCCAATACAACTAGTCTAAAAACTAAAAAAAAAGAAGTTGGTTTTACCTTTCTAGATGTTTTAGCTTGTTCTGAAAGCTGCTCAGAGAACCATATAACCTTTTCAAGTGAAACCTATTTATCACAAAATAATAATTCAAAGATACATATAAGTTTGAGTAAAATGCAAAATTTATCCTTGTAGCTTGTCTAAGTTAACACTAATTACTTGTGCCAGAAACTACTGATAAATATTATACGTAGGGATGATTCATGCAAAATGTTTGGCAATTTTTTCCAAAAACCATCTCTTGCAAGGATGTAATGTGTTAGACATTTGACCTCTTAAATACGATACTTATCAATAGTTTTTAAAGATGTGTCAAGAATTTTACGGCCTAACATCTTATCAAGTCCAAGATATAACCCAACTCGAGCTCTATTTCTAAACCCAATTGGTAACAAAAGTACCCACCAAACTGATATGTGAACTTTGAAATTTCCTTTGTGCAAATATGAGTTTAAGTTTGCACACCTAACATTATTTAGTGCCAATTGCCAAATTAGATAAACAGTAGATAAACGGATAAATTTTGCAAGTTAACCTAAAGGTTACATGTCAATCACACCAATTATATAAACATTATTAATAATTGTTACATGTTCTTGTCAATAGCATTTTTTTTAGATTTGGCTAAATAAAACTATTCATAGATTTGGCTAACAATAAAATACATCATAGATAATATTCTTAAAATAAAAAAAACAAAATATTTGATAATGAATTTGGTCAAAAAAAGAATCACACATAAAGCCACCCAATATCCTTACACTACACATAGTGTTTGCAACACATAAAGCCGCACCCACCCACCCAAATACATACACATTATATTACGAATACATACAACTACTAAGTATATAAAATTTCTAGGGGAAGCAATTCTCAACACGTAACGTTAAACGAAATAAATCTGACATGAACTTAAATAGATTTGGGTTGAGAATAAATATGTTTCGGTAAAAAAACAAGTTAACCCATTTAACTCGTTTAATAAACAAGTCGTGTTTTAATTTTGTAAGCATTAAACAAGTCAATCCGTAAACTCAATTAAGTATATAAGTCTCTAAAACCTACAATATATAACTTTGATTTAGATTAAATACATTGTGTTATGTACTTAATTTGACAATGAATTAAGATTATAACTCGATATTAGTGACATTGTTGTATAGTTATTTGCATGTTATTTATATTATTTTTGGATTTGTTGAATCAACAAGCCACCGACCTTCTTCATTATTTGACTATTTACTTAAGCAAATTAAACGAGTTACAAACAAGTTATACGTCATATGCAGGTACAAATCAATGTTATAAATAACGCGAGGCATGGCGGCATGACTTATCCTCATGTCTTTGCGGTTAAAGCGAAGCTTTTGCTTTTATAAGACGTGATATAAGCCGGTACAAAATATGAAAATATTTATATATTTATATCATATTTTATATATATCTAATTTACAAAAAGACGTATCATAAGAAGGCGTCATAGCATGACCAAGCTTTCCATTTTTACAAAACTTTTGCGAGCCTTTGCAAGTCTTCTAAAATCATGATTGATTTTTTTGACACGATTAATAAACCGGTAGCGTTTGTCAAAACTAATAAATATAGTCGGTCACTTTCAATAACAGATTCACTGACAAAGTACATATTTTACTACACATTGTACAAACATTTGAATTAAATATCAATAAGTATTTTTTAACAGTAGCAGTGGCGGTGGTTAATCATCAACAGCTCTGTTTTTCATGCAGGCGTGGGCATAAATGCAGGACCTTTGCCATTAGTACTTTTTTTTTACACACAAACTTACACCTTCAAACACACACTAATTTTTTTTAACCTCTAAATCTTTTTAAAAACAGTAAAACACTTGTGGGTTTTGGTTAATATTCTGCGGGTGTTTGTTAATTTGGCTTAATTCATCAAATTGACCTAAAAAATTGGTGCTTTTTGGTGTTTCTTGAAATGGCTAGTGAAGATTAGTACTTTAAGTAAATCTTAAAAATAACAGTAAAATATTTGTGGGGTTTAGTTTAAATTTTGTGGGTGTTTGTTATTTTGGCTTAATTTAACAAATTGAGCTTAAAAATTGAAGCTTTTTGGTGTTTCTTGAAATGGGTAATTAGTACTTGAAGTAAATCTTTAAAATAACAGTAAATTTTTTGTGGGTGTGTGTTATTTTGGCTAAATTCATCAAATTGAGCATAAAGATTGGTGCTTTTTTGTGTTTCTTGAAGTGGGTAGTGAAGACTAGTACTTAAAGCTGTGCAGATTCTGTGAATGGGGTATTTTTTTTGTTAATTTGTTGATATTTTTGGTTTTGTGTTTTTTAGGGTTTTGTCAGAATGAATCATGAAATGAATGGATGTGTTATTTATTATACTGAATAAATGTTGTTTTTATAATCAACTGCTATCTGTACACTTTTCTGTGCTATTTAATGTGCTTTGTTCTCATTGGGGGAGTGTGAATTTGGGGGTTTTGAACTTTATGTTTCTTGACTTGATAAATTGGATGTTTGGATTATAAAGTTTGGTTCTTGATATGATTTAGAGGTTTAATTGATTTTGGTGTTTCTTGTTATTAGTGTTTGTTTAGTAATTGGGGTTTTTTAGTGATTTTTATTTTTTGATTTGTGAAAAAGATAGGGGATTATGGCTGGTGAGGATGAGATTGAGGGGGGAAATAGAGACGAGGAACAAATTCATTACAATTCAGCTAATTTATCAGCTGATTGGCCTTTCAATGGTACTAATGAGCTTACAAATACATCTATGAGTAATCCTATGAGCAATATTTGGGATCATCATCCAACAAGTTCACAAAACTTAGGTGCTTTTGTTGATGTGAATTTGCAAAACAATCCGACAACTTCATCGTCGTCTTTAGGGTTTAGAAAAGGTAATCTGCTTGTTCCTCAAAGAAGTCTTGATATGGGTTGGGCTCCACCAGATTCCGCCATTAAACGAGGTGGTATGTTCTTGCCACCAGCTGCTTCTGCCATGCTTCCTCATAGCTTATCTCAGTTTCCGGCTGATTCGGGTTTTATTGAGAGGGCAGCTAGATTATCGTCGTTTAGTGCTGGTAATTTCGAAGATATGATAAACCCTTTTGGCAATGTGAATGATTCATCTTTAAGTCCTTATTCGAGTAGATCAGTTCAAGGGCAAGCACAAGAGGGGTTTGTTGGAAATAGTTTCAAATCAGCTTCTGGTGATGGGTCTAAAGATATGCCATTGCCTGTTGACTGTGGGGCTAATGATGGAAGTCAACCTAAACAGGGTGGTTCTGGTTTTTCGGGCAATAATGGGACTGGTGAAGCTGAATACAGTGAAGGTGGTGGTCAGGATGGAAATTCTAATGAGGGTCTTGGCTCAAAGAAAAGACGAAGAAGTGATCAGGTATATCTTAATTATTACTTATATTAGCCTTCCCAAAAAAAATATTACTTACATAGATACTGCCATGGGGGTACCAACTTAAATTAAGCAAATTATGAAGTTTCCTCGCGTCACAAAGATATAGTTAGTTGAACTGGATTTGAGTTAGTGTCCATATTGCCGGATATGAATGTGTATATCAGTCAAATCCTCACAGAAAACTGATTAATCTTCTGAATGCAATTAATTTGTTTTAGTCACGTAGGGTTCTAGTAATTGAATTAACATGCTCTAAGGTACTTAAATAGTAATGAGAGGCCAAATGTCGGTTAAGAACAGAAGCCACTTATAAAGGATGTTTTCCCTTTCTACTAGTTTCTGCATGTTGGAATTCGACTTAGTGTTCCAAAGCGGGATAATCATATGTGCTTTTGCAGTGGCCCCTAATGTGCATGAATGGTGATACCCTCACTTTGTTGATTAGAATTTTCAATATAAATTACAGGATACAGATTATAATCAAGCCAAGCGATCCCCACAAACACCTAGTGATGCTACAAAGAACAACACTGAAGTTCAACAGAAGGCTGACAATCCCCCGAGTTCACTTGTTAATAAATCGGGTGGGAAACATGGGAAGCAGGCTCAGTCATCGGATGCACAGAAGGAAGAGTACATTCATGTAAGGGCACGAAGAGGCCAAGCTACCAACAGCCATAGTCTTGCAGAAAGGGTAAGACCTCCCTTAGAATATTACTCGGTCTATGCTTTATAAGTTTTCATATGAGCTTGCTGTGTCTAACTTAATAAGTATATGCGAGTCTTTTTCCCTCCACCCAAATAAATGCAACAGTACATAGCACAAATGCCTCAATGGAACATTGGTCAAAATATGTAACAATCCTTAATTGCTATAAATAGGAATCTTTTCAATGGTGTAATACATCGTTATGAGTGGACAAACCTTGTAATTGAGGGGGTGTTTGGTTGTGCATTCTGAAAGTGATTATGTGATATTAATCAGAAAATTGTGTTTGGATGCACTTATGCTGTTTGTAGGTGTGAGATAATCAGATGTTTAAGACTTTAAGTGTTTGGCAAACAAAAGCTATTTAAGAACACTAGCAGGGTACCCGCGCGTTGCGGCGGCGGGTACCCTGAAATAAAATTTTCCGGTAAATCATTTATTTCAGTTTATTATATTTTTTTGACAATAAATTTACGGATATCAAGAATTTCATTTAGCCCGTGCCCGTTCGGGCTCGAGCCCGTTTGGGCTCGAGCCCGTTTGGCACACGCCTGTTCGGGCTCGAGCCCGTTTGGCCCGTGCTTGTTCAAGCCCGTTTTGCCCGTTGCCCGTTCGGGCTTTAATATTTGTATAATGCTTTATTATTTGTATTAGTGACATTTAATGCAGGGTACCCGCGCGTTGCGGCGGTAGGTACCCTGAAATAAAATTTTCAAGTGAATCATGTATTTTAGTTTATTATGTTCTTTTTGACAATAAATTTACGGATTTGTTTAGCCCGTGCCCATTCGGGCTCGAGCCCGCTTGGCCTGCGCCTGTTCGGGCTTGAATATTATTTCTATTAGTGACATTTAATGTAGGAATTGTGTTTAATTTGGTACAATATGCTTGATAATTTGTATTTATTATGTTAGGGGTGTTTTAATAGGGGTGTTTTAATAACTGTATTAATTGTATTTATTGATCAGTTAATTAATTGACTATTAAATAACATTAATATGGTGTCTTGTTTTTTTTTAATATGTGCATTATAGTGGTGTACGCTATGCTTCTTGTCTTGTACATCTGAAAATTATGTGCATTAAAGTGTTGTACATTATGCTTCTTTTCTTAATTATATGAATTACTAATTATAGTAACATGTGTTGGCTTATATTTTTAAGACTTCCTTTTATAGGAAGTCCTAAATACATTATTATGTAGTATAGATAATTGATAAATTATTAGTATGATACTTACTTTTGTGGAAAAGGTAGACAGAGTTTGTGAAGAAATTTACGAAAGAGTAACTCAAATTTATCCTTGAGAATCAGTTTTGTTGGAGATGAATCTGTTTATCTGAAGAAATTTACGAAAGAGTAATGATACTAATCCAACCAGCCCCCATAAAACATTCGTTTTGAGTTTGAAAGGCAAAAGAGACTAGATAGAGAATTTAGGCAGTGTTAACTTGTAACTTTCGTTGATTTTGAAGCCATTGATGTTATATTCGAATCATATATTTAACCTCCAACTATTTTACATGGATAATAGGTGAGGAGGGAGAAGATAAGTGAAAGAATGAAGTTTCTTCAAGACCTTGTTCCTGGATGCAGCAAGGTTCGTTATTTAAATTATTAAGTGAATTGGACTCCAAAAGCTTAAATTAATGCAAAACATAAGTCCCATCGCAACTCATTCATCTCGAATGTTTTTTTAAGGTCACAGGCAAAGCGGTTATGTTGGATGAAATTATCAACTATGTACAGTCATTACAGCGACAGGTTGAGGTATGGTGACCAAAAATGATAAACCTTATAATTCCTACTTTTATACAATTGGTGTGGAATGCATGTTTCATTTATTATATTACATTTTTTTACAGTTTTTGTCGATGAAACTCGCTACTGTAAATCCTCGGATGGATTTTAATATTGAAGGACTCCTGGCAAAAGATGTAAGGCATATTTTAACAGTATAGAATTTCAAGTTTCTTTTGATGATTGATTCATTGTAATGGGAATGTATTCAAAGCAGATACTTGAATCACGACTGGGACCTTCTGGTCCACTTGGTTTTGGTGGTGATATGGCTATGCCTTATACTCCTAATCAATTACAAATGGCTGTCATGCAAGGTGGGATTCCTGGTGTAGGAACCTCTTCAGATGCTGTAAGAAGAACAATCAATTCCCATTTGATGGCTCTTGGTGGAGGATATAAAGATCATACTTCCCAGGTAAGTTGCCATCGACTTTCATCAACTAAAATAATGATTTCCTGACTCATTAGTTTTTAACATATTTTCCAAAGACAGGTACCGAGTTCTTGGGATGATGAGCTTCATAACATTGTCCAAATGGGATTAAATCCTGGCACCCCAGTTAGCAGCCAAAATTTAGGTACTTGAGTGGAAAACATATTTGTAGTTCATTTAGGAGGTGTTTGACATTGCAGGAGATAGTTGCTTGCTTCTGCTGTTTGATGTTGTGATAAACTCATAACCAACTATTTTAGCGTTTGTAAATTTCTATTTATTTAGGGGTTGCTTGTAAAATGACTTGATCTTTTTAATATATCTATATTTTTTTTGCAGGATCCACACCTCCAGGCCATCTGAAAGCTGAACCATAAAAGATAATCTAGGTTTTACGAAAAAAGATATTTTGAAGAATCCCGAGTCAAATCAATCTTTTGGACTCAGAGACGGGGTCATGTAATTAGTTTTGGTATTCTTTTTGGTCAATCACTATATCTAAACAGCAAGAGAAGGTGATGCTAATACATAAATAGCAGATGGGAATCGAGTTGCTTGTTAACAACAAATGATCTTGTTGACTCAAATTGTAAAGCAACATAAATCGTCATCTGGATAAGCTCTGTTATGAATGTTGCGACCAGAGGGAACGCTTTATTTTGTTAAAAATCTTTGCTTGATTGATTCTTTCAGCATGAGGCCAAAAAGGAAGTTCAGTGTGTTGATGTTTGTGATGTCGATTGTAATAGAACGGTTGCTTGTTATTGTTATACTTAAAGATGATTTTAGTAAATCTGATTCATGAACCACTGATTTTATTCTTTTCCGCTCGATCTTGTCAATTTATCGTTAACGGATTACAAAAATAATACCCAATCCCGTGCAAGGTGCGGGAGAGGTATGATGTAGACACTTGTACCCCCACCAAAAGGGTATAGAGACTACCTCTAAAAAGAGATGTCCGACCCATCCTATACTACCTACAAAGCTAGGTGTAAAACTCACTTATAAAAGCTAGCTCAAAGGAGTACAAAAATAATAACCATTCCCGTGCAAGGTGCGGGAGAGGTATGATGTAGACACTTGTACCCCTACAAAAGGGTGCTTGTGCAAGACACTTGTACGGTTGTACCCCTACCAAAAGGGTAGAGAGACTACCTCTAAAAAGAGATGTCTGACCCGAACCATACTAGGTCGCATCAAGCCACAAAGCTAGGTGTAGAACTTACTCCAAAAAACTAGCTCAAAGGAGGAGGGGACACTTACACTTTATAAAACATCAATCAATGTCATATTTGGCCGATGTAGGACCGTAACAATGTCATGCAGGCAGGGGTTAAAGTGTCATTAATTGGTAGTACTAAAAAGTAAAAAGTCAAGATTCGTGATCTTGAAAAAGTCTAAGATGAAAATGGATTAGTTAGAGGCAGCACAGATAATCACTGTTTGGATTCTTGCATATGCATTTTACTGATTGTAATTTACATATATGGATCCTTGCACTAAGAATCTTATTTCATGGTCTTCATGTGTTCCAACTTTCAAGCAAAATATTTATGGATTTCAGATCATAAGTTTTAGAGAAGCTGTATTTTTGCTTTTTATCTTTGAATAAAAGTGCATTGCAGTTTGAAGATCATTTAATTACCATATTAGTAAAACTAGAAAAGTAAACTAGAACACTCGAATAAAGTTATAATAAACACATTAACATAGAAGCAAAGAACAAACAAATATGACTATATTAAGATTTGAACATCTGATACTCATAACTCTGGTTTACTCCCCAAAGCAGTGTAACTTGCTAAAACGAGTAAATCATCTCATTCATAATCCTGTGAAGTTACAGAATACTCGTTGTCTAATTCTTGGTTCTGCAAAACATTATAAAGTTAGTAAAACAGTGCTCTTGCAGGAGAGAAAACATTGAAGATTAACTAATCATGGAAATTATACCTTCAATCTTGTACCGATCTCGATAATTTCAGAAAGTGGTGCCCAGTCGCCAAAGTTTCGCTCTATGAACTGGTATGCAACTCCACTTCTTCCCTTGCCCATTATAAATAGTCCACCTTTGATTTCACCTTCCCCCTTGAAGTTTTGCTCAATTCCCATGTCTTTTGCACGCTTATAATTTGCACGAGCTCGGGGATTAAATAGAAATCCTGATATGAACTTGTCCTTAAGTAACGACCCTCCACCAAGAGCTTTAAAAAAGTCCATGTTCTTGTCTAGAAGTACTACACCACCCCAATATCGTGGCCAGAAGTCTCTTACCTTGTATCATAAGTTAAGGAGGAGTTAGTTAATCTATTATAAGAAAGTTCATTTGAGAACACTAAATAACTAGAGAATTGGGAAACGAATCTAAATCCTTGGATAAAAAGATGAGGGTCCTTTATCTCATACCTCTGATTCAATATGTTCATGTAGAACAGCAAACAAATTGATCCCTAGTGAATCAAATACGGGTTTCTTAGAATAAAGTTTGTGTGCTTCAGCTCTGCACATGATGCACCTATATCCCAATATACATAAGATTAATAGATAGAAGCATATAAACATGTTTCTAAAGTGATCTAAGAATTAAGTTAATTACCCAGGCCGACGGATGCAAAGTAGAAGTGCTGGTTTATCACGCCACAAGTCTGACACACGCATAGGTGGTGTCTTTGTTTTAACCAACCGCTCCATCCCTATCTTATACTCGGGTGTTAGTTTCTGGACAGAAATATTCTCGATACTAGAATATGGCGCCACGTCTTCAATTATAGGAGGAGGTTGTATACAACCACATGCTCTTGGCTCATCCGGTAAAGCAGCTACAACGCCTTTATAAACATATCCATCTTTTATTTTGAAATTAGCCATAGATTGCTCAATAGTTGCATCATAATTTATAGTACTTCGAGTAGACATAGCTTGTAGTTTTGGTCTTGTGGAAATGGATTGAGTACTCTTGAATATGCTACTGTTTCGGGATGGCGGGACCTTTGGTTTTCTTGAAGGGAGAGAAAATGAAGCTGGTATAGGATCGGTGTCACATTGTGAGGTTCTGTCCATGAAACGTGCGATGTGGCCTCTTTTCATGGCGAATTGTGCTGAAAGATCTGATGAAGCAAGGTTTAAAAGCTCAGCTAAACATTTTCCCGAGGCTTCTAGCTTATCTGCGTATTGCATAAGTGATCGATCATGGAGGTATGATCTGATCTCTAATGCATCCTTTAGTTTGACAAAGAAAAGAGTTTGAATATTAGTTAATCAAAAACATCAAGTGATATATAACATATATGATGAGTAAACATCGATACCTTTTGTTGTTGAGTCATATTAATTGCATTCATGTCTTCAGAATTCATTATCTTCAAGGTTGGAACATCATCCCAACCATCATCTAACAGCTTTGGAAGAAGTTTTTGTAGCGACCCGGTTCCTACAAAATCCTCCATAGAGAAAGAAGCCATCCTGTTTTTTAGTAAATCGGTATAGTAAAAAAACCAGCTTTAAATGTATCAAATTGATTAAAGTAATAAGGTTGGTTGATTTGAGCATCATATCATATATAGGACTTTAATACAACCAAAAACTTTGTTACTTTTTGACAATATCAATGGTGACTCAGTTAACCATTTTCTAGAGTTTAAGCAAGAAAATGACTTGATCAATAAACTAATTGTTTCGTCTTTGAATTGGCTAATCATTTAGTTGAGCTGTCCACGTATATTAAGGTAAAATGTGCCTGCATCTGCTACATTAAGGTATGACATCATCGTTAACATGTGTTATATTTCTTGACATGTGTCAGTAATCGGGATAGTTTGTAAGAAATATTTTGCCAATTAATCTTAATTTTATTACTTTGTTCATTTGTGGAATCTATGTTTGGTGTGACAGGACAAATTAAACTGTAATGGCTCTTTGGATTATGCTGCCGGCAAGTAAGAAAGCATATTAGCATTGGCCTGCACAAGAAATTAAGATATATACTGGTAACTTGTTACTTGTGCACTCTTCTACTCATTTGTACTTCATAAACAACAGGATAACAAGGCCAAATGAAATAATTCTTTTTGATTTGCTTAAAAATGCAGATATATAATGCTATTAAAAGCCATCATGTGCAGGCCAACTATGATACTGATATGGATATAATCTAATATTCCAGTAACTAATATGATTCTAAAACTTACAACTTAGGTACAATTGTATAAAATATGTACAAAGTATGTAAAACTATATGGTAAAATTAGTATTAAAGTTGGGCATTTTATCCAAATGCCTCAAGATTTTCTCAGCCATCAACCTGATGTCCCCATTACCATAATGCAGAACATTGATTAAAGTAGCGCGTAAGAATCGGTCTTGTGATATCTCTGAAGTCAACTTATCGTCTCCTTCCGTCAACAGCTTTTCCAACATCCAGAAGGATTTTTGCCTCAAAGACTCATCTTTATGCTCTTTTATCACATTCAGAATATGTTGTATGGCCTTTTCTTGGATCAACATACTCACACTGGAATCCAAATCGACTCTTTCATGTAATAACGTGCATATAGCCGATAATGCAGCCTCCACTACTTGAACATTTGTATGGTCTAAGCAAGTCAGCAACTTTTCGACTGCTTTTGCTTCTAGCAAACAAAAGGTTTCTTGAGAAGAACAAGATCCCTTGTGAACAGGACATAGTGGTGCGATTTCAAAATTATTTCTTGAATCGAACGAGCAACATTTTTGCAAAAATGAAAACTTTCTGAACTTTGGTTTCTTGATTTGTGCTGGCTTCGATAAAGTAACAGTCTTTAGTGACAAATTCTCTAACCCATTTGCTGACAACCTTTGAACTTCGTCGCTAGATGTGTTCATAAGCAATTCTGTGAAAACTGTTGTGAAACTGAAATTCTTTGCTAGAATCAAAAAGTGGTTCTCGTATAGAGTCGCAGTGAATCTAACAAGAATACCCACAAGTCCTTCAAAATAAGTACCTCCGTACTTACTCATTCTTGTCCCAGATTTCTGAACTTGATCCATCTTTAGCAAAATTAAAGGGATCATATTCATTAGAGCCAAATTGAGTGTAATATTTTCATGGGGAAGTTTTGCTAAAAAGGTGACCGAAACTGCTTGTTTCTCAGTGGGTGGGGTTGTTTCAGGCAAGTCATGTAACAACGCTTGAGGTTGGCCTCTAGTTTTGCATAGCTTATCCGCCAATGTATGACCAAGAAAAGGCGAAAGAGCTATACAAAACACAAGTGAAACCACTTGAAGTTCCTCATTCGGGTTATTCAAAAGCTCAGTTATGCTCGTACAAGCATCATTCTCTTTTACAACTGACACAATGGTCTCTTTGGTTTTTGGGAATCTCATGAGGCACAAAAGAATTCTCACAAAGTTGACGTTCAGCTCATCTGGCATCGTGTTACCAACCCTTTTAACAATATTGTATATAATGTAATCCAATGACATCTTGTGATCAACTTGAAGGTCATTTAGCACTACTGATCCTGATTCAAGTATATTTGCAAGTATCCCAGCAGCTTCTGCCTTTGAATCCGTTGGCTCATCATATATCCTTCGTTTAAAGATTTCATTAAACATGTT
Organism: Chrysanthemum lavandulifolium; assembly: GCA_022545495.1. NCBI lineage: Eukaryota > Viridiplantae > Streptophyta > Magnoliopsida > Asterales > Asteraceae > Chrysanthemum > Chrysanthemum lavandulifolium. The sequence continues at coordinate 162,615,683 of CM040242.1, forward strand.
ACTTATAGTACCTGATTTCACAAGAATCTTTCCATTTTCGTGATGTGATGAGATTTGTTTCAATGCTCTAAATGCAACATTTCTTGCTAATGAGTTTCCATCAGTAACCATTTGAATTAGACCTGGCAAAGCTGTCTCCGCCACATAAGCTTTTATCTCGTCATCGTTTCCAAGAAATATTTCGCCTATATAACTCGCCATTTCCATCTTTGTCTCATCATTACCTGTTTCATTTCATATCTTCAAATCATGTAGTAAAAAATAAAGAAACCCTGGTGGTAAAAGTTACACGTACCTTCAAGAAAATGATGTAAAAGGGGCTGCCAGTGTCCATTTTCCGCCATTATCTTGATGTTACTTGGCGACTTCTCCAAGTTTTTCAAAATTTCATCAACCTTCTGCGATGCGAATGCATCAACAGGTTGTCTGTACTTTAGAGTAATCAGCATCAAAACCCCTCCTGTAATGGAACTAATTTTATCACAGAAATATTGACCTTTTGAAATGTCAACTAGAAGCAGCAAAGCTGAATGCCTAATACGTTCAACTTGACTCGATAAGCTTTGTATTATCCCTGATAAGTCCACTGTCCTGGCAATCATTTCCTGCAAAGAAGATTCAGTTTTTCTTATCTATTAAGAAAAATGTAACATCAGATTCAATGGGTGTCTTTGAGATATGTTTATTAAAACTGCCTATGCTTTTTGAGATTGCTTATTGAAATGAGTAGAAGTAAGTTATCGGATGTAACAAAACTTTTATGATCTACAAAATATCATAAAGAGATAAGGAATTTGAATAAGCAACTCTCAATTGCTTATTCAGAACTACTTGTGTTACTAATATAAGCTGATAATCATAAGATTTTGGCTTCTATCCAAACACTCAACACTAATTAGTTGCTGTAAAAGCATTTGCTTCTATCAACAAATTTACAACTGCTTATTAGCTCAAATGCTATAAGAAAATATGCAGCGTTAATAAGCAATCGTAAAAAAAAATTATGATGAAATTTAAAATAGAAGCGTACTTTTCCTTCATCTTCATCGTCATTCTCGGTCAACTGCCTCAGTAATTCAAGAGTTTCACACTTCACATCTCCGTCTTCATGCTTCAAGATCATTGCCAGAAGTGGTATGATACCGGCGGTACGTATCTCCACCACATTGTATATCTTCTTTCTGCATAAATTCTGCAAATTGTGCAACGCTTCAAGAATCACGGGCTTAGAACTCAACAAAGATAAAGCTGATCTTGCTGCCTTAATATTCGCTTGTTCATCTCTTTCTTCCCATTGCTTGATTGTTTCCCGCAAGGCAATATTTCTGTTAAAAAGTTGACTCGTTATTTTTATGCCTGTTTTGGGACACACAATATCAGCAGGATTGCTAAACTTTGCGAACCATTGTGTTATCGCAACTCTTTCGTATGTGACACCTGTCTCTACTGTGACCGGATCATCCATTATCTTTTTTGTTAATGGACAAAAAAAAGCTTCATATAACGGCTCCTTACTCTGAAAATTCGTCACATATGACGTTTCAGTTTCATCATCAGTGAAATTTCCAAAATCGTTAATGGAGTAAAGATCGGTCTCATTGGCATACGAGTTCCCCAACATATCACTTTCAGTTGCTTCTAAACTAAAACCATTGATGTCTTGTACTAAAGACTGAACTGCAAAGTGGAAATAGTTTCTTGACGATGATTTTATGGAGTTTAGTACTTGACTCATCTGTTTGACCAAGATTTCGAGCTGTTTTATGATCGCACTGATTGGCTTTGTGTTGCAATTCGACAAGAGGGATTTTGCGGTGTATATGCATTCTGAAAGTGATAGTAAGGTCTCGGCTGGATTAGTTGTAGTATCTGGCGATTCTACCTCTGTGATGACAGATGAAACACGGTAAAAATAGCATCCTATTGTGATGAAGTTTTCATTTCCGGTTATGATTGATAGTTTCATAATTTCTGAAATAACAACCAGCAAAGACTGAACATCACTTGCACTTGAGCTCTTGTCCACCTTCAGACAATTCAATAAAAAAGGTTACGATCTTAGTTTACTTACTAAAAGAACTAGACAAGTCATGTCAACGGGCAAAAATAGACAGAACAGTTGCTAGTTACTAACGGAATTTGGCCTGTGTAGGGACTAATAAATGTAGATTTTTTAGTACTTTAAGTAGAGCTTATTTCTTGGTAATCTGTAACAAATAGTTCTCAGATAGTATAACGAACTAAGTAGTGTTACTTCTGGGGAAAAAAAATCATATACGGAAGCGCAACTTATTATTCGTTTGGGTTCAAAAAGTTGTAATTATGAAAAGTTTATAGACACGATCAAGGTTCATGTTTTTTGGCTTGGAAGTGAAAAATATCAGGAGACCAAAACCAATAAACATAAATAGTAACAAGATGATCATACCGAAGAAAACCAATCAGAACTGATACTGTTAGACATATTGTTGTCTTGCTTCATATGCAAACTTAACTCCATATCACCACCACCTCCCGAGTTCTGCAACTTCTTCGAAGCTTTTGTCACTTCAAGATGATAAAAACATAGTCACGACGACGTACCATAGTGTTGATCTAGTCACCGGTTTAATATTTTCTTAACCGTAACACTATGCTTAGAATTGATCTTTAGTCTAAATATTCAACTTTCTGATGTCAATTGAGTGTGATCCTTTACCAGCTCATAATACATGGAACTAGTAAAACTGCATGCATTTTGACTAGGTCACCTTGTAGTTTCCATTTTTAATTATTTACATCATTGTTTCTTGTTGATCCTGAACATAATTAATGGTCCCAAAGAAGTTGACATTTTATGTTAAGTAACATAACAATGATACATACTTGTTGACTTTGGGTGCACATGTTAAGAGTGACATATATTGTTGCTAAAAATTTGGCAGATTTTAGGTGTTGAATGGATCTAATGTATGCAAATATGCACAGCATATATGTTTGATTAGTTTTTGAAAGTATACCGAATCAAGCTTTAAGTTCATCCTTAATATAAATGCATTGTGGCATAGAATGATATAATCTTGTTACTAATTAAACTATTGATCAAGCAGTCATTTGTTATGTAAGCAACTTTTGTTTAAATCCTAAATGCTTATGAAGTACCAAATACAAATATATTTACATTGCTCATGATGTTGCAATGTCTTAAAACTTTATTTACTCTAATTCAGTTTAACTATTGGATTTTTTTTGTAGGTAAACAACCTATCATTTTCAAACTTAAATAGTTAAATCTCATTAAAAAGTGGTACTAACTGAATGGGTCCAAATATTAGCTCAATCATCTAGAAAACAGTTTAGTAGGTAAGCAATTAATCATAATAATATCGCTTTGTAAAACATAAAATAAATGGAACTATGATATTTTTCTAGTACTAACTAGTCATGTAACGTGTGGACAGTGACCAAGGAAAAATAGAATGTGAAGCAATTTTTTTTTACGATAAGAACAAACGCTAAAGAAAAACTAAAACGAATGATAAATCAGTATTTTACTTGATACGAAGGATTTATAAGACTTTAAAAAGTTAAATGTTGGATTTTAGTATGTGAGTGAAATGATTTGAGTTTTGGTGGGGTCACTTTCGAAAAAGGTCAAAATTAAATAAAATTACACTAAAATATCAACTTTTTCTTTAGCCATGTGCGCTTTTCATTTACTAGCTAGATCCGTCCCTGCGTGTGGATACGATTATTAAAAAAAAAAAAAAAAGTTTTGACGTAAATTTACCACCAAACTTTGTCGCATATATTTGACTCGGGCTATCTAAGATTAATTTTCTTGCTAAAGAGTAGTACAATTAGGCTTTGGTTAACATGGGCCATAACTGGGCTTCTTTTCTTTAAGTTCTGGGCTCACGCAACTTCAAGAAAGTTGGATCAACGAGGTTTTCCAATCGACAATCTAAAGATTATGCAATGTGTGTTTGAGCTAATGAAAGACTAAAAATGGTAAGAATATTGAAAAACAACAACTTAATAATATAACTAGTCTGATAAGCATCAATAGAGATGAACAAAGATCCGTTAAAGGATTCTAACCGGTTTGATCAATCCAAAAATAAGAAAAGATCGATGAAATGACAATTAGTTATCAAAGCAGGAAAAGTTATTTATTTGATATGTTGAATGATTACAGAAGAGAGAAATGAGAATTACAATTACAAGCTAGAATTGAAATGACAAAGCTAACAACTATTTAAAAGACATATTTCCCGCCAAAAGGTAGTTAGAGGTTGCTAGTAAGTGTCACGTGCGTCTCACACGCTTGGTAAACCATGTGTGTGCTCCTCACGTGCCAAGCAACTTAACTAGCTTATCTTGACTTGTTGACTGCTTCTAGTAGCTTATCAGTCAACTCCCTTTAAAGAAACAACTTAACCTCAAGTTGTGCAATCAAATTTAGGGAATCTCTGTTTCAAATCAGTGATTGATTCCCATGTAGCATCCTCCATTGTGCCATTTGCCCACTGCACAAGAACATAAACCTCTGCTGCATTTCCTTTTCTAGCCAATCTTTTATCCAAGATGGCTATTGTCTCCACCATAAACGCACCAGTATTGTCACAAGATGGTAGGCTGCCACATGTTTGGTTTGGACTGGGATTCCTGCATTTCTTTAGCTGGGAAATATGGAAGACATTATGAATCTAGGACCCCATTGGAAATTCTAACTTATAGGCTACTTGTCCTACCCTCTGAATTACTTTGAAAGGTCCAAAAAACTTTGGTGAAAACTTGTTTTGCCTACCTTTTCTCAGTGATAATTGTCTATAAGGCTGCAATTTGAGATAAACCCAATCACCACATTCATATTCCTTATATGTTATGTGCTTGTCTTGATGAGACTTCATTCTGTTTTGAGCCCTTTTGATATGAAATTTCAGAGTTTCAACAACCTCTTCTCTTTCCCTTAGGGTTTTATCCACTAATTCCACCATACTTTCTCCCCCAATGTATGGAATGTGGATAGGTGGTGGTTTACCATACACAACTTCATAAGGAGTAGTTTGAATAGTTGTGTGATAGTTTGTGTTGTACCAACATTTAGCCAAGGGCAAACACTTAAACCATTGATTAGGTTGTTCACCAGACATACACCTAAGGTAGCATTCCAAGCACCTATTAACTACTTCAGTTTGACCATCTAATTGTGGATGGTATGCAATAGTCATATTCAACTCCACCTTCAACAACTTAAACAATTCCTTCCAAAATAGACTGAGAAACACCTTATCTCTATCTGATACAATGTTCTCAGGTAAACCATGTAGCTTGTAGATATTGTCTAGGAACACTTGAGCCACTTGTGCAACAGTAAAAGGATGGGACAGGGCCATAAAATGGGCATATTTAGTCAACCTATCAACCACACAAAAATGACTTCCTTACCCTGTAACTTAGGAAGACCTTCAATAAAGTCCATAGAAATGCTTGTCCAAGTGCTATTTGGAATAGGCAATGGTTGTAGCAGACCTGGATAAGCTTCCAAATTAGGTTTGAATCTTTGAAAAACATCACAATTTCTCACCTAATTTTTAATATCTTTCATCATTTTATTCCAATAAAACATAGAGCATAACTTCTGAGTTGTGACTTTGACTCCTGAATGACCACCCAATGAACTACCATGGGTTAAGGCTAGCAAGTCTTGCCTCAAAGTGTCATCATTTCCCACCATTAGCTTATCCTTCCTCCTCAACTGATTGTTATACCAAGTGTAATGTCCAGACACATTTGCATTAGCCTACAACTTAGTAATCAAATCTTGCAAGGTCTGGTCATGTTTCTAACTGTCCACTATTTTGTCATAAAGTTCAGTGGTGATACTAGAAGCACTGATTATACTCAATAGCTCAGCAGGGTTTTGCATTCTTGACAAAGCATCAACAGTAACATTGTCCACCCCTTTCTTATACACTCTCTCATAATCAAACCCCATGAGTTTTGGCAACCACTTCAGCTGAGCATGTGTGTACATCGCTGATCCAATAAGCATTTCAAACTAATATGGTCTGTTTTGATCTTAAAATGCCTATCCAATAGATATCCCCTCTACCTTTCCAAAGCTTGCACCACTGCCAAGAACTCTTTTTCATAGGTAGACATTAACTGGTGTTTGGTAGATAAGGTTCTACTCAAAAAGGCTATATGATGACCTTCTTGAAGTAACACTGCACCTATTCCTACCATAGAGGCATTTGTTTCAATGGCGAATTCTTTAGTAAAATCAGGCAATTTCAATATTGGAGCACTGATCATTGCTTGCTTGAGGGATTCAAAGGATGCTTGTGCTTCACTGTTCCATGAGAATCCTCCTTTTCTTCAAAAGTTGTGTCAATGGTTTACTCACCAAGGCATAGTTTCTAATAAACCTTCTATAGTACCCTGTCAACCCAAGGAATCCCCTCAACTGTTTGATATTACTAGGTACAGGCGAGTCTGCCATAGCTTTTATCTTTGCTGGATCTGTAGCTACTCCATGTTGAGAAATCACATGACCCAAATACTCTACTTGAGTAGTACCAAACACACATTTTCTCAGTTTGGCAAACAACTTATGAGACCTCATAGTTCCCAAAATGAGTTTCAAATGACTAATATGATCTTCCAAACATGAGCTATAGACAAGTATATCATCAAAAAATACCAAGGTAAACTTTCTGAGAAAGGGCTTGAATACCTCATTCATCAATGATTGTAATGTAGAAGGAGCATTTGTCAACCTAAATGGCATGACCAAAAATTTATAATGGCCTTCATGTGTTCTAAATGTTGTTTTTGGCACATCATATGCATTCATCCTTATCTGGTGGTACCCTGATCTTAAATCCAGCTTAGTGAACAATTTAGCCCTATGTAACTCATCAATCAAATCCTCTATGAGAGGTATTAGAAACTTGTCCTTGATGGTTTATTTGTTCAATTGTCTGAAATCTACACACATCCTCCAAGTATTGTCCTTTTTCCTAACCATCACAATTGGTGAAGCAAAAGGGCTTTGGATTTTTCAAATCACTCCAGCCTCCAACAGTTCTTTAATCATGCCTTCAATAGTATCATTCTGGTTTGGTGGATGTCTATAAGGCCTAATGTTCACAGGCATTGCATCATCAACCAAGGGAATCTTATGATCATGTGACCTATGTGGTGGTAACTCAACATGCACATCAAACACATCTGCATAGGTATCCAAAACCTCTTGAATCTCCTTGTCCACCTCATCAAGCACACCATTTAACTTCATACAAGCAGCTTCATAATCAGGAACCACACAAAGTGACATAGAATGCAATTTAGCTGGTACCATTTGTTTAACAATCTTCTCAGTCCCCTTGTTATTCAACCATTCCACAGTGGACTTAGTAGTGCCCCTCAATAACACCCTTTGCCCTTATACTTGAAATCCATCCTTAAATCCTTGAAGTTGCATTTTATGACCCCTAATGTTGATAACCATTGTATGCCTAACACCATTTCACAACCCCTAAGGGTAACAACATCACATCAGTGTTAAAAACAGTATTGCCAAACTGCCATTAAAAATTCTTGCACTTAGAAGTGGTCATCAACTTATTTCCATTGGCCGCTGTAACTGCCAATGGTCATGTGGGTCTAATTGAACACCCTAACTTATGTGCTACTTGTTTGTCCAAGAAGTTATGTGTTACTCCACAATCTATCAAAATGTGTATCATATGCTTTCCTACAGTACCTACCACTCTCATGGTTTGAAAATTGGTAGTACCAGTCAAAGCATGTATAGAAATTTGGGTTGCACTTCCTCCTCATTAACCTCCACTCTGTTTTCCTCTATTTCATCCTACTCTTCTTCCTCAGAACCTTCCTCATTAGGCAAGACTTCCAAGGAAAACAATTGAACTTCACACTTATGACCAGCAACATATTTCTTATCACAATAAAAACACGAATTTAATGCCCTTTTCTCTGCATATTCTTTCTGAGTTAACTGTTTCCTACCTTGTGGAGTGTTTTTTTTGGATATAGTCCCACAGAACTAGTGTTTGGCAATGACAAAGTGGTGTTTTGTTTTGCATTCATATTACCATTTCTGAACCTATATGCATGCTTTTCATTGAATCTAGACACAAGAGTAGGTAACACTGAATTATACCTTATTTTCAAAGCAAGCAAGGTTTGTTCCTGCATCTTGGCCATACAGAACACATCGGTCAAGGTATTCAAAGTAAACATCCTGATTTGCATGCTAATCTCATCCTTCAACCCACCTAAGAACAAATTGATTGAGTGTTTTTCATCCAAATCCACCATATTCAACAATGTTTCAAACTTTTCTTGATATTCTTTCACAGTCCCAACATATTTCAACTTCTTCAACTCCATTAATGGATCTTCAAGAATTGTGTTGAATCTGTTCAAGACCTCTCTTTCATAACTTCCCATGGACAATCTTCACCAAATCTCCTACAAAATTGTTGATGCCATATCAATGACTTATCATAGACATGCATGGATACCAACTCAATATTATCTCCATCTTCTACACAATCAATCTTAAAGAACTATCTGCATCTGTAATCTCACCCTTTCACATCTTCCCCATTGAATTTGGGAAATTCAATATTTGACATTCTCTCATATCCTCTTCCCTCATTTCTTGTATGCATCTGTCCACCACTACCATGATTTTGACTTCCACCATTGTTACTAGTTCCTTCCTCACTCTTCAACCTACTGATTTCTTGATTGATGGCATTATGACTAACCAAGAATCCAATCATCCCTTCTTTAATTTCAAGAATAGCCTCTCTCACTTCATTAACTGAATTTTGTAAAGAATACGTGGTAGAAACAGAAGTCATTGTATTATTGTTTCTTGTGTTCACCATTTTATTGATAATACTACTGCTCATCAACAATGGAATAATATCTATCAAATTTGTTCTTGGCTACTCAAATCAAATGCTTCTGATCAGCTTGTTCAAGATTAGGGAATCTAACCACTAATGGGCTAATCTTGTGATCGTACAGATGTTTGAAACTAGCCAGATGTAAAAAGAACAATGAAGTTAGTGGTGACTAACTTCTTGCCGGAAAATCTCTGTTTCTTGTCGAAATTACGCCGGAGAAGATGACTGGAAAATCAAGAATGTCAGTGTAACACTCTTGAAGATAATATGGTGCCAGAAAAGTGCTCTTGATACCACTTGATAAGCACCAATAGGGATCAACAAAGATCCGTTAAAGGATTCTAACTGGTTTGATCAATCCAAGAATACAAAAAGATTGATAAAATGACAATTAGTTATCAGGGCGGGAAAATTTGTTTATTTGATATGTTGAATGATTACAGAAGAGAGAAATGAGAATTACAATTACAATCTAAGAATTTAAATGACAATGCTAACAACTATTTAAAAGACATATTTCCCGCCAAAAGGTAGTTAGAGGTTGCTGGTGAGTGTCACGTACACCTCACACGCCTGGTAAACCATTTGTGTGCTCCTCACGTGCCAGGCAACTTAACTAGCTTATCTTGACTTGTTGACTGCTTTTAGTAGCTTATCATAGTCATAAAATGTTGATGACAATAGCGATAAGTTTATATAAAATGATAATAAAAAAGAAAATTTAAAGCATAAATGCTACAACTATTTATCCAAACTACACATATAAACAATTCAATCCAGGGTGATGATTAAAAAGAGCTAAGAAAAAATAACAATTGTTCATAACTTTATCTTAAATGGCTATATTAATGTAGTCGTACATCAACATGTATCTAAAAAGTCAATATGCACACATTAACAAACCTTAATTAATTTTTTAAAGATTTAACATCGTATAAATATAACCAACAAACCTCAATTTTATAGTCTACAAATTAAAATATTGTACCAAATTGATTCCTTCCTTAAATTCAGTAAAGTCTTATCATGTTCTAAAGTATTTTCTTTCATTTTCTAAAATTATAATAACATAAAAACCTTATCCGAATATATAAAATAACGAGTAATTAGGCTGTCGCGCGTTGCAGCGGAGCTAATTTTATTATGATATTTGTTTTTAATTATTTTAAGTATCTGACTAGAATTTTATTGAGAAAGGAGCTTTCATGTGAAAATGATTAATGACCCTACATTTTTTGGCGAAGTACAATTGCAATACTTTTTAAAATGTGCATTTTTAGTACCATTAAATTTACATATGATTTAAAAATAAAATTTGTTGGGAAATTCGCTTTTGGGAGTTAATACTTATAGTAGTAAAGTTAGTCTTGATAGTGTTGTTTGATAAGTATTAACTAGTTAGTCTTGATAGTGGAAATATTAGTACTGATAGTATTAAGTTTGTACTGTTCTAAGTAAGGAATGTCGTGTATGGTTTGTAACAACATATCTTCTATTCCAATAGAAGATATGATATACCTAGTGCATAGTTATATCTGTAAGGGATCTCATTAGTGTATAAAAGGAGATCCTAGCTAGGTTAAACAAACATCTCATATTCTAGCCGTCTTAAGAAGAGCTTCAAGGTTGTAAACCCTAGTACTAGGAGAGTACTCGTATTATTGCTTAATAATATTGAAGCTGTTGGTGTTACATTGTGTTTACTTTAATCTTCTAAGTGCATTCAAGTAGATTCCGCATACTTGTGTGCATCTACAACAAAGTTTCTCATTGTTGTTTTGGAACCATCCAAGGCAACTAACACGTTTGCAAGCTAAGTGTTCTAGATCCAAGGTTTGGGACTTCACAAGTGGTATCAGAGCTTGTGTCCTGAAGCTTTGTTTTAGAAGATCCTGTGTGACAAATCAAAGAAATGGATTTTGACAAATCCAATGCTATTAACAGAGTTCCTAAGTTGCAACCAAATGAATATGAACTCTGGAGAATGCGCATAGAGCAGTACTTCTTGGTACTTGATTTCAAGTTGTGGAACATTGTGCTCTATGGAAACTCTTACAAAACCACTGTCACTGAAGAAGTTAATGGTAAGACCGTTGTTAAAGAAAAAGGTGATCCTATCACCAATGAAGAAATGGCTCTAAGAGGCAATGATCTCAAGGTCAGAAGTCTTTTACTCATGGCAATACCTGATGATCATCAACTCACCTTCAACAAACACAAAGATGCTCAGAGTTTGTTCAAAGCCATTGAAACCAGATTTGGTGGAGATTCACACACCAAGAAAACTCGAAGACTCTTTTGAAGCAAGAATTTGAAAACTTCATTCTTTGGTGCAACCGAGTCCATTGACTCGGTTTATAATAGGCTTCAAAACTTGTTAGTCAACTTGGCGATATTGGATGTGGAGCTCTCCAAGGAAGATGTCAACCTCAGGTTTGTTAGAAGTCTTCCATCACCAAAATGGGACACTCATGTCATTGTATGGAAGAACAAGCCAGATTTTGAAACCATGAAGTTGGACAATTTGTTCAATAGCTTTAAGGTGATTGAACAAGACATGAAGAGAAAAGCATTGCATCTTCCAGTTCTGGGTCACAAAACATAGCCTTTGTGGCTCACCCTGTCACTAGCAATGATATGGACAGTTTTGATGTTAGTACTCCTAGTACTAATGTTAATATTGATGGCTCAAGTAACCACCGCAGCAGCATCAATGAAGGTACAATTTATGCTTTCATAGTCGAAGCAGTCAAGGATCCCGGATCACTCATGATGATCCGAGACAAATCCATGAAGATGACATGGAAGAGATGGACATCAAATGGAACATTGCCTTGATCGGTATGAGGGCAAAAGGTTCATGAAGAAAACCGGAAGGCGATTAAGATCAATGATGGAGATGTTCTTTGGGTTTGACAAGGAAAGGTTGAATGCTACAAGCGTGGCAAGCTTGGGCATTTTGCGGAGAATGCGAAGTCCTAGGAGCAAAGGGAGAAACAGTGATGTTGAAAACTCTAAAAAGCAATGGTGGTCATTGATGGTCTTTGGATATGATTGGAGCTTCATGGTGATGAAGAAGAAAGTCCAATCAACATGGCTTTGGTATCCGAGGTACTTAATTGTTCGGATACATGTATTCCATTAAACAAATATTTAGAGCTAAAACCATGTTTGATAATGTGTCCGAAGAACTTGCTAAAACCAATTATAACTTAGCAAATCATAAAAGAGGCTTAGCAGTTCTAGAAAAACAAATTGTGCACTATAAAGAAAATGAGTCAAAGTTCTTCAAACAACTGCTTGTGCTTAATAGGAAATCTCTTTTAAAGACATCACCATAAATGTGTTAAAAGAAGAACTAGAGAAAGTCACTACAATTAAAGATAATATAGAGTTAAGTGTTGAGCAACTTAAAGACTCACAACATTATAACTCGAGAGAGTTGATAGATACCGGAAAAAGCATTAATTGGCAAAGCCAAATCAGGTATGGGGTATAAAACAACACCACCACCATTCAGAGGTATCCCTTCACCTCCTGGTATAGACCTTGCCCACACTGGCTTAGAAGAGTTTCAGGAACCCACATTTGTCCGAGGCCCTACAATCAAAAGTACTTTTCCTGAAAAGACTGATGAAGTGTTTGAAAGTGCTAGTGACACCTCCTTACCTGAGGTGTCTGTATCTGAAAATAAAAAGGCTAGTGTAGAGCCTAGTGAACCAAAGCAAGTTCAGGCCACTAAACCAGTAAGACCATTTGACAAACCTGTTAATAAGCCAATTAAATATGCTGAGATGTATAGAAACAGGTCATCTAGTCCTAGAGGTAACAAGAGAAACTGGAACCAGTTAAAATCTGAGCAACTAGGAGATGAATTTGTCATGTATAATAAATCTTGCTTTGTGTGTGGTAGCTTCTCTCATCTGCAGGCTCATTGCAGACACCCTATGAGACCTCAACCCATCATGACCCCAAGAGCAGTTCTTCTTAAAACTGGCATAAAACCTTTGAATAATGCAAGGCCAGTTAATATTGCTAGACCACAACCCAGAGTATTTGGTGAAAGACCCAAAAGAAACTTTTCAAAATCATCATCTACTTCACCAAGGTCCTTTAAATCAACACAAACCTTTAATTCTTATGATGAACAAATCAAGTTTTACAAGAAAAAGGTTAATACTTATGAGCCAAGACTTAATACTGATAGGCCAAAAGTTAATACTTTTAAGCCTAAAATGAAACATGCTGGCTCTAAAGTGAATGCTACAAAGGGAAACAAGGGCAATGCTGTTAAGCCCTCAGCTTGTTGGGTGAGAAAGACCACTCAACCCAACAATGCATCGGTTACTCTCAAGAAATATGATTACATTGATGCACGAGGCAGATCCAAGTCAGTAATGGCTTGGGTCCCCAAAAGGAACTAATTTCCTTTATTTTATGTGCAGGGACATTCCAACAATAATGATGATCTTGGCTATTCGAGACGGTGGGTGTTCCAGCACATGACCGAAATCTATCCTATCTTCGAGACTTCACCGATTTGAATGGAGGATATGTTTCTTTTGGAGGAGGAATTGGTGGAAGAATTCTTGGTAAAGGCACAATCAAGACGGTAATTTGGACTTTGAAGATGTGTACTATGTGAAAGAACTCAAATACAACTTTGTTCGATGTGTCACAAATGTGTGACAAGAGGAATTTTGTTCTATTCACGAATCTTGATTGCTTGGTTTTATCTCCTAACTTTAAGTTGCCTAGTGATGATCAGGTTCTACTTAAGTTTCCTAGGAAAAGCAATCAGTATAGTGTCAATATGAAAACATAGTGCCCAAAGACAATCTTACATGTTTAGTTGCTACAGACTTCTTTGGATGAATCTATGTTATGGCATAGAAGGCTAGGTCATGTGAACTTTAAGGTAATAAATCTTTTAGCTAAAAATAACCTTGTAAGAGGTTTACCTTCAAAAAGATTTGAAAATAAACAGACCTGTAGTGCTTGCCTCAAAGGGAAGCAGCATAGAGCCTCTTGTAAGCCCAAGGTTTTTAACTCTATCACCCAACCACTTCATATGCTGCACATGGACTTATTTGGCCCCACTAATGTTAGCAGCCTGAATTTTAAGAAGTATTGTTTGGTTGTGACTGATGATTTTAGCAGATTTACTTGGGTTTTCTTCATGAACACTAAGGATGAGACCAGTGAAATCCTTAAGTCTTACATAGTCTGCGATGAGAACCTAGGCGATAAGAAAGTTAAAATCATTAGGTGTGATAATGGGACGAGTTTAAAACCAAGTGATGAATGATTTACATCAACTTAAGGGTATTAAAAGAGAATACAGTGTAGCTAGAACTCCTCAAAGAAATGGGGTTCTTTGAAAGGAGAAATAGGACATTGATTGAGGTTGCTAGGACTATGTTAGCGATTCCAAGTTACCCACAACATTTTGGGTGAGGCGATTAATCACTGCTTGTTATGTTCGAGCAGTCTTGATTGTAAAGCCTCATGGCAAGACTCCTATGAGTTGTTTTTAGGTAGAAAGCCCACCCTAGACTTTCTTAAACCTTTTGGGTGTCATGTCTCTATTCTCAATACCATTGACCACTTAGGTAAGTTTGATGGAAAATCGATAGTGGATATCCGGTTGGCTACTCATTGAATAGTAAAGCCTTTAGGGTTTATAATTCTAGAACCGAAAGGATAGAGGAGAATCTACACATAGAGTTTCTTGAGGACAAACCTAGTGTAGAGGGCAAGGACCAACATGGCTTTTTGATATTGATATGCTAACATAATCTATGAACTATGTGCCTGTTTCTGTGGATTCTAACATGATTGCAGGAGAAAAGCAAGGTCCAGATGCAGATTCTGATGATGATGATGACTGCATTCTATTGCCCATTTGGAATGACAACTCAGGTGGAAGCACTTCTTCAGGGGAGGCAAACAAAGCTGATGATCAGCCTCCAAAGACCAATGATTCTAATGCTGAAGGAGATGCAACCAATACAGATGAAATAGTGATAGAACCTCAAGTGTTCAGTACAACTGTGGTTAATACTGATAAGCCACAAGTTAGTACTGATGAGCCAAATTTTAGTACTGATGGTCCTCAGACTATTCCATCAGTTAATACAGAGGTTCCTGATCCCTATGGTGAAGCTGATGAGATTGATATGACAAATATAGCTTCATCTTATGTTGTTCCTGCTACACCACACAGAAGAATCAATCAAGATCATCCCTTGGAAAATGTCATTGGAGATGTCAATGCTGAAAGAACTACAAGATCTAAATTTCAGCATAGTGAGACAGGATTCTTTAGTGCCATCTATGAAGAAAGAAATCATGGTGCCTCACAGACATGTCTCTTTGCCTGTTTTGTTTCCCAAGCAGAACCAAAGAAAGTCTACAAAGCTCTTGAAGATGAATCATGGGTAGAAGCAATGCAAGAAGAGCTTCTCCAGTTTAAACTTCAAAATGTATGGGTTCTGGTGGATCTTCCTGATGGCAAGAGAGCTATTGGCACTAAATGGGTTTTCAGAAACAAGAAGGATGAAAGGGGTGTAGTAATAAGGAACAAGGCTAGACTGGTAGCTCAGGGGTATACACAACAGGAAGGGATTGATTATGAAGAGGTCTTTGCTCCAGTGGCAAGGATTGAGGCTATCAGACTTTCCTGGCCTATGCATCATATAAAGACTTCACAGTATACCAGATGGATGTGAAGAGTGCTTTCCTCTATGGGAAGATTGAGGAGGAGGTGTATGTCTGTCAACCTCCTGGGTTTGAAGATCCAACCTTTCCAGACAAAGTGTACAAAGTTCAAAAGGCACTCTATGGTATGCATCAGGCCCCAAGAGCTTGGTATGAAACTTTAGCCAAGTATCTTTTGGGCAATGGCTTCAGAAGAGGGAAGATTGATCAGACTCTATTCATCAAGAATGTGAAGACTGATATCCTGTTGGTACAGATATATGTAGATGACATTATTTTTGGTTCAACCAAGCAGGATCTATGCAGAGAGTTTGAGAAGTTGATGCATGACAGGTTTCAGATGAGTTCTATGGGAGAACTCACCTTCTTTCTTGGGCTACAGGTCAAGCAGAAGACAGATGGCATATTTATCAGTCAGGATAAGTATGTCAAGGAGATTTTGGTGAAGTTTGGCTATGACAACACAAAGATTGCAAGCACTCCTATGGAGCATAATAAGCCACTACTTCCGGATGTTGATGGTGAAGAAGTTGATCAACATCTCTGAGTCCATGATTGGATCATTGATGTATTTGACCGCCTCCGGACCGGATATTATGTTTGCGGTGTGTGCATGTGCAAGATTCCAAGTCTCTCAAAGCTTTCTCACTTGCATGCGCTAAAAGAATCTTTAGATATCCGAAAGGCCATGCTCAACTAGGCCTTTGGTATCCTAAGGACTCTCCCTTTGATCCGGTAGCTTACTCGACGGTGATTATCTTGGGCAAGTCTTGATAGGAAGTCAACCACGGGAGGATGTCGGTTTCTTGGTGATAGGTTGATTTCATGGCGGTGCAAGAAGCGAGCATTGTGGCAAACTCTACAACCGAGGTTGAGTATGTAGTCTGCGCAAGTTGTTGTGGTCAAGTTCTCTGGATTCAGAATCAGATGCTTGATTATGGGTATAATTTCATGGGCACTGTCATTTATATTGATAACAACAGTACTATATGCATTATCAAAAATCCAGTTTTTCATTCTAAAACTAAGCATATAGAGATAAGACATCATTTTATAAGAGACTGTAATGAAAAGAAACTTATTCAGGTTGATAGGATTGATACTGAGTTTAATGTTGCAGATCTTTTAACCAAAGCTTTTGATTTGGGAAGGTTTCAGTACTTGGTCACAAGTATTGGGATGCTTCATCCATAATATGTCTTATCTCTCTCTATTTTGTAAAGTTTTGTAAACTGGTGGTTAGTACTGATTGTTATCCTGTTAATACTGATTGTGTTAAGTTAATACGGATTGGCAAGAAAATGTCTTGGATTGTGTTTTCTTGGTTTTGGACTAACTTTTCAGGTATAACACAAGCAGTATGGATATGGTTTGGTGACTAGGTGTTACAACACATGTGGTTCTCTTTCTTATGCTCATTCTGAAGCCACCACATGATGGAACTTGCTGTAACAATGGAATGTGTGATGCCAAAGCATTATGTGGCATCTTGTGCTTAAAATGAACATGAATTGATGGTTTTAGTTGGTCAGATCATTCTGCACTAACCCACTCTTTGCCATTCTATCTGTTTACAGATAGTGTGACTAGCCTAAGGGCATCTGGCTTAGAGAACAGTGAGCAACCGTGAATCCAACACTTGTGTTGGAGGCAACACCGCCACGAGCCGGAAACCCCGTCGGAAGGCCCTTTTAATGGGACTATCCATCACAGGCGGTGCTATGCATCAAACCATTGGTTTTCACCAAACCGAGAGGCCATGTGAGGCCGACCTTGATTAAGTGTCTGTCACCACACTTAATCCCTTCAAAATTGGGGTTTCAGTATTATAATTTCCAAAATATAAGATAATCTTGATGGGTAAAGTTAATCTTGATGGTTATAAGTTAGTACTGATAAGGATAGTTAGTACTGATGAACTAGCCGTTAGTACTTATTCCAAAAGTCTGTTATGCAATGATTACTTTTGCAAGTAGAGTTGTTACCGTCTTTTTCCTTATAAAAGGGTTTCCTAATTGGTTTCTCTTCACTTATTACCATAAATATTTATAAGGCGGTTCAACTAAAATTCTCCAAATCTCTATATATTGCATAACTTTTCAATTTCTTTCACCACAATTCACTAAAGGCTTTTGCGACTCAATCCCACTTTACTAACCCTTACTCTAATCATTCATGGATCCTCTTGATTTTGTCGACAAGCATAACATGGTGGGATGCTTGGAATTGCCAGAAGGTCATGATGAATTTGCTGAGATAGTAGCTTTTCTAATCCGAAGCAGCATCATGTTTGCTTTACTCTTAAACCCTACTATATTATGTACCCCTGTCAGGAAGTTTTGGCAAACTGCAATTGCCTCAACAACTGAGGAAGGGGTACAACAGTTAATTGGTACAGTGGATGGCACTCAAATTGTTATTACTGAAGCATCTCTAAGAGAACATCTTCATCTTAGAGATGCTGAAGGTATTAACACTTTGCCAGGCACTGAAATTTTTGAACAACTCTCATTGATGGGGTATAGACATGATGACACTTTCAATTTTCACAAAAGTCAGTTTTCCCCACAATGGAGATTTCTAATCCATACCCTCCTACACTGCTTGAGTCACAAAAGGACTGGCTGGGATGCTTTCCCCACAAATATAGCCACAGCCTTGATCTGCCTTGCAACAGGCAGGGTGTTCAATTTTTCAAACTATATTTTTGAGGGTATGCTTAAAAATGCAGTAAGCAAAACCAAGTTTCTGATGTATCCCAGGTTTATACAAGTATTTTTGGATCTTCAGAAACAAAACCTACAGCCTCACAAAAATATTTATCCTTCAAAACTACTCACAGCCAAAGTGTTTTCAAATATGTCAAGGGTTGTGGTAGGCTATAATGGGGTTGTAGTGCCTTTATTTGCTAACATGCTCATTGCAGAGGGTGAAGGACCATCAAGCACAGGTGGCTCCCAACACACACCCACAGATCCTGAACAATCTCCCAATCAACCACTCTCATCAACAAGTAGGCAATCCAGACAGAGAGTGGGAATGCTCAGACCCATTCTCCTCCTATCATTGAAGCAGATGAGCCTATCTCAGGTGATGGAGGAGATAGAGTGGTGAGGGCTGCCACTACTCAACCAGGCTTAGAAGCTGGTGAGGATAGTGGTAACATCATTAAGACCCAATCCATGCCAACACCTAGTGAGCACTCCTCACAGGGTGGACCCAGGCAAAGGCTAAAAGGGGGGGTGTATCTGCTCAGGCTAGGCCTGGGAGTGCATCTCAAATGCCCAATGACCCACCTCTCTCAGCAGGTAACACAACTGGAAGTGGTGAGGGCAGTTTGACACTTAATGAAATGACGGATTTGTACAGGTTCCTATGCAGAAAAGTTAACACACTGGAGATTGCTCTGGATGAACACAAGAAAGTTGCTGCCAAAGTTCATACCAGGATGCTTCTGAAGATGAAAAGGCTTGCACATCAAGTCCAGCTTCTATCCAAGCCAACTGCAACAGCATCTCCAGTTACCACATCAATCAAAAGGAAGGCCAAGTTCACAGTTTCTAGCACCTCAACAGAAGATTCTTCCAAACAGGGGAGGAGTTCTGACATTCAGAGTAGAAGAGAATTTGGTCAGTGGCAAGGTGGTCAAACTTTTCAGAGCCCTTTTCTTGATGAAGAAGAAGAAGTACAGATCACCAAACATGCAGAAGAAGTGCTTAGTACTCCTACATGCACTATCAGTACTATCCCAGTTAGTACTTATAGTGTTGTAGTTAGTACTGATAGTACTATGGTTAGTACTCCTGGTGTTCGCAATCGAGACTAAGTCCAATCTTTCAAGTAGTCACGAACTACAACAAGCCACAACAACAGAGGCCACCATCATCACTACCACTCCACATGAAGACAGTGATGAAGAAGATAGAGAGAAACATGCAGTCTTGGGACTTCAGAGCTTGAAGAAATCAGTCCCTATCTCTCCAACTTACAAGAAGCCTCCTGTTCTATATCTGAGAAAGAAAACCAAATCAGCAGCAACCAAGCCCAAAGAAAAAGGAGTCACTATCAGAGAAGGAGGTGCTCCACCATCACCAACTTCCTCAGCTCCAAAGATAGATCCCAAAGACAAGGGCAAAGGGATTCTGGAAGAAGAACCAAAGAAGAAGAAGTTGTCTAGGGCTGAGATTGAGAGGTTTAATGAAGAAGCAACAAGGAAGATTACAGCTGAATGGGATGAGCAAGAATTGCAGAAAGAGGCTGAAGAGAAAGAAAAGAAAAAGATGGCTAAATTAGATGAAGACTGGCAAACATGGGATGACATGAGAGCCAAGGTAGAAGCAACTCAGGAGGTACAAAAGAAGCTGCAACAAGATAAGAGTACAAGTGTTAATGAAGCAGCTCAGCTATTCAGTGAGATCTTGGCCAGAAGACAGAGTCAGTTCAGACATCAAAGGGAAATTGAAAAGGCTTCAAGACCTCCAAACAAAAGTCAGCAAAAGATGTATCTCTGCAAATACATCAAATATCAAGGTGAAGACAGGAGAACCTTGAAGCAGCTAAATCAACTGGCTTGGGAAACTCTTCAAAGACTTGCTGATACTGTTCAAAGAAGAATGTTAAACTTCAAGCCTATGCAAGCCGATGATACAGTTGAAAGATCACAACCAATTGGAAGCTATAAAAGACCATCAGAAGAAGGAGCTTCTTCAACTCGCACCCAAAAGATTGAAAGCATCCAAAGATGAAGGTGGACTAATCAAGAAGATCTCAATCGATGATGTTAATTGAAGCCCCGAAGAAGCACTATATTCGAGCCCATCAATACGGATACCCAATCATCAATTGGGATATCTATATGAAGATGGAAAAGAGATTGGAGGATACACAGAGCGGTGGAAGAACAAGTGCTTATTTATACTTAGTAGATTTATTTGCATCTATTGACAGGGAGGATCTACTCAAGCTTTGGGAGTTAGTCAAAGAAAGGTTCAAGAACAAAGATCCGACAATGATAAAGATCTAGAGTTACTTTATGAGCTTCAAAATATATTTGAACTAGATCCAATGGAGAACAATGGAAGTATCAACACGGAGAGGAAGCAATCGACTTGGACATTGATTGATTCATGTGGATCGCACTTGGTCACAACATGCAATGGAATAGATATCTACATGTTGGTTGAAAGAACCTATCCACTTGCATTAGGAACTCTTCTTGAAATGCCGGCACCGGGCTAAGGATGGGTAATGCATTGACATGGCTAAGGAGTTGTTGATAAAGATATTTGACCAAGTCGGAAGACCTAGCGAGGAAAGTGAGTTTGGAAGAATCCTCAAGAACAGAAGAAACTTGTGATTCTGAAACCCAATCACAAGTTTAGGGGAGGATTGTTGGGAAATTCACTTTTGGGAGTTAATACTTATAGTAGTAAAGTTAGTACTGATAGTGTCTTTTGATAAGTATTAACTAGTTAGTACTGATAGTGGAAATATTAGTACTGATAGTATTAAGTTTGTATTGTTCTAAGTAAGGAATGTCGTGTATGGTTTGTAACAGCATATCTTCTATTCCAATAGAAGATATGATATACTTAATGCATAGTTATCTCTGTAAGGGATCTCCTTAGTGTATAAAAGGAGATCCTAGCTAGGTTAAACACATCTAATATTCTAGCCGTCTTAAGTAGAGCTTCAAGGTTGTAAACCCTAGTACTAGGAGAGTACTCATATTATTACTTAATAGTATTGAAGCTGTTGGTGTTATATTGTGTTTACTTTAAATCTTCTAAGTGCATTCAAGTAGATTCCGCATACTTGTGTGCATCTACAACAAAGTTTCTCATTGTTGTTTCGGAACCATCCAAGGCAACTAACACGTTTGCAAGCTAAGTGTTCTAGATCCAAGGTTTGGGACTATCCACACTCGATGTGCTACGTGTGTACAAGTTTTAAATTTATAAAAGACGATTTACCAATTTTACCAATAACACATACGAGCAAGTGCACTCGTCCGTTATAGCAAGATTTTGAAGGTAAGTCGGGATCGTTCGCAGGGATTTGTGAGTGAATCTGATTAACAAGTATAAATCAACTGAGGCAATTCAAAAGAAAATAACGACGAGAATAGATATAGTGAAATTCAGATGATTAAAAACTACACTTTCTTAAACTAGTTTCTTATGCTTGATTAGTATGATTGTGTTAACTACTTCTTAACATGTTGGTTATGATAAATAGTTGGTGTACTAATCTATTGTTCTTACAAGTTAAACCTTCGTCAAGATTTTAGTTGATAAAAACAAGCATTAAGTTTAACCAATCAATTCAAGATAAATTCAAGTTTCATAAGTTTACTTTCATAAAACTAAACACAAAAACATCCATTTGTCTTATCATACAAAAGGTAACCGATTATAGACAAAAGGTTACAACTTATTGTAAACAACTAATCTTACGACCTTTTAGATGTTTCCAATCAATCCAACTTGATAATCAAAAAGTGTTCTTATTACAACCACACTTTAGTTTCTTTGTTTAACCAAGAATAATGGGTAAAAACAACCATCCATAGACAAAATGATTATAACTAGTTGAATAACATTAAGTTCTTTCGACCTCTACGATTACTATCAACTAGTCAAACTTGATTAACAAATGTCACTATGAAACTTAAGCACAATTGGATCTTAGAATCAACTTGAAATTGAATTAAAACATGTTAACACAATCATGAACTAATCATACGATAATCAACATCATTTAAGCAAGTGTATAAAGGAACTAGCCACTCATAGCAAACATAAACATAAAATCAGAACTTTGAACATTAGAAAAATATGATTAAGTGTCTTACAATGCTTGGAATAAGATTACAAATGATTGAGTAATGATTCCCAAAGTATTGGGGTTGACTTCTTAGGGGTTTGACCTCTAAATGTTGACTTCTTGGACCTCCAAACTTTCCTGGACTTCTAAGGATGAATTTGAGAGCTAAAAGCTTTTAGTTGTATTGAAGTGTGTTCCTCAAATGCTCACAAGAGGTCTCTATTTATACTAGTTCCAAGGCCTAGGGTATTAAATGTTGAACTTGGACTCCAAGGAGTTAGGAAGGGACTAGAATACACCAAGGGAATGACCTAGAATCATTTGGATGCAATGGGGAATCTTAGTGATGAAGAAATAGCAGAACCAGGCCTCCCAGCCGAATCGACACCATGTCCAGCCGATCGGATGGTCTTCTTACTCTCACCCAGCCGAATCGGTTACGAGCAGCGACCGATCGGCTGGTCCGCCTTCAAGGACTTCTTTTGACAGCTTTCCAGCCGATTCGGTTGCGGGTTGCGACCGATCGACTGGTCCTCCTGAATGATGAAATATGGACCTTCTTGCTTGATTCTGACTTGTGGAGCTTGGTTCTTCATTAAACTTGATCTTCTATGATACTTGAAATGCTGACTTGTGCTTGACATGCTTCAATGAAACGAAAATATTCTTTTATTGAACATTCTTTAACTTTTCCTTTCGTTTCCCTGCACTTGGTTATAAATACTAGACAACATATTTTGATGCGATTAAGCACTAAAATCATATGAATATAACCAAATAACATATACAAAAGCACAAATAACGCTACTGAAAACATGTACAATCTGAACGTTATCAAGAACTTAATTAAACAATAATCGAAATGCTACATTAAAAGAAGTTATTAGCTATATCTTCAGGGTCATTAATCTAAAAACCCATTTTAACCAAGAACACAACACATCATACATAATCTAAGCCAAATGACACACATAAACCCACATTCAGTGTTCAATCTAAAAAGGAATACATGGTACATATGGAGATTCAATCAAAGTTATCCAAAGTAAATACATTATACATATATCTCATTTTTAGTTATGATAAGTAGATACCTTAATGATTACCAACATGTAACATCCTCCAAGACGACAGTAAAATCGAATTTGTTTCATGGCAGTTGAATAAAGTACCTTTCTTTCAGAAACTGATCCCAATGAAAAAACTATGCGTTTAAAGATTCTCAAGGAGCGTGAGAGTGCCCGATATAATCTTAAAGCGTTACGCGGTGAAGTCCAAGATTATATAAAGCACTAAACGCATCGTGAGAGCTTTTAAATAAAAGTAACATGTTTTAGTACATGTATAAATATTTGAAAGTAACATGTTTTAGTACATGTATAAAAGTCACTGTAGCTGGCATTACTGTCGCAAGCTTAGCGATTTTCATGAGCTAGTGGAATTGTTTCTAAGAAGTGCACCAAATGTAAACAAAATATTATCCATGAAATAGAAATAAGATTTAAGACAATTTAGGTTAAACAGTTAACTATATAAAATGATTTGTATAAACTAATAACGATATCACTTATGTTGGTGCAATAATGACCAAGGCCCTTATAATGTTTTAATGATGACAAATATACATCCGGGACACTTAAATTCATAAGCGATATCCAAAAACTGAAAACCACATAAATTGGGCCTGGCGAGAGCCACACCTGGCCAGCGCGCGAGCCTCGTAAATCTGGGTAATTTCACTTTTTCCAAGTCGGGTTTTCTCTTACCCGACTAAGTTGCATCTTTCAATTCAGGTTCGTACGTGATATTTAAGAATTTTCATTTAAGATTTAGACTTCGAAAGGTACCTGAAATAAAGTCCTTTTGATTCTACAAAACGTCAACTCATAAACATTTTACAAAGCCTCTAGCCAAGGCACATTGTTTTTTCTTAAACCTAAGATGTTTATACTTTCATTAGAACATCAGAGGAAAGTATTAAAGTGACCATAATCTTTATGTTCATCTTTTCTAATCACGTAATGGGTTTACTCCCTTATTGATCATTTGATTCGAGGTCACTTTGCCTAAACGCAATTTTCTCATTTATGAGATATTGATTTACCTTGATGCAAAGCACTCTTCTTACTTGCTGTAACATCCTGTAAAAATCTCCAGTTATTAATAAACATTACACAAGGAATAATTACGTATTACTATTCACCAACCCATTTTTAGGCAAAATTTAAAACTTTTGCTTACACTGTGCAACAACGAATCAGTATATGTTACATGATTCAAATTTTCCTTGGAACGAGCTCACACACATACCATGATATTTTAGATCATGTACAAATCAAGCCTGTATATCATTTTGATCAGCACAACAACACAACACACTCACAACCCCTCCCCCCCCCCGCGGGTCCCACGTTTCTCTTATTGGGCCAACAACACCAACTTGATCCTATTAACACACCTTGGGCCCAACTAACACTCTTAGCCCAATACTAAGTACAAATAACACCAAACGGACCCTAATAACTTACAAACGGGCTTAACCAATTCGCAAGCCCAAAAAAAGCCCAATTAAGTTTATAAGCTCAACTTATACGTGAGACATATACGTTTACTTTGAGTTGTTTATTCCAAATCTGTACACATAACACACATTTAATTCTTCATACTCCAAAGAATCAAGAACACTAAACACATTTAAGTTATATGTACATGTTGACACCAAACGAAGGGCAAAGTAAAGAGCGATCTCACTAATCCTAAAAACGTCTAAATCCACTAAACATGATCCAAAACATTTCAAAGAATCAAGAACACTAAACACATTTAAATTATACATACATGTTGACACCAAACGAAGGGCAAAGTAAAGAGCGATCTCACTAATCCTAAAAACGTCTAAATCTACTAAACAACATCCAAAACATTTCAAACCTACTCCTAAGTACTCCTAACCACTCAAAACGACTTCCTAACTAAGTTATATGATCACACAAGCTTAACTCTACTTCTATGAATGCCTATAGCCAAATGTGACACGTTAAGATGTTCTTGGGACCCTTTGACACAACTAGAACCAAATGACACCTTTACACCATTTTTCCTAGACAAACCTTGAACCCAAAATGTTAACCAAGACCTTAACCTCAACCATGTGACTAAGTATAACACATTAGAACATCACTTGGTTCCTTAGCTCTCGTGTACACGAAATAAAATGGTGTTTTAGAACCCCTTGCCTCGTCACTCCCTCCAAACGAGGCTACAAACACTTGTAACTAAAATTACATATCTCTCAAGTATCCCTACTCCCCTAGCCTCCCTCCTACTTGTTATCTACTTTCATATTCCTTTTGCCCCCCACTTGATCCATATCTCTCGTTAAAATAGATCCCATGCAAGCCATACTACACGTACAAACACTTAAACTCACACACAAACCCTTTTGTTCCTGTGAACCTAACGAGAAGAACCAAGCAAGTTCCAAGTGATCCCTAGCGAGTACGAGCCAACCAAGAGCCTCTCTCAATACTTGGGTGTATGTTCTAACGGGTTACGAAGCTTCCTTACACTTACCTTGCCTCCCCCATCATTCCACAACCTAGTTTCTTCCCACCCTTGAGGTGTTGTAAGTTTTCTTCAACACTTAGTCATTTCTTTTCTAACATTTGGTATACCATGAAACATGTATGGTCGTGATAAGCATGCTCTATTTTATTCATATGTCTCGTTAAGCTTAAAGAACACAAACAAGCTAACTCAAATCTCTATATACCCAAGAATGGGTCTAAACACTTGCTAAACACTCACAACAACATATAGTCACTTAATATCACACGTTCCTTTTGTCACTTGAAACAAACCATAAAACTGCCTAAGTATATAAACGAAATAAATATGTATTTGTCGCTTAGAAACAGCCTCATAAAATCATGTTCCCACGTACACAAATCCACACAAACTGTTTGGATCAATTCTTTGTACTCTAAATAAATAGGCTAAGCTTATAAGCTACTTTTACAAGCTCTTTTGCTAGCTTTTACAAGCTTAAAGCTAGGCTCCTCGCTCAGTTTTTAAAAACACTTAAACACCCTTAACGGGCCTAAAGCCCATAAGCTCTAAATAAGCTCGTTTTAAACCATGCATAAGCTGATGTCTAAATTGGAATAAGTCCATATTAATCCCATGAAACAAACCCCAAAACCCCAAGTCCATTGGGACACTAAAAACACTAATGGGCCTTAGTTTAATTCGTTAAAGCCCAATAGCTCAAATAAGCTCATAACGCCCCAAATAAGCTGTTTTAAAATCTCAACAAGCTTCTGGAAGTAAAATAAGCTAAAATAAATGATAACATAAGCTAAATGTGTATTTTGTATTTTGTTTGTGACGTGCATAAAATTCCCATGGTAACAACATCAATGGCAAGTTGAAAACATGAATGTGAAATAAGAACATATCCTTAAAAAGTTTTAGAACTCTAAAGAAAATCGAGAAGCTACTTCGAAGAATAAAAAGTGTAGAAGATGATAAAATCTGTATATTTATCTATTCAGACCCATTTTATATAACTACACATCACCGCGACATCAAAAAAAGCTATTCTTGAAAGAATTTGTGTGCAAACAACATAATGGCTTTCACACTTTTTTGGGACAACATTGATTAGGTCTCCTTATATTTTAATGATGAAAAATAAACCTTCGCAACACATAAAATCACAAACGTTAGCCAAGAACCAACCGACCCAACAACTGGGCCTGGCATGCTGCTGGCACTCCGATGCGCCAACCCACTATAAGGTTCGAGATGGTTCTTGAAAGTCGGCTTTCCCCTTACCCGACAAATGTGGATCTTTCAATACATGTATGAATATGTTATGTGCTTCATTAGAAATACTTGAAACGGGTTTTTAGAATTAGAGGGATCCAAATTTACAACCTCCCATTTTTGACAAAACGCCAACTCAAGTATTTTATCCAACGCCTCTAGCCAAGGCTTTTCTAAACCTGGGAGACTCATATATTTTACGTTATATAAAGTGAAAGTATTCGTATGACCATAATCCCTGTTTATGCCTTCTATAATCACGTAACGGGTTTACTCCCTTACTGGTCAAACAAAGTCAAAGGTCCATTTGCCTAAACGCATCCTTTCCAGTTATGGGATATGCTTTACGATGATGAAAAGCACTTAGCTTGTTTGCATCAAGATGATTATTGATTACATCGAGTTGTGGAAATTCACAAATTATGAGATTATGAATACTTGACGTTGAGTTTCTTGGGATTATAGGCAACCTTTTATTTTCTCATCCAACATGTGGAAAACTAGAAGGGGGGTTGAATAGTTTACCAATTAAAAACTTTGTTTTGAAACTTATTGAAAGATCAATTGATAGAGTTGAGATCAATATAGAACCCATATTTGCCATAGAACAAATGAACCAATCATAGCCCTCTATCTTTTATCTAAATTAATAAAAATAATTTTTCACTTTTTTAAAACAACATATCTTACAAACGGTAAATTTTCAAAATATAAAATACACCATCATGACGAGATTAAATTATCTTTCTATAGATATGCAATTTTATATATTTTGACAAACTTTTTTTCAAAATTACGTCTCAAAAATCATATATGATTTTTACGAATCATATATGATTTTCAAAAATCATGTATGATTCGATTTTATGAATCATATATGATTTTACGAATCATATATGATTCTCAAAAATCATATATGATTCAGAAAATCGAATCATATATGATTTTCATAAATCATATATGATTTTTGTTGACCGAAATTTTGAAAAAAATTGGTTAAAATATATAGTAGTGCATATCTATAGAAAGATAATTTAATTTCGTCGTGATGGTATAATTTTTATCGCGAACGATTAACGGTTTGCGAGATATTTAATTTTTAAAAAGGGTGAAAGTTTATCATAATAAAAAAATGAATGGCTATTATTGGTTCATTGGATCTATGGTAAATTTTGGATCTATATTGAACTTTTGCCTCAATTGATATTGATCTTAGATATGTTAGTGAATGATAATCAATATGCAAACAATATATAAAGAGTAGATAAGGAAAGAAACAATCAAACCACGACAAGTTGTTTATAGTGGTTCGGTCTACAAGGACTCTTTTTCCTTGCCCTACTCCACTCCTCGAGTCTTACACTCGAGAGTTTAACTTCACTAGTTAACAAGCTCCTTTCACCGACGGAGAAACCTTTACACTTCGCTTACACACTATTTCCGACACTAAGCTAGATGTCGAGTTCTTTTCAAGGGTACAACCACTCCCATACACAATGTATTTTAAGGACTAAAATACTAACCACTCACACTCACCAGATTATGATGGTTTGTTACAACAATGATGTATGAATCAATACAAGATCATACAACAACAAACAAACAAGACTTCCAACAACTTGTTGAAGCTTGAATATGCCTTGATCTTCTTTGCTACAAAAGAGATCACTAATATGATATGAAACTGAGTTAGAAATGTTAGAGAGAAGGAATGTATGAGAATATGATGGAAAGGGATGAAAAACAACTTGGTTTGGCTTTGCTATTTATAGCCAAAATACTCAGCAGGCACCACGGACCACGGATCCCTCAAAAGGGTTCCGTCCGTGTTAATAATTGGTGTCGCCGGGGTCTGACACCAAGATCACCAAAATCTTACCAAAGTCAACCATATCTATCCAAGATTGTGTAAGATATGTAGAGTCTAAATCTACACAAAGTATCTAGTGAAATCTTCCAAGGATTTCTATGATGCACTACATGATGTCATGTGTTTGTTTTTCTATTTTTAGAAATATGTTAAAATGTAAATACATATGTAATGTTTTGTTTTAAGAAACCAAAACATTCTTGATCTAAAAATATTAACATACATTATGGTTTAGAGTCATATCAAAATATGATTAATTAAAATGTAAATGCTTGAGTGATGAAGATATTATTTGAAAAGCTTGTTTTAATATCTATTAAACTTGACAAGCTTTAAGCTTTATAAGAATTAAATTTACTTTTGTCGTTAACAAAACTTAGGTAAAGATCATAAAATCTAAATAACGTTTAATGACGATATTTGTATTAACACAACACACAACCCATAATCATCATTGTCAATTCTTTTTTTAATGACAATATGATTAAGCCTAAATAAATCCCTTGATTAATCTTCTACACCAAAAAAAATCCTCCAACCATTTCAAAATCCTCCAAAATCTTATCCCCAAATATTCCTTTTACTTGCATGTACTTCTTTTCCCTTACATTCCCACACAAAATCTTCCAAACATTCTCTTCTCTACATTCTAATCCAACCACTTAAATTCCACCACCTCATTATCTTCTTCATCCTACCATTCATTTCAATACTCAAATAAACCTTCTCCACAAACCACCTCACTTCTCATTCTCTAACATTCAAATTTCAAATTTGAATCCAAAGCCAAAGGCTCCTCATCATATCAACTTTACATCACTCTTACATCCAATACAACTCACTCCCTCACATACAACCTCCCTCACTCCTTCCCTCCTCTCACATTTTAAATTTGAATCCAAAGGATAGGCTCTCCATCACATCTATTCCAACTCATCTCAATCTTATCTCTTCTCTTCTCTCACACTCCAACATTTAAATTTGAATTCCAACCTAAGGCTCTCTGTCACATCAAGCCAACTCACCCCAATTCATCTAAATAGAGGTGGAAACGAGTCAAGCCACTAGTGAAAAGCTCAGGATCGGACCGGTAAAAAGCTCAACGAGTTGAGCCTAAACGAGCTTGAGCCCAAGTTGACCCTAAGTTTGGGCTCGTTTAATAATCGAGCTCGAGCCCGAGCTTTATAAATAAAGTTCGATTAGGCTCGCGAGCCTAAACGAGCCCAAAAAATATATTTGTATATATACTTTCTATACATATAACCATGTATAAATGAGCTTAAAAAATAAACAAGGTCGAGCCTTGTTTGATTAACGAGCTTTCGAGCTTTATTCCAGCACGTTACATAAGTTAGTTGAGCCCGATCCCGAGCTCGAGCTTTTAAAAATTTCACGAGACGAGCTCGAGCTCAAAATATGAGGCTCAAAACGAGCCCGAGCTTGAGCTTTGACAGGCTCGGGCTCGGCTCGGCTCGTTTCCACCCCTAATGTCAACCGTTCATCTCACGCTCCTCTCCAAGCAAAGCACATTCTCTTGGCATATTCTTTTCTCTCATAACCATGTCTACTCATCTAACTCAACCATGGTTTATTTCTAACTTATCCTCACTATCTCACTTCCCTCCCACACAACATCTGAATTTCAAATTCAAATCTTCCCTCTCTCTCTCTCTCTCTAATCCAACATCTACACTTTCTTTCCAAGAAAAAGAATATTCCATGGAATATTATTTCTCTCTTTTCTATGCCATGTGAGGAATACCCCCAAAATACCCCTATCCAATTATCCCTTCTATCTTTCTCTCTTTGATAATTGGTTTTTCACTTAAACGCTTCATAAAATGATTTTTCATCAATGAGAATTTGAATTGGTTGACCTTGAAGATGAATAATATTAAGGTTAAAGTGTGAAGTACAATTGGGGGTTTAGGAAGGTCGGGTAGTTAAAAGCCAAAACACGAAGAAAAAATGTTATAGACGCCTGGCGCGTCGTTGGCGCTCCAACACGCCAGCAGCGTGCCGGGCTTGGTAAATTTTTTCATCATTTGGGTTTTGGCCTATAAATACCCCACCTTGAATCTTATATTCCTCACCCCTTGCGATTATTTATTTCTCTCTAATTTCTCTTCTCACAATCCTCTAATTCTCTCTTGTGTTCTTAATCTATCATATAACATCTTTAAAAGAGCACATATCCTTGCAAGGGAAGAATCACAAGAACATAATCTACTCTTGTGATTGTGTCGAGGGTATTCTTTCTATTAGAATGGTGTCTCTAGGTTAGGTTAGGACTTGATTAAACAATCAAACATTCTTATTCGATTTGGTTGTAAGGGAAGTCTTATGTCGTGGTGGCCAAGCCTAGATTGTTGAAGATCTAGTTGGGGTTTGACACTTCCGGTGGGAAGTCTTTGTACTTTTTGTGGTTAAGTCAAATCACGAGTCCTTGTGGGTGGTTTCCGAGGGCAGAATACCATTGGGGAGTAACTCTTCTTAGTGAGCACCGATTGGAGTGTATATCGGTGTAGTGAAGTTATAACGGTTTGTAGTCCACCAAAAGGATTATTCTTAGTGAATAGTATGCGTGTGGTGGATTCACAACTGGACGTCAGATGGTATAAATCCCCCATCCTAAACCAGTATATATCGAGGTGTCTCTTTACTTGCTTTATACTTTAGTTGTGCTTGTGGTTGTGTTTGTTGTTGTATAACCACTTGGTGATCTTTGAGGCTTGAAGTTTTTAAACATCTAAGAAGTCAAAAAGACCGTATTCATCCCCTAAAGTTCTACACACTTGCCTTCACAGAAATGTTGAAGGGTCACATCGGTGCACACTAAACAGAACAATGCAAACGAAAATAAAAAACGAGTTTACGAAATAAAAAGAGAATAAAGAGGAAATGAAAATATGGTATTATTTTTATTGAAAAAAGGCAAAACAACAAACCCTAATGGTTGTTTGTTTTGGGGCGTTGACCGAAATCAAGAGGTAAGCAAACACCAATACTTGTTGCACAAGTATTCTAGAACCTCATTAAAGTCGTATAATTACAAAGGCACCTTAAGGGGTTCTCATAACTCTTTTAAGATTCCAAAAATCTTCTCCCTTCTCTCCCTTTCTCTTCGTGCGATCGACCAAGAAGAACCAAAGGGATGAGTCCCTTTGGTCGACATTCAAGTTGACAACCTAGTCGACTTAGTCGATAACCTAGTCGACATAGTCGAATTCTAGTCGACAAAAACCCAAAGGGTTTTAACCCTTGGATCAATCAAAATATACGAGCGGATTAGTGTTTCCCAAACCCTAATTCGAGCCCTAGTTCGATACCTTGATCTATTTAGGGTTTTACCCGAGTTCGTACTCGCCTAACTTATGATAGCTTCGTAGCCCTAGTTCTACCTGTCCAGTACTGGTGGATACCTGACGCAACCCTAGAAGTGATAATCCCCAAAAAACCCTAAAAAAGATCGTGAGGCAACAAGAAGTTCAAGAAGGTGTTACGTGTATCAGAAAAGGTCAAAGAAGCTTACATACAACATGATTAACAAGTAAGTCTTCTAAACACCATTTATACGTGTTAGTTTAGGTTAAATTAATGTATAGTAGATTTATACTTAGGGTTTTGGACTATATGGTTTTATGTTTTTATTTTTCGTTGTACATGTTTGATAAACGTACGTGTAATAATCCCATTCGATATCAAATATCACACATGAAATGGTTAGATTCTAGAGAGAGTGTGTCATAGAAAGAGAGAGAAAGAGAGGAGAAATGGTGGAGAGCAAGAACACACTTCACACACTAACAATGTGTAAATGTAAACATACAAATGAACTCCCACCTTATCCTAACACACTAGCAGAGGGATATATAGGTTTAGACGTGGGCTTGTGGGCCGGAAAAAGGTTTATAAAATACGATTGAAATTATTCTATTTTACAACACTCCTAATATTTTTACAGTAATAAATATAAAAATGCTAGAGCAGGTTGGCTGGATTTATAATTTATTTTAGATTTTTGCAGTTTTGCACTTTAGTTATTTAGTAATAACAAAGAACGTTTACAAATATTGATTAACACATTTAAAAGGAATGTAATCTTAGTGTTATATTCTTTCTATACTAATTATTTCATGAGTTAAGTCTATATATTACCAACGTACTTTTACCATTTTACACACTAGGTAACCAACTTATTATATTACCAATCTAGGCATTGAAACCGGCTAATTTAGTAAATATGACCTACTGATTTTCCAAGTAGATAATATTTTTTTTAATTTCCACATGTACACTTATTTTCTTAAATTTATTCCACCTAGACACTTATTTTCTTAAACATGACCGTAATAACATAACCCATAAACCCTAACAACCTGACCCGCCCTTCTATTTAACCCTAAATCATATAACTCGAATCTATTTCTATCATTCATCTATCATTAAAATTTTTACCTAAATTGAAACCCTAACATGTCAACTTTCCTTCAAGATCAAACATGTAAATGTGATCTGCCATTAAGAGTATTAACATCATGGACACCCACTAATCCAGCTAAAAGGTTTGTTGATTGTCCTAATCGATCCAAACCCATGAAAAGGAAATGTGACTTTTGGGGTTGGTATGATCCATAGATTGATACGGATTTGTACATGATGCATTTCTACGAGATGTACACTCTTTTGAATCCACAGCAAAGACATCAATTGGGCTAAAGAGCAGCCGTCAATGGAGGATTTAAGAACTTGAAGTTGATTTGGATGAAAAGAACACTTGATTGCAGAAAAGTTTGGCATCTTTGACTTTTTAGAAGTCAAGATTTTTTGCCTTTGTACTTTGTATCTGTTTGGTACTGGCAAAGAAATACAGGATGTTTAGGTTATGTAGGATTTGAAATGTAATGGAATGTATGTCTTTTAGGTGGGTTGTATTATATCAAATGAATTTCATGAATAGAAATGGTGCCTTTATCTTTTACTGTGTCACATGGCCATTGCACAAGGAAATTGACAATTTTCAAGGGACTATGCACATGCCAAATGACAAAAGCCAAAAAAGCCACATTTATTGATGTCAATCTCATAATAAACAATCTCACTCAAATATGATATTGAAACAGTCAAAGGTACATATTCCATTAAAATAGCATTACCAAGTTAAAGACATTACAAGTGGGAACACATCCCTTGTTTTTCACAATCATGTGAGTATCCCAAAATATAAAGTTAAATTACACATGACTGAATCCCTACAAAAAGATAAAGTATTATTTAACACTACTATTGGCAATTGCTACTTAACTAAACCATCAAGGACTACATTCAAATGCTTTTTCACTTGTGATAGATTCTGAAAGGTAGTTTTGGTTGTGGTTCACTCCTTGATCTTTTACTTTGCTTCTTTCTTTGTTGTAGTATCACTTGCAGGTTGAACACTTGTAGCTTCAGATTGTGCAGCTGGAACACTTGAAAGTTGAAAACTTGCAGCTTTTGATTAAGTTGAATGAAGATTTGAAGCTTGAAGTTCTGTAGGTTGAACAGAAGCAACTTGAACTTGTGTTACAAGTTCTGAGTGTTTAGATTGAAGTTAATTGATGCTTTGGTTCTGTTATAAGTTTCAGCATCCATTGACTCATCTTCTTCAGGGAATCTGAATTCATTTAAAGTATCCATCATAGCCTCCCATTCTTTTTCTTTCTTTCCCTTTCGAAATCAATTATTTCATACATCTTTTCTCCTCCATTTCTTGCTGGAAAGCTTCTTCATCTAACTTCTCTTGTTGTTCTTTTTCCTCATTTTGACTTTGTTCTTCTTGCTCATCCAACAATCCTTGAAGATATTCATCTTCTATACTTTGTCCAATGTCTTCTTCATCCATTAACTAATTGTCAAAAATGATCCAACTAATTAAAGTTATTCAGGTAGTATATCTTTATAAACATACCTTTTGTGCTCTGCTAACAAATCCACTAGTAGATCCACCACCTCTTTTTCCTCTGCCACAACTTCTTCCTCTGCCACCACTTTCATGACCTTTGTTACCACTCTCAGAACCTCTGCCACCACTCTCAGCACCTCTACCACCACTCTCAGCACCTCTGCACCACTGATAGTACCTGATAACATCAAATAGTCCTGAATATTAAGTGTCAATTTCTCCCGATAATTCTCGTATTTTATATCATTTATATGGATTTACGCTTGTTTTCCTCTATATTTCACTTTCAGGTAACTTACGAGCATTGGAGCTAAAGAGACGCGGATTTGGAGAGTTTATTGAAGTTATATCATAGTATGCTCATTTTTAAGATGTTACGGCGTAACTCTTCTCTCACATTACGCCGTAACAGAAGCGTGACTTAGAAAACCAACTCAACTGAAGATTACGGCGTAACTCTTTCCAAGATTACGACGTAACCAATTAGGTCAAATGAGGTTCCGCGCTGCTGCAAGTTACGCCGTAACTATTGTCTCATTTACGGCGTAACCAAGATTTATTGAAGATACGGCGTAACTCCTTCCAGATGTTACGCCGTAACCAGCATTTTCAGTGCAAATATCAAAGATAATGGTGTTACGGCGTAACTCTTAACCTTAGTTATGCCGTATCCAGATCTGGCCTATAAATACCCCTCGAATTATAGAATTTCAAAGCATCCCATTTCACACCCAACATCTATGAATGTGAGTAGAAGGTTGAAGGCAGATATTAGGGAGAATACGGAGCCATCTCCAAGGGAGAAATCACTCCCCTACGATAAGCATTAGCATTTTATCTTTTCTTTACTTTCAATTCATGTATTTCCTAATGTTTTCATTGAATCGATTGTTTTAGTTAATATGAGCGGCTAAGCACCTCTGGTGCTACCCTGGTTATGATTCCTTAATTGCTTTGTTTATGTTTACATTGCTTCCGCATAATTATTTCTAGTGTATGCTTGCATAGTTTTTTGGTAGCTACCTTTGTTTCGGTAGTTTTGAATGGCGGTAGTGGCTAGTTACTTAGGAGATATCACCAACTGACCCTAAGTAGGTAGACTGACTGGGAAGGGTAAGATATGACCAACTGACGACCCTTTTTGCTTGTGCGATTTGACCAACTGATCACCTACCGTTTGGATGAACTTAAGAAGTCGGGGATGAGTGTTTAAGATGCTAGCGCTCGGACACTCATTGTTACAAATCTTGCTTGTAGAGGTACTTAATGACTTTGCTTAGGGGACTAAGAGCAACTGGACTTTCGACGGGTCACCTGACATCTCCAGTGGAACCCTTTGTTGATAGGTTAGGACGAACTGACCAAATGTTGTCCTAGCGACTTTGATCCTACTTGAAGTAATTGGAAGTAATTAAACATGAACTTAGCTTGATAGGATGAATAACTAGGTTAGTACACTTCTCCCTTATTGATCACAACCCTTGCCTTTACTTGCTATCTTTTATTTTCTTGTGTTATTAGTAGTTAATCATTTCCACCTTAAAATCTATTAAAATCTGTGACACATAGACTTAGTTTAAATCCACACACATAGCTCTTGGGACGACCTCGGTTTTACCGAATACTACACTACACACGACCAGGTACACTGCCCTTTAGTGCATTAGGGTAGACCATATGTATAACGAGACTTTATAAATATTAAAACATGGTCAGTAAAACCTGCATCAGTACCTCTGCCACAACTCTGAGCACCTCTGCCACCACCTTTTGCTAAAGCATTTTGAAGTTCATGTTTTCTTCTTTTACCTGCCACTTTTTTAACCTTTGGTGATTTTGGCACACTCAATTTGTCACAACTTGCTTTATTGTGACCAACACTTTGACAATTGGAACATCTTATTTGCCTGCCCACTTTGCTCACTTGAGAGTTAATTTCACCAAGTGCCTTCACTCTATTCTTCCTGGGTCTCCCAATCATTTTCCTAACTATGAGGAGTAAGGGTAACTGATTATTGGTCTTTTTCCAAAATAGTGTGCCAAAAACTAGTCTAATGGAATACTGATATATGCCCTTGCCCACATATTTTGACTATAACAGTGACTAACTCCCTCATCTGGATTCCTATTTAAATGCATGTACCCTGCAACTGCATGAATGCAAAGCACACCACTTAACTGCCATAATATGCACACACATTTTTTCATAACCAAGTTCACACCAAATTCTTGAGCTCCACATCTCACTTCCAACTCTTCATAACCAGTTGGCTAAACAGTACAATGTCTACAAATAGATAATTAAATTAAATCAGTTTTCAATAAGAATTAATGTTTAAACAGTTTTGTAATAGGTAATTAGTTTCAAACCATTGCTCTTGTTTGAGGAACTCAAGTCTTTTCCTAACTGTGGGAGTGATTAAGTCTTCTAAGTTAACCACGAACTTGGTCATGTATTATGTATATCCTTATGTCTTCCAGCATAGTTATAATAGGCTTTGATCTATGTAGCAATATAGCCCTATGATAACTTTTTGAGATCCCATTTTTGGAAGCAACACACTTGGCATCTGATAACGCTCAAAATGAGCATGTTTTTAGTAGCGTTATTGTTAGTTTTGTGAATGATAATCGGTTATATTTACACATAATTGTTGCAAAAGTGCAAAAGAAGCGTATTTGTATGTGAATGTAGCCAGGTATCATAAAAGGTGAAGAAATGA
The DNA here is from genome assembly GCA_022545495.1 of Chrysanthemum lavandulifolium. Lineage (NCBI taxonomy): Eukaryota > Viridiplantae > Streptophyta > Magnoliopsida > Asterales > Asteraceae > Chrysanthemum > Chrysanthemum lavandulifolium. The sequence continues at coordinate 162,653,519 of CM040242.1, forward strand.
TGATTTCATGCACATTTGGATAATTCCCGAGGAAGAAAGATAGGTGAGGAAGCTCAAGGACTCAATGATTGGAAGCACAAGGATTTCTAAGTTTCTACATCAAATAAATATCAAGTTTCATCTTGGAAATCAGCGTCGAAAGCAAAGAAAAAGGCACAAATCGAGAAAAGTCAAAGAAAGTCAATCACGGCTGTACGGAAGGCTCCCAGCCGATCGGTCGGAGCCCGCAACCGAATCGGCTGGGGAATGGTCAAACATGCTACCGGATCGGCTGCGTCGCAACCGATCCGGCTGGAGAACCTGCAGTTACACTTTTACTCATTTATTGATGCCTTAACTTCTATTAATCATGAAAGTCCGATCATTTCCAGTTATTAAGTTATTGAGGACGTTTTTGGCTTGATAGCAAAGGGTTCCTAGCTATATAATGCACCTAGACTTAGTAGTTTAGTGTGACACATCAAAAAGAGTAATAGTTTACACCAAAGCTATTACCAACCCATATTATTCATCTCAAAAGTCATATCTCTGCTGTAAAACGTCCAGGAGAGTGGGGAGACCAATTCTCAACCATTGTGTAATAATTTGGAGTTGTACGGTTAGTCTAAGATGATTAGAGGTGTGTGGTTGCAATATTCCACAATTTTCTAGTTCTTGTAATCCGAAGTTTAGGTATTCTATTGAACTTTGTCATGAATCTCTATTCTATTGAATTATATGAATTACATTGTTACTACTTGTGTTATGTTATGATTTTCATGGAGTAATTCTTGAATATAGTTGTGTGTAAGGATGTAGGAAATTGTAGGAGTGTTCTTATATGTGATGCATGTAAATGATCATGTTTAATGAGTTTGTTGAAAAACTACTAGTCTTGTTTGATTTGTTGGTAAAACATTTTCAAGATAAAGGACCGAAAGGATTTCTCTTATGTTTTATTCCAAAACGTTAAGTGACAAACTAGTATGGGGATATGGTGATTGACACTCATCATATTTACTTGTTAAAACAAGACTAGAAACGATTTCATCACGAAAAGGTCGAAAGATTCATAGGAACAAGTTGAATAACAACCTTTTACAAACAAATGGATTTTCTAGAGAATAATCATTAGGCTAAGGACCGAAAGGATTAACTATGTGTTTTTATTCTTAAAAATATTTTACAAAACATAAACCATGGATTGGAAATCATTTGCTTATGATTTGTGCATTGCATCAAGTTTACACCAAGCTCTCATGAACACTCTTTATAATTGACTATGGACTTCACACAAGTATATGTTTCTTAAATTCGGATTTTTATAAAAGCAACACTTTGTAGGAAGCCTTGACAAGCTTTCTTGTCTAAAACACTTTAACAAATTAAAACGCAAATTCCTTGGGACGACCTCGACTTACCCACCTTTGCTATCACGAACGAGTATACTTGCTCGTATGTGTTAAAGTAATTACCTGGATAAATCGTGTTTAAAAATTTTAAAACTTGCACACGATCGACACATCAAGTTTTTGGCGCCATTACCGGGGATTTGAGTTGTTTTTGATTTGTTACTTTCTGTATATTTGATAGTTTTAAGTTTAGTTTCAAGTGTTTTAAAAAAAAAGTTTGGTTTTTCGGCCAACCGATCAGCTGCGCAAGCAACCGATTTGGTTGGTCCTCTCGGCAAAATTTTATGTTTTTCTTTTTATAGTTTCTTGATAATCTAGCGTTTTGTGTTTTAGTTTTTAGCTTATTTCCTGTTATTTCTAATTTTTTAGGCTAGTATTGTTGCTTGCTTATGATTGTTTTTATTAATTTTAGATTTTTGGTTATATTATCTTTAGTTTTATTTAATTTCTAATTAATTATGTCTTGATTAGTTTAATGATCTATTTAATTTTCAGTTTTAGATGTTTTAGTTAGTTATAATGATTAGTTAATAAAGTCTAGTTAATGTTTGTGTATGCTTAATTAGTATAGTTAATGGTTTTAATTAATAGGTAAATGAGTAGTCACATTTATTAGAGTTAAAGTTTTAATTAATTGTCTTTTATAAAAATTTTAATTGGGAAAATGATGCAAATAGACCGCGCGCCCTGAGGCTAGTCACTTTCCGGACCTCTTTTTTTTTAATTTAAAAATGGACCGAGGGCAACCGCTGTCATTGGGCAACTCATCAAAATTGTGACAAGTGTCCCATATGTGTAAGGTATTGTTTTTTGGGCAACCAAAAAGCGCTGGGCAACCGTATTTTTTAAAAAGGATTTTTTGGTCATTTTACATTACATAGAAAGTACATATTTTAATAGTGAAAGTACAGTACATTTCTATTCAAATTCCAATCGCCCCTGGTACAAAAACTGTAACATATTGGATTTCACATACACATCAAACCAAACACAAAGTAGGCGTACAAAGAGTTCTAGAGAGAGAAAGTTAGAGGTTTAGGGAACTTTAGTGAGAGAAAGAAAAGTCTTATTATGAGCTCCAACTCTACCTTGGAAGGTAGAGAGTATTTATAGTCTTTACATAAATCGCCACCTATCGGGTGTGGATCGTGCATACAGCTGGTAAAGACCCGTCCGTCCTCCACGATGTTACTAAAACTAAATACTACTTAACTTATAATAATCTACGACTACGAGCTTTCTAATGATTACATATACTTGAGGTGACCGACTCTTTAATACATGGATTTACTAAATCCTAACAATCTCCCCCTAAGGGAGGCCACCTCAAGATCACCTCAAACATACATTGAATACAAACAGATTTTACATAATGATTGTTCTTGCATTCTTGATGTTGTCCATTGCTCTGAAGCTCGTAGACATTGATTCTTCACATTGCATGTTAGGTTAATCCAAGTGGAGGTCTATTTACTGATCCACGTGATAATGAGTTTTGAGCTAGCTTTGAGATCATCAGCAATAATACATCTCTAACTCTTCCATTGTGGTGTTGTGACTTATGGACCGACATGCTCACATTCGGATCATGATATATTCTCATCGAGTAGCGAAAGCTTTCGTTGATTCATGATATTGGCGCAGCGTAATGTAAGCATGGAGTGAAAATATCGAGTCATTGATGCACTAATCATGATTTCTTTTGAGATGAATGTGTTAAGTGAGCATGCGGCTATGGATTGACCGCATCATTTTGATCACCAGAACGTGGGCGTGCCGCATAAAACAGCTTAGCAATAAAGTGCACGAAAGTGTCTTTGATCACTTCGTTGAATTGAGGTACGCGCCCACGGTTTCCGCTGATCGAGACAAGTACCGCTCGTGATCGATATAATTCAAGAATTTCCTTGATGTGGTTTCGCAATCGCTTTAGTGTTCTCAAACCGAAACGTCTCAAAGAAGACAACACGGAGCGAGTGAACCAAATGAATAGAAATTCACCGATTGATGAAAAGAGATTTGAAAACAATCGTATCGCACAATAGAAATTGTTTTGCAATACAACAAAGGTTTTAATGAAAATCAATTATCAATCATAAACACCTTTTGATTTGAAATATTCAGACACGGTCAAGTGCTAAAGAAAAGAGTTTTAAGCACAAAGACCGGTTTTCAAAGGTATCCGTCAATCCATAACTCGAACCGTGATTGATTCAAAGGATTGAATCGCCCATTGTTTCATTCGGTTGTCACATGGTTGATCTATTGAATAGATCTCACATGCCACCTACCAAGAGCTTGTTTGATGTTGGCTCCGAAGGTTTTCCATCTTCATTGTGAATATGTTTGCATATCACTCGGATGTTCCGCAATACCACAAGGATAATGCGAGGACTCAAGATATAATCTCTTTCTACATTGTGTGAAACAGAGAGTCTTCATTGAAAGTGTCCTAATGAGATTTATTGATGATCTCGTGGTTCTAGACTCAATTGGTGCATATTTGGATCCCAGATCGGAGACTAGGGAGAGGTCTCCTTCTTCAATATCGACCATCTCTAAGAGAAAGTCGATAGATAATGTTGGTTCCCGTGAGAATGAAACAAGTCCTTTTAAGAGGAACTTGAGTGGTTTGGGAAGTTGAAGTGCGGTGCATCATCGGGTCCATGACGCCTTGTCTTCAATACCGATGTTACCTTGGTAACCACCAAGAGTAAATGAATTGAACCCGATTTACGCCCTAAGGTTGAATTATTGAGGGCTATTTCTTTTCACCATTTTCATATTCATTTCTTTTTCATTCTTCAACCCTTCAAGCTTACCGAGACTTCATAACTAGAACCTTGTTGGGTTTATTCCAAGATTAGCTCGCCTCATCCGCACTCTTCCCATATCTCACTTTTCTCCTTTTTTCATCATACCTAAGGACTCTACACTATCTAGTGGATTGTCCCTGGGTAGATCCCTCCGGTTCTGGCGGATCATGGGAACATATACCTAACCTTATCATCCTTATATCACCATACATAAAGTAAGGTTGGTCGGTCTATTTGGTATTGTTCATCTGCCATTGGAACCAATTGAAAACCATTTGAAAATCAATCCAAATACTTGTGATATATAATCAAAGCATTTTGTACCTGAATTGTTTTGATATTTTTAGAACAAGAGCTCCCCCTCAACATGTGCATCAAGTATTTGAAATCGTTTTGCACACGGAGGCAAGAGAAAGAATTAACTTCTTTGATTACCATTTTCTAAAAAATATCAACATCACTTCCCTAATTAAATCAAGTAGATAAAGCATTTTGGGGAAGGATGAGGTTTTCATAAGCTTGCTCCCCTCAATATGTGCTTGAGGTTTGAAAGAGTTTTGCACATACAAGAGGAACCCGCACATTGATATAAATTGATCACGTTTGGATCTTTGTGGTTTAAGATAGATGCTCCCCTCAACATGTGCATGGCAAATTTGAAATCGTTTGGCACATGTGGGACGGAGAGCTTGTACATCCTTATAAAACCATTTACCGACATCGCTTTAAATCCAATTTAAATCACAAATTCTCCCCGATCACAATTATCAAATCATTTGAGATTTGTGATCTCAGAGATTTAAATTGATTTTGAAAGCTTTTAAGGAGAATTGTGACTTGATTATGAAAACGTTTTAACTGATAAGGATCAGATTTTGAGACTTTAGACTCCATTGAATTAAACATGCATGATTATCTTTTGAAAACAATTGAATGACAAATAACCTTTTAATTTAATTGAAATCATTCTCCCCCTCAATCAATGACATAAGTTGTTGATTGAGAGATAGATATTTTGACAAACTTTTAAGACCAGATGATTGTCAAAAATAGAGTCCGAGTTATTTTTCAAAACAACTAGTTTTCATTAGATAGTAAGGATTAGTTTAAAGAATCAGAGCAAGAAATTTGAAAAACCAAGATAAAGCATGTCTCTGTTCTATCTTTGAAAAGCGGGTTACTGCCTGTGATGACAATAAACCATTTTTTCACTTTCTCCCAAAAATATTTTTTGATTTTTTTTTAACATTCGAACAGCATCTAAAGACCCGTGTCATTCTTTGAATGACAACACAAAATCCGTAGATGATATCGAACAAGGAAAAACATGATAAAATAACAATATTTTTTGAAAATTTTCAAGATTTTCTAATTTTTATGGATTTTTGAAAGTTTTATATTTTTCTATTTGCTTTTTGAAGGTTTTGTAATTTTGTATTTTGCTTTTTGAAATAAATATATACAAGAAGATAAATTAGTTTAAGAGGATGATGAAATGAGTACCGAGATAAGGATATCATACAGCACGTTGTAGAAGAAAGAAATCAACATCTCTTAAACTTTAACCACCAAAGCATTCGAGGCTTCTAAGAAAATCGTCGTCTGAACATGAGCCATCAAAATTAGAATCTTTGGTAGCTTCCCCAAAACCGACAATCTTGAATTAAGACCATTTCCCCAAGAAGTAGAATGTGAAGAAAAAGGTCTCATTGAATGAAGCTCAACAACCCAAAGAACATGATAACAACGGTAACAAGTTAACACAAATCATCTCTGCGATTATCAAACCCGAATACATGATTAATCTCGATCACGTGAACTCATTGTGCGTCCCGATGTACACATTACTCTTTGAGTTTGAGCGGTTGTCTATTCGGAGAACAATATATCAACACCTTCATTTCACGGATGCATTCCAATTATCTTACATATAACCAATCACCCATAATGTACACATGTACCTAACAAGAGAAGAGACGATGACATTCAAGTAACATGTTGAGTCACTGATCATCTCTGCGGATATCAACTCCGGAATAACTGATTAAGCTCGATCATGTGAACATGTTGTGCAACCCTGATGTACACATATCTCTCCCCTGATGGTTGCGATCTCATCAGAAGCATCATTACATTGTGTACATGAAACAATAACCAGAAGCACTACCATAAATCATATAGAAGATGTCGATAAGCAATATCATCTCACGCTCCAAATATTCTTCTCATATTTCTTCCAACTGAACACTAAAGTAACACATACCAAAAGTCTCCAGAGACCACTTCCCCCAAATGGTTGGAATAATACCTCCTTCCCCCAAATAGTTGGAATAATATATCCTTCCCCCAAATAGTTGGAATAATACACCAGAAGCCACGAGTTTAAACACTGAGTTTCTCTACGGTTATGACCTTTGTCTTCCCGGGATAACTTCAATCAAGTAGAAGTGTTAAGTTCATCATGTGTACTCGTTGTGCTTTTAGACGTATGTCTCCTTCCCCCTTGCTGGTTTTGATACCTCAGAATCAACAACACGTTATACATACCCAATATTCTTTAGAATAGAGAAGAACTAAATATAGCACAAATGTATCTTGTGAGAATCTACTGCAACGGAAACTCTCTCTGACTATCTTAACCAACCCAGATGTAGACAATTTGAAGTGACCACTGATGAAGCAAACCCGATATACCAAACTTGAAACTAAAGTCAAATTCCCCGCATTTGTGTCTTACGCTTGCACTTAAAGATGGAAGAACGGTGTCGAGAATCTATGCTTCAAGCAAATCTCTAAGTACTCACTACTCAAACAAAGTATGAGACATTAACACCTCTTGAGATTATCCACATCGTCATCTGCATGTGACACTGAGTAAAACAACGTAACTCCTTGATGAGTGTCTAAATACTCATCATTTTTGTACTGTTTAAAATGCCAAAAACATCTGAAAACACTCAGAAATGCTTCAAAATGATAAAATATCACAAACAAGTGTTTTATATGTTTTAAATGCAAAACATCAAAATCGGTGAAAACGATCAAGTTTGCATAATTGGCGCTTTAGTCCCCAAGTTACAAAAGTTGTCAAAATTAGTCCTGGTAATTCAAAAACTTGTAAAATATCATTTTAGGTCCATGAGATTCAAAAGTTGTCAAAACAAACCTTTTAAAGTTCAAAATCACAAAATGACAACTTTAGTCCCTAAACTTTGAAAATTGTCAAATATAGTCCTTGGTTAATTTAAAAGTGAAAATTATCAAATATTAACCTTGTACTATTTATAAATGACAAGAATGGTCCTTATGATAAACTTTGGAGAAATTACATTTTGGTCCTCAAGTTTCAAACTTGATGCTTTTGGTCCTCGGAAGGGTATAAATAGAATTTTATGCAATTGGTCCTTGTACTATTCAAGATTTACTGTGTTTAACCCTTGTGATATGATTGGAAAAGTTTCAATATCGCCCTTAACTTTGGCGATTTACGCTTTTGGTCCTTGTGTTTAACTAAACCAAACGGACACCCTTAATATTTAAACCCAAATCCAAATTAAATCCTATAACCCTACCGGCCCAATCCCAAGCCCATTCCCAAATCCACCCACCCGCTTAAATAAAGAAAACCACAAGACACTGCAAGGCTCCTCACCTCGCCTCGAAACCCAAAACCATAGGTGGTTTTCACCACCTCCTTTCCACCTCACCTCACTACCCACCTTTCCACTCATTCCCCTCCTCACATCTTAGCCCACAAGCGCTAATGCTTCCCACCATGAACCTTCTTGTAGCACTCACATAAACTGTCTTTGCTTTCCAAGTCATCCTAAACCCATACCTACTTCACATATTGTCCCTCCACATCTACTATACTCCAAACTTCCTTAATTAGATTAAAACGCCCCAAACAGGTCTATCTCAATTTTGGCGCAAAATCCAATTTGATGGCTAGGATACGTTTGATCGAATCAAAGGTGAGATTGTTGATGGATATGATCGAGACATGTGGGAGTTCAAAAAGCTATAAAGAAAGAGGAAGAGTCATTGGAGAAGATATCTAGTTTTATTATAATTTAGCTTATGTCGTTTTTATTAAATTTCAAGTTTCGGTGTTTGTTTAAGCTTTAAGCTCAGATTTCCAGCTACTTATGTGAAATAAAACCTTTGTTAACATCAATTTCAAGTTTCAAGTTCTTTTTCAAGTTATGTAATTTTCAAGTTTTAAAAATATCATGTTGCTTAGTATTGTTATCGGTTGTATTTTGGACTCATAAGCACACATAAGCTCCTCGAAAAGCTTATTGAAGCTTTTAGATACTCTAAAATTCAGCTTAGTATAAAACTCAAAATTCTCAAAATTCCAAGAAATTAGTGAAAAAAAATAAAAAGCCTATGAGAAATGATCAAAGCTATGGTGCAGTGTTGATTTTGGAAAGCTTGTTGGTTTAGAGCTTATTGGTAAGCTATAGGAGTGTTTCTCAGTCCTTGGTTCCATGTCCTGTGCTTGAATTTCAATTTGTAAGCCATTCTTTGAAATTTGCAATTCTTAATATTAGTTCTGTAATCTTGATAATTCTAGCCTAAATCTGTTTAAATATATTTTATATCAGTTAATAAATAGAATTCTTAGCTTAAAAATTTGTTTTAGTGATTAACTCTTTAAAAACAGTTAAACAAGGGATGTTTGGATTTGCTGTCTTAAGCAAGCTAGAAACCAGTGATGTTGTTGTTTATCATTGTTCTAAGTCACATTAGGACTGAATAGCTCAATTTTACCAATAAAACCAGTCTTCCTTAGTTTAAAAGTCAAAATCACATTTAAAATCTCCTTAATAAGTTAACTATTAGGAATTTGATTTGCTTAAATCATCATATTAGCTTAAAAGTAGTTAACATAGCTTAATATAACTTTATTACACCTTAATATCTCATAATTAATCAGTAGGATAGATTCAAAGTTCATAAAGGTCAAACTTTCATTTTGTTCAAAAAGTCAAAGAGTGCCCTGTGCACAGTTGTGGTACCCCATTTCACAAGCTCTTAGAGAGCTTATTAATGGCCTCTAGCTTATGTGTTTTAGCTTTTTGAGAAGCTCACCTAGCCATCTAAGAGTTCCAGCTTTCATATTTCAATTTATAGCTTATTAGATAAGCCTGCTCATTGCTTTTATTTTTGTCCATTTTTACTTAGAACACCAGTCAACTCAGTGTTCATCAGTTTTTCAAAAGCTTCTCAAGAGCTTATTTGTGAAAGCTAAACTTTGTAAATTAGTTCTTTGGAAAGCTCAATTGGTCAACTAGTTAATTGCAGTGTTTGTTTTCATTTTGTAGCTTATTCTATAGGGCTGCAATAAGCCTTTTGTTTGTCCCATTTTCTGTTTAACCATGCATTCAGTGAACTATAAGCTTCTTCTTAAGCTTGTCATAAGCTCTCCAGTGGTCCCCAAAGCATAAGCTTTGTTTCTTTAGATAGTCAACCAACCCGACTTGTTAAGCCAAGTGCTTATTTTTAATTTCTAGCTTAATTCAAAGTTAATCAAGAGCTTAAAGGTACCAAGTAAATTAAAGAATACCTGTAAAAGCAGCTAAGTAGTGCTTATTTATAGCTTATCCTGTGCTTATTCCTATTTAACGAGCTTTTCAAATGTTGTATTAGCTTGTTAAACAACATTGTTAGCTTATTTCCATTTCCTAGTGCTTATTTACTAGCTTATAAGCCAATTGGTTTAAACTTTGTGCTTATTTCCAAATTAAGCAATCATTAAGAAATCTTAAGCCAAAACAGAGCTTATTACCAGTTTTCATAAAAAGTTGTAGTTGAAAAAGTTGCTTATTTTCTTGTGCTTAACAACTTTGTAAAAGAAAAAAATCAAAAATAAAAATGTTTAGCAAAAAGGGGGTAGGCAGGCTCGAACCTGAGACCTCCCCCTTAGAAGAGTGTTAGTGTGTACCTGGATACCAAGCGCCCTTGGGACTTGTCTTGGTTTTATTTTGCAAAATCAAATATATAACCACACTTTGTCCATTTTAGCTTATACGCCTTATTTAGCTTATTTCTAGCTTATTCGAACTAGCTTTTTCAGTTTTTGTATTTTTTATAAAAGTGTATTAGTATTAAGTATTTTATAAAAAGTTTCGATTTTTCTCATTAGTTTTAGTATTTTTAAACATTTAATTAGTGTAAAATCTTAATTAATTCATAATAAAAATATAAAAGTCTAAAAATATAAATCTTTTTTCTAAAATTTTCTTTTGTCATATAGTACGTAAAAAAATTGTTTTTACACTTGTAGGACTTTTATTTCATAAAATTTACGTTTTTGCTTGCGCACTCGCGTAATTTTTAGACTTAACTTACGTTTTCATTTTAAATCTAGTTTTTAGATAATTTGAGTTTACGTTTTAGTTAAAATAGTTTATTTAAGTTATTTTATTTTATAAAATCACAAAAACATCATTGTAAAAATAGTGATAGCGTTTATTTAATATATTTTGTCTTTTATTTTCTTTAATTTGCATTTAAGTCGCTGTAATTTGTAAATCTTTTCTTTAGGTATAAATTTCTCAAAAACCTTATTGATCACTATCCTTAGTGATTATTCGACATCTGAAGTTGTTTAACACCAATTCATCCTCCGTGGGACTTAACGACCTGGGAATTCACTATATTCCTCTGATCTTAATTGCATTTGGTGTGTGAACTGTTTTGAGTTTCTTACGGTTGGTCATTCACAAGTGGCTAGCTTGCGTGAGATAACTTGACGGTTTTGCACCAATCAAATTTTGGCGCCACGGGAGGTTGTAGCGTGTTCTAAGCATTTCCGCATCTGCACTTGCACATATACCATCGTTTGTAAAAAGTTTTCTGTAAAGTTAAAAATAAATCAAAAAGTTCATTAACACTTTTCCTAAAGTGTTAAAAACACCAAAAATAATATAAAACAACAAAACAATCGTAACGTTTTCTAGCTTGTGTTTCTTTTAAGGTGATTCTTAAAGAAATACGATTTGGTTGAACGAGACGATACAAAAAAATATTTTCCAAAAGTTTTTAAACCCCTTTGCACAAATCATACCTACGTCTTTTCAGTGGTACTTAATTTATACATAAAATCAACCACCGCAAATCAAGGCAAGACACCTACTAACCGGGGTGTGACCGTAATAAGTTCCCTAACATCGATTTAAAACTTGCCTTTGTGTCACTTGTGATTTGGTGTACCTTTTCAAAGAAGCCATTTCATTTGGGATTATTGGTTAAGTTCACTTGTCGCTTTGCCTCGCATTTGTTTTGAAAAATTGATTTTATACTTAGTGCATGCGCTCTGCTCTTCCAGCTTCTACAAGTCCACTTTCGTAACTTGGAAAGATTCCTCGTGACGAGGACGCTCACTCCTTCACCGTGATCGAGGAACGCCTACCACCACCACCACCGTCGAAATGGCATAAGACAAACCCATGAATGAGCTTCTCCAAGCACCCATCGAGGGTTACGGAGATGCCATTGTTGTTCCACCATCGTGGTCGATACCTTCGAGCTCAAAACCGGGTTGCTTAATCTAGTAACCCAAAGCCAATTCTATGGTTTTGAGCGGGATGATCCTCATGCACACATTCGATGGTTTAACAAGATTGCATCTACCATCAAGTACAAGAATGTCCCACATGAAGCTATCAAGCTTCTTCTGCTCCCATTCTCTCTAGAGGACAAGCCCGAATTGGCTTGAGAAACAACCCCTCGCTCTATTGAGACATGGGAAGATTTGGTCACCAAATTGCTAATCTAATTCTATCCTCCATCCCGAACCACAAGTCTTAAGAATGAGATAATGAAATTTTCTCGAGATTTGATGAATCATTCGGGAGGCATGGGATCGTTACAAAGAATTGCTCATAAGTGTCCACATCATGGTTTTACCGAGTTAATGCAGATGGATACTTTCTACAATGGTTTGAGACAAGTGACCAAGACTCTCGAATGCCTCCGCGGAGGTAATTTCCTTAGCAAAACCACAAAAGAAGCCTTACAAATCATTGAAAACAAGTCCTGTGTCCGTTCTTTCCGCACAAAGACATATCAAACTCGCCTAATGCAGACCTTCTACTTCATCTCCTGTGAGTACATCTAGCACGATGCTAAGATTGATAAACTCACGATATTGTTCGAGCTTTGGTTCTTGCTAACGAAAGAAAGTCACTTTCACTCAAACACCATCACATGGTGAAGTGAAGAAAGTTGAAGTTTGTGTTACTTGTGGTGGTCCTCATGCATACTACAACCTGATCGCCATCGATGGTAGTCCGTTTGAAGCTAATGCTATAGCCGGTACTTCAAATCAAGGAGGTAATCAATACCGTCCTCAAAATGAACCAAGCTACCGTGCTAACACTTATCGTGAACCACCGTGTTTTAACCGAATCCTAACTGAAATCGAATCAACCTAGAATGAACCAAGGTTATCAAAACCAAGGTAATTTCTATCCTGGACCCAATCAAGGTTTCCAACAACAAGGAACCTTCATCAAAGCAATTTCAATCGTGGGAATCAATTTCATGGGAATGTGAATCCTAATCAAGGAATTTTCAACAACAAGGTCCTAATCAAAACATCGGACCTCGAATTTCCCTCCACATCCTCCAAGACCATCATCGATGAGTTATTGAAGCGCTTCATGAAATCCCAAGATGAAATGAACAGTTGTTGGTCGACCAAATTGTCGATCTCAAAAGTCTTTAAATGATCAACCCTCGGCTCGTGAAAACTTCCGAGCAACACGATCGCTAACCCGAGGGGCGATGCTAAGGCGATCACAACCAGAAGTGGTGTTTCATACAATGGACCCGCTATTCCTACTACCTCTTCTTCTTCTTCTCTCCCTAAGGTAGTGGAAAGTGAACCTAGGACACACAATGGACCTACGACTCCAATGCCTCCTCCACTAGGAGAAATGAGTCAAGTTACCAAGGCGACAAAGGACAAAGAACTTCCTATTGATAATGGAAGTACGACACACGTCCCACCTTCGGTAGTCCAACCTCAAGTTGTCCAGAAACCCAAGTCTAATCCAGGAGTTGTTTTTGAACCACCTGTAGCTCCCGTTGAAAATACCAAATCCAAATCTTCTATTCCTTATCCATCACGTTTGAATGAGCAAAAGCTCCGTGAAAAAGCTAGTCATCAAATGGACAAATTTTTCCAAATTTTCCAAGAGTTACATTTTGACATAAGCTTTATGGATGCTATCATGCCGATGCCTAAGTTTGCATCAACTCTCAAACACATGTTAAGCAACAAGGAAAAGTCGTTTGAAATGGCTAAAAACCTCTTAACGAGAACTCGCTATGCGGTTATCCTCAAGAAGCTTCCAGAAAAGCTTGGAGATCCCGGAAAATTTCTCTTACCTTGTGTATTTCCGTGAATGGTTGAATGCTTTGCCATAGCGTATCTTGGTGCAAGCATCAACCCGATGCCTTATTCAAGATGGAAGAAACTTTCTCTTAGGAACTTACTCCTACATGCATGACTCTCGAGCTTGCGATCGTACAATATCCCGTCCTCTTGGCATTGCCGAGGACGTATTTGTGAAAGTAGGAAAGTTCCATTTTCCACCGACTTCGTGGTTGTTGATTTTGATGCCGATCATCGGGTTCCTCTCATTGTTGGTCGAGGATTCACGAGAACGGGCCGTGCTCTCATTGATGTATTTGAGCAAGAAATCACATTGCGTGTTGGTAATGAAGTCGTCACTTTTAACCTTGATCGACTTGAGGTACTCCGCAAATTATGATTCTGAGTCGGTTAACCGAATAGATATCATTGATGTTGCTTCTGAAGAGTACTCTCAAGAAGTTCTTGGTTATGATCATAATTCTTCGAGTGATAATCTCACTCATTCATCTCAACCCATCATCGCCAATTCTACTCCTTCTCTCACCCCATTTGAGGAAAGTGACTTCATCTTAGAAGAGATTGAAGCCTACTTGTCTAGTGATTCTATTCCATGGGAAATTGATCACGCTCCCATCGAAATTGAGGGGGACATACTTCTCATTGAGAAATTGCTTAATGATGATCCATCATCATCATCACTCCTCCCGTCGAACTTCATAACAAGGAAATCAAATCGCTTGAGAAAATCAAGAATTTCCCGAGGTTGAGCTTAAGGACTTACCACCTCATCTCGAGTATGCATTTCTTGAAGGTGATGATAAATTACCATCATTATTGCTAGAGATTTGAGTAAAGATGAAAAAGTCGCTCTCATAAAAATCTTGAAGTCACACAAGCAAGCAATTGCTTGGAAACTCTCCGACATTAAGGGTATCAACCCCGAGTTACGTACTCATAAAATCTTGATGGAGGATGACTTTAAACCAGCGGTTCAACATCGAGACGAGTAAATCCAAAATCCATGACGTTATCAAACAAGAGGTTATCAAACTTCTTGATGCGAGATTGATTTACCCGATCTCGCATACCCTTGGGTTAGCCCAATTCATTGTGTTCCTAAAAGGGTGGCATTCTCGTTGTCACAATGAAGATAACGAGTTAATTCCAACTCGTATGGTTACGGGATGGCGTGTGTGCATTGACTATCATAAGTTGAATGACGCCACTCAGAAGACCATTTTCCTCGCCTTTATGGACCGATGCTTGAGAGATTAGCGGGGAATGAATACTATTGTTTCCTTGATGGTTTCTCGGGTTACTTTCAGATCCCCATTGATCCAAAGGATCAAGATAAAACCACATTCACCGCCCATACGGAACTTTTGCCTACGACGTATGCCTTTTGGCTTATGTAATGCTCCCGCACGCTCCAACGATGTATGATGGCCATATTCCACGACATGATCGGGGAAACAATGGAGGTGTTTATGGATGACTTCTCGGTCATTGGGGATTCGTTTCAAACATGTCTCTCCCATCTAGATAAAATGCTCAAACGGTGTGAAGACACCAATCTTTGTCTAAACTGGGAGAAAAGCCACTTTATGGTCAAAGAAGGCATAGTCCTTGGCCATAAGATTTCAAAAAATGGGATTGAGGTAGATAGAGCAAAAGTTGATGTTATTGCTAAATTACCTCATCCTACTACCGTCAAAGGTATTAGGAGTTTTTTAGGTCATGCCGGATTCTATCGCAGATTCATACAAGATTTTTCCAAAATCGCCCGGCCTATGACTCATCTTCTTGAAAAGGATGCTCCTTTTATCTTCTCACCCGAGTGCATCATAGCTTTTGAAACATTGAAGAAAAAGCTTACTGAAGCACCCATTCTCGTTGCTCCCGATCGACTTGCCTTTTGAGCTCATGTGCGATGCAAGTGATTTTGCTATCGGTGCGGTCTTAGGGCAACGAGAGCTAAGCATTTTCACCTATCCACTACGCAAGTAAGACTATGATCAAGCTCAAACTCATTACACCACCACGTAAAAGAGCTATTAGCCGTGGTGTATGCATTTGAGAAGTTTCGTTAGACTTAATCTTGACCAAATGTGTAGTGTATACGGATCACTCGGCTCTCAAATATCTCTTTGAAAACAAGATGCAAAGCCGAGATTGCTCGCTGGGTTCTCCTTCTCCGTGAATTTGATATCATCATACGTGATAAAAAGGAGCCGAGAACCTAGTCACGATCATCTCGTCTGCATTAGAAAACCCTCACCAAGATGTTTTCGAGAAGAAGGAAATAAATGAAACATTTCCTCTCGAGACACTCAATGCGGTTTCTTTTCGTGGAAATTCTTCTACCCCATGGTTTGCTGACTTCGCAAATTACCATGCGGGTAACTTCATTGTGAAAGGGATGTCGACCCAGCAGAAGAACAAATTCTTCAAAGATGTTAAACATTATTTCTGGGACGACCCTTTCTTATTCAAAATCTGTGCGGATCAAGTCATCCGACGGTGTGTTTATGGACAAGAAGCTCTTGACATTCTCAAAGCTTGCCATCTTTGGACCCACCGGGGCCATCATAGTCCAAACTACACCGCCAAAAGGTGTTTGATTCCGATTCTATTGGCCCACAATCTATAAGGATGCCCACGATTTTGTCAAAGCCTGTGACGCTTGTCAACGTCATGGAAATATATCTCAAAGAAATGAAATGCCGCAAAATGCCATTCAAGTTTGTGAGATATTTGACATATGGGGTATTGATTTTATGGGGCCATTTCCATCTTCTCGTGGTAACAAGTACATACTCGTGGCTGTTGACTATTTGTCAAAATGGGTTGAAGCAAAAGCTTTACCCACCAATGATGCCTCGAGTTGTTGTGAAGTTTTTGAAATCTCTTTTTGCCAGGTTTGGAACTCCGAGAGCGATAATTAGTGATCGTGGTACACATTTTTGTAATGACCAATTTGATCGTGTCATGCAAAAGTATGGTGTTACCCACCGTCTATCTATTGCATACCATCCCCAAACAAGTGGGCAGGTGGAAGTTTCAAACCGTGGTATTAAAAGAATCCTTGAAAGGACAAGAGGCGAAAATCGTGCATCCCGGTCGGATAAACCGGATGACGACTGGCCTTTCGTGCAACTTACAAAACACCAATTGGGTGTACTCCTTATAAGCTAGTGTACGGAAAGGCATGTCATCTTCCGATTGAGCTAGAGCACAAGGCTTACTGGGCCTTGAAGCATGCAAACTTCGATATACAGACAGCCGGTGATCACATAAAAGTTCAAATGAATGAACTAAATGAACTCCGTGATCAAGCTTATGAGAACTCTTTGATCTATAAACAAAAGACAAAGAAGATTCATGACTCTAAAATAAAGAACCGCGTTTTCAACGTTGGTGATCGAGTCCTTCTTTTCAATTCTAGATTGAAGATTTTCTCGGGAAAGCTTAAGTCCCGTTGGTCTGGTCCATTTACTATTACTAAGGTTTATCCTTATGGCACCATTGAGTTATCTCAGCCCGATGGTCCAAATTTTAAAGTGAATGGTCATCGATTAAAGCATTACTTTGGAGAGGACATTCCATCTGTGGTTATCCCGGATCTACAAACATTCCCCATGAACCAATGAATGCGGGGATCGAGTCAAGCTAGTGACTCGGGAATCAAAAACATTAGCACACACCATATGGGTTTTCACCCATGTTTCTGTCTTCTTACCCCCTTTCTACCACCCTAGTGTGGGGAGTTGCCCATTGTTGTATATATCAACCTATGTTCATGATTAAAAAAAAAAAAAAAAAAGTGTATATATCAAAAACAAAATAATGGCCGTAATATTTCCCTTTTATGTTCGTGTTTCGGCATAACCACGGTACTTTGAATATTGAGGAAATATTCATTTCTAAGTGTGGGGGAATTCTCACGAATTTTATCATGTAATTATTCCACCCATTCCCCGCTTTTGGCCAAAATTTTTTTTGGAGTAAGTGTTTTCACTTACTCAAGAAATGGTAATCAATCCGCCATGTCTAACCCACATAAGGATTGGCTAATCCAGAGCAAACGGCTCTTGGTAAAGATATCTCAAATCCGCTTATGGCTTACAATTTGCCCAAAATTGTATGGTGTTCAACTCACCATATCTTTAAACTAGTGAAGAGTTGGCTAGCCCGCAAGTTTATGGCTTGTGGTAAAGGCGATTGAAAATCCATAATTGGTAATCGGCTCACCAAAGATAATATTGATAATTTATCTAAGAGTTGGCTAGTCCGAAGCAAACGGCTTACGTAAAGACAAATCAAACCCGTTGAAAGCTTATGATTTGCTCAAAATCATTTGGTTATCATTGTGCCAAGGTTCTTACTTGAACTAAAACAATTGGCTACTCCGAAGTAATGGCTTTTGGTAAAGAGATAAAATCCATTAATTTTTCTCAAATCATTGCTAGGGACTAGCAATATCTTAGTGTGGGGATTGATGAGTGTCTAAATACTCATCATTTTATCTTATTTAAAATGCCAAAACATCCGAAAACACTCGAAATGCTTCAAAATGATAAAATATCACAAACAAGTGTTTTATATGTTTTAAATGCAAAACATCAAAATCGGTGAAAACGTATCAAGTTTGCATAATTGGCGCTTTAGTCCCCAGTTACAAAAGTTGTCAAAATTAGTCCTGGTAATTCAAAACTTGTAAAATATCATTTTAGGTCCATGAGATTCAAAAGTTGTCAAAACAAACCTTTTAAAGTTCAAAATCACAAAATGACAACTTTAGTCCCTAAACTTTGAAAATTGTCAAATATAGTCCTTGGTTAATTTAAAAGTGAAAATTATCAAATATTAACCTTGTACTATTTATAAATGACAAGAATGGTCCTTATGATAAACTTTGGAGAAATTACATTTTTGGTCCCTCAAGTTTCAAACTTGACAGTTTTGGTCCCTGGAAGGGTATAAATAGAATTTTATGCAATTGGTCCTTGTACTATTCAAGATTTACAGGTTTAACCCTTGTGATATGATTGGAAAAGTTTCAATATCATCCCCTTAACTTTGGCAGATTTACAGTTTTGGTCCTTGTGTGTTTAACTAAACCAAACGGACACCCTTAATATTTAAACCCAAATCCAGTCCAAATCCTATAACCCGGCTGGCCCAATCCCAAGCCCATTCCCAAATCCAGTCCACCCCGTTTAAATAAAGAAAACCGCGCACACTGTGCGTCTCCCTCACCTCGCCTGAAACCCAAAACCATAGGTGGTTTTCACCACCTCCTTTCCACCTCACCTCACTACCCACCTTTCGGCTCATTCCCCTCCTCACATCTTAGCCCACAAGCGCTAATGCTTCCCACCATGAACCTTCTTCGTAGCACTCACATAAACCTGTCTTTGCTTTCCAAGTCATCCTAAACCCATACCTACTTCACATATTGTCCCCTCCACCTCTACTATACTCCAAACTTCCTTAATTAGATTAAAACTGCCCCAAACAGTCTATCTCAATTTTGGCGCCAAAATCCAATTTGATGGCTAGGATACGTTTGACTGAATCAAAGGCTGAGATTATTGATGGGATATGATCAGAGACATGTGGGGAGTTCAAAAAGCTATAAAGAAAGAGGAAGAGTCATTGGAGAAGATATCTAGTTTTTATTATAATTTAGCTTATGTCATTTTTATTAAATTTCAAGTTTCAGTGTTTGTTTAAGCTTTAAGCTCTGTATTTCCAGTTACTTATGTGAAATAAAACCTTTGTTAACATCAATTTCAAGTTTCAAGTTCTGTTTTCAAGTTATGTAATTTTTCAAGTTTTAAAAAATATCATGTTAAGCTTAGTATTGTTATCAGTTGTATTTTGGACTCATAAGCACACATAAGCTCCTCAGAAAGCTTATTGAAGCTTTTAGATACTCTAAAATTCAGTTTAGTATAAAAACTCAAAAATTCTCAAAAATTCCAAGAAATTAGTGAAAAAAAATAAAAAGCCTATGAGAAATGATCAAAGCTATGGTGCAGTGTTGATTTTGGAAAGCTTGTTGGTTTAGAGCTTATTGGTAAGCTATAGGAGTGTTTCTCAGTCCTTGGTTCCATGTCCTGTGCTTGAATTTCAATTTGTAAGCCATTCTTTGAAATTTGCAATTCTTAATATTAGTTCTGTAATCTTGATAATTCTAGCCTAAATCTGTTTAAATATATTTTATATCAGTTAATAAATAGAATTCTTAGCTTAAAAATTTGTTTTAGTGATTAACTCTTTAAAAGCAGTTAAACAAGGGATGTTTGGATTTGTTTGTCTTAAGCAAGCTAGAAACCGATGATGTTGTTGTTTATCATTGTTCTAAGTCACATTAGGACTGAATAGCTCAATTTTACCAATAAAACCAGTCTTCCTTAGTTTAAAAGTCAAAATCACATTTAAAATCTCCTTAATAAGTTAACTGTTAGGAATTTGATTTGCTTAAATCATCATATTAGCTTAAAAGTAGTTAACATAGCTTAATATAACTTTATTACACCTTAATATCTCATAATTAATCAGTAGGATAGATTCAAAGTTCATAAAGGTCAAACTTTCATTTTGTTCAAAAAGTCAAAGAGTGCCACATGCACGCTTGTGGTACCCATTTCACAAGCTCTTAGAGAGCTTATTAATGGCCTCTAGCTTATGTGTTTTAGCTTTTTGAGAAGCTCGCCTAGCCATCTAAGAGTTCCAGCTTTCATATTTCAATTTATAGCTTATTAGATAAGCCTGATCATTGCTTTTATTTTTGTCCATTTTTACTTAGAACACCAGTCAACTCAGTGTTCATCAGTTTTTCAAAAGCTTCTCAAGAGCTTATTTGTGAAAGCTAAACTTTGTAAATTAGTTCTTTGGAAAGCTCAATTGGTCAACTAGTTAATTGCAGTGTTTGTTTTCATTTTGTAGCTTATTCTATAGGGCTGCAATAAGCCTTTTGTTTGTCCCATTTTCTGTTTAACCATGCATTCAGTGAACTATAAGCTTCTTCTTAAGCTTGTCATAAGCTCTCCAGTGGTCCCCAGTGCATAAGCTTTGTTTCTTTAGATAGTCAACCAACCCAGCTTGTTAAGCCAAGTGCTTATTTTTAATTTCTAGCTTAATTCAGTGCTTAATCAGTAGCTTAAAGGTACCAAGTAAATTAAAGAATACCCTGTGTAAACAGTTAAGTAGTGCTTATTTATAGCTTATCCTGTGCTTATTCCTATTTAACTGAGCTTTTTCAAATGTTGTATTAGCTTGTTAAACAGCTTGTTAGCTTATTTCCATTTCCCTAGTGCTTATTTACTAGCTTATAAGCCAATTGGTTTAAACTTTGTGCTTATTTCCAAATTAAGCAACTGTTAAGAAATCTTAAGCCAAAACAGAGCTTATTACCAGTTTTCATAAAAAGTTGTAGTTGAAATAGTTGCTTATTTTCTTGTGCTTAACAACTTTGTAAAAGAAAAAAATCAAAAATAAAAATGTTTAGCAAAAAGGGGGTAGGCAGGCTCGAACCTGAGACCTCCCCCTTAGAAGAGTGTTAGTGTGTACCTGGATACCAAGCGCCATTGGGACTTGTCTTGGTTTTATTTTGCAAAATCAAATATATAACCACACTTTGTCCATTTTAGCTTATACGCCTTATTTAGCTTATTTCTAGCTTATTCGAACTAGCTTTTTCAGTTTTTGTATTTTTTATAAAAGTGTATTAGTATTAAGTATTTTATAAAAAAGTTCCAGATTTTTCTCATTAGTTTTAGTATTTTTAAACATTTAATTAGTGTAAAATCTTAATTAATTCATAATAAAAAATATAAAAGTCTAAAAATATAAATCTTTTTCTAAAATTTTCTTTTGTCATATAGTACGTAAAAAATTGTTTTACACTTGTAGGACTTTTATTTCATAAAATTTACGTTTTGCTTGCTTGCTGCGTAATTTTTAGACTTAACTTACGTTTTCATTTTAAATCTAGTTTTAGATAATTTGAGTTTACGTTTTAGTTAAAATAGTTTATTTAAGTTATTTTATTTTATAAAATCACAAAAACATCATTGTAAAAATAGTGATAGCGTTTATTTAATATATTTTATCTTTTATTTTCTTTAATTTGCATTTAAGTCGCTGTAATTTGTAAATCTTTTCTTTAGGTATAAATTTCTCAAAAACCTTATTGATCACTATCCTTAGTGATTATTCGACATCTGAAGTTGTTTAACACCAATTCATCCTCCGTGGGACTTAACGACCTGGGAATTCACTATATTCCTCTGATCTTAATTGCATTTGGTGTGTGAACTGTTTTGAGTTTCTTACGGTTGGTCATTCACAAGTGGCTAGCTTGCGTGAGATAACTTGACGGTTTTGCACCAATCACTCCTAATAGTGATAGTTAACCAGGTCTTCAACCATCCACCCCGACTGCTGGTAACTAGATAAACCAAGCCTTCAACTCAAATTCTTAAGCCCGAGCAAGTTATCAAATAAGAACACGCCTTTTTGAAGGTCAACTTCAATCTCAAATAAGTGATAAATGATTAACTCTGAAGTAATCAACTTGTGTCAAATGTCCAACACGTGAATAAACATACAATCGGATGTACATTGACCCATCGAATGAACCGAGCAAATGATTCCTCAACATCAATGCATTCTTCCTTAAGGTATACATGTAGAAACCGATCCGAAGATTCACCAATAATGTTTTTAAGCGGATGAGGAAGTCATTTTCCTTAATGTTCATGTGGTTGATTTACTGAGTGCACATTTAGGAAAGAACAATGAAACAATGATCCGTGAAGATTTGGCAAAGGGATACCAAAGAGCGGATCACTATTCATGAGTGCAACGCAAAGATTATGATAGTCATTATCCACGCCTTGTGAAGTAACGGAGATGAGGTTTCTTGAGAATTTCGAGAAGTACTTCTTATATGGTGAACCAGTTGAGTCGGTAGGAACTGAGCATGAGCTTGAATCGGATGATCAACATTCGTTGGAGATTGGAAGTACTCATCAAACATCTCTTGAAAAATAATGAATCCCAAATAGTATATCCCGTTATCCTTAGTGAGTGAAGACATTAGGCGTTGAGAGTCGATGACCATAACTCAAGCATCCATCACCATGTAGTGTATTCCTCTTCTCCCCTCAAAATTGCAAATGAAGTTTGCCATTTTGATTGATCAAGTGAATAAGAATGTATACCAATGAATGGAGATCCACTTGAGGATTGAATGGGCATGGAAAAACATGAATCTTGTTGATGAAGAATGTCGATGAGAATGGTCATAAAAATGAAGATTTCTCTTCTTTTGAAGATAAAGCGCACTGAAGCGTGCACCTTTCTTTTCTTTGAGGAACGGGACCTGAAGAGTTATCTGCAGACGCCATAGTGATGAAGAACGAGGCCTGAACTGATGTGAACAGACGTCATAGCCGAAAGAATATCAAGATTGAGTTACTTGAACCCGTGAGTTATGAGATATCAATCCATTTGTAATCCATACTTTAAGCCACTCCATGTAGTGAAGGATCGAAGAATCTCCAACAGAGTAAGGACTACCTGCACTAATATTACAAACTTGATTGCATATATTTTGGTTAGTGACATTAGTATCCAAACCCTTTGGGGTTTCACGGTCAACCTTGATTTTGTCATCAGAAAATAGCTTTCCGGTAGGAATCCACCTAAGTCCAGCATCCTTAAACATTCTACCAGACGGTATCCACTTATGGCAAGGTATAGGGTTGTAAGGCTTCTTATGCATAGTGGAAGACTTATCCTTGTTCCTAGTTTCCAAAGATTTAGCAGTTGGTATCCATCTAGGCGAAGTTTTTGGTTTGTTTTACTTTACAACATGTTGAACCTTAGTCACGTTAGTAGTCTTAGTGGATTGTACCTTAGCATGCGAATTAGGAAAATGTTTCTTATTCGAAAAAGACTCAGAATTTCTAGTTTTGTTTTCTACATGCTTAGCATTCTTATGCACATAACTTCTCTTAGATGCATGCCAATCCCTAGTCTTTTGAGTGTTCCTAGGTAGTGGTTTACAACTACTAGCAGTGCCTTGAAATCTAGTTGAATTCCTCACCCTAGGTCTTGCACCTAAAATTCCGTCTTTTCGAATCTGTGCCTTTTTCCTAGCTTTTTCTAGATAATAGTTCTTCCACAAGTCATTCATATCATATGAATTCTGGGTTTTAATGCTTGGTTTTGACATTGTTTTCGAACTAATCCTAGAGGTGTTGGGAGAAGAAGTGGCTACATGTTGAGGGTTAACAGAGCTAGAAGCCTTATTCTTAGGTAACTCAGGTGAAGTGACTGGTTTTGACAAAACTTGTTTCTCATCAACTTGGGAGGCAAACCGTGTTTTTGTAAATTTTGGTCTTTCGGATATAAACGCAGTAGGTCGCCTAACAATGAACCGGTTTCTAATGGGATGAGAAACCGGTTTCCCAAGGTTGATGGTTTTGTAAACTTAGTGTTCACACTTTTCCTAAGCTCATTCTTGAAGGCAACAATAGCGAAACTCTTATCCCGAAGTTGAGCTTTGAGTTCATCAATTTTTCTATCAAAGAGTTTGTTTGTTCCATTGACTTAGTTCTAGCTTCTTTGATGAGTCACTTAGTTCTATGTGATGCTTTCTCAAAGACTCATTTTCCTTTAGTAATTTAGCCACATAAATTGACAGATCATTATTTCTTGTTATAATAGCATCAATGTCTTGTGTATTCATGACTAAATTACTTTTCTCATTCAAGATGTAAATATGTTTCTTCATATTGTAAATGGTTGATTCTTTGTCTTGAAGTGAGCTTTCAAAGTGTTAATTTCAAAAGTTCACGAAATTCGTGAAGTTCCATTTTTACATGGTTTGTTAAGTTGAAAACTTTCTTCTTTACTCGAATCGCGATTTCAAGTGAAATGCAATGTTTTTCAAGATTTGAGAATTTGTTTGAAAGTTCATCAAAAGCCTTCTTATCAACTATATCTTTTGTTTTGAAACACTTAATCTCGGACTCACCTCGATGTGAACATTTATGAAAGTCATGTTCACATCATGATCGCTTAGTTTAAGTACTTTAGCGATGCACTATGTTGAACAGAAAGGGTACCTCATTACATGACACCGCTCAATTTACGGTCCGATATCCGCATCCACATCATGTGTAACAAGAGTCACCGGACATTTGGATGTGTCAAGCTTATCAATCTCGAGCCTCGTATTCAAGTGCCAACCGATCCATCATCTGGTTCTTTACCCGACTCATCATTATATGTTGACTCGACATTCGCATTCAAGAACACCCGATTCTTCAACGGATACATTACCCAACTTATCACAACTATCTCTCAACTCCACCGACACTCATTCACGTTTTCATCTTTATGTGTAACTTCCTCAATGTACTTCTCACATTATCCATGAGTTGTATGAATGTCTTACTAAACACGCTAATTTCCATTCCAAAGTGTCTCTTGAAAGACATTTCGATCATGTCTTGATCATAATCGATGTAAATTCCCCAACGATGAATGACCGAAATTGGTTGTGGATCACTTGAAGTGCAAACCTTGGAACTAACCTTTGAACCTTCTCTTTATCAAGTTGTTGTTCCAATTGTTCTAAGTTCAATAGCGAGTTCTCATTAATGTGGATAAGTCCCGACGGAAGAGGCAATACATGTTCGCTCCATTGATATGGGTAGAAGTAACATGAGGTGAGTGAAGTTGTTGATAAGGTTCAATGTTGCTTTCCTTTTGCATGGCATTCATGCTTTGAACATGTGCAAATCATTTTTTCGTAGTCCGAACCCGAGATATCGGATCCTCATTGATTGATTCAATCATCTTTAATCGTTCGATGTAGCAAACATTATCATTGTTGTCCACAAATCATACAATTTAAGCACTTCAAATCACTAGGTCGGAGAATAAGACATGATGTGGTAGTATGCACGGATTTTACACGTCTATGATTTAAACCGAGAAATAGAATCTTCGCGGATTTTACTAAAATCAAGACCAAACCGTTAAGCAATGACCAATGGAATGTGTTAAGATGATTGATGGATCGACACAATGATAGAAAATTGTGTGTAAGGACATATAATTGTTTGTAGGATTAGCAGTGATGTTGTTTGGTTGAGATTTGGAATGGTTAATGCCCGTTTTTACGGAGAAATTTAGGTCTAAAAACATAAAAACCTCAATAACTTCTGTTCGAAGCGGATTTAGGCCTCGAAGGTTGACCCGAATCAACTATAGTTTGTTTGGCATGCCATTCTCCTCGTTCTCACGGTCGTTTTGATGGGTAGAACGCTGAAAACGGAGTTACGGTTCAAAAGTTATGGCCGTTTGAAGTTTGGTCGGGAAAAGTCAACAAGTCGCTAGTAAGACAAGTCGCTAGAGTCACCAAGTCGCTAAGTAACAACTCGCTAAAGCCTCAAGTCGCTAAGTACAAGTCGCTATGAACCAAGTCGCTAACCACAAGTCGCTAAAGCACCAAATCGCTAAGCTGACAAGTCGCTAAAGAGCAACTCGCTAAGGTCCAAGTCGCTAACACCAAGTCGCTAACAATTTACACTACAACTCGCTAACAATTTCTGAAGCAAGTCGCTAACCTCACCAAGTCGCTAGCCGTAGTGGAGAATCCACTAACTTGTACTTTTTGTCGGCTTGTCTCAATAGACAAGTCGCTAGGACCAACTCGCTACCAAAAGCCACTATAACTCGCTACCCACTTACAAAGCAAGTCGCTACCACGAATAAAAATCCGTGACTCAAGTCGCTAGCAAGAAAAATCTCAAAAACACCACTTTTCAATCCAAAACAAGCCAACCACGATGATTCAAGCTTACCAACTCAAAACCCAAGCACATACAATGATTCTAAACACAAAACTACACCCAAGATTCAAACTTTAACACTAGAAATGATCCAAATGATGCAAAAACCACTAAACTTTTTCAAACTCTAAAACCACCTAAAAGTCACTAGAAATCCAAAGATATGTAAGAGATGATCAAACCATGGCTTTTGATACCATTTGTAACATATTGGATTTCACATACACATCAAACCAAACACAAAGTAGGCGTACAAAGAGTTCTAGAGAGAGAAATTTAGAGGTTTAGGGAACTTTAGTGAGAGAAAGAAAAGTCTTATTATGAGCTCCAACTCTCTACCTTGGAAGGTAGAGAGTATTTATAGTCTTTACATAAATCGCCACCTATCGGGTCGTGGATCGTGCATACAGGTGGGTAAAGACCCGTCCGTCCTCCACGATGTTACTAAAACTAAATACTACTTAACTTATAATAATCTACTCACGAGCTTAATGATTACATATACTTGAGGTGACCGACTCTTTAATACATGGATTTACTAAATCCAAACAAAAACATCCATAGTTACCGTTTTTCTCTGTTTTTGCTTCTCCCACAAAAGCATTCTTACTTACTATTTTCACAAATCAAACCGTCTTCTTCGTCAGCCCCTCTCTTCCTTGTAACGTCAGTTATGTCACCATCTATAAAGCTACAGTGTTGATTGCAAACCACATTCGATTGATCAAGGTTTTTTTTTAAAATGTGGCCAAATATGGTACGTAAATATTCTTCTCATTGTTTATTACATATGATTATTTCCAATTGGTTCTATGTTATTCGTTGTTGTTATTCGATTAATACCTATGTTAGATAGGTGTTAATTCCATTTTATAATCCATTGCTCTTTTTTATGTCTATCTGATTCGTAATTATGTAGGGTATGATACCTTAGATGTCGTTAGTTAAGTATGTAACATTACTTGGTTCATTAAAAAATTTAGTGGCAGTTTGTAGACTAATAAGGAGTGATTTATATGCATCATCTATGCAATTATTTACGACGTTCGTATAGATTCCTTCTATGGGCTGAATTATTTTTGGTTTTTGTTGACCCTTTTTAGGACTATGAAGCTAAGTTAATCATTACGAGTAAAATGAACTACTTTTCGTAATTATGTAGGGTAAAATACATCTGTTCCGTTTACCGCTCTTCTACAGCTTGTTTAGAGGCTTATTCATGCTTTGCCCTTTCCTTTTCTTTAGCAATTTCTTTAGCATTTACTTCCATATGTAATCTTTTAGCAAATTGTTCATCAAAAGCTATTTGCTCATCTGTACTTTCAAACACCAAAGTTGGATCTGCAATCCCTTTAGCCTTTCTAATATCAGTTTCAGTAACTACAGCTTTCTTCATAGGTTCACCAATGTTTAGACTCTTAGCAATAGGTCTAGGTGCAGGGATAGGGTGAGATTGGTTTAGGTTGAGCAATTATATGGCAATCTCATTCTCAGCCTCTTTTGGTTTCAGTGTTGGTGTTATTGCGGTGGTTATAATTGTAGCAGTGGTTGCCTCTGCAGTGGAAATGTCTGAACTGGCAATGGGTAGAATAATAGCAGCATTGGTTGCAGCAGTGGTTACTGCAATACTAGCAGTGGATGCAACAACACCGGCGTGATTCTGCAGCACCACTTCCTTCTCCTTTTCTTCAACTGCAGCCTTTAAAGAATCATCTATTACTGCTTCTTTACCTTCCATGTGAGCCACCAAATAACCTTCACCTTTGTCTCCACTATCCAAATCCTAATCTACCAATGCCTCCCATGAATTTGTACACTCACTCCTCCCCTGTTTGGATGCATCCTCCAAACTTTGATTCCCAGAGGAGCTTGCTTTCTTTCCCATTTTCTTCACTTTCCTGAATGCAATGACCCCTGGCCTTCTTAGTCTCTCCAAAACAAATACCCTGTGCTTCAACCTCCTGATTGTTTCAGCCTTAGTAGTTGTCAAATTTTGAAAACAAGTAATCTTTGACTCCATAGACATAGTTGTGAATGTATCCATCAATTCAAGAATGAGTTTCATAGTATCCTCAGCACTTCGACCTGTGTAACCTGATCTGAGAGGTGGATCATTGGACATGTCATCAAGTACAAAGTCATTGCATTGGACAACAATACCACATGATTTCTCTATTCGGTGGACGCCTTGCATCAAAGGTCAATCCAACCTTGTTTTCTCTTTCCCAAAGACCCAATGCATATCATTTCACAACCGGTTTCCTCGACCATGGTGAAACTTGTTTGATGTTATAAAGAAAAGAATAGCATTCACGGATTATATAAGAATGTCTACTAGCATAACCATCTGTATTTTTTCGCTTCATTTATTATACTTGAATGGTGTACCATACTACTTGGTAGGAGAATTTAATTGAAGAGTAACACATACTCTTTCTAACCTATTCAATTAACTTGTGAGCATTCAAATAAAAGGTCAGCCAACATTGGAATTTACATGTTTGGCTTTCTTATTATAAAGGATAGCGGCATTAAATACCCACATTTACACACACACCTACCCAAGTAATCAGCTTCGTTTACTACTGCCACTATAACATGCCTATATTGTACACAGACAGTTGTAACGTTAAGCATCCCTATTTATGTAATAGTAGCAGTAACATTAGAAAACATGTAGTAACAACACGTAAACACACACTAAAAAAACACACCCCTAAAGTTGAACAAAATTTTGGGCGGAGGGGCATTTTGGTAAATATTGAATGAAATTTTCAAGGGTCTAAGTAAATTATTGTCATTTGCTTCCACACCCCTAAAGTTTATCTCGTTTTTCTCTCTGTCTCCTTCAATCACACATAAACACACACTAAAAAAACACACAAACTCTAATAGCAACCAGTTCTGGATATTAATCGCATCTCCGTCATCTCCGTCATCTATTTTCTAATTGAATCCAACATTGTTTATCTCCGGCGTTGACTCTGGTATTGACTCTATATTCTTTTTTTGATTGAATCTGATTTAGTTTTTAACAACTTTTCTCCGGCGTTGACTATCTCATGTGAATATGTTAATTGAATTTCATATCTATTTTTTGCACATGTGAAGATGTTAATTGATTTATTAGATACTGTTTGTTTGTTACTTTTAACTATCTCATGATGTGTTTTTTTATTACATATCTATTTTTGCACATGTGAAGATGTTTATTGATTTATTTAGATACTGTTTTTAGTGTTTGTTTATTACGTTGACTATCTGATGATGCGTTTGTGAAAGAATCATTTACGAATTAGGAGTTTGATGTTTAGAGATGTTTTTAGATTGCATAAATCATAGTTTATCTTTGAAAAATATCGAGATTAGCGACTGTTTGCTATTCATAGTTTACCTTTGAAGAATATCGAGATTAGCGATTATTTGATTTACTTACGTTTTTAAAAATTATGTTCGCTAGTGAAGTTTATCAGTAAGTAATGGAATTTTGAGGTTATTATTGTATTTAAGTTTAATTAGAGTATATTCGCATGTGAAGAATATCGAGATTAGCTATTATTTTGATTATTTAAGTTTTCACAAATGATATCATAAAATCATAACATAAAATTTGATGCAGTAATCTAGTACCTTGTTACTTAGATAAATAGTTACTAGCTTACATACCAAATAAGTCCAAAATAGCACATTCTGAAACATATACAAAACACATTCATAATCCTAAAAATCATCAGCATCAGCTGCAACTTCTTTGAGTATGTTGATAAGGTTTTTGGCACATTCAACCATCTCTTGATACGTAGCTTTGACAACAGCATTATGATCTTTCAAATTCTTAAAACTGATTATCATCTCTTCATACTTCGCTTCAGCATCAGCATTATAATCTTTGTAAATTTTAAATTCAGCTATCGCCTCTTCACACGTTGCTTCCAAATTAGCATTATTATCTTCGATACTCTTGAAACGTGCTTTCATATCTTCATACTCACATTCATACTCTGGAAGTTGTTCAATCATTCTCTTCATGTTATCAATCAGCTCTTGTTTCTCTCTAAAATTTCTTTCTATTGGGAAAGTCTTTCCTAGCTCACAAACAATTACCATTCTCTTGAAACGGTCTATCATGTCTTTAAATAAAGAATCCTGAAAATTAGTACAATTCAGAGTGCATGTACCATCTTCACACAAAGAACACGTCATTTCGTAAATGATTATGATGATTGATAATCTAATTGATCTAAATATTAATTGATTGAAATATCACAGTACAAGTTAAAGGTAAATTTCACAAATGAAATGATGTTTTTAGATTTAGTGTAGACAACTGTATTATTTATTGACAATTTGAATTGGTGTATAGTGTGAATAATCCAAAGTCACTGTAAGAGTTAGTGTATAGTTTTGGATGTGAATCTAAAGTGGATTTCTAAAATAGTAGAGTATCAGTGTAGTTTTGTTTTCATGTCAGTGAGCCAATGTTTTTATCAAACCTGAAATCATGGCCTCTGCATTTTACTTTTTTTGACTGTTTTTGTGAACTCTAGCATTTGGCTATTTTGTTTACACCTGTTTAAAGGTAAGGATGTTAGGTTCTTTTTGGGAAATGGTTTGTGTATTTTTAAGTGACCTGATGTGCATAATATACCATAAAGTAAATCCCTGCTAGTTAAATCACATTTAAATCAATTTAATAATCTTCAACAATCTGTAGACATAGTATATGTGCCTATTTATACACATGAGCTAATGCTAGAGTTAAGATTAAATGCATATTTTCCATTCTCATCAGCAGCAATGTACTAACAACTTTGTGATAGTCAATAACGTTTTTGAATGTTTATATAGCTAATGCTAATGGCAGCCCTGTCACCTTAGAAAACATGTAGTAACAACACGTTTATATTATTTGGCCTTCAGCACTAGCAGTACTAACATGTAATAGCTGTTTTTTAAGTATTTATTCTGAAACCTTAGACAACATGTTGGGTTTTAGGTTCCTATGAAAGGAATTATTTTAAGTATGGAACCACGACTAGCTTAAAGGAAACCACGACTAGAAGAAAGGAATCCACTGCTATGTTAAACCACGGCTAGTAGTCTCATGTAACCACTGCTAATTAGATATGTCGGTTTAATGTTTTGTATTAGATAAATATGGAAAAGATATTTATCTTGTAGGTTAAGTATTGTATATTGTAAAGGACTCTTTAGCCTATAAAAGGAGGTCCTAGGTTAGAGTTAGATATACGTGTTTTTGATATATCTAAAGTCGATACACTTCAAGGTTGTAAAACCCTAATACTATTCAGAGTATTCATATTAATAATATTGAGGTGTTTAGAGATTATTGTTGTTATTCTTCTTAAGGTTAAACATTAAATTCCGCATAGTGTTTAACAGTTTGTTTATATTAAGTCAGCTTCTATATTAGATCGTTTGCTCAACTGGGATCAACAAGTGGTATCAGAGCTTGTGATCTAGAAGCTGTGATCAAGAAGAAGTTAAGATAACTCAAAATAAAGAAGCTTAAAGATGTCGACTAAACTCACATGATTCACGCCTCCAAGGTACCCATGTTTGAAACATGGAGAGTTTCAAGTTTGGAAGATGCGAATGAGGCAATACATTCGCATGATTGACTACACAATATGGGAGGTTGTTGAGAATGGTGATACTCTACCAAAGAAGGGTGATGATGGAAAGGTTATCAGTATTGTTAGTGAAGTTGACAAGGCTAAAAGGAAGCTGGAGATAAAGGCTCATAGTATTCTCAGTATAGGAATACCTAATGAGTTTGCTTTAGACTTTCAAGAGTATGAGACTGCAAAGGAGCTTATGGATGCTATTGAAACAAGATTTGCTGGTAATGATGCTACCAAGAAATCCAGAAAGAATATGCTCAAACATCAACTTGAAAACTTCACTGCCCTTAATGGAGAGAATCTTGATGGAACCTACAACAAATTGCAGAAGCTTATAAGTCAACTAAAATTGGTTGACTACAAAAGAGCTCAATGAAGATGTCAATCTTAAGTTTATCAGAATCTTGTCACCAGACTGGGCTGTGCATACAATTGTGTGGAGAAATAAAGATGATTTTGAGAAGATGACTCTAGAAAATCTCTACAATAACTTGAAGGTTTATGAGTCTGAGAAGAACATTGATGGCTCATCCTCATCTACACAGAACATTGGTTTTGTGTCTACAAACCATAAAAGTTCTCCGGAGGCATCCACTGCTGCTTATGGTGTTTCCACTGCTATTGCTAATAATACCACTGTTAGTGATAACATTAGTGATGATGTCATATGTGCTTTCTAGTCGATCTAACAACCGCAGTTCTTGTGCTAAATCGGGATCTGGATCAAATTGATCATGATGATCTTGAAGAAATCAACATTCGGTGGAAAATGGCAATGCTAACATTGCGTGCTAGGAGGTTTCTAAGGAGAACTGGAAGACATGTCAAGTATGATGGCCAAAGAAAGGCGGGGTTTGACAAAAGCAAGATGGAGTGCTACAACCGCAAGAAGAAGGGCATTTTGCAAGGAATGTAGGGCTCCTAAGAGGATGAATGAGAACTTCAAGAAGACAATCAAGAACCAAGACTCTTCTTCTTCTCGCATTGGTTGCTCAAGATGGACTTGGTGATTATGACCGGGTGATCAAATTGAAGAAGGTCCCAATGATGCTTTCACGGCTAGTGAAGCTTCAAAGAGCATAACTTTGCTCTCATGGCGTATGCTTCATCTTCAGGATCAGATTCTGAGGTATCTAATGATTCAAAAAGTTCTACTTGTTCTTTTAAATCTTGTCAGGATAACTTAAAATCACTTAAAGCAATTAATGAGAGTCTGAGAAAAGAGGTAGATAGAGTTGCTTTAGATAACTTAGGTTATAAAGTTGGTCTTGAGAATGTAGAAGAGAAACTTAACTTTTGCATAAAATGTGAGTTTGAGTATGTAGATAAGATAAACATACTAGGTGGTGAAATTAAACTTAAGGATAGAGAGATTAAGATGCTTAAAAAGAAACTTGAAGAAGCAGAAAGTGTAAAACATGAAGCCCTAGAAGAGAAAGAGAAACATATAGTTAGGGTTGCTAAAACACAATTTGCTTCTGATTTGGTACATAAATCTATAGGGTGTCAATTAATGAAAAAGGGTTCTGGGATAGGATACAATAATATGCCACCACCCTCTCTAATGAAACATGCACCACCTGGCACTGAATTGTCATTTAGCAGTGAGTTTAGTTTCAACAAACCTGTAGGTGAGATTAGTAAGTCTGAATCACCTAAGATAGGTTCTGATAAGTCATTTGATGGTCCAATTATTAAAGATTGGGAATCAGATTCTGAGGAAGATAGGTCTGAATCAACATAGTCTGAGAAGTTAGAAAATGTTAAACATGTTGATTCTAAACAAGCCAAACTTATGCCTAGATTTGGAGCACCAATTTCTAGGAAAGTAGTAGACTATAATGAGATTCCTAGGGATCAGATGAAAAGTTTCAAACCTAGGGGCAATCAAAGAAACTTCAATGGCTTAATCTCAAATAGATTAGGAGATGAGTTTCAATGTGTCAAAAAGGCTTGTTTTAAATGTGGTAGTTTTGAGCATCTACAAAGAAACTATTATAAAAACCAACCACAAGTCTGGAATCATTGGAGGAGGGTGAATCATAAAAACTTTTCAAAGAACACCATCCCTCACCCAAACAAAAACATGGTTCGAAAAGCAGTGCTAATGAAGAATGGTAAAACAAAATCAATAATCATTGTTGCAACCAAATGGGTTCCAACCATTGCTAAGCAAAATGTAAACATCGATAAGCAAAATGTTTCCAATGCTAAGCGAAATATCACCATCAAACAAAAGAAGTTTTAACTATACCAAAGGTGATAATGAACCGATGGTTGGAAGCCATTTCTATGTCAGAAGGCCTCGCCTAGCGTGCGGTGGAAACCAAAACAAAGGTTTTACACAATGCCATCTCTGCATCAATGGATCTAAAGAAATTTGACTATGTTGATGCACATGGCAGACCCAAGTCAGTATTGGCTGGGGTCCACAAAAGGAACTAATTTGTTTAATTTCATGTGCAGGGCAATCTACAGGATGAGCTAAAAGATAAAGGAATTTTTGACAGTGGTTGCTCTGGGCGCATGACATGGGATGGGATCAACCTTAAAGATTTTGAAGCATTTGATGGAGGATATGTGGCTTTGGGTAATGATCCAAAGGGAGGAAAGATTCTTGGCAGAGGAACAATCAGAACAGGAAAATTGGACTTTGAAAAAGTCTATCTAGTACAGGGACTGAAGTACAATCTTTTCAGTGTTTCCCAAATGTGTGATAAAAGAAATTAGGTACTTTTTAGGTGATTGTACAATAAATTGCACTACCAGGCTTCGATGATGATCAAACGTATGAGGGGTGTATGTTCCAGCCAAGATTGTCTTTCACCTGAGAATAAGAAATACGAAGACACTACGTTAAGTGATTACGTAGGGGTTGGACCCTGCGAACCACCTCCGACGTGAGAGTAAGTATGAGTTATGGTTGTATATGTGTGTGTAAGTAAAGAGATGAGTGTTGAATGAGCTTACCATAATCCTTTGCCCGTCCAACCTATTTATAGTGGAAGAAATAGGGTTAGGGGCACCTCTGCGCAAATGTCGGAGAACATGGGGGCGTCCCATGTTTGTGGGTAACCGCTAGGGCTTAGTGACCCACATTCTCAAACTTGGCGGGGAAGCCAGGAAAGAGAGGGGGATCGTGGGTTTGACCAAGTTAGGAGGTTCTCCTATCCGTTGCTCCTTCGTCAACCATACCCCGAAGGGCTTAGGGCTTCGAATGGCGAATTCCCCGTAGGTAACCTTCGTATGAACGAATGGTTTGACACCCACGAATATTCTAGAGACCTGTCTTGGGCCTTCTTACAGAAGGGCTTCGACACATGTCGAAGGGGTGTCCTTCGAGCTGTTCGGAGGGTACATCATCAAGCCCCCCAGTCGAAAGTGATGCATATGAGCTAAAAGGCATTGCTTTCGACTTCATCCTGCGAAGAAAATTATCCTCTCGCTGCAAAGCATGTTGTTTACAAGATAAGTATGCGCCTAACCTGCGCATTTAATGCCACCTAAACTCTTTTAGCTGCCCGCTACAGTAATCACAAATCCCCATTTACCCGGTGACGAAAAAGACTTTTTGAAATTTAAAAAAACGTTTGAAATCCGGATAAGAGATAATCTTAGGGACACGTGTACGGTGTAAAAAACGGTGAAAAAGAGTATTTAAGGGAAAGTGGTTGAAACCCTAAAACATTTTACTCTCTCCGTTTGCTTTTTCACGCACTATTCTTTGATCGCACACCAGCTCCGAAACAAAAGGTAAATACTCCTTCCTGTTTCCTTTTAGTTTAAAATAGGTATGGATTCAAATTTCATTATTAGGCAACAAAAATGTACTTTGACTGCGAAAGAATTACAAGATCATTTGGCTGATTACCCAATCCCACAAGAGTTTAAGATTATGTTACCCAAGTCTAACCAGGGTATTTTCGATGCCCCAAAAGGCTTCGTAGGGCTATACACTCACTCTTTTAGCCAGTCAAATCTTAGAATTCCTATTTACCCGCTTATCTTAGAGCTAATGCAATACTACGAAGTGCACATCTCTAGATTCAACCCGTTTGGTTTAGCCAAACTGACCACATTTATAGTTATGTGTAAGGCATATGGCTATGAACCAACACTGAAGGTTTTAAGGGGATTCTTGAATCTGTATCCTGGGGGTAATTGGTTAACTTTGGATAAAAGACCTGAAGCGGATGTGCCAACTGCAACCAACATAAAAGATTGGAAGGGCGCTTTTTCTATGCAAAACACTATTATCCCACCCAACTATTCAACATTATTGAAGTACTTGAATGCATCCGGGGTAATTTTATTGTAAGCAATACTACTGAGTACATGTTTGATAACTTTGGATAAAAGACCAAGCGGATGTCCATGTGTACACCAACATAAAAGATTGGAAGGGCAGTTTTTTCTATGTGCAAAACACTATTATCCCACCCAACTATTCAACATTATTGAATAAGGAGTACATGTTTGATGCAAAACGATTCAATGATCCCTTGCCGTATGAGGTACGAAGGAATCCATGTTATCAACGCTTGTCTAGGTATCCTGCGGATGTGCAAGTGTTTCTGAGCCAATCTTGTACATGGTCGATTGCCCACACCGAGGGTCTCCCAACAAGCTCATATCATTTATCATGGACAAAGTATGTTTTATACTTTTATTTAAGTAGGACCAATGTAGCAATCGATATTTATTTTTTCTTGCTTCTTTTTCCGTAAATGTCATTTAGGAACTTCATATACCAAGACCTTGATGAAGACTTGAGCTTCATGCCCGATGAGAAAGTCAAGAGTCCTACTTGTTGGTTCAACTTCCACATCCGTCAACAACAATGATGTAGACACTCCTAAACCGAGCTCTTGCCTCAAAGACTCTATTAAGCATTGTTGGAGGGTCCCTCCAAATTGGTTGAGAACGTGGCAGATTCGGACGATCCTGCAAAGGAGGATGTCCAAATCACAGGCTCCACTGGTATAGCTGATAGATTGAAGAGTAGGAAGGGAACAGCTGGTAAAGCCGTCAAGTCTACAAACAAGAGGAAAACTCCCCTCCCAGCCTTCGGATCCAGGGCAATGCGACAGAAGAATGTCGAGGGCAAGAAGTTTGTTAAAACTGCCTTTGAGCTGCCGGATGAGACTATGGAGATGCATGGTAAGCAATGTCCCCTTTTAAATCATATGAATTGATAATTATGGTAACTAACTAAACTCTTATGCATTGTATTGGTCGCAGGCCTTCCAGATACGAAGGAGCTTCCCAACGCTTTGTCCTGCCACCGAATTATGGATCATGTTACCCCCTCCCAATGGAAAGGATTGCTGGACAATATGTCCATAGAAGCGGTTTGCGATCTACACGACAAGAGTGTTGCAAGGCAGGCAGTGTTGGACAATCATTTGAATGGTCGAACCAGGGAGTTACTTAGGGCTGTTACCAAGGCAAGACAAGAGATGGATGTCATTCTGGAGAGGGAGAAGCACATAGATCAGGAGTATGCCAACCTGGAGGCTAAATGTGATGAGATTGAGAGGGATGTTGAGAAGAACCCACTCGTCCAAGACCTTCGTGAAACGATAGCCGAATTGACAGCTGAATGTGGCAAGCTCAAGTTGGAGGAGGCTAAGGTTGTCAGCCTCACTAGTTAAAATGTTGTGTTAGAGGCAAAGTATGCCGGTTTGGAAAGTGAGAGGGCTAGGCTTGGAGAGGTGGAAGTGAAGTTGAGGGAGGAGGTTGACGGCTTGCAGATGAGGTATAAGATGCTGAAAAAGGACCGTCCTGAGGTCGTGTCTAAGGTGGTGCCATACATAGCCATGGAGCTCTATCATAGTGACGAGTCGGGTCGCAATTTGGAAGGTCATCAGCAGATATCTTCCATGGACGGTGCTTAGCTTTGGAGGAGGTCGCTAAAATGTAAACCCGTAGACCTCTCCAAAATTGAATGCTACCGTGTGGCTAAGCTCAAGCTTGGAGGAGGCTAAGGTTGTCGACCTCACTAGTTAAAATGGAGAGGCAAAGTATGCCGGTTTGGAAAGTGAGAGGGCTAGGCTTGGAGAGGTGGAAGTGAAGTTGAGGGAGGAGGTTGACGCTTGCGATGAGGTATAAGATGTCAAAAGGACCGTCCCGAGGTCGTGTCTAAGGTGGTGCCATGGAGCTCTATCATAGTGACGAGTCGGTAAACCCTTAGCTTTGAGGAGGTCGCCCCGTCTCCAAAATTGAATGCTACCGTCCTCATTGAAGGCATAATACGAAGATGCGGAAATGCATTTGCATCTGCAGAGTACCCTTCCAGGTGAAGCTACCAAAGACCCCATGGCACCTCCGAAGACCTCCTCTCAAAGAAGCCATGCAAGATCAAGCCTACGACCCCTACTAAGAAGACGGTTTCCACCAAGCCTGCCTCAGTTCAACCATCTCCAGCTCCATCTCCTCAGAAGCGAGAGCGAAGGTTGCCATGTTGGCATTGATTTGTTTCCAAGGGTAGCGTGTACCCTTTTTAAGACAATTTGATGTTACTTTATGATGTGTGTCTGGTTCCTTAAACAATTTAATATTTGTGATGTATGGTCTAGGCCAAAGACAACTTA
Organism: Chrysanthemum lavandulifolium; assembly: GCA_022545495.1. Classification (NCBI taxonomy): domain Eukaryota; kingdom Viridiplantae; phylum Streptophyta; class Magnoliopsida; order Asterales; family Asteraceae; genus Chrysanthemum; species Chrysanthemum lavandulifolium. Next base: position 162,692,233 of record CM040242.1, read on the forward strand.
AATGGGGCTTCTGCTCCATATGCAGGTGCAAGGGCATTAGCCCTTATTTTGAATGACACGGTGTGGGGGTGTATCCCTACACACTTAGCTATTTTTTGTCTTGTGAACTTCTCTTACGCCATTTTTCCAACGCTTAATTTTTACAACCTAAGGTTAAACAACCTCATTGTGTGTAAATTTCCACACCAAGAATATAATGACTAATTTTGATCATTTAACAGAGGGTCGCGACCCACTCTATCTCAAATCCTTTAAGTAATATGACTTTGTTTGTTCTTTCACAAGTGCCATAAACTACTAGGAGAGTTAATGTGAATGTTTTAATAGGCTTAAGTAATGAGGCGTTTGTTACGCTATATGCCTTTTTATTCGACATTGAAACTCATAAACGACTTGGCTGAACAAATCTTTGTGTTTAAGAAACGAAGCAAGAGATTTGTGGGAAATGTCTTATTCATCATTGAATTGGTAGAGAGGATTACATCATTATTGAAATGAAAACTAAGACAACTACCAATAATGTTTGCTTTCCCATGAGAAGCTTCTAATTACAAGAATGAAAAAGTAAAAATACTTCTTAAACATAGAACTTTCGGAGGTTCTGCACATTCCATGTCTTGTCGATGGGTTCTCCGAGAAGAGTGGCCAATTTGTAGGTTCCGCTGTCGTAGGCCCCGCCTATCACGTAGGGTCCTTCCCATGTAGGTCCTAGCTTCCCCGGTATTCTCGCTTTGCTTGCACCGCTGAGGCGTAGCACGATTCCCAGTGCTTGAAGGTGGAAGGCCCGACCCTTTTGTTGTAGTAGCCTTCGATCTTATGCTTGTGCATGGCTTCGGATGGAGGCTATCTCTCCTTTCTTCTAGTAGATCAAGGTTCTCCCGATCTTTTCATCATTTTGGGAAGCGCCATACGTTGCTACACGCCTCCGTGTGTACACTTAGTTCCGGCGGATAACCGCTCGCTCCGTATGTTAGGTCAAGGGGTTTCACCATTGCTTGACTTGGGGTGCGCCCTATGAGCCCAGTACTTGAGGGAGCTCGCCCACTCACCCGTGATGAGTTCGTCCCACCTTTTCTCAATCCTTTGACAATGTCTCGCTTTGTAACCTCCACCGTCTGCTACCTTGTGGATGGTAGACGGATGTCCACAATCGCTTATGTTGAGCCCTTGATGAAGTCATAGAAGACTCCTTTGGCAAACCGCTTACCATTGTCGGATATGATGATGGGGGCACTCGAATCTACACACAATGTGCTCCCACACAAACTTCTCGATCTGTCTCCCAGAACGGAGGCTAAGGGTTTAGCCTCACCCACTTAGTAAAGTAATCTATTGCCACCAAGAAGAATTTGACTCCTCCAGAGCCATGTGCATAGGTCCCACGATATCAATTCCCACTAGGAGAAGGGCCATGGGATGTCACACTTGTCATGTCCTGCTTTGGTAGCTTGGGAACATTTGAGTGTATCCGCAAGCTTCAAATTTAAGAATGATTTCGCCGTCCTTATGCATCAAGGCCGAGAGTAGCCTAACTTCATTATCTTCAAGACAATCGAACGGGCCCCGCATGGAGGCCGCAGGATCCTTCGTGGACTTCACGATGATGCTAGTAGCCGCTTGGGTCCCACGATCTTAACCAAGGTGATAGAAATGACCTTCTATATAGGGTTTCCATTAGCCGGTATTGTGGGGACTTAACCTGTATTTTCCTTGCTAGTTTGGGATCTTCGGGAGAAGACCACTTATCAAGTACTCCCGATAGGAGTCATCCATGTCTCTCCTTCTTCATGAACCACGTCCGTGACTTCCTTATTTAATAATGGACCTTCGGTAGGACTTTGACTAGTACTTCTTTGGTGAGATGGGCGAAGGCCATAGAGGCTAGCTTGCTCGATGCATCGCTTTTTGTTCGATTCCTACGAACATGTTGGATGGTGTAGAATCAAGCTATCCAAAGATCTCCTTTGTTTTTTCCAAGTCTTGTTTGATGACGGGTCGCTTTGCTTCATAGGAGCCTCGCCACTGGTTAGCTACCAATTGAGAGTCTACGAAACGGCAAGAGCTTTGACCTCCATGTCTTTAGCTAATCAAGGCCTCGCTAATAGGGCTTCAGACTCGCTCATTGTTTGTGGCTTCAAACTCAAAACGAAGAGCATATGTATGCTCCTTCCCGCGTCGGTCGACCAAAGATTAGACCTGCTCCAACCATCGAGCTTGATGTCTGCGTCAGATAAAGTTTCCAATCATCCCGTGCTTCGTGAGTTTAGCTTTGGGCTCTTCCTTTTCGTGTCCGGTTCGGAAGGTGTTTCGCCAAGAAGTCTCATGAATTTGCCCTTTAATAGAGTTTCGACCCTTGAACTCTATTTCATGCTCCCTAAGTTCGATAGCCCATTTAGCCACCCTTCTAGACTTTTCAGGCTTCGAAAAGATCTGTTTGAGTGGCTTGTCGCTTAAGACCGTGATTGGATGGGCTCGAAGTATTGATGAGTGTGTAAATACTCATCATTTTTAGTCAATCTGAGCGCAAAACGCTTAAAATGCTCGAATGCATCAAAATATCGAAAATATCTCAAAATTGCATTTTATATGTTTCGATGCAAAATGTTTAAAATCGATGAAAATGAGCAAAGTTTGCATAATTGGCGCTTCAGCCCCCAAGTTTCTAAAATTGTCAAAAATAGTCCCCGAGTCAAAATTTCAAAGAAAAATCACCAAAGGTCCTTTTAATATCATAACTTGTCAAAATTAGTCCTTTGGTGAAAAATATAAAAGTTTTGAGAAAATTACAAATTGGTCCTTCAAGTTTAAGAATTGGCGAAATGGTCCTGGAAAATCGAAAATGGCAACTTTGGTCCTTGTAATATTAACACTTGTCAGTTTCAGTCCTTGGAGCAACTTTGAGATATTGGCAGCCTAGGTCCCTACAGTTTCAGAAATTACAAACTAGTCCCTATGTTATTAAACCCCTTCACTACCTTTGGACCATGTCTTAAACAAAATTGACCCCTGCCAATCCCTTGTGACCCTGCCATTTGGACCCCCTCTTATTAATAATCCCCAGTCAAACATATTTGACTTCTGCCTCTTCCCTCCCTCACGTGTTACCACTTCCATCATCACTCCCCTGCATCCTAGCCTGCAACTCCCCCACGCTCACCCTCCTCCACCATCATACACCTAAACCTACCCTCCACCTCACACTCAAAGCCAAGGTGCATTTAATGCACCTTTGTACCTAACACTCAACCCAAATTAAACATAAGTTTTGGCGCCAAAATCATTTGAAGGGCCGGATTGCTTCTACACATCCTATGGTCCATATTGTTGGTGGGAACTATTCGTAGAAAGAGGAGAGACAGTTGGGTGTATAAAAAGCCAAGAAGAAGCAACAAGGAAGAGACTTAGCTTTTAATTTTACAATGTATGTCGATTTCTAGTTAATAACGTCTTAAGTAGTTTTCAAGTGTAATTTCCAGTTTATGTGTATCAAACAAAAGTATTTAAGCATCTTACAACTTATTTCAACTATCAATTTAAGTTCATGTTCAGTTTCAATTTTTTTGTCCACTGTTGAAATTATTAGTTTCCAAATCCTATGTACAAGCTTCCAATAACTTATTTCTTAGCTCAAAATGATCATTCAAGCTTATTTAAGCTTTCCATAAGCTCACATTTCAGCCTCAATCACTTTTGGACTTTGGTCAATAAAAGTCAAACTTGGAGCAACTGATAAAGGAAGGAAATGGGTTAAAGCGGATATGGAAATGGGTTGAATTATAGTTTATTGGGTTGGATTTGTAGGTTAGTGGTTCTTAGTTCATTGGTTTGCTAGCCATTGTGGCTTTGGACAAGTTGTAAGTCATTTCAAAGTTTCTTAGCATAATCGGTGTTTGTAGTTTTAATCATAAACTCGCTCTAATAGTAGTGTTTAGGTTAATTAGAGTTAATTTGATCATAATTACAAGTTGGTTCGTAGTTTGGATTAGTTTTGAGCTCAAATCAAGATATTAAGGGATGTTTGGATTTACCGATCTATCTGCCTTTTAGGGTTGTTCGGTGTTTACTTCTAGTTGTTTCATGTTTGTTTGGTCTAATTATGTTCACTTGAATCATTATTTGGTGCATGCTAGTTCAAAAAGTCAAAATTGCCTTAAAATCATCTTCTCGCTTCACCGTTGGAATTTTGGATAAGCGATCTCTTGATTTGTGTTTAGGATTGTTAGACAAAGCTTGCATTATATCCATTACACCTTATTACATCATTATCGTAATAAAATTTGATCCAAAGTTCATTTTAGTCAAACTTCATCACTTTTGTCAAAAGTCAAATGGCAAAACTGCTTGACTCATCTAGGAGGATTTTTCATGAGTTCAATTTTGAGCTACATCAAGTGGGATTTGGCATTTTAAAAAGTTCAACTGGTCATCTTTCTTATCATCATTTTATTAGGTTTTTGCAATTTTTTTAGAAGCTCCAAACTAGCTTCTCTTTCAGGCCCAAACTGCCCTGCTCCACTGACCTCAATATACACTGAGTTTTTCTCAGATTTTGTGCAAGGTGCACAGGGCTCATTTGAGCTTGTTAAAGTCTGAAAATTGGTTTATAAGATCTTTGCTAGGTCAACTTGAGACTGCAACATCTGGTTTTAGGTTTCTGGCTTATTTAGTAGCTTATTTTTAAGTCGAAGTCAGTGGCGTAACTGCTTTTAGCTTATTAGTTCAAGTCATCAACCGATCAAACCGTAATTCGAGGATATAACTTGTTGATATTAGTTGCATTTCAGTTCTTATAGCATACTTGAACTTCATGATCGCTTGGTGCTTGTTGTGTCACTTTAGCTTATTCAAGTGCTTATTTCAATAAGCACTTGTAAAGCAGTTTCAAATTCCTCCACATAAGTGCTTGTTTTTCCATTTTTCCTAGCTTCCTGATATAATTTTAGAGTTTTCCTGAAATTTTCAGATTTTTCCAAGTTGATTTGCTATTTTTCTTAATTTAAATTAGTTTTTAAGCATTTTTAATTAGCTTTTAATACAAAAAATTAAGAAAAGCTTCAAAAAAATAATTTTTCAATTTTCTTAAGTTTAGATAAATATAAAAAGTCAAAAAAGTATTTTTCTAGATTTTTCTTAGTTAAATTTGTATTTTTAAATAATTTAATTAGTTTTTAATAGTTTTTAATTCCTTGAAAATAGAAAATAATCGTAAAATTACAAAATAGTTTTGAAAATTCTATTTTGATATTTTAGATTTTCTAAGTCTTAATTTTATTTTTCTAGCTTTATTTCCTATTTTCTTGTATTTTAGGTAATTATTAAATAGTTAAAATAGTTTTTAATTAATAATAATTAGATAATTAGTTATAAAAATAATTTTCTTTTTCTATTAATTTTCTTTTATCATTAGGTTTGTAAAACATCATTTTCATATTTTAGAGTTAATATTGTGTTAATTTCACGCTTTTATTTGTACGTCGCGTAGTTTTTATTTCGCTTTATAAAAACATAAAAACAAAAACACCATTGTAAATATAGTGATAGCGTTTATTTAATAGATTTTATCTTTTTGATTTCCTTTAATTTGCATTTAAGCCGTTGTAATTTGTTGGCTTTTTCTGTAGTCATAATCTATTCGGACCCTTTTTCTGTTCAACTTTCTCGACCACGGTACGTTTGAATCCATTGCACATAGCTCATTGTGACATAACGACCGGGAGACCCTATACTCCTCGGATCTTCATTGAGTTCGCTCTGAGCGCTTTTAAGTTTGTTACGGCCGCCATTCACAAGTGGCGTGCTTGTGTGATTTAGCTTGACCGTTTGGGAGCGCATCAAATTTTTACGCCACGCCGGGAGTCAGGCCGATCTATCTTCCGCTTAGCGATTAGTTGTTTGGATACTCACTCATTTGTTTATATCATCCATATCTATCTATATATATATCCATATTTTCTTATAAAAATCCAAAATCCAAAACGACCAAAAAACGATAAAACACAAAAATATTTTTCTTTTGTTTCTATATATGTATCAAAAATAAAAATACAAAAGATTCGCTGCTTTCTTTAATAAATAACAACTTAAAAGATTACCACCGAAAACCAAGGCAAAGCACTACCTAACTGGGGTGCGACCATAATAAGTTCCCTAACTAAAGATTTAAAACTTGCCTTTGTGTCCTTGTGATTGGTGTACCTTTTTCAAAGAAGCCATTCATATTGTGATTATTGGTTAAGTTCATCGTTGTTTTGCCTCGATTTTGTGTTAATTGATTTTGTTGTGATATCGACGCTTCGTAACCGTAAAACCCATAAAGATTCTTCTCACCCCATTTTTATAAAACGCCTTCATAATTCCCATTTCTCCTTAACTCGAGGTTTCTTAGAGTTAACTCTAGTGCATGCGCACTGCTCTTCTAGATCATTGAGTCCTTTGCGTGATCTAGCGAAATTCCAAGAAGACGCTCAGAGACGTGTCGCCCAAATAGTCGAACCCGAGATTCGCACTATTTCAAGCAACAATATGGCGTATTTAACGCATTATGGCGGAATGCTCCGTGCACCCACCGAGGTTATGGAGATGCCATCATTCTACCAAGAATCAACTCGATCACTTTGAATTGAAGACACATTTGATCCAACTTGTGTCTACAAATCAATTCCACGGGTTTGATCGTGAAGACCAGATGCACACATCCGTTGGTTTAACAAGTTAACCTCAACTATCAATTTCAAGGATGTACCACAAAAGTCATCAAGTTGATGCTTTTTCCATTCTCTCTTGAGGGACAAACGGATTTGGTCGAAAAAGAACCCCTCGATCTATCGAAACTTGGGAGGATCTTGTTCAAAAGTTCGTGAATTATTTCTTTCCTCCATCAAAGACGACTAATCTTAAAATGAAATTTATGGATTTCGTCAAAATTTCGATGAAAACTTTGGAGAGGCATGGAGAGATTCAAAGATCTCCTCGAAATGCCCCATCATGAATTCACCTGAGCTTCAACAAGTCAATATATTTTACAATGGGTTGAACGGTAACGATCAAGATTCCTTGAATGCACCGCAGCGCAATATCTTGAATCGTAGACCTAAAGATGTGATTGAGATTTGCGAGCAAAAATCAAAAGTTCCTATTTCTCGCAACAAAGTCAATACTCCTAACCCTCCCCGCTTCTTCATCCAAGAATCTTTTCGAAAGTTAGCGACTCCGATAGTCGCTCTAACGGATGCCATCCGTTGTATGATTAAGGATGTTAAGGAAATCAAAAGCGAAATTCATAAGCCCGAACCAACCAAAGCCAAACAAGGTGTGTGAAACTTGTAGTGGTCCACATGCGATTATGATTGTCAAGCAACCGATGCTTCCTTTTACCAAGCTCCCGTAGCTTTGTAAACCACAATCAATACCGACCACAGTCGATCCTCACTACTGCACCTAGCGGTATGACACCACCGGTTTTCCTCTTGTGCAAAACCATGGCAATCAAAATCGCTTTGTTCCAAATCAAGGACAAAATTTCAATAACTCTCAAAATTTCAATCAAACCGGAACAATTTCAACCAACCATATCAAGCTCCTAATCATCAAAGTTATCAACAACCTCCTCAAGCTCCCATGCCAAATGACTTCATGAAAATTACCGAGTCAAGCATACGCTCAATGCAAACTCGGATCAATAACATGAGAGTTGAGCTTAAAAGGAAATTGATACAACAATGTCTCGGCAGACAATGAGTTAAAGAATATGATGAGCGCTTTCATGAACATGAATATGAACAAAGCTTCATCATCTTCCGGAGGACTCCTGTGCAATACTATCCCTAATCCCAATGCCGAGTTGAAAGCCGTCACCACTGTAGTGGTAAGACGCACAATGGACCTTCGACTCCAATGCCCCTCCTCCCGTAGCATTGAGTCAAGTTACCAAGGATACAACGGACAAGGTGCAATTCTCAAGCCCACGGCATCAAGACACGTCCCACCTTCGTAGTCCAAGCTTTAAGTCCGAACCCAAGTTCAAGAAAAATATTGAGCCGAAAACACTTCCATCCCGCTCAAAAGTCTAGTCGCTTCCTTACCCATCAAGAATGAATGATGAGAAGCTCAAAGACAAAACAAAGAGCAAATGGAAAAATTTTCCAAATCTTCAATGAGCTACACTTTGATATAAGCTTCGTTGATGCTCTCGCTCTAATGCCTAAATTTGCATCCACGCTTAAAGGCTTATCGAGCAACAAAGATAAGTTGTCCGAGATAGCAAAACCCTCTAAATGAACAATGCTCGTGACCATTCTTAATAAGCTTCCCGAAAGCTTGAAGACCCCGGCCGGTTTTTAATCCCGTGTGATTGGGATGTTTCAATGCTCCGCCTGGCCGATCTTGGCGCTAGCATTAACCTCATGCCACTCTCAAGATGGAAGAAATCGTCCTTCCTAAACTTTCATCCACTCGTATGACACTCGAGCTAGCGGACCGCACTGTAACTCGTCCACTGGGATAGCCGAGGATGTCATGATGAAAGTGGGAAAGTTTCATTTTCCTACCGACTTTGTTGTTGTAGACTTCGATGCGCATCCTAGAGTTCCCTCATCTTGGGAGAGCTTTCTTGAGAACCAGTCGTGCTCGATTGATGTGTTTGTCAAGAGTTGACCATACGAGTTGACAACGAAGAGCTCACATTGAATATCAACCAGAACTCCAAACCTCTCAGACAAACAGAGTGTTGCCACAATTGATCAAAGATCCGAAGATTCAATGCAACACTCTCAAACTTCACGGTTAAGAGGAGTTTTCAAAACGTCTTTGAGCTTAAAGCTTTGAAAATCACCCCGGTTCAAACAAATGGTTTGAAAGTCGCACTGTGGAAGTCAAGAGTGTTCTTGATGACGATGATCTAGAATCGAGACTTCATCGGAAGTGGTGGAAACCGCTAGCTCTAAGAGCACACCACTTGTCCCACCTCCGAATCGCTTTGTCGCATCGAGATTGTTAACTCGTGGATGAAACCAAACTCTTTCGCCATCCGAGTTGATGATGATGTTTGTGATCCAATGGGAGACATTCTTCCCATTGATGAATTGCTCAAAATGATCCATCATCTTCTAGTCTTATTCCCGACTCTTCCATCCCTTCTCTCACCCCCGATGAGGAAGATGACAACTTTGGAATGAAGTCGATGCATTTCTTAGTGATGAGTCAATTCCAACGGAATTGATAACACTTACTTTGATCCGAGGGAGACATCCTTTTCCGAAAGTCCGTTGATTGAAGAACCGCTTTCCACCCTCCCTCCCGCCATCTTCTTAACAATCACCATCTAAGCTTCAAGTTTAAGCTTAAAGATGTCAAACCGGTGATTTGCTTCTCTCACGAGGAATGGACATGCATTCTCATGTACGTCTTTATTCCATTCTTCACAGATGGTGTGGTTGCTCTTTCCCTTTTCTCTTTCGGGAATGAGGACACCATCTTTGACCCCGGTATCATCCCTTATAGTTTCTACTATTAACAATACCGCGGTTATATCTCATCGGTGTGGAACTTTCTGATGTTCATATGTTTATTAACATTGTGAACGAAAGTCCGATCGAGATTGGTTTTCCACGCTACTTTCCCATGAACAAATGAATTGGGTCGAGTCAAGCTAGCGACTCGGAATCAAAAACAAGAGTATGCCATATGGGTTTTCACCCATATTTCGACTTCTTTCTATCTTTCTACCACCCTAGTGTGGGGGTTGCCCACATGTTAAAAAAAAAAAAAAATCTTTCTAAATAATGGTCGAGTATTTCCCTTTACGTTTCGGTTTCGCTTCGCATAACCGCGGTACTTTGAATATTGAGGGCAATATTCATTTCTAAGTGTGGGGAATTCTCACTAATTTTATCATGTAATTATACCGCCTAATTCCCGCTTTTGGCCAAAATTTTTTGGAGTAAGTGTTTTACACTTTCTCATTTGGTTATCATCCGCTTTGTCTAATAAACAAAAGGATTGGCTAATCCAGAGAAAACGGCTCTTGGTAAAGATTTCTCAAACCGCTTATATGGCTTGCAATTTGCCCAAAATTGTATGGTATTCACCACCATATCCTAAAAGTGAAGAGTTGGCTAGCCCGCAAGATTATGGCTTGTGGTAAAGGCAAGGAAAAACCATAATTGGTAATCACCACCAAAGATAATATTGATAATGAGTTGGCTAGTCCAGATCAAACGGCTTCGTAAAGACAAATCAAACCCGTTGAAGTCGGTGGTTTGCTCAAAATCACATGGTTATCGATGTACCATGGTTCTTACTTGAACCGAAACATTTGGCTACTCCGTAAGTAATGGCTTTTGGTAAAGAGATTCAAACCATTAAGTTTTTCTCAAAATATTGCTAGGACTAGCAATAGTTTAGTGGGGGGATTGATGAGTGTGTAAATACTCATCATTTTTAGTCAATCGAATCGCAAAACGCTTAAAAATGCTCGAAATGCATCAAAATACCGAAAATATCTCAAAATTGCATTTTATATGTTTCGGATGCAAAATGTTTAAAATCGATGAAAATGAGCAAAGTTTGCATAATTGGCGCTTCACCCCCAAGTTTCTAAAATTGTCAAAAATAGTCCCCGAGTCAAAATTTCAAAGAAAAATCACCAAAGGTCCTTTTAATATCATAACTTGTCAAAATTAGTCCTTTGGTGAAAAATATAAAAGTTTTGAGAAAATTACAAATTGGTCCTTCAAGTTTAAGAATTGGCGTAAATGGTCCCCGAAAATCGAAATGGCAACTTTGGTCCTTGTAATATTAACACTTGTCGGCCAGGTCCTTGGAGGAACTTTGAGATATTGGCGACCTAGGTCCCTACAGCCGTAAATTACAAACTAGTCCCTATGTTATTAAACCCTTCACTACCTTTGGACCATGTCTTAAACAAAATTGACCGCCAATCCTTGCGACCGCCATTTGGACCCCTCTTATTAATAATCCCCACCAAACATATTTGACTTCGCCTCTTCCTCCCTCACGTGTTACCACTTCCATCATCACCCCCGCATCCCAGCCTCGCAACTCCCCACGCCACCCTCCTCCACCATCATACACCCAAACCTACCTCCACCACACTCAAAGCCAAGGTGCATTTAATGCACCTTGTACCTAACACTCAACCCAAATTGTTAAACATAAGTTTTGGCGCCAAAATCTGTTTGAAGGGCCGTGATTGCTTCTACACATCCTATGGTCCATATTGTTGGTGGGAACTATTCGTAAAGAGGAGAGAGCAGGTTTGGGTGTATAAAAAGCCAAGAAGAAGCAACAAGGAAGAGACTTAGCTTTTAATTTTACAATGTATGTCGATTTCTAGTTAATAACGCCTTAAGTAGTTTTCAAGTGTAATTTCCAGCTTTATGTGTATCAAACAAAAGTATTTAAGCATCTTACAACTTATTTCAACTATCAATTTAAGTTCATGTTCGCTTCAATTTTTTTGTCCATCGTTGAAATTATTAGTTTCAAATCCTATGTACAAGCTTCCAATAACTTATTTCTTAGCTCAAAATGATCATTCAAGCTTATTTAAGCTTTCCATAAGCTCACATTTCGCCTCAATCACTTTTGGACTTTGGTCAATAAAAGTCAAACTTGGAGCAACTGATAAAGGAAGGAAATGGGTTAAAGGTATATGGAAATGGGTTGAATTATAGTTTATTGGGTTGATTTGTAGGTTAGTGGTTCTTGGTTCATCGGTTTGCTAGCCATTGTGGCTTTGGACAAGTTGTAAGTCATTTCAAAGTTTCTTAGCATAATCAAGATTTGTAGTTTTAATCATAAACTCGTTCTAATAGTAGTGTTTAGGTTAATTAGAGTTAATTTGATCATAATTACAAGTTGGTTCGTAGTTTGATTAGTTTTGAGCTCAAATCAAGATATTAAGGGATGTTTGGATTTATGATCTATCTGCCTTTTAGGGTTGTTCAAGTGTTTACTTCTAGTTGTTTCATGTTTGTTTGGTCTAATTATGTTCACTTGAATCATTATTTGGTGCATGCTAGTTCAAAAGTCAAAATTGCCTTAAAATCGCTTCTTCGCTCCAACGTTGGAATTTTGGATAAGCGATCTCTTGATTTGTGTTTAGGATTGTTAGACAAAGCTTGCATTATATCCATTACACCTTATTACATCATTATCGTAATAAAATTTGATCCAAAGTTCATTTTAGTCAAACTTCATCACTTTTGTCAAAAGTCAAAATGGCAAAACTGCTTTTGACTCATCTAGAGGATTTTTCATGAGTTCAATTTTGAGCTACATCAAGTGGGATTTGGCATTTTAAAAGTTCAACTGGTCATCTTTCTTATCATCATTTTATTAGGTTTTTGCAATTTTTAGAAGCTCCAAACTAGCTTCTCTTTCGCCCAAACCGCCTCGCCCATCGACCTCAATATACACCGAGTTTTTTCTCAGATTTTGTGCAAGGTGCACAGGGCTCATTTGAGCTTGTTAAAGTCTGAAAATTGGTTTATAAGATCTTTGCTAGGTCAACTTGAGACTGCAACATCTGGTTTTAGGTTTCTGGCTTATTTAGTAGCTTATTTTTAAGCTGGAAGTTGGTGGGCAGAATCTGTTTTAGCTTATTAGTTCAAGTCATCAAATATGATCAAACCTGTAATTCAGAGGATATAACTTGTTGATATTAGTTGCATTTCAGTTCTTATAGCATACTTGAACTTCTGTAATCAGTTGGTGCTTGTTGTGTCACTTTAGCTTATTCAAGTGCTTATTTCAATAAGCACTTGTAAAGCAGTTTCAAATTCCTCCACATAAGTGCTTGTTTTTCCATTTTTCCTAGCTTCCTGATATAATTTTAGAGTTTTCCTGAAATTTTCAGATTTTTCCAAGTTGATTTGCTATTTTTCTTAATTTAAATTAGTTTTTAAGCATTTTTAATTAGCTTTTAATACAAAAAATTATGAAAAGCTTCAAAAAAATATTTTTTCAATTTTATTAACTTTAGATAAATATAAAAAGTCAAAAAAGTATTTTTCTAGATTTTTCTTAGTTAAATTTGTATTTTTAAATAATTTAATTAGTTTTTAATAGTTTTTAATTCCTAGAAAATAGAAAAATAATCAGAAAATTACAAAAATAGTTTTGAAAATTCTATTTTGATATTTTAGATTTTTCTAAGTCTTAATTTTATTTTTCTAGCTTTATTTCCTATTTTCTTGTATTTTAGGTAATTATTAAATAGTTAAAAATAGTTTTTAATTAATAATAATTAGATAATTAGTTATAAAAATAATTTTCTTTTCTATTAATTTTTTTTATCATTAGGTTTGTAAAACATCATTTTCATATTTTTAGAGTTAATATTGTGTTAATTTCACGCTTTTATTTGTCGTCAGTAGTTTTTATTTCGCTTTATAAAAACATAAAAACAAAAACACCATTTTAAATATAGTGATAGCGTTTATTTAATAGATTTTATCTTTTTGATTTCCTTTAATTTGCATTTAAGCCGTTGTAATTTGTTGGCTTTTTCTGTAGTCATAATCTATTCAGATCCTTTTTCTGTTCAAACTTCTCGATCACTGTACGTTTGATAATCCATTGCATAGCTCGCTGGGACATAACGACCCGGGGAGACCCTATACTCCTCAGATCTTCATTGAGTTCGCCCTCGAGCGCTTTAAGTTTGTTACGGCCCGCCATTCACAAGTGGCGTGCTTGTGTGATTTAGCTCGACTGTTTGGGAGCGCATCAAGCATCGCTTGAGCCTTCTTGTCTGCAGAGATTAGAGCTAGTATTAACTTCTCCAATGTTGGGTAGTTGACCTCACCCCCGCAAGACCCTCGCGACAAAGTAAATGGGGATTTGTCACTTGTCCTGCTCGCCATAAGGATCGCGCTAACGCCTCCATCGAGGATGCTAAGTACATGAACAACACCTCGCCTTTGATTGGGTCAGAAGTTTTGGAAGGATTTCAATGAACTCTTCATCTTCTCGAAAAGCGCTCGTGATCCCGACTCCACCGAAAATTCTTCTTGTCAACGCATCCTTTAAGTGTTTTGAAGAACGGTAGGATCTCACACCCCTTCGACAAGAATCGACTTAGAGCGGCTAGCTTCCCATTCAAACTTTGCACATCTTTTAAACACTTAGGAGCTTAGAGATCCGTAATTGCCTTGACTTTGGAGGGGTTAGCCTTGATCCCTTGCTTAGTGATCAAATGCCCTAGAAATTGCCCCTCTTCGACACCAAAAGAGCACTTTTTAGAGTTCAGCTTCATGTTAATTGCCCGAAGCTGGTCAAAGGTTTCTTACACATCGAGGAGTAGGTCCTCCTCCATCTTGTTTTTAATAACCATGTCGCCAACGATGCTTCGAGATTTCGCCATCTGCTTGTTGAAGGCTTTATCTACAAGTCGTTGGTATGTTGCCCCTACGCTCTTCAATCCAAGGGCATCTTTCTCGTAATGAGACACCTTTGCTTGTGTAGAAGGTCGCTTTTTCCTCGCCCTCCTTGCCATCTCGGATATGATGATACCCTTTATAGGCATCTAGGAAGCACTTTAGTCGGAAGCTCGCCAAGGATTCTACCTTCCAATTTACGTAGGGGTAGCTATCCTTTGGGCATGCTTTGTTGATGTCAATAAAGTCAACGCACCGCGCCACCCTCCGTCGCTCTTTTGACCATTACCGGGTTGGCCACCCGTGTTTGGTATTCGACTTCCTTAGAATGCCCGCTTGTGTCGGTTCATCAACTTCTTTGCGGTCGCAACGTTTTTTTGGGAGCTAGGCTCCTTCTTTATGTTTTATGGGCTCAATATGTTTGTATTCATTGAGTTTATGCTCTGCATCAAAGGGTCAGTCCGCTCATCGCAATGTTCTTAGTACTCCCGCCATGTCGAATATTTCCAAGCAAAATATCAAGGTTAGTTTGTAATGAGCTTCATGAGTCACCTTGAAATTCGCGGAGTTGCTTTCCTATCACCACCGTCTGCTCGGGGTAGCTAGGTTAACTACGACCCGCTTCTTCTCAGATCTGTCAGACAATTTTAGAATTGCTATCTGAGGCTCCTCCGATTCTTCCTTGACCCTCTTGACACCATATACCCCTTATCCGCCCATAATTAGAATGAATAGCCCCACTCCGGGGGGTTTGGAACTTAATGGCAAGATGTATGGTGGAAACAACAATGCCCATCTTTTGCATAGATGTTCTCCTATTAGCAAATTATTAGGAGAATCGACCCGACTATGACGAAGGTGAGCATTTTCATGGGATAAGGGGCCTTCGCTTATAGTGATTTCCAACGGTACCTCTCCGCGGGCCATGAATGTTTATCTGAGAACCCTACCAGAGGTGTTTTGAGTCTACCCTTCGTGAGCGATAGATGACTTGAGCTTTAGGAAGCAATGCTCATATATGATCTCGCAGAGCTTCCACAATCCATGTACGCCGGTTTACTTCCCTATTTGAGACCCGCACCTTGATGACCACGGGTCGGTCGAGGTGTCTCGCCCGTGATGGAATGGAATGTTATCTCCCACGCTTCCCAACTCTCCATCCGCTTCTTTCCGCTCAAGGTTGGATCATGCCCGTACCATTAGTATCGGAGCTTCGCAGGGTAGCCTCTTTTTGTTTCCTTTCCGGTCACCCACTGGGTGTCGGAAAACTTGTGTTTTCCTTCTTGATGCCTTTAACCAGGTGTGCTAAATGTCCGGACCGTACCGCCTCTTCAATCTGCTTCTTCATCTCTCTACAGCTATTTGTGTCATGCCCATGGTCTTCGTGAAAGTGGAAATACTTCGACATGTCCCTGGCTTTGCTTCGTGCTAACATCCGAGGTGGTGGGTCGAAGGACTTCACGGCTTTCTTGGTAGCCAGAATCTCCCTGGGAGATTTGACCAAGTTTGCCAAGAGTCCATGATTCGAGCCTTTGTTGTAGGGAGTGAAGCGGTCTATGTTCTTCTTCTTATTCTTGGATCCTTCCTGTGAGGACCCTCCGAGAACTTGTCGAGACTTCTCTTTGCTCTATCGGAGTCTGCTTGTCGCTACTTCTAGACTCAATCCAAGTGTAAGTCTTCTCCATCATTGCCTTGTAAGTGGTAGGAAGGTCGGTGGACAGGAATTCCACCAAGCTTCGAGTCCGAAGGTCGTGTACGAAACCAGAGATTCTTTGTTCCTCGTGCAAACCCAGAATTTTCAAAGTTTCATCGGTGTACCTTGTGACGAAGGCCCTTGTGCTTTCGCTATCCCTTTGCTTGATGGTATGCACGGCTAGATGGGTCTTGGTGTACTTCTTATGTTGGCTAAAGTGTGATCAGAACTTAGCCTTAAGATCATCTAGACTTACAATGCTCCCTAACTTTTTCCCATTCCACCATATTCTTGCGGAGTCTCGGAGCGTGTATGTGAACATGTGGCATGCTACGGGCATGACCCACTTCTGCATCTTGATAGCGCCTTCGAACAAGTGTAAGAAGTTATCAGGATCACCTTTCCCATCGTAGGTGCCTATGTGAGTGGCCATCTTTACACCGTCATGCAGAGGGTAGTCTTCGATCCATTTCACAAAAGGTGTGCAAGCTCCAGAGGCTTCGGCATAGTAAGGGTTATATGGAGGTGGATAAACAGGTGTAGGGTTATACAGGTTAAGAAATGGTTGTGTGAATGCAGTGGTATGTCAGTAGAAGGTGGATACGAAGGGTTTCCACCCATCGGCCTGTAAGAACTTGTCCATAGGGCATTTTCTCGTAACTCGGTTGTGGAGAGAACCATTCGGAGGGTAGGTGTTATAGGTTTGAGCGGTAGGTAGGGTTAATTCCCTGAGGGATAACCGATTCATCCCCGAGTATGGAGGAGGTCCTCGACACTCGAGACGATGATGGAGGTATCGGAGCCCCATCCCTTCTCTTTCTAAGTGGGCGCTAGGAGAGGTGGTAGGTTTACCCTCCGCTTCCTAGGTTGCTTCCTCTTTGGAGTTCTCACTCCTTCTTTCTCCTTGTACTCTTTCCTTCTTCCTGATCTCCCGGACCTTCTTCAAACCCACATTCCTTCCATTAGGCCTTCTTATGGAAGGAGAACCATTTTGTTGGGCGAACGCCTCGTTAATCGGTCGAGGCCTCTCATCTACCTCAATCTCTTCGTCATATTCCTCATCGAATATTCCAGCCCTTCGTGATTTCAGTGTTGCGAACTTGCCTCTTATGAGCCCTCGCAAGGACTCTAAGGCTTCAAGTTTGCCTCAACGAAGGCAAGGCTAATTTCGGAATAGGTTAGCGGAAGTTGAGGCGTGATGAACGGGAGTGGTTTCAAACGAGATCGTAGTGAAGGTGGAGGTCATTATGGGGCGAGGTTATCGGTGTTACTTGTGTTGAGAGGTACCGTGGTAGAGAAACCCGGTGGAGGTGTATCTTCCTTCCCGGTTCCATGCCGGAAAGGTAGCGAATCGGTTAAGGTTTTAAGACTTGGTGATTACGGACTAATAGTAGCGTGTCCCACGGATGGCGCCACCGATTGTACAATAAATTGCACTACCGTGCTCATGATGATCAAAGGTATGAGGGTGTATGTTCCACCCAAGAATGTCTTTCACCGAGAATAAGAAATACGAAGACACAACGTTAGTGATTACGCAGGGTTGGACCTCGCGAACCACCTCCGCGTGAGAGTAAGTATGAGTTATGGTTGTATAAGTGTGTGTAAGTAAAGAGATGAGTGTTGAATGAGCTTACCATAATCCTTTGC
This sequence comes from Chrysanthemum lavandulifolium, assembly GCA_022545495.1. Taxonomy (NCBI): domain Eukaryota; kingdom Viridiplantae; phylum Streptophyta; class Magnoliopsida; order Asterales; family Asteraceae; genus Chrysanthemum; species Chrysanthemum lavandulifolium. The sequence continues at coordinate 162,709,975 of CM040242.1, forward strand.
TCGCCTAACTTATAGTGGAAGAAATAGGTTAGGGGCACCTCTCAAAATGCTCGGAGAACATGGGGCGCCCCATGTTTGTGGGTAACCGCTAGGGCTTAGTGACCCACGCTCAAACTTGGCGAGGAAGCCGAGAGAGAGGGGATCGCTTGGTTCGACCAAGTCGGAAGGTTCTCCTATCCGCTGCTCCTTCGTCAACCATACCCCAAGGGCTTAGGGCTCAATGGCGAATTCTCAAGAGGTAACCTTCGATGAACGAATGGTTTGACGCCCACAAATATTCTAGAGACCTGTCCTGGGCCTTCGTACAGAAGGGCTTCGACACATGTCAAAGGGGTGTCCTTCGAGCTGTTCGGAGGGTACATCATCATTAGGGAAACTGAATGTGTGGTGTTATCTCCTGATTTTAAAATGCCTGATGATAAGTTTGTGCAGCTTAGGGTTCCTAAGAAGGATAAAATATATTGTTTTGATATGAAAGATTTCATTCCTAATAGGTCTCTAACCTGTTTGTTTGCTAAGGCATCAGTAGATGAGTCAAAATTATGGCATAGAAGGCTAGGTCACCTAAACTTTAATACAATCAATAAATTAGTGAAGGGGAACTTAGTTAGAGGACTAGCTTATAAGGTTTTTGAATGTAAAGATCTTTGTGTGGCTTGTCAAAAAGGTAAACAACATAGAGCCTGTTGTAAGACCAAGACTGTGAACACCATTACTCAACCACTGTTTATGTTACATATGGACTTATTTGGTCCCACATTTGTTAAGAGTTTGAATCATAAGCAGTATTGCCTAGTTATCACTGATGATTATAGCAGATTTTCTTGGGTTTACTTTCTGGCACTTAAGAGTGAAACAAGTGAGATTCTTAAGAATTTCATCACTAAGATAGAAAATAGAGTGAACCATAAGGTCAAAGTAATCAGATGTGATAATGGAACTGAGTTTAAAAATGATGTCATGAATAAGTTCTGTATGGATAAGGGTATTGAAAGACAGTTTTGGTGTTGCTAGGACACCTCAACAAAATGGTGTAGCTGAGAGGAAAAATAGAACACTAACTGAGGCTGCAAGAAATATGTTATCTGAATCTAAGTTACCAACTACCTTTTGGGTCAAGTCAGAGGAACTGCATGTTATGTGCAAAATAGAAGCAAGGTAGTGAAGCCTCATAACAAGACCCCTATGAGTCAGTTACATGGTAGGAAGCCTATGATAGATTTCCTAAAACCTTTGGGTGTCCCGTTACTATCTTAAATACCATAGACCACCTAGGCAAGTTTGAGGAAAAGGCAGATGAGGGATACTTTATTGGCTATTCTTTCAATAGCAAGGCCTTTAGAGTATACAATAGGAGGACCAAAATTTTAGAAGAAAACTTACATGTTAAGTTTAGTGAAGAGACTCCTAGTGTTGAGACAAAAGAACCAGAGTGGCTATTTAATATTGATATGCTAACCAAGTCTATGAATTATGAGCCTATCATTGCAGGTACATCTACTAATATTGATGCATGTACACTAAAGGATTCTGATGCAGGAACAAATTCTAAGGAAGATGAACCTCCAAAGGAATTTTACTTGGTTGAAAAGTGGAAAGCTGGTTCTGTCTCACCCATCATTGAAAAGAAGAGTCCCACTGATGATGATGGTTTAGATTCAGGAAGCAAGGGTGATCATCATCAAGATAATGAAGAGTTGTTTCATGATAACTCAGTGTCGGTAGAAGAAATTGAAAAGTAGAAGAAAATTTCTGAAAGCACTGCTACGCTAAATGAAAGCACTGCTAAGACAAATTCTACCACTGCTAGTTCAAGTGAAACCCCTGCTGCAAATTCTGGTAGCAGTACTTACTTTGGAATCCCTGCCAAGACACTATTTGGTGATGATGAGTATCCAACTGATCCTGACATGCCTGCTTTGGAAGAAATAGATACTCCCACTGATGATGAAAACTTGGATGACTATTTCAATGATGCTGATGTTACAAATTTAGAAACTGTCATCATAGAGAGTCCAATTCCTACCACCAGAGTTCATAAGAATCATCCCAAAGAATAAATACTTGGAAATTTGAATACACCAGTTCAAACAAGAAGCAAGACTCAGAACACTAAAACCTTTCCTGAACAAGGTTTCTTTGCAAGGCCACTTCATAAAAGGAACAACCATCAAGACTTGCAGAACTGTTTGTTTACTTTCTTTCTGTCACAAAAGGAGCCCAAGAGAGTAGAAGAAGCTTTATCAGAAGAAGGACGGGTTGAATCAATGCAAGAGGAACTGTTGCAGTTCAAGCTTCAAGAAGTGTGGACATTGGTTGACCTACCAAATGGAAAAAGGGCTATTGGAACTAAATGGGTGTTCAGAAATAAAAGGGATGAAAGGGGTATAGTGGTAAGGAATAAATCAAGGTTGGTTCCTCAAGGATATACACAAACTGAAGGATTGGATTATGATGAAGTATTTGCACCAGTTGCCAGAATTGAAGCTATAAGACTGTTTTTGGCATATGCTTCATACAAAAACATTTTTGTGTATCAAATGGATGTTAAGAGTGCCTTTTTGTATGGCACTATTGATGAGGAGGTATATGTATGTCAACCTCTTGGTTTTGAAGATCCTGATCATCCTGATAAGGTCTACAGGGTGAAGAAGGCTATGTATGGTTTGCATCAAGCTCCAAGGGCATGGCATGAATGTCTTTCTACTTATTTGATGGACAATGGTTTCAAGAGAGGACTGATTGATAAGACCTTGTTCATAATGAAGCTCAACGATGATATATTGCTGGTTCAGGTTTATGTTGATGACATCATCTTTGGCTCAACAAATAAGGAGTTGTGCAAAGACTTTGAGAAACTTATGCATGATAAGTTTCAGATGAGTTCTATTGGTGAACTCACTTTCTTTTTGGGGCTACAGGTTCAACAGAGGACTGATGGTATCTTCATTAGTCAAGACAAGTATGTAGCAGATATTTTGAAGAAGTTTGGATTTCGTGATGTCAAGAGTGCTAGTACACCCATGGAGACTCGTAAACCATCGCTACCGATGATGGAAGTCCTAAAGTTGATTTCGTCAGATAGATCAATGATTGGGTCTTTGATGTATCTCAACGCTTCTAGGCCAGATATTATGTTCTCAGTATGTGTGTGTGCAAGATTTCAAGTCACACCAAACACATCACACATGAATGCTGTGAAGAGAATCTTTAGATATCTTAAGGGTCATCCTAAATTGGTCCTTTGGTATTCTAAGGATTCAGCTTTTGATTTTGTGGCCTATACAGACAGTGATTATGCTAGAGCTAGTTTGGATAGGAAGTCTACTACTGGAGGTTGTCAGTTTTTGGGAAGCAGGCTAATCTCATGGCAGTGTAAAAAGCAAACAATTGTGGCAAATTCTACCACCGGCCGAGTATGTTGTCGCCGCTAGTTGTTGTGGTCAAGTGCTTTGGATTCGTAATCAATTGTTGGACTTTGGGTACAATTTTATGCATACTAAGATTTACATTGACAATAACAAAGACAATATGCATTATTAAAAATCCTATTTTGCATTCTAGAACTAAACATATTGAGATAAGGCATCATTTTATTAGAGATTGTAATGAGAAAAGGTTAATACAAATGGTTAAAATCCATACTGACTTCAATGTTGCTGGTCTTCTCACTAAAGCTTTTGATGTGGGGAGGTTTCAGTATCTTGTAGTTAGTATTGGAATGATAAATCTCTAAATCTCAAATTTGTTTTGTAAAAGTTATGTACTGTTATTGGTTGATCTTAGTATTGCTAGTTTACTTCTATCCACTACCTGTTATTTTTGTTTCCACTAACTATTGTGCAGATCAAAGAATTAAATCACAACCAGTAAGATGCAATGGACTTAAAAGGACACATGGTATTATTATTGAATGATAAGAACTGCATTCTAGGAAGCAGAAGTTACAACCATGATATTCAAACTACCAACAGAATACAACACAAGACAACTACTAAACACAACCATTAAAAGACTATAGCTTCATGACAACCACCTCAACCAACTATGGCTTCTTTGCTATGGCCCATGCTGGCATCCTCTTCTGCACTCCCTGCCCCCCAATAACATCCCACACTTTGGGGCAAGCAAGTCCCCTCACTCTCTCTCTTATGGGAGGTGATGAGGAAGATGGACCTGCTGGAAGGAGTGCTTGCACAGGTGGAGCTGGTAAGGGTTCTGGAGGTGGTATCTCAGCAAGGGGAGGCACAACCAATGCTCTAGAAGAAGCTTCATCATATGTGTCTTCATAAGGAGACACATAGCTTGGCATGGAGCTTAAGTCTGAACTGGATCCTTTCATGGTGGCTTGTTGTGGCACTGGCTGGATGGAAGAAGGTTCAACTGAAGCAGGGTTTGTCCTCTTTAAGGAGAGGGAAGTTTTTCTTGGTGGAATGTAGTTTTCCCAAGTGTTGTTGAATGATGAACTTTTGGATGAATCTGATGAGATCTCAATGGGCTGGTTAGGATTGCTCATTTTTATGATTTGGTGGTTTTGAGTGAGATGGTTTCTGAGTTTGTGTTTTTAGTGAGATGGTTTTTGGGAATGTAAGACATATGTGTGGTATGTGGGTGATATGGTCTTAAATATTGTTAAAGTGAGATCAGTGGGTTAAATGTGAGGAAGGTGTAAGTAGTTGAGTAGTAAATGAAGTCTTTGACTTTGGTGGACGTTTAAATAACTTGGAGTTGACCTTTGACTGGGTGTTTAGCATTTTTGTTAACCACTGCCAGTAAAGATAAAGAAACCACTTCTAGTTATTTCTAACCTCTGCTAACCTTAACTAAATTCTAGTGTTTGGTTTGTGTTTGTGACATGCAGGTTTAAAGGAGCTATTGTAACTTATGGAGCTTTTGGAATGTAGGAGTAGCTGATAAAAAAAATGTGTATCTTTTGTAATCCTATAAATTAATGCATGATATCACTATTGTTGGCTTAGATTTTGTTGCAGAAGTCTTAGTCAAAAGATTGGAGTGTTGGTGATGTATCAACTGCCAGTACATTTCTAACCACTGCTAGAGCACTTTTGCTGACGATGGAAACTTGAGGGGCTATTTTGTAACTTCTTGTTGCTAACGTATTTATTCCCCCAAATCACTGCCGGATCATTTAATTGATCTTTAAACACTTTCAATTGGCGCCCTACACAAACCCTAACCACTCCTAACTGATAATTTCACACATCCCACATTACATTCTCTCACACATCATAATGGCTACTTTGTATTCCAAAACCCACAACCTTGTCGCATACTTGGTCAAGAACAATCAATCAGAAGGCTTCCATGAGATGATTGATTTCCTTAAATACAGTCCCATTCACTTTGCTTTAACTGTAGAACCCATCATTCTTAAAACGTATATTCATCAATTTTGGTGGAATGCTGAAATCCAAGAAAGAGATGAAGCAGAGGTTGTTAGGTCTGTTGTTGATGAGGAGGAGATTATGGTCACAGAGGATGTGATTAGAGGTGTCTTGAAGCTGGAGGATGCTGCAAGAGTTGTTAATTTTTCTAATGAGGAAATTTTTAAAGGATTAGAGAGACTGGGTTATGAAAGAAGGGGTGATAGGATCAAATTTCACAAAGGTATGGTTTCACCCCTGTGGAAGTTTTTGATACATACTCTACTTATGTGTATCAGCAATAAGACTACTGGATTTGATGAGTTTCCCTCCAAAATTGCAACTGCTATTATATGTCTTTCTCAAGGGAGGGTATTCAATTGGTTTAGGCTGATCTTTGATGGTTTTCTGAAGAATATTAGAGAAAAGGGGAAGTATTACTTATATCCTAGGTTTGTCCAATTGATTGTAGAGAGTCAGATCACATAACCTATTGCTCATAACAGGAAGTATGATGTCCTTCATATGCTTCCTAAGGTGTTTGCACACATGAGGCACCAAAATCCTAATTTCTTAGGAGCTGTTACACCATTATTTCCCAATATGATGAATTTGCCAGACATTCCTGAGAATGAAGAGGTATCTGAACCACAACACACCCAAACCACTGAAGCTGAACCCACTGCTACCACATTTGCAACTACTGCTAACCAACCTGAACCCACTGCTGAACCTCAAAGAATATTAGTCCATAGAAGGGGGAGGAAGGGTACCAAGCTACCTCAGGCTGGTGTTAGTGGTGTAGTAAATGAGGCTGTCACAAGAGGTGAAGGTCACATGAGTGGAAGGGCTTTCACTGTTGATTCAGGCCTAGGTGCTGAACAGGCCAGTGAAAACATAAGTAAGACCCAACCACTGGCAACTCCTAATGTGGTGAGTTCTCTTGAACTTAACACAGGTGGAGGAATCCCAAGCCAATCAAGCAACTGTGGTGCATGGATGATCGTGCTAGGTCTAATGCCATGTTTTCTACACCCCATGATTCACCTCTCGAGCAAAGTTACACACCAAGTGATGAGGGTAGTTTGGGACATGCCGATGAATTGACGGCACCGATAATGTACAAAATGACTTTTCAAGGATCCACCTCTCGACCAGGTTACAGTGTCGGTGGTGAGGATATTCTTGAACAATTGACTGAATTGACGGCTAAATGTAGCAAAATGGAGGATACAATCACTGGTCTTCAGGAACTTGCAGTGTTTCAGGCTAGGCATATCAGAAGGTTGAAGCACAGGGTATCTGTTTTGGAAAGACTAAGGAGGCCAGGGATTACTGATTTTATGAAATCCAAGAGGGTGCTTAAGAAGGCTAGCTCCTCAAAGGATCAAGGTTTGGAGGATGCATCCAAACAGGGGAGGAATGGAAGCAAGGATTCAGGGGAGGATGTGCATTTGGATGATGGTTTGGATTTGGATAATGGAAATACTGATGGTGATTATATGGTGACTGATAAGGATGGAAATGAAGCAAAGGTTTGAGACTTTGAAGGTTGTAGTAGAAGACAAAGAGAAAGAAGTGGTGCAGTAACAACCATCGCTAGTGTTGTTGAATCCTCTCGCTAGTACAATTGAAACCATCGCTACAACCTCTCGAGGTAATTTTCACAATCATACACCTATAGCTATTACAACCACTGCTACTATAGTCACAACCACTGTCACACCACCACCCATGTCTAAAGAAGTTGAGAAGGAGGCTGCTGGTACCCTGATTAAATTAAGTAAAACCTCATCAAACTCTGAACCTACTATTGCACCTGTTCCCATTTTTCTTAAACCTACTGGACCTAAACCCTTGGCTAAGAGTTTAAAAATTGGTGAGCCTGTAAAGACTAAAGTGGTTCTACCAGATATTGGAAAGGGGAAAGGTATTGCTGAGCCAGTTATGAAGTTTAAGAATAGGCAAGAGCAAATTGCTCATGATGAAGAGCTTTCTAAGAGATTGCAAGCTGAAGAAGTGGAAGCTGCAAAGAAGCAAAAACAAGAAGAAGAGGAAGCTACTCAAAGATTGATTGAAGAGTGAAATTTGGAACAACCTTTCCTTCAAGCCTCTGAAATGATAAGGACAGAATACACTACTCTTGAATGGGCACTATTAGAGTTGCTACAAGGTCTAAGGTTTTGGCTGAGAAGGCAAGAAAGATAAGACAAGAGAAAACTCAAGCTAAAAGGAAGAAACCTCCTACTAAGACAGAAAGTGGATGAAGAGATGGAGAAAGAAGAAAGACTGAATCAGTATCTTCTGGAGTGTGATCAACCAGAACCTATCAATCCTACTCTAGTAAGAGCTATTCATCCTATTGAAAATTGGCAGATAATCACAGCTAATGATAGAGAAATGATTGAAATTACAAGAGCTGATGGATGGAAAAGCACATACTTCAATTTTGGATGTTTGTTGCTCAGTATGAATAAGGTTGATCTGGAACAACTATGGAAGGTAATGGAGTTTAGGTATGGAAAGTTTGGGCCAACTGGAGTATTAGCAAAATTTGTGTGGACTTCTATAAAGAACTTGTGCCAGCCCAATCCAGATGATGAATTTTGGGAAGACTGTGAGGTGGTTGAGTGGATGTTGTATCAACCTTGCAGAGTACATGTTGTGCATACTACAAAGGAGAAGTTCTTCATGTTTATAGATAAAGACTATCCACTGAGCAAGAATGTAGCCAGAAAAATGTTGGAAGCCAAACTTGCTCCATAGAGGACAAAGCCTACTAATCCCATGATTGATCAATTGTTCCTAAGGATTGAGAAAATTGCAGATCTACAGGGTCCTTTAGCAATAAAGGCCAAGCCTCAAGGAAGATTGAAAAGGAAGGCTGACATATCAAAGGCTGTAGATTACACTTCTGAGTCAGAGACTGAAGAGGAAATTGAAGTACACAAGAAAAGATTGTTGGTTCTTACAAAATTGTCTTCATTAAAGGAGCCAAAGGTTAGTTGTACATCACCTCTTACAGGTCATCATCAAATTATCTCATATACTTTTGAGTTTAATGAAAGTGGAGGATGTTGGAAATTTGAGAGAACCAATGGTGAGAGTTATGGCTTTGTTAAGTTTTCACAAATGCTTTACTACATGGAAAGAGATGATTTGATGACCATCTGGAAGTTATACAAGAACAGATTTGGAGATGTGGCACCAGATGATTATCATGAGAGGATTGTGTATTATAATTTGGAGATCATATTTGAACCCACTCATGATGAACCAGAATGGAAAGGACTCTTCAATGGCAGTGTTACAAGTTGGTATTTATATCAATCTTGTGGAGTTCATGTATTAACTGTTTCTGGAAATGTTATTCATATGTGTGTAGAAAGTGATTATCCTAAATTGAATAATCATCCAGAAGTTATTACTCAGATGTTACAGCCTCGTAGATTAAAGTTGCAGAAACCCTTTGATTATCAAGTTTACAAAGTTGTCGAGAAAGTTTGAGAAGTTACTACATCCTGATAAGTGTTTGGATACATCCTCTAAGTGAAGACTATATGGGTTTTAAAAGAAACTTGATGATTTTGGTTGTAAATATCAAGTTTAGGGGAGGATTGTTGGGTTTTAGGTTCCTATGAAAGGAATTATTTTAAGTATGGAACCACGGCCAGCTTAAAGGAAACCACGGCTAGAAGAAAGGAATCCACTGCTATGTTAAACCACGGCTAGTAGTCTCATGTAACCACTGCTAATGTAATATAAGCACTCCTAGTTAGATATGTTGGTTAATGTTTTGTATTAGATAAATATGGAAAAGATATTTATCTTGTAGGTTACGTATTGTATATTGTAAAGGACTCCTTAGCCTATAAAAGGAGGTCCTAGGTTAGAGTTAGATATACGTGTTTTTGATATATCTAAAGTCGATACACTTCAAGGTTGTAAAACCCTAATACTATTCAGAGTATTCGTATTAATAATATTGAGGTGTTTAGTGATTATTACTGTTATTCTTATTAAGGTTAAACATTAAATTCCGCATAGTGTTTAACAGTTTGTTTATATTAAGTCAGCTTCTATATTAGATTGTTTGCTCAACTGGGATCAACACAACATATAGTAACAACACGTTTATATTATATGGTCTTCAGCACTAGCAGTCCTTACTTGAACAAGCAGTTTTTTATTTTATAGTGTGGCAGTTGTAATATACAAGAGGGACCTAGAATGACAAACACATAAACCTTTTTACCCCACACACCACTTATCCTTTTATGGTCCCAACCACACATCGCTTATCCTTATCGTCCCAACAATCAACATCACACATTCCTTCTTATACCCTAGGTCACTTTCATCAAGAATGCAAATAAAAAATCGTTGTCCTTTTCTTCTTTTTTAGAAACAAATCCAGTTTGTTGTACTCTCGTATGTACTTTGTTACCTTATTCGCTCATATATTTTAGAGTACATGAATATAAATAATCAGGCAAATTTTATATTTCATATTCTAATATTAAATATTTATTTAAATAAAAGTTATTGAAATTGTTATTAGGGTTTATGTTTTATAGGTATGGTCAGTATACCCCTTAAAGTCTAGTGGTTAATTCTAATTGTTATTAGGGTTTATGTTTTATATGACATGGCGGAAACCAAAGAAGTCATATTTAAAGTTCACCCAACGGGAAATTTGAATTTCAGCCACTCCGCTATGTAGGCGGTCGCCTTGCTGATGTCTGGTGTTTTAGCTCCACTAGGGGTGCATTTACCAGGGTGCTTGATCATGTCTTCAATGATATTGGAGGGGAAAAATGGGCTTTATTTTATGGTGCACCAAATAAGACACTCGAAAATGGTTTAACATTTTTGCACACAGACAATGACGTTAGACGAATGTATGACCTTGCAGATGAGAATGGATCCATGGACGTCTACATTGTGCACAAGCTACAGGCTTTGTCACAATTTTATTTCAAAAAAATCGGTATGGCAGGAAGAGGACGCTGGCATGCGGTGCGGTAGTGCAACACCTTTCAAAAGAAGGAAGCTAACTAAGAGTGTTTCTATCACGAAAACTGAAAGAGGCTTAGAGATCATAGAAAAAAGGGGGTAGTGCACAAGGAAATGAAAGACTGTTGCAACAAAATCACTCAGACATTTCTTTTAGCCAATAAGAATAAGGTTACAACCAATCATATCGCAACACAACACAACACATGCCTTAGATGCATGGTTGAACCTGTTATGAATGTTTGTTGCCTTTAAAAAAATATGAGTTTATGATGCCAACCATGCGATAGTGCTTCTATGCCCAACTTAGTTTTGTTAGGTTTATGTTGTTAAGTCTATCATTTATGATCATATGGTTAAGAATTATGATTGCCCGATCGTACAAGAAGTATTGCCCAATTATGGCATATAGTTGCCCAAATTGCAAATTGGATGGTGGCCTGAGGTATAAACCAAATTGCCCAATAACATAAAGTAGATTGTCAGAATTTTCGTGTCTAGATAGTAGATGACGATAACGGTTGCGTTTGCTGATTAGAATAGTAGATGACGATAACAATTGGGGATAAATACGCCCAAAAATACTAACAACTGCTACAATAGTTAAAACTGTTGCTTTAAAAGTACAAATTAATTTCGATTCAATTGGGGATAAAAAAAATAAAGAGTTACAACTGCTAGTGCAAAACATAGTTTAGACCCACACACAACATAATTCGCAACCCCTAACAATCTATTGCAATCAATTTTGAAATAAACATCAATGTTGCCCAAGTCTTCTGCTGCAACTCACAACATGGTTGCGTTTTTGGAAAACCAAAGGAGGCTATAGGGTTTGAACAAATTCTCAAGCATGTGCATATGTAACACGCAACCATCAAGCATAAAGATACACAACCATCGCTAGTGTCGCCGAAACCACCGCTAGTGTCGACGCAAATATCAACTTTGTTTGTGTTTTCCAAATCATTTATATTAAAAAGTCCCTAAAGTACACAATGGTTTTTATGAATTAAAAGGTTGACTAGTTGCGCTCAAATTTTAAAAGTGAAATTTAAAGCTACCGATATGAATGTTTTATCAGCTTGTCAAACGCATAAGCAACATTTCCAAAAGCAACAACAGATGTGAAAGCTACATTTTACCAAAAAGTATATATGAGACATAGCAAACTTTCTATACAAAAAGGATAATAAACCGATAAATTCAAAATGTTTATAATTACGGATAAGGCTTATCCAAATACCAAAAAGGAGAGAAAATCAAGTAAATATTGACGCTCCTTCCTAGAAATTTTATGACAACTCTAGGTGAAAAATAGATGCCTGTGGTAGGAGCCTAGGCACGTGCCTACCCACAAAACAAGAATGAAAATTAATGATAGCTGCAAGAACAAGAAAATCCTTGCTATAAATAGGCGAGGTAAATAAAGGGAAAGTACATAAAACAAAAACAACCATTCCTCCACCAACAAAATAGTTCGACCAGACATCGTGCAACATACAAATTTTAGAAACACCAAAGAGAATTTCGATGTTATTCAAAAAGAACACGATGGAACACAAGACAAAAGAATACATTCGTCTGTCAACAACAACGCTGCTTCACGCACGGTCATTTCCAAAAGCCCATACATAGCCTAAACCTTTTCCCCCAAAAGAAAAACATAAGCGCAAAGCGATGTCATAAAATCGAAACATGTTCTTAAATGACTACTAATAACAATTAATCATTTCTAAAATGACGAAAATGACCCATCTCCGCGACCATTCACAACATTCCTTCACCTAAAACCCGTGTCCTTTGAAGTTTGTGGAAGCCTGCCCAGACCATATGGCATATAAAGGTGGGAGTTTAAACCGATTAGACTCTCATTAGCCATTTGGGATCTTCAAAGTTCAGGCAGTTCCTTCTTAACCTCGCCATTCCTGAGCGGAAGAAGGAAGTATATCATGGGTATTGGGTCGACGGAGTGATAGAATGTGCAAAGAGTTGGGTCCCTGTGAAGGCGCTTAAAGGAAGTTGGGGCGCAATACGAAGCAGCCCCTAATTAACAAGAAGCTTCCTAAGAAAGGCAAACAACACTACCGAAAATTATGGCATCGCCCTCCGTTGATTGCAGCCCGCCTCCAAGGTACGCCTACCAATCTCGCAGATCGGGTTGATAGATCGGGTTAAAGGTAAAATTACCAACTATGGGCGCCGGATAAAAATAAAGAGCAACCCACATAAAGAATTCACAAAGAAAATCACATGCCGACGCAGTAGTGGATAATTGGTGTATTTTGTGACGCTTCTCTCCTCACTCTAATTCAAACCTATCACCCGCTGACACGCCGCCCAGGATTTGTTTTTGTGACTTTATGTGGTTCTAGCATTGCTCTAAAATAAAAGTCGCTGCAGAGGACGGATTTACACGGAAACCCTTGAAATGCCTATCAAACTTCTCGTGAATCCCATGGAAAATACGGCCGCCTACCGAGGAAGCAAGCCACCGGAAATCCTTCAAGAAAATGATAGCAAACAAGAAGAAGGATTCCGCCTCACAAGAGAAAGGCAAAATACCAAAGACCGTGAAGTTAGCGGAAAATGACAATGTCAAGAAAAGACAAACCAAAGGTAGTAGAAGTCGCGTATCATCGCTAATGTAGTTTATCACCGCTAGTATGATTGTGTCGGTTTAATATGTAACATTCTAGAATTTCTTGGGTAGGATGTTTTGTATTAGATAAGTATGGTAAGTATATTTATCCTCAGAGAGTACATATCAGATATTGTAAAGGACTCCTTAGCCTTTAAAAGGAGGTCCTAGGCTAGAGTTTGATATAACTTTTGGTCATATTTAGAGTCGATACACTTCAAGGTTGTAATCTCTAATACTATTCGTAGTATTCGTATTAATAATATATCCGTGTGTTTAGTCGTAATAACTGCTCGTTAATTATTATTCTTCTTAAGGATAAGCACTAGATTCCGTGACAGTGTTTAATAGCTTCGCTCGCTTAGTCACCTTCTATACTAGATCGCTTCGCCGACTCAATGTACGAAACTATTTTATAGACCATAAATTATTGTAAAAACATCAACATCTTCACTTTGACGTAAGCACATAACGCTTCAGGTTATTAGATGTGTAGAGTTACATTCATTTGAGTTGATTATTTTGAGGTTTATGCGACATTTCTAAACGTAAAAAAAATGCTAGAATGCTTTTATGCTTGATTACTTAAATTAAATATCTCATATTATAAAATGAATTGGTTGTATACTTACAACTACTAGTTTTTTTTTACTACTGCTATTTATTCTGACTACTGCTAGTAAACTGAATAGGTTGTATACTTACAACTGCTAGTATTATACGCACAACTGTTAGTTATTCTAACAACTGCTAGTGATAGAAGACATCAACGAAATTATGCCAGTCGTTGATGCTGTTGTGTATGGCCATTTTTTTGCTGACCGTGTGTAGGTGGTGTTGTTACCATTATCGGCCCGAATAGCCCCATGTTGGTTTACAGCTGCTAGTAGTATACTCACAACTACTACTTAATTTTACTACTTCCAGTGATAGGATACCTCAACGAAATGATGAAACAGCTTGTTAGTGTCATTGTGTATGGCCGTGTTTCGTGCCCTGGGTAGGTGTCATTATTACTATTTTGGGCCCGAATAGGCACATAGTCATTTATCGTCGCCGGTAGTTAACTTACAACTCCTAGTTAAATTGTACTAGTGTTGAATGATAAAGCTATTTTTGTAAGTGTGAGTAGTCACCGCTGGTAGTTATTAGTAGATTGTAGAATACGACTTGTACGACTGAAGGACTCCTTGGTTTATAAAAGTAGTCCATAGGGAAAAGAAGTTGCCCTACACGACAATGCTTAGTTGCCAAATTGATATTTGGAAACAACCGTAGTTGCCTAGATGAAATAAAATGGATAATGGGATTACACACCGTAGGAAATACTAAATACGCTGACATACAACGCTTCATACTGCATTTACAACCTACTACATATTACGATTACTACATAATTATAAGTTTAATGGTTACATATTATATAACCACTTGATATACGTACACACCAAACTTTCTCAGAAAAAATTAATTGACACAGGGTATTCAACCCATACATAAAACTACAACCACTAGAACAATTTTACAACGGCCGCGACGGAAGATCGGGAGTTTCAACCGCTTCCTAGCGAACTCCCAATTCTTCTTGATATTATCATAACCATCGCCCATCAAATCGCCGCCCCGATATACATTTTCTTTAGCGACGTGGAACAAGCAAGTATAAAGTTTATTATGTGTAATTCATTATGTGATCTAGGAAAGGATTGAAAAATCACAGTCTGAATCTGCCCATGGCTAAATGTGGTTGTGTCTAAATCTAATGAAACTTGTTCCAAAGTTAAAACACTAAGCGTGTGAGCAGCCTGGAAAATCAAATAGTATTGAGATACAAAAACATGCCAATTTACGGATGTTTATTTGATACGTATGAAATAAAGTATTACACCTACTCGTTTCAAAGATTTTCAAGTTTGAGATCCGCGAATCATTTGGACGATGAGTGACACGATAACAGTATCGCCAAAATCAACTCCTTTTAGATTCAGATTAACGAGGGATACAAACGGCAAAGGGACATTCATCATGGAATTACCATCACACATCAACTACAACAGGTCAACTTTTGGGTTAGTTTCAAAGATTAAATGTCGTTAGAGTTACACATATCTTTAACATTGTAAATTTAGAAGTGTAAATCTCAAAACGGTCTTACCGTGCAATAGTCAAAATCCAATGTAAGGGTCTCAAGAGATGGAAGTCTTGTCAGGTGAAAGATATTGGATGCTATGATTGTTGTGACAAAGATTCAAATACCGAATGACAAATGTAACTTCTTGAAATTCCTAAGACTTGCAAGATTCCATAGATTCATCTCGCTTGTACTCTCAACATCCAATCTAAGAGACTCAAGTAAGGACAACCAAGAATTAAATCCCAAAATGTACCGTTAGAAATTTGACTAAACACAATTCTAAGCTCAAGAATTTGGAAAGGTAGTAAAAACACCAAACTAGGAAAATCACAACAATGAATTTCAAGATGTTTCAATTCCATACGCTGTAAAGTTGGGTTGGCAATGTAGTCGGTTGTCCATACCAGCTTCTAATTGTCGTCCTCAATTCCTTGCAAGGCTAAAAACATAAGCCAATCACGAATCTCTTCATAATTCAAGTCTTCCATTCCGCATAACGGTTTGGGATCTACAGAGAAGACAAACTTTTTTATGGGACCCGTAAGCTGATTTAAATTCTAGTAACATGCCTCCCATCAAACTTATATGTTAAATAATAAAAGAAATCCTCATCAATTATGACTTCGGTGAGCAAGGTCCACTTAAACCTCCAGTTTGTAGATAAAATAGAGGTGCTCACCGCTTCTTTTATTGGCAACCGATTCAAAATGTTACCGATCATTGTATCTAGCATGTTGCTAATATAATCTCTCATATTGGTGATAACATTAGCTCGAAACGACATGGTTTTCAAGGAAATTTTGTTGGTTTTTGAATTTCGACAGAGGCTTGGATGAGGGTTTTGATTTGCAATTGATGGTCAAAACGAGGGTGTGTTATTATGATCATTAAATGTGGTTGTTGGGTTGGTTCATTGATTCGCGCGCCCAAGATACAAGCTTTTCAAATTTCGTCCCTAAAATATTACGAAATGATATATTTTAGTAAGCCATGGTAATATGGCGGACCTAGGCTCAAAACTAAGGTAGTGCATTCCAATAAAATAGTTAAGGGCAAAACCTATTACACGATCAATGTGCTGTGACGTGTCAAGCCGGGTCGGGTGCAATTTAACACAACTATGTTACTAAAACGATAAACTCAAACTGCTTATAATTAAGTCAAAACCGACCCCAAATTTAATGGAATGTTGGGAACCTCTAGCATTTGGGAAACTAGGTCCTGGTTTGTTGAGAAGCTTCAAACCTTGTGCCAACTAAATTGGGAGAAGGTGGGACCCATTTGGTTGCCAGTATTTAGCGAGCTTAGATCCAACCCGGTAATTAAGTTCCGGAATCCCAAAAAAATTTAGAGGTTTGCTTAGCAAGGTTCCCAAGGCTGGCTGTTTACATCATTTAAGAAGGTGGCCATTTAATCTAATAATAATTAGATGAAAATTGGTTCAGTAAAATTTTATAAAGATCTTGGCTTCAAGTTAAGCAACATGAGCATATGGAGACAAGGTCCCTAAAACATTTTAATATGGGACTGGGTGTTTAAGGTTTGAGATAACATTGCGAAAAAAATATGAAGATTTCGTGAAAATACAAGTGAAACAATGACTTATTTCCTAAAGGTTATACTGTGTATATGGGGTTTAAATTTGGTTAAAAAACATGAAGGAAAAATTTTTAAATAAAAATTTGGGTGAAAAAAAATAAAAAAAATTTTTAAATTTAAATTTTGAAAATTTTAGGAATTTTTTTTTGGGGTAAACCCAAAAAGGGGTTTGTTTAAGGGAAAGAAAATTTTCCAAAATTTTTTTAAACATTTAAAAGGAACCCAAAGGTAAAAAGAAGGATTTTGTATAAAAGCCCTTTTAGTTAAAAAGGGGAAAATTTTAAAAAATTTTTTTTTAAACCGGGGAAAAAAAAGGGAAAAATTTTTAATTCTTTAAAAGAATTTTTTCCCTGGGAAAAAATTTAGAGAAAAAATTTAAGGAAAAATTAGGTTCCCGAAAAAGGTGAAAAAATTTTTTAAAAGAAAAATTTTTGGGTTTCAAAAATTTACAAAAATGGGGTTTTAAAAAGGGGAAAAAAAAAAGGAAATTTAAAAAAATTTTCCAATTTATTAAAAATTTTGGTTGGTAGGATTCTTTAAGGCAAAATTTGGGAAAGTTTAAAACCGAATCTAGAGTATAAAAGAAGATACAATAATTTTGATACAATAATCAATACCGATCCTGATTCACATGTTTTTAAGCAGAACATAATTGCATCAAATTAAGAAATTTACAAAACCTGAATTTCGGTTTAGGGGTGATAACCCTAATTTTGACTTTCATTAAGGGAACAACCACAAATGCAAATTTAACTAAAATTACAGATTAAATCCAAGATAAAACACATTAAGTAGATAGTAATAAAAGATTGTGTTTGGATACGAGCAAATTTGAGAGGATTCATTTTTTGACACTTAAGTAGATAATAACAAAAGATTTCTTTAGGTGATTTGAATTACCTGTAACAAGAACAGGCCACTTCAGAAAAAGGTTCAATTGTGTTGTGGTGCCGCCGGATGGTGGTGGCGTGTGTGGAGGTGCGGCCGGATGGTGGTGGCATCGGGTTGTGGTGGTGTTAGTTGTGATGGTTTATGTGGAGGACAAGAAGTGTGTGACTGTGTGAGTCTGTGTTTTGTGTGGGCGTTTGATTTGTTTTTTTTAATTAAAAATGTAAAATGACCAAACTATCCTCGTGTATAAATACAAGTTGCCCAATAAATATAAAGATGCCCAAATAACAATACAAGTTGCCCAAAAAATAATACGTTACAATACATGACATATAATTTCAAAATACGTACTTGTGTCATAAGTTGTCGGACACATGGCATCCCCTGGTTGGGTCCAAGATAATCGGTGGGCAACCGGTCTATTTTCAAATTAAAAAAAGGTGTGGTCCGGAAAGTGATAAGCCTCAGGGCGCCTGGTCTATTTGACTAATTTTCCCTTTTGAATTATTAATAAATAAAAAAATAAAATAAAAAATAAAATTTTTTTCTTCTGGAAATTCACCCCAGCCAATCGGTCGGAACCCGTAACCGTTTCGGCTGGGTGAAATTGGTCTTGAGGCATACCACCAACCGAATCGGTTG
The DNA here is from genome assembly GCA_022545495.1 of Chrysanthemum lavandulifolium. Classification (NCBI taxonomy): domain Eukaryota; kingdom Viridiplantae; phylum Streptophyta; class Magnoliopsida; order Asterales; family Asteraceae; genus Chrysanthemum; species Chrysanthemum lavandulifolium. Next base: position 162,728,282 of record CM040242.1, read on the forward strand.
GAGGGCTAACCGATCCGGTTGGAGCTCTCGATAACATTTTTTTTATTTTCTTAATTTCAAGTTTTAGCTTTTGTTTTTAGTCTTAATAAGTGTCTTTACTTGTTTAGAATGTATTTATTTAGTTTGTTTAGATTGTAACTAACTCTAACCCTAATAATTTGGATGATTTGTTCTTGTTTTGTTTTGTTTTGTTTAGATAAGTTTGATATGGATAGTTTGAGTGGTATTTTTGAGTATCTTCGCAACTTGGATGAAATGTTCAAGGATACCAGTAGTTCTTTGGAGAAGATTGGAAAAATCTTGGAGGAGAGTAAGAAAGAGTTAGCCATTGGTACGGAAGGTTTGGAAGAAGTTGGGGAAAATACAGTCCATGTTCCCAAGAAGAATAGGGTCGTGATTTTCACGCAAGCACCTCTCACGGGGTACGACTCACCTTTCATGAGGTTTAGAACACCTTGTAGTATTGAAGGAGTAAGTGCTTGGGATGCTCAGCTTAACATGGCTTATGGGGACAACTACATTGTGGACAAGGTACTTGACAAAATTGGCCACGTTTGGTTGGACTATGAACCCTATGGAAGGAAATTTGTCAAGAATCTTCAGATCAATATCCATGGTCATATCTTTGAGGCCGATTTTGTGGTTTTTGAAGAAGGGAATGCGGATGAACCGAATGTATGTTTTGGACATGATTTCCTCGTGACAACTAAGTGCCAATTGGAATTTGCTCTAGGTGAAATGAGAATTAATATTACGGATTTGGAGGAAGAGAAGGATGTGAACGACATGCTCGCGGATTTGTGTGAAAACATAGAGTATAGGAAGAAGGAAAATGTAAAAGTTGTGAAAATGGGAAAAGCAAGTAGGAAGAAGACCTCATCGAATAAACTCACTCCAACCACTACCACCACCAAAAGCCATGATTACACACCATCACCACCAAATTCACCAAACACCTTTAAGCCCTTGACACAAGAGCAAAAGGAAGCCATTCTACAAAACCTAGAACAAAAATTCCTTGAGCTTAATGAAAAGAAACCCGTGATCGAAGCGTTACAAGATTATGTTGTTTACCGCAAGAAACTCGATGCGGTTATGTTGGCTAGAGCACGTTTGGAAGACAAGAACCTTACGGAGGAGGATAGGGATATAATTTTGTTTCGGGAAATGCCACGAAAAGAGAGTGACCCAAGTAACTTCATTCTACCAATAAAATTTAACGGGACCACTCCGTTTATGCTTTGGCGAACACCGGATCAAGTGTCAATGTGATGCCATATCCGCTATTTAAGAATTTGGGACTAAGAAATCCTCAACCAAATCAATCGAAGCTAACCATGGCCAATAACTCTCAAGCTAAGGCTTTGGGAGAAGTTAAAAATGTGAGGGTACAAATTGGTTATCAACCTTATTTAGCCGATTTCCTTGTCTTGGATATTACAGTCGATAAAAGTTTGCCTCTCTTACTTGGAAGACCTTTCTTTGAACGTGTGGAGCTATAATAGACATGGGGAGGGGGACTATGACCATTGACGACGAAATTTCCAAACAAACTTACTATCCCAAGCCAAGGGGTAAAGTTTTAGAGTTCATGGAGTATTTGGAAATTTTAGGTGAAGATGATTTGACTTGTTTTGAAGTAGGGCGTGATGCCCAAGGAAATGCTATGTATGGACCACTTGCCTCACCGTACTTTGATCTAGAAGATGAAATGGAACAAGCACTTGCAATGGAAGCTTTTTACAACCCGTTTAAGAACATTCTTGTGTATAAAAAGCTTACGGACTTCCTAGGATCCTTGCCCGTACAATTAAAGAATTTGGAGTGGGGACCCGAAGGAGCGAGTGTATACAAAAGATAAGAAGGTGATGGGGAATGGCATGTAAAATTCGATATACTATGCCCGAGTGGAAGGAGATTTGTTAGAAAATTCAAGACCCATGAGACATATCGTGAGTTGACAGGAAAATTTCAAAGCGAGGATATCTTGTAACATGAATATTTTGAGGGTTGATGAAGAGTAGAACACCGCAACAATAATAACAAGCACTTGTTTGCTTGATCTTCATCTTTTGATGAAATTTACTTTTATGCACTTAGGGATTTTGATTTCATTTTGTTTTTATTTCTTATTATTATGGTTTGAAGTTATTTAATCAATTCCTTTTTGAGTTTTAGTTTAAGTTTTATGATGATAAAATTTTATGATTTAGTTTTTGAGTTAGTAGTTTAGATGTTGTTGGAATTTGCAAATGGTTGGATGAGTGTTGTGTGCATCTTTAATCAAATTTTTGAGTAAATAATTTTTGCTTGGAAGGTAAAATGGCCAAGTAAAGTTAAAAAGGTAAAATTCTGAAAAAATGAAAACCGAAACGGTTGTGTCCATGACTGAATAGGTTGGAAGCAAGTATAAGTGCCAAAATTTCAATTTTTCTAGAAAAACACACACACACACTAATCCTCCATTTGGGTTTCAAAAATTCGACCACTAAGAAGTTGTTTGAAGGTTGTAAGAGTATTGGAAGTTCATCATGGCACCTAGACAAGTAAGCATTTGCAATAAATTAGCTTAATTAGGGTTTAATTTGAGTATTTGATTCGAATTGCAAATTAGGTCGCCAATTGGGGGTTTTTGATGGGATTCGAATTAAGATGTAATCTTTTGGAATTAAGTGGGTAATTGATATAGTAATGCATTGCAAAAAGAATTGTAGTGATTGATTCAACATTGAATGAGTATTAGATGACTGAATTTTCGGATTCAATTAGGTTGTACCCTTGAATCAAATTAAGTTGCAATTGATGATTCCTAGTTGTTAGATGATGCATTTTCAGTGAATTTTAGATGCCACATTGTTGCTAGAACAATTAATTGATGAATTGAAGTTGAGCTTTTGAGTTCTAAGCATGATGAACAAGTGATAAGAGGATGTTTTTGGATGCGAATTAAGAGCAAATTGAGGTTGTAGAAATCATTAGTGATGTTCAAAGGAAGTTTAGGAATGAATTAGAATTGGAAAAATCTAGTGGGAAGTTAATTGGAAGGCCATTGCCTAATGCAGAACAGATGACCGAATCGGCTGCGCAACGCAACTGATCGGTTAGACCTAGGTCAGGGGAGGAGCCGATATGCTACCCCTCGACCGAATTGGTTCCAGATTCTATTTTGAAAAAATGCGAATTTTGAACTTGACCCTAGGGGATTCTATAAACTTTATCGTTGGTTCTAACACTCTTATATTAACTTATATTTATGATTTCTACAGAGAAATGTTGTAGGTTATTCGAGTACGACGCGGATTCCAATGAACCCGCTCGTGACCAAGTATTGCCAAAGGAATGCACGGAAGAAAGTTACCTATAGCATGCGAGTGGAAGGAAATGCAAATATGAAGTTTAAAGATCTTACCAATGAGGAAAAACACGCTTTTAGGGAAAGTTTGTCGAAGTTTCAAACTAGAACTATTTCGGTTTCGAGGTTGGTAGATTGGGACTTGTTTAACGAATATGAGTGTGAAAATGAGTTGAGGGGTATAATGCGGATGTCTTATGTCTATCTGATTGATGGAGACTCGTTTGATGATTTTTATTGGGAGAGAGCTTTTAGCATTAATGAAGAAGTTTACCGTGAATGGTGTTTGGAGTTCTTCTCAACAATGTACTTTGAAAGAAAGGTAAACTTGTGAAACATCATGAATGAAATTTGTGTTTGGTTTAGGCTTTGTGGGCAGGATCATGCATGCACTTTGTCGGGGTTTGCGGTTGCTCTTGGATTATACGAACCGGATGAGGTTAGTCATCGATTATTTGAAGCTCATTTCTTGAGGATTAAGAGGTTTGAGAAAGATTACCCTAGTGTCCCCGCATATTGGAATTTCTTGGGAGATCCTTCTTGTCGTCGTAGGAATTCTTCAACCCTTAGGAATCCATTGTTGACAATCCTACATAAGTTGCTAGTATGGGGGCCGTTTCATAGAGTTGGAAGCAGGGACAAATGCCAAAAGCCGAACTTGTGGATAATGAAGTTGTTGGAGGAGTCCAAGGATGGGAATGCAGCCTGGATTATAGCCGAGTATTTGTCTAGGAGAGCCTCGGGTATCAAGGGCAATAGCAACATATGTGGAGGTCATTATGGGACAAGGTTGGCAAAGAATCTAGGGTACTTTAATAACAACGAGTTGGCTAAGTGTGATGATCCAAAGGTTAATGATACGTGGGATGCAAAGAGTTTTGGAAAGGATTTAAATAGAACGACAAAGACTTTGGGAGCATGGATTGACCCACCACCACCACATCAGCCGACGGATAATGTGCCAATGGGAACGACTAGTAGTTTTGACTCGGGTTGGGCTGATTGGAACCGGCACTTAAATGATATTGAGCGTAGGGATGTATGGAGAGATTCGATGATGTTGAGGAACAACTACGTTAATGATTATTTGATCTCGTTCTTTCAACACACGGCGCAAGAAGCCAATTATGAGTTACCTCCCTACAATCCGCCTAATGTTCCACCATATCATTTCCTGTACACCTCGTATCCTGGACCATATCCGTACCCGTATCCTGGCTATGCACCATTTCCCAACCCGGTGCCTGCGTATGGTAGATTACCTGAGGTTGGAGGATCTAGCTAGGATGTGGGAGGATCTTCATCTGGAGTTGGCAAAAAGAAGAAAAGGAAAGTTTACACGGTGTTTGACGAGGAAGAGAACTATGAGACCGAAGGTGATAAAGATGATGATGATTATGATGATGATGATGGTGATGAGATGAGCGGGGATGACGAATGATCGTGGATCATTCTTTGGATTGTGATTTTAAAAACAATGCTTATGTGTGTCGAACAATATTTTCTCTATCTCTCTCTCTCTTACTATTTCTCTAGGATTATTATCATACTTTGTTTATTTTTATTTTTTAAGTAGCGTTTGGATTGTTTTTAGTTTTGTTTGTTTGTTTTTTGTGTGTTGTGTATATTTTGCAGTTTTGTTTGCAGGATGGATATGCCGGAAGCTTATTGTTAGTCAATATTTGGAGTTGGATAACTCACATGCGTGCCTATGACCAAATATGCGTATTGCATATTTAATCCCGTGGTATCTTTTTGACTATTTCTTTTTCCCATTTTCTTTACTTTGAAGTTCATTTTATTACATTGAGGAAAATGCAAAACTTAAGTATGGGGGAGGGAAGAAAATAGGAAAAATGATACGATTTTTAAAAATTTTAATTTTTAGTCTTATTTTTATTTTAGGTAGAATTTTCGGATTCAAGTAGCTAGTAGAAATTCGCCTTGATTGTCTATTTGTTTTCATACGTTATATATATATATATATATATATATATATATATATATATATATATATAAACAACTTGGGTATTTTAATAGTAAAAGAGGTTTTGAAATTTTTTGATTTGGACCAAATTACGAAAGTAATTCATTTTGGATTCGATAACATCTACTAGTGCGCATTATAGCCTTTTTCTACTAAATTGTGAAGATTCTTTTTGTATAAAACACATCTTTATATTTTATATTTTGCTATGAGTGTGCTGGTGATTATGTCGATTCTAGAACTTGTACTTATTATGCATTACGGTCAAAATCGCTCTCGAGTGATAAAAATATGTTCAAATAATAAGAGGCAATCGTAGGATTTAACCCAAATGGCCTTCCATTTTACATCTAATGTTTTTTGCTAACCACACCAGTTAGTTAACCACTTAATATGGACCCATTTGTTAGTCCTCACTTTTAGCACTAGATACCCTTAGTTACACCCTTCGAGTCAATCTTTTCGTTTTTGTTAAATCTAGAAAAATACAAAAATATTTTACACCTTAAACCTTAGCCAACCTATGTCAATGCTTATTGGTTTGTTGCTAGTTGTTTGGAGTGTTGGATTGTTTTTGATGATTATGAAGAAGCTACACTTTGTCATTCGTATGTACCATTTTCCAACAAAGATGAAGGAGACGTCTTTCTCATTTGTATTTTTTGTGGTGTATGCTCATACTAAGTGTGGGGGAGTTACTAATGTGATGATGATTATAGCCAATGTGCTATATTAGTATATTGATTAGCCAATGAGCTAAATTGAGTTATATATGTTTGGAGATCGATATGTGAAGAAGAGGAGATTATAATCATTTTCGGGATTGTGGTTTATTTGATGGCTAGCGACATGGAGGTTTAGACTTGACTTTATTTTTCTTTTTAAACCAATTTCATAAATTATCCCATGCCTTATCCATACCATTTTATAAACCCAAAGCCTTAACGTTATAACCCAAATAAAAGCCCTCTTTGATGAATTTATTTTATTTGTCTTGATACTTGTACAAGCTTATGGTAAAAAACATTAATCATGACTAGGCATTGAGTGATTTACATATACCCACCAATATATGTGTATTGAGTGAATTCTTAAAATCATTCGTGAGGTGTTTAGTTATGTTATCTAAAGTCATTTGGTTCATTTTTATAATTTTCACATATTAAAAGCAAATTAACAATTATTTCTCTTGAAGTGATTGTTAGATTTTTGGAACCACGATGTTGAGACCATTGAAATCGATTTTCATAAATGCTAGACCTACTCGAGGGCGAGTAGAACTTAAGTATGGGGGAATTTGATAACGCTCAAAATGAACATGTTTTTAGTAGCGGGCTAATAACCTATTAAAGCATCATACTTGTCACAAATGTCAGTTCGACGTAGCGAACAAAAAAAATAGCTCTTCTAGACATTAAACTTGAAATTGTTGTGTTCCTTTAAGTATTATGACCATTTTACCCTTCCAAATTACATAAATGGTTTCTGTGGGTTTGCAAAAATTGCATCTATCGTCCCTATTATTGATAGGGATTTTTCCGATGCAAATCCAATCCCTTAATTCTTTGATCCCAATTCAATTGTTGTTTGATGTAATAATAGAGCTAAATTACAAAAATAGTCCCTGTCGTTACAAAAATTTGCGTCCATCGTCCCTTTTTTTCAAAATTTTTGTTCCAATTTTTTTTTAATGCATTACTTATGAACCTCAAAAAAAGCTACCGACATTATATCAAATAAACAGTAAAAAGACCAAAAAAACGCTACCGACATTATATCAAATACACCACCAAACACATACATAAACAGCAAACAATATGATAAATAGCAAAACCATAACCCCTTCACAGACACACGAAAACAAAACCCTTGATCATTTTCAGTGTAACAAATCATCACATAAAACCTACACAAAAGTAATTTTGACAATTCTTAAAAAACACAAAACAAAAGCCATGTTGGTAGCCCAGCCCAGAGGTGAGGACATGCATCAAAGCGCAGAGCTCACGGTGAATCTAAACAACATCCATTTAACAATTACCACCGTGAATCTCTAATTGAGATCATTTCAATCAACTGTGTCAATTTAATTAGATTTTGGTTGGGTAATTTGGCTGATTGTTGAAATTAGGGCTTGTAAAATTGGGGGTTTTTTATAAAGTGGTTGCGGCTGTGTTAAGGTAATTATGCTACTACGAATGATACGGTTAAGGTGTTTGATGAAATGCTTGAGAGAGGTGGTGTGGCGGATGAGTATAGTTACTCGTATGTGATTAGTGCTTGCGCGCATGGGGAGGTGAAGGGATTGGGTGAGAAGTATCATGGGAGGGTTTTGGTTTGTGGGTTTGGTGGGAATTTGTTTGTGCGGACGAGTTTAGTGAATTTTTACGCGAGTTGTGGTGGGTGGGGGATGCGCGGAGAGTGTTTGATGAGATGGGTGAGATGGTTTATCTGCTTGTGCAGATATTGGTGATTTGAAAAATGGGGAAATGGATTCATTCATATATTGACAGGAGTTGGGATATTAATAACAAAGAATGTACTGTTCGTTAGAGGGACCATTTATGAATTTACCTTTTGGACAATGGATGCAATTTTTATAAATTTAAGGGTAAAATGGTCATCACAAATTTATTTGTCTTAAAGGAACATAACAATGTCAAGTTTAATGTCTAGAAGAGCTATTTTTTTTGTTCGCTACGTCGAACTAACATTTGTGACAAGTATGATGCTTTAATAGGTTATTAGCCCTTTAGTAGCGTTATTGTTAGTTTTGTGTATGATAATCGGTTATATTTACACATAATTGTTGCAAAAGTGCAAAAGAAGCGTATTTGTATGTGAATGTAGCTGGTATCGTAAAGGTGAAGAAATGATGATTTCATGCACATTTGGATAATTCAGGAAGAAAGATAGGTGAGGAAGCTCAAGGACTCAATGATTGGAAGCACAAGGATTTCTAAGTGTCTACATAAATAAATATCAAGTTTCTTCTTGGAAATCAACGTCGAAAGCAAAGAAAAAGGCACAAATCGAGAAAAGTCAAAGAAAGTCAATCACTGCTGTACGGAAGGCTCCCAGCCGATCGGTTGGAGCCCGCAGCCGAATCGGCTGGGGAATGGTCAAACACGTAACCGGATCGGCTGCGTCGCAACCGATCCGGCTGGAGAACCTGCATTACACTTTTACTCATTTATTGATGCCTTAACTTCTATTAATCATGGGAGTCTGATCATTTCCAGTTATTAACTTATTGAGGACGTTTTGGCTTGATAGTAAAGGATTCCTAGTGATACGCGTTCTCGATAACGCGCTGCTCGGGGTCAAAGGAACTTCCTTTTGTTTGATTTGTTGGTAAAACGTCGAGCAAGTTTTTCAACACCCTAGGCAAAGGAACCTAATCGTTGTAGTGTAGTATTAGGTAAGCCTCCTCGAATTGATATCGCTCTCTAGGGAATAGGAATGCTAGTGAGAAATTACTACGCTAAGGTTGGGGTTGAGGAAGATTATTTTTATCTTTTTATATTTTTAGAAAATGGAAAGGTACGAATCTCGGGTATTGGATTTGGGGGTTGGTATTTCACCGATTACTCTACTTATCTAATTATCTAAACTAAGGTGAGTGTAGTCTATGTCTATTGTTGTGTGCTCTTATGATGATTAAAATGTGTTTACTTAGATGCTATTACTCCCTAGTTATCTCCTATTGATGGTTGAATTGTCACGCCCTTATTCTTAACGCGTTGTGTCTTCTAAGGTCGTAGGGTATGCTTTATCCCTAACTCTTTGAGTCTACCTTAAGGTTATTGCCTACGAAATCTCTAGGATTCATAAACTAACTCTAAGGTTATCTTTGGATGTTTAGACTACAATAACTCTAGGTGATTATAAACTAATGTTCACAAAGATTACTCAAGCATTAAAACACAACGAATGACCTATCGCAATACTAGGTCAATCACAATTAAGATAAGAGACAACCAATCAATATTCAATACCTAGGTTTCATAGATCTAAGCAAACACACAAGTAAATTAGCCGGACATGGAAAACATGCAAGCATACACACAAACAATTGAAGACATAATTGAATTAATGAAGTAAATCACTTATCTTGTTGTAAAATAGGTATGGAACCCTAAGATATCGCCTAAGACAAACCTATGTTCGGTTTAGGTTTTACTCCACAAAACTACCTCTAAAATATCGAAAATTCAATTCTATATATAGAGTTACAATATGCGACGGCCACTTTTAATTGTGACGCCGCCGGTCGCCGCCATTAGGTTTTCGCCTTGGCCACGTCAACTCGTGACGGCCACCTTATGCTTGTGACGCCGCTCGACGCCGCCGGATCCAAATCTAGGCCGTCTCGAGTTGTGACGCCTACTCTTTTAAACCCGATGCCGCCACTTGTAAAATAGCAATTTGCTCTCGAGTCGCCTCAAGGTGTGTCGCGACGGCGCGCTATTAAGCCGTGACGCCGTCCCCTTCGGCCCAAAGACTTGAGTGTCTCGATTCTTGACTTTGGCCATTTTCTTCATATATTCGCGCTTTTCGTCCGAATAAGTGTCATTCCAAAGAATTTGCCTTCAAGAGACCTAAAAGTGAAAAGGAACGAAATTAAGTAGTAACGGATACAAAAGTGATCAATTAAGGGCTTAAATGACCCCTCAAAAGTGTATCTTTTAAATCCTTATCAAATATCCCTACACTTGGTATTTTCTTGTCCTCAAGCAAATGTCCTTTTAACCAATTAATTTATAAGTTAGGGGTCATGAAGCATTAGTTTAGAACAATTCACAACACGTATAAGCCCCGCAAAAGTGGTGTTTGGATACTCTCATCTCTCGGGTGTATATGCAATATATCAAGTTGGAAATGGAAGATAAGCACTCATTAACCGGTCCTAGTACATAGATTACCATAGGCTTGAGACTAGATCAAACCTCCATCGCTTTGGCGTAAGCACCTAGGAAAAACTATCCAAGAGGTCTTTTAAAGGGTTGTAACGTTAGGCTTACGGTAGGAAACAAAGGGTTTGGTGGGATAGGCGATTTAGTGGTGGCAAGTCAAAATCTTTATGTTACAAGCATGAGAAGAATGGCGCTATAAGCCAAGACTCGACACTCTAAACTCTAGATAACTTGAAACAAACAAACATAAATTTAAAGATAGATGTAGGATGGTAGCCCGTATTTTTTTTTTTTTTTTTATTTTTTCATACACTTTTACTCTACCATCCTCTACGATAACATCAAAATAATAGGGATTTATAGGCACATCCCTACACTTGAGTTTTTATTACTCTAACACTAATTTGACCCGAATTGAAAAGATCAAAACACTTGGAGTACATTATTACGCAAATAAAGGAATTTGAATTTAACGCTCCTTCCCGTCATTTCATAAAATTTAACTTTTCCCATGAGTCCCAATCGTCCCAAAACTGTGTACAAAGGATATGACTCGACTTAGCAACTTATGCAAGCAACTAGATAATTGAACTAAGGGTTTAGTATGATAACAATAATGCACTAAAAGTGAGTGCATACAAGGTAGGCTAAGGCGATTTGGGTGTACATTTGGGGTGGATTGTAAACAATGCTCTTCATTGATATTCCGAAACCGAAACATCACGAGAACCGCGAAAAGGATAGGCTCGAGGGGTTAACTAGGGTATCGTGTACTAAAGATGAGTACAACGCAAGGGTGTGGGGAATTACTCAACCGATGTGGAAGAAGTAATTATAATACGGGTATCAAACAAGGGTTATCCTAATGCCTCTTATCATTTAGTTATTCCTAACTACACAAGTGTAGTCTCACTAGCGATCTCGGAATGCATCACAAAACAAGTTCTAGAATCTATTATACTACCGGTACACACTCAAGCATTAAAGTGGAATGCTTTAATTCCTACAAATCTAAGGGCGATCCTCACATTTTGGGTGGAATTTAAGTGGTAAAGGGTTTTGTGCTAGTCATATAACTTCCTATCCATGAGACGCTTTATTAAGACTAATGGCCCACTCCTACATGTCATGAAAATTTTAAATTTGGTGCCAAAATTACCCTAACCGATATTTCTCATGGTTTATTACACAAATGAAATTGGACAAGGCAAATAGTCAAGGATAAGCATAGTTTCAAAGTTCCCGCTTTATTTTCCTCCCTACACTTAAACCGAACATTGTCCCCAATGTTCCCGAAAGTATCAAAGTTATGATAATGGAAGGTAATTAAAACGAAAGAAACTAGTACTCCCCGATTAGCTCGGTAGGATCCGTGTGAAGTAGTGGTTAAATTCTTCTCCAAGAAGAACGTATGCGTGAAAAGCTCCTTCAAATCTTATGTATCTTCTTCTTGATAAATAAAACCTGCACATTTGAAGAAAACAAACGAAACCTTCATGTAAAATCGGCGGTAACAATATATATATGACTCTACTAAACTAGGATATAATGCTTGTGGAATGGATGTTTACAGATTTTCGGAAAATTAAGACCGAAAATTCCAAAATTTATAAGTAGCTCGTAAAACGAGAAAAGTAGTAAGTTTCTTCCTCTCCTCCCGACACCGTCAGTTATGACCTTACGCCACAAGTTATCCCGACAAACCGGTCTCACGATTTTCGAAAAAATTCGAAAATTTATATCTTTAGAATCTGAAAAATTTCCGCAAAACATCCATTATGACTCGATACAAGCATTTGACTCGAACAAACACACATGTATATCTTTTAAATAATCGTAATTCTCATGTTCACGCTCTTTTGAAAACGTGTAATCCTCCCTACACTTATCCCTTTTGTAAAATACCTTTATATGTAATTAAGACGAGGTTAAAGACAAAATAAAGCATTTTACAAATTCAAACATGAGAATAAACAATCAATAAAAGATATACGACACACAAACAAGCAAACAATTAAGCATGGGTTGCCTCCCACGAAGCGCTTTTCTTTATTTATGAGTCTTGTAGCTAGACTCGAAGTCGTGCCCCTACGTGACTTCATTACCGTCACCTTCTTCCTCATGACGGTCTCTATTGGGGTTTTCCATGTTATAGTAATGCCCTATTATGCATCTTTCTAAGAAGTCATCTTCTCCCAATCCGCTCTATATTCCGTCCTAGTTTCAAGCAATCCTTATAGAACCCAAAATCTTATTCATCACATAATCAACTCCCTTCTCCTTATCTTCCTCATTCCTATAGTAGACCGATAGCTTAAGTTCTTTTCATCATTGGATAGTGATGAAAATTTCTCAATCTTAAAGGGCATTTGGTAGGCTACATCATCGGTCTCATCCTTGAATCTCACTATTCCTAACGACGGATCATAAGTCATCCCGTGTTTTCTATGAAAGGCTTTCCTAGAATAACGGGGACAAGCTAGGATCTATGGCCATACTAATATCATTCACAACTATGAAACCGTAGGAAAAGTGAAACTTCCTACATAGACGGGCAATCCCTTAACTCTACCAAGAAAATTGCAACTAACCCTAGGATTATCGGGATCTTGCCTAGTTGGGATAGGCTTCTTCATTACCCAATTATAGTAGGTGCTAGTCATGATATTTATCGGGGACTTGCGATCAATGTAGGCCTTTGCCACAAAAAGGTGTCCTATGCAACATGGTATGTTAAGATTCCAAGGGTTCCCAAACTTGATCCTAGGGCTTCTCCTAACATACATGTGACGGAGGTCTCGTACTAAGTGTGGGTGGCGAGAGAGTTCTTCTTCCGTAGGAAACTTATTGAAATAGTCATTGCCTACTTCATCTACTTCCTCGGTTGTTTCATTCCTAGGAGTTTCACTAACCTCAAGTACCGTCTCATGGTTCGCTTCGTCATTTGTTCTATTAGGTTTCACTAAGGTGATGGTATTGACGAATTGAACGTGCTTAGCTAACTTACTTGGGTCCTTAATCTCTACACCGAAAGCTTCGGGAGTTGAGATAGCGTTAACCTTCCTATCACTATTGGTCATGGCTTTCAAGAGGTTATCTATCTTCCTATCCATCTCGGTTTGTTGTTGGTTAAAACGGTCCAAGAGCTTAGCTATTTGAGCTTCTTGGGATGTGAGTAGGTGTTGCAACATCCCTTATATGTTTTGTTGGTTAGGGTCGTGAGATGGGGCCATGAGAAATCATTAGATGTGAATTCTTTGGTTTGTCCCCAATAAAGTCGGGTTTGCCCTTCCATGCTTCTCGCCCATTGAAAGTCCTAGGTCCGGTGTTGTAGGAATCTTCCTCCTGCTCCATTGGTACGCGAGGATGCGAGTCAACGGAAGCTTGTTCGGGGAGTCTTGTGCAAGTGCGAGTGTTATGAGGACCACTACATGGCTCACACAAGGAAGAAACTTTGTTCACTTGGCGTGAAGACTTAGGATTTTCGTAGGAGCTCATTAGGAATTTAACTTGATCTTCAAGCTCGAGCATCCTACGGTCGGAAGATTGTGAGTCAATGGGAGGCAAGGAGATTGCCTTTACGGTTTTGGGCAACTCACGGGGGTCATTCCAACTTTCGTTGTCATAGAGAGCAAGGTCCTCTATTATACCCCACGATTCTTCCGCGGTGAGATCACTAAGTTTTCCACCGGCCGCTTGGTCAATGGATCGCTTAGTAGGGAAGTTGACATGATCATAGAAGAGTTGGACTTGAAGCCAAAGATCAATGTCGTGATGAGGGACTCTATGGAGTAAGTAAATGAATCGAGTCCATGCTTCGTAAAGAGATCACCTTGACGTTGTTGGAACATCAAGATTTCATTCCTAAGCTTAGTAGTTCTCCCGGGGAAAAATTGAGCAAGGAAACGAGAGGTGAGATCATCCCAACTTGAGATGGAGCCGGCGGAAGTCGCCAAGCCAATTACTAGCTTGGTCCCGTAGAGAGAATTGGAAGAGACGCAAGCGCGTGGTCTCCCGAGTAGTAGCATCGAGGTCGATGGAATCGACGATTTTAAGGAAATCCTTAAGATGTCGATTAGGATCTTCGGAACGAAGTCCATGGAATGCACATCCGTTTTGCACCAACCGAATGGTGTCGGATCGAAGGGCCGTAGTTTGGGCTTGGTCGGGAAGCTCAATGGTGTTTCTATAGCCTAGGTGGCTTGGTTTTGAGTATTCACCAAGAGTACGGCCTCTTGGCGGGTCATTTGGTGGTGGGTTGATGAGTGGTGGTTGATTATCACCTTCCATGATGAAAAGTGATGGGGTTACTAACAAAGGTCACGAAGAAGGGGATGGACTACGAGGAAGCTAAAAATGAGAAAAAATCTTACTTGATAGGAATCAAGCAAGGAAACCTAAACGAGGTGGAAATCTAACTAGCTATTCTATTCCCGCAACGCGCCAAAAACTTGATACGCGCACAACGCGCGCTCGGGGTCAAAGGAACTTCCTTTCGTCGAGCAAGTTTTTCAACACCCTAGGCAATGAACCTAATCGTTGTAGTGTAGTATTAGGGTAAGCCTCGGGAATTGATATCGCTCTCTAGGGAATAGGAATGCTAGTGAGAAATTACTACGCTAAGGTTGGGGTTGAGGAAGATTATTTTTATCTTTTTATATTTTTAGAAAATGGAAAGGTACGAATCTCGGGTATTGGATTTGGGGTTGGTATTTCACCGATTACTCTACTTATCTAATTATCTAATTATCTAAACTAAGGTGAGTGTAGTCTATGTCTATTGTTGTGTGCTCTTATGATGATTAAAAATGTGTTTACTTAGATGCTATTACTCCCTAGTTATCTTCTATTGATAGTTGAATTGTCACGTCCTTATTCTTAACGCGTTGTGTCTTCTAAGGTCGTAGGGTATGCTTTTATCCCTAACTCTTTAAGTCTACCTTAAGGTTATTGCCTACGAAATCTATAGGATTCATAAACTAACTCTAAGGTTATCTTTGGATGTTTAGACTACAATAACTCTAGGTGATTATAAACTAATGTTCACAAAGATTACTCAAGCATTAAAAACACAACGAATGACCTATCGCAATACTAGGTCAATCACAATTAAGATAAGAGACAACCAATCAATATTCAATACCTAGGTTTCATAGATCTAAGCAAACACACAAGTAAATTAGCCGGACATGGAAAACATGCAAGCATACACACAAACAATTGAAGACATAATTGAATTAATGAAGTAAATCACTTATCTTGTTGTAAAATAGGTATGGAACCCTAAGATATCGCCTAAGACAACCTATGTTCGGTTTAGGTTTTACTCCACAAAACTACCTCTAAAATAATCGAAAATTCAATTCTATATATAGAGTTACAATATGCGACGGCGCCACTCTTTAATTGTGACGCCGCCGGTCGCCGCCATTAGGGTTTCGCCTTGGCCACGCCAACTCGTGACGGCGCCACCTTATGCTTGTGACGCCGCGGCTTCAACCTCTCGACGCCGGGATCCAAATCTAGGTCGCCCGAGTTGTGACGCCTACTCTTTAAACCCGATGCCGCCACTTGTAAAATAGCAATTTGCTCTCGAGTCGTCTCAAGTGTGTCGCGACGGCGCCGCAATTAAGCCGTGACGCCGTCCCCTTCGGGCCCAAAGCACTGAGTGTCTCGATTCTTGACTTTGGCCATTTTCTTCATATATTCGCGCCTTTTCGTCCGAATAAGTGTCATTCCAAAGAATTTGCCTTCAAGAGACCTAAAAGTGAAAAGGAACGAAATTAAGTAGTAACGGATACAAAAGTGATCAATTAAGGGCTTAAATGACCCTCAAAAGTGCTCTCAGATCGATACTCATATGCTTCAAGATTGAAGAAATTAATCACATCCATCTTTGCATATAAAGAGTTGCTCCATTGTACTTGAAGCTACACTCCAGAAGAGTCTTTGAAGCTGTAAACCACTGAATTTCTTTTTGAAGTTGGCTTAGACATGTCTTGCTCATTTTCTATGCTCTGCATTAGGTAACCAATTACCAACAGCTTCTAATAGTCCCTGTAGACATGAAATTAGATTAGGAGAAAATTGAATTATATTATTATGTAATACTTAATGTTTATAAAGTTACCAGCCTTGTGTGAATCTAATATCAGTGTTAATCATGTTCCTTGTTGTAGATTCAGATCATCATGGAGTAGTGACAAGAACCAACACCAGTTTTTAATGTTTTCAACATTTACAACAGCCCAAGCAATGGGATACATTTGATTGTTGGCATCCCTACCCATTGTTGTGAGCAATTCAGTGAGCAACTCACCTCTACATGTATGCTTCAAGAAGTAACCATCTAAAAATGATTCTCCTACATCCTTCCAACCACCCATTTTTCACACCCTTAAAACATATATAAAACCTCCTAAAATAGGTATTACCAGAACTCCTCTTCCACATCAAGTCTGCAAGTGGATCATGGGTTTGATTCTGACAGTGCTTGACTAAAGTACCCTTTGCTTGGCCTTTTTACACTGACCTAAACTAACATCAATTAAAAACTTCTCTCTAATTTGATCCTTCATCTTAATGTAGGGAATGAATGGGTCACTAATGATCTCTTTAGAAAAGTGGCAAGCAATCCATTTGTAAGTGACAAATGAACCTAGTTTGTAATTTCTAGAATATTTGTGTTCTGCATGGAGAGACTTGATTTGGAATGAGTGGGCAGTGCTCATCCATGATGCCCAAAGTCTAAAACCACAAACTGGAACATTTTTCTTAGCATCAATTATTTTCTTCCTTGTCCATTTAGGTGAGGTCTCAGGTGATTGCTTGTTTAAATTAGGTGATTGACTTTTAGAATAATGTTGTTCACTAGTTCCCTCCCCATCAGTGCTACATCCATCCCCTTTTTTTGCTTCTAATAATGTTTGGTGGGCTAAAGCTGACTTTTTTCTTAACATTTTCCTTAGGCAATTGATTCTTTCCTTTCTTAGCAGACTTGACAGACTTGGCATATTTACTAGTACTTGCATCAGGCTTAGCAGACTTAACAGTTCTAGGTGATTATGTATCATAATCTGCAAACAAATTCTTTTTGACCTTTTTATTTTACTTACTATACTTCCCAGCACACCTACCTCCCTCAACACTCCTACCACAATGTACTAGTAAACTCCTCCAATAATTCCTTTCAAACCATAATTTGTAACCATTTGCTACTCTATAGTTAGCTAAACCTAGCTTCAATTGCTCAGGGTGCTCATACCTCATACGTAAAACAGTTTCATTGGATTCCAATGGACCGTGGGGTCATGTTTTGGATATGAAACACCTTTTTGTGCGTTACAACTAAGGTCTATGTTAGCAGCATCAGGGTCATCTAAAGCCTCACCTTCTTTTTGAGGGACTGAATCATCAAGAAAATCCATAAACATCCCATGGTTGGTACACATTTTGTTTAGAAATGGGTATTGAGTGCTTAAGTTCTTAATCACTACATTCTCCTCCCTTCATCACGAAAATATACTTCATCAAATTCCTCACACTCATCACAACTATAGTATTCATCACTAGACCTACTACTTAAAACCCCATTTGCTTCTTCATTAATAAAGACCACCACATCATAATCAAAATGTTCAACATACCATTTGTATTTATACCCAACACTAAAAAATCTTCTACATCATTATCTGTCTTAAGTTCTTTAATGCCCGTATTTAAAGGTGTTCTAACAGACAAGAATATAACCTATAAATGTCGCCATTTAACTAAATTTACGATAACGCCACGTAAATCATGAAAGCATATACCTTCAAAATTGATATCGTTGATTTATTTTCATCACCTTGTACATATCTTAAAGGGCTAGGAATGAAAACCCCATCATGGTGTAACAATAAACACTTGATTTGCCATTATCAAAAAAAAAAAAAAAAAAAAAAAGAAAAAAGGGGGTTTGTAAAATTTAGGGTTTTAAATGAAATTAACAAATGAGAAACACTCATTAAAGTAAATAAACAACAGTGATAATGTTACCTCTGCACATCTTCTATGTTTTGTAAGGAATTGAACGAGTTATCAATTAGGGTTTCATAATTGGGGGAACACTTGGTATCGTATTTGTTTCAAAGGGAAAAACTGAAAAAGTCAACTACTTTTTTATAGTGGCGTGGATGGAATACATGTCATCAGTCAAATAAAGTGTGCAACAACTTAGGGATCGACAATTAGGTTGCCCGCAGTAATGAAGTCGACCGATTGATAAGTTGATAACCCTTACTATGTGCAATCAATCGCATGTCGATCGAAGGCGTTTTTTTTGTTGGTCGTCTGTACGATCGACAAAACACCGAAACCATTCCCACTTTCCAACTAAATTGTTAGCGTTACATGCATAAAAAAAAATCTTTTAATATTTAAAAAAATTATAGTTTATACTATATAAATGTTTAAAAAAAATGAAGGTCGCCTTATCAAGAAAAATCGGTCAGAGGTTGCTTGAAAAAAAGTTGATATGACAGGAAAAATGAAGGCCGCTAGTGGTCATTATTGTGTCCGGCCTTACACTTGTTTATTACGGTACTAGTAATCGAGTGGGCACAATACAAAATTTATGATTTAAGATCATTCGAGGACAAAACATTCTTTACATACCAAAGGATCAATCTCCATACACCATTTTTATTTGATCTAATGGATGAAATTAATCACAACAATTTAAAAACCTACTTTCATCCTTTTTATTTTTTCAAATATTAATATTTTTCAAACCGTTAATCGTTAAGTTTAAAAAATATCATTACAACAAGCATTTAATTATCATTCTATAGATAGACACTTTGATATACTTTCGACAAACTTTTATTCGTGTTTTTACTTTTTTTTTTTTTTTATATATATAGCGTTACTGAAATTTGAATGAAAAAAATCACATGTGAATTAAACAATAATTTGAATATTACATGTGATATTACTGTTAAATCATATATGATATTTAAATCACATATGATATGTATATCATATGTGAACACTAATATCATATGTACATTATATGTAAACACTAATATCACATGTGATATTACATATCATATGTGATTTAACATTAATATCACATGTGATATTCAAATTAGTGTTTAATCACATGTGATTTTTTATGCAAATCTTATGTTCGAAAAAAAAGATGAAAAAACGTGAAAAAAATGATTTTTTTTCTTTTTTCGAAAGTACATCAAAGTGTCCGTCTATAGAAAGATAATAAACGCTCGTTGCGATGGTATAATTCTTTTCGCTTAACGATTAACTATTCAAAAGATATTTAAATTATAAAAATATGTGAAATAATAAAATGTTTTTAATCTCAACTTTAATTTTTTTAAATGAAAAGTGATAATGAGTTTTTCAGATGTGAAAAAGTTTAGTATGTAAAATAACTCTTCTTAAAATTTATACTCCATACCAATTAGTTATTTTTATCTATGTTTTTATACAAGTAAACCTTAAAAGAAGAAAGTGATGAAAATTTATTCCGCACACTGTAATATAACAAAAACACATGTCGATCATCAAAGTATATATTCCATAAATTAACTTTAAAATCAGAAAAAAAAATTAATTTACTTGAAAGTAGCATATAAGTCATCCATGCATATTCTAAATCACATATATACAAGAACATGAATAATGACTAAACCATGAAAGCTAAGTAACGTGTTTGTCTGTATAACCTAATATTTTTTAGACTTGTTAAACTTAAATTATTAGGCTAAAGAGTACAAAAACCAATTAATCTTTTCTTCCTTTTTATTTATTTATTTATTTATTTAATTTGTCAAGTTTATTGATTTTGATACATTTAACAAACTTTTTGGTTTTACATAACATTTTTTAAATAAAAAATCACATAAATACTATATTTTGTGTCCATAAACATTTTATATACTAGCGAGTCATGCGATGCGATCGGACATCTTCCTAAATAAAAATTTCAATAAACCATACTTTATAATCTAAAACGCTTTATGTGACGATAAATTTGCAGATCAAAAGTTTCACGTCGCGTATTTTAACTCTTTAGAATATTATAGTAGAGTGCATCAGCGTTAGATGGCGGGTATCAAGTAATAAAATTTTGGCAAAAATGTTTTCAATTTTATGTTTTCTCTTACAATAACTTTACTAATAATAAAACATAATGAGTTTGAAGAACTTTAAAAGAAGTGATGGATAATATCAAACTAATTCATATAAAACAATTGAAAGTGGCGTGATTTTGTGTTGCAGAATAATAATGTTATGAGGTTATGGTCAAAATAGTTGATAGTGGTCGTAATACAAGTAAGTAAAACATTTTTTTATAAAATATATATATATTTTTGAACATGTTTGATCATTAATATTGTTTATTACATTTGTCCCATATAGATAAAGATATAAATAAAGAGTAGTTATAATGTATACATCTTGTAAAGTATATATATTTATGAAAAATGTTTGAATCATTAATATTGTTTATAACACTCATCCACATAGAGAAGATATAAATAAAAGGACGCTTTATAATGTAAAGAAAACTTACGTGTTTAAGAATCATTTAGAGTTATCAATGAAAAGTATAATAATTAATATACTAATATATTAATCATTGAATTAGCACTTAAGACTTTGCACATTTGCATCATTTGTCTTAAAAATTGTCCCGACTTTTACAAAAATCGTTTTTTACTTTTGTGGTTAATTTTATTTAAAATAATTCAAAATTTATTTAGATTGGTTATCAAACACTATTACGATATAATAATTGTTTTAACTTTGTAGTTTGCATGCATTTTAAAATCATATTAATTTATATGTGCATTTTGCATTAAAACTAAACTAATTCAAAAGAAATAATAAATGAAGCATTAAAATGTTATGGAAGATAAATTAGTAAAAGCTATTTATTGTTTACATTATCATTAAAATTTGTAATGCTTAAAAAAAACATTAATAACATCTTAAAAATTTTTATGAGAGATGGTCATCCCTCCATTATAAATAGTATAGATATAGATATAGATAGATATGTGTAATATGTATAAAATCAAATAAATTGTCACTTGTGAATTTACATCTTTGCATCATTTGTCTTAAAAAATTGTCCCGACTTTTACAAAAAATCGTTTTTACTTTTCTCGGTTAATTTTATTTAAAATAATTCAAAATTTATTTAGATTGGTTATCTAAACAAGATACGATATAATAATAGTTTTAACTTTAGTTTTGCGATTTATTTTAAAATCATATTCATTTATATGCGTTTTTGCATTAAAACTAAACTAATTAAAAAGAAATAATAAATAAATCATTAAAATGTTGTGAAAGATAAATTAAGAAAAATTTATTTATCGCAGACATTATCGTTAAAATTTGAATGCTTAAAACACATTAATAACATCTTAAAATAATTAGGAAAGAGTGTCATCCTCCATTATAAGTAGTATAGATATAGATTAAAATTGTTATATTTTGTATATGTCAGCGTTTTTATTGAGACATAAAATCTAGAAAATTGATAGGCACCAGCATGTGTTGTGGATAAGATGCGCAGCCGTAACAGTTTACTTCAATAAAAATAAATATTAATACAGTAAATAAATAAATATTCTTTAAAAAAAATGGACTATATGACGAAACTCGACGCCGTCCTGCCTACCTTTTTTTTTCTAGCCAAATACACGTCATAACCTTTTTTTCCTAATTCTTCTTTGATGTACTTGACAATTGACATTATCTGTCGAGTATAGGAAGAAAAAAAAATATTGCTTTGTAACATTTGTGTGTTTGACGGACATGAATAAATGATCAACTAGATTTTTTTCATTTCAAACTTTAATCTTGATTGAGAAATAATACAGGTAGTATTTTGGTTTAGAGATCGAGCTATAGACAATCATGTTAAATTTTGGGTTGGTAATCTGTGGCAAACATATCATTCTATCAATTACTAATGACTTTCAAGGTGTGGCTTATTGCGGGATTAATTACGGGGGTTTAACCCGACAGAAGGATAAAAGATTTAAAGCCCAAGAAGTTTCATGACGCTTTCTTCGCTTCGTTGATGAGTCTCTACTAGCCGTTAGAGGTCTTTAGTGTAGAACTTAATCTCCTATTTAATAAGTCCCTTTATCTAGGTTACATACACTGAGTGTGCAATTTTGATCACTCTCTTCTCTTCTCTTGATCATTTCACCGATCTTGTCTTCTTTTACACTCATATGATTATTGTCTCATTGACATTAATCTAATCTTGTAACATTTGGATATTATTAATCTAAGTCGACTATCGCAGCCAGATCCGAATAAAGGCTCATTGTTTATCTCTCGTCAGATATACTTTCGTACATGGTATCGTAGCTTGTGCTCATTGATTCTCTTTGGCAACAAAGGTGTGGTTTGGGGTTATTGCTATTGGCGTAATCACCGGTTATCTTCTGTTACAATTTACCCTAGACTAAGTGAATCTAGGGTGATTGTGATTTGTTCTTCATTGATATTTCTCGTAAGTCTAAGTCTTATCTTCTCTTTAAACATACAAGACTTAAGTCTCGTGGTGCAAACGGTAGACTAACATCTTGATCTACCACCTCGAGTGGTACGAATACCGCCTGGTTTGCCCTAGTCCATGTGCTTGGTGCTTGTTGGTTCTTATTGCTAAGTCTTATTTACTTGTCTATTTACTCTTATTATTATATCCATCTGGGTTCTCGTCTGCCTTATTATCTCTCGTCTTATTGTTTATATTATGGCTATTGGTGATGATAATGTTGGTGGTGGTGGTTCCACCGAGAAAAGCTTATCTTTGGTGATGCTTTGTATTTACACCCCAATAACACCAATGGTACTCCCATTATTTCTATTAAACTCACTGAACCGAAAATTATAAAATATGGAATATGGCCATGACATTTGCCTTAAGGAACCATAACAAGTTGGGGTTTATTGATGGTACTTGCATAAGAAATGATTCTAACCCGCCTTGCTAATCGGTGGGATACTTGTAACTCTGTTGTGGTCACTTGATCCTCAACTCTCTCATTCAATTATTTGTTTGGTGCTATTTATTCTAAAACCGCTATGAAATGTGGAATGATCTTAAAGATACCTATGATAAAGTTGATGGTTCAATTTATTTTTAATTTGCATAAAACATAAATTCTCTTAGTCAAAATGGGTCCTCTCTTGCTCGATTACTATAACAATCTTAACTCTTTATGGAAACAATTTGATTGTATGATTAGCTTGCCTCCTCGCACTTGTGTAGTCTCGAAAACATTTTGAAAGACACAATCGACTAATCAAGTTAATGCAATTTCTTATGGGTCTTGATGACTCCTATGTTCCCATCGAAGCAATATTTTAACCGAGATCCTTTACCTAATGTCAAAATCGCTTTCTCTGTTGTCTCCGGAGAAGAATCTCACGTAAACGTCTCATCCGGGAATAGCTCGCTAAAATAAATGCTACGACTTTTGCCGCAAAAACTTCGATGGTGGAAAATTCTTTGATAACAAAAGAGGTTTTAATAACAAAGTGTCGGTTTTAATAATGGTATGACTCTAATAGCGAGAGGACCAAACATGAACCTCAAATGTACTAATTGCAAAAACCCGGTCATACTGTTGATAGATGTTATGACCTTGTTGGGTATCCTACTTGGATATGTTAAAAGAAATTTTAATGGTAAACCTTTCAAGAAGAATGTTTCACTGAAACCAATTGTGTCACCGATAATAGTGCTAGCAACTCTCCTGCCTTGTCTAATGAATGACTCTCGAGACTTATGAGTCTCCTCAATGACAACAATGTGTCATCTGCAAATGCCAACTTAAGGTGTAAAAATTTTCGTGAACCTTCTTTAATGGCGTGTCAAGTTTAATGTAAACTTCAACAAGTTTTTAACAACAACACTAAAACCTTATCCGAAACATCATGCGGGTTGGATTGTTGATTCGGTGCAAATCAAGACATGATCGTATTCGAAATTTTTTAATCAATGTTGTTAACATTTCAAATCTTGGCTTAACTGTTGGACATCCCAATGGTACTCGTGCCTTAATTACTAAAATTGGTGATTTAAAGGTCAATAATGACCTAACTCTTTTGATGTTCTTGTTGTTCCCGAATACAATGTTAGTTTACTATCTGCTCATAAGATTGCTAGAGACAATAAGATGTTTGTTGGGTTTAATGAATCTAATTGCTATATACAGATTTACATCAAAAAGGATTGTGGGATTGGTAAACAATACAATGGATTATATATATTTGATATAGATTCTACATGTAAGATTACTTCTAACAACCGCATATCTGCTTTGTCATGTCTCTAAGAATCTCGGCATCAAAGACTTGGTCATCCTCCGACCAAGTCCTACACATACTTAAACCCACTCTTAAATTTGATAGTTCATCCGAACTGATCATCTCGTGATACTTGTAATAAAGCTAAACAAACCGAGAACCATTTCCTTTAAGTGAACATAAATCCACTAAAATTGGTCAACTTGTTCACCTTGATGTTTGGGGACCATATAAAATCACTAGCGAGATGGTTATAAATATTTTTAACCATAGTTGATGACTATTCCGTAGCGCGGGGGTCTATATGCTTAAGGGAAGGATGATGTTTATGTTTCCATTGTTAACTTTACTCATATGCTATCAAATCAATTTGAACACAATGTCAAAGTTTTTAGAAGTGATAATGGGATGAAATTTGTCAATAATAAACTTCAACAATTCCTTCATGAAAAGGAATTTACATCAAACCTCTTGTGTTTATACACCACAACAAAATGGCATTGAGAAGGAAACATAGGCATCTCCTTAATGTTGCTAGATCCCTTATGTTTGGGGAATTACCTCTATATCTTTGGCCCGAATGTGTTCTAACCGCCGCTATGTCATAAACAGTTGCCTCTTCGCCTTCGTCTGCAAGTCCCCTTCTTCTTTGTGTATGGGCATGACCTTTCACTCTCTCTCCTTAGAGTCTTTGGTCGCTTATGCTATGCCACTATTCTCAACATCTCGACAAATTTGGTAGTAGGTCCGAAAAAGTGTTCTTATTGGTTACTCAAATGAAAAAAAGGGTTATAAACTCTTGAGCCTAGAAACAAAAATATCTTTTATTCCGAGATGTCAAATTTTATGAAACTGTGTTTCCATTCAAAATGAAAAACTCTGTGTCAAAACCTTTTGTTGAAACTTATGTGCCTAAAGATTTAAACCACAAGAATTTCTTTGACTCACAAACAAGTCCCAATGATGAAGGGAGAGTGACATCCTATGATGATAGCACAGTGGTAAGTCATCCTACTAGGATTGATGAACCAGTTGCAACATCTATAGATGATAATACACACCCTGAGGGCAACATATCACATGAATCACATCCTGCCGATGCATCTTCCGATTCTCGATACATCATCCGATTCTCATTGAACAAGAAAGAGGCTTGCCACCACTATCGCTAGAAGGTCAACTAGAGTTTCTAAGTTGCCCAAGAATATAAATGACTTTATTGTTGAAGGAAAAGTCAAATATGGGGTTGAAAAAGTTGTTAATTACTCTAATCTTAACAAGGATAACTATTGCTTTGCTTCTAGTCTTAATAAAAGTATTGAACCTACATTATGAAGAAGCTATCCTCGATAGCAATTGGGTAGATGCTATGAATTCAAATTGAGGCCCTAAATGAAAACCATGCTTGGGATATAACCGATCTACCTCCTAATAGAACTCCCATTGGTTACAAATGGATTTTAAAATCAAATACAAAGCCAATGGTGAAGTTGATAGATACAAGGCTAGATTAGTTGTTAAAGGCTACAACCAAAGGGAAGGAATAGACTATGATGAAACTTTTTCCCTGTTGTGAAAATGTCTCATCGTTAGATGTCTTATTGCCTTAGTCAAAAAACAAATGGCCTCTTTTTCAACTTGATGTTAACAATGCTTTCTTGTATGGAGATATTGATGAGGATATCTATATGACCATTCCCAGGGGTTCTCAGAATGAGAACAATAAAATAAAGTCTCAGAACTTGTCAAGTCTCTATATGGCCTAAAACAAGCTCCCGTGAAATGGAATGAAAAACTTGTCGTTGTTTTAAAAGAAAATAACTTTGTTCAATCATAATGATCACTCCTGTTCACCAAAACAGAGAATAACAAGTTTATTGCTCGCTTGTCTATGTGGATGATATTGTTCTTATCGAAACCGTATTGATGAAATAAATAATTTTAAAGAGTTTCTAAAATCCAAATTTCATATCAAAGACTTGGGAAATCTAAAATATTTTCTTGGCATTGAGGTTTTAAAAGCGGAATGACATTTGCCTTTCTCAAAGAAAATACTGCCTTGAACTCCTCAAAGAATTTGGTCTTGGGTGCAAACCTGTGTCCACTCCTATGGAACCCAACTCGTGCTTCCATACATTCCCACCGCCGATGACCCTTGCTTGTCAACATCATCGGTTATCGGGTTACTTGGGAAACTTATCTATCTCACCCATACAAGACTGACATCTCATACTCGGTTCATTGTCCGCACAATATATGCATTCTCCTTTAAAGTCTCATCCGAATGTGCCTCAATGTTCGAGATATCTAAAAGGAGCTCCGTGAAAAGGTCTAAGGTACAATTTCAAGAACTCAAAATCATCTTGAAGGATATAGTGATGTCGATTGGGCAAAAATGCAAGAAACCGAAAAATCATCACGTGTTATTGTGTTTTCTTTAATAATTGTTTAATCTCATGGAAAAGTAAAAACAAAATACTCTTTCAAAATCTTCCACGTATGCGAATATAGATCTATGTTCATCGCTTTCTGTGAAATCATTTGATTCAAAATCCTAAAAGACCTTAAAGTTGATATCAATCTTCCTCGATCTTTTTGTGATAACAAATCGCTTTACAACTTCGATCAACCCTGCTTTTCATGAAAGATCAAAACACTTTGAAATTGATGTTCACTTCATCGTGAAAAAATTGCTAGAGGTGTTATAAATGCTAAAAGATTGGCTCTTCAAACCAAACTGCAGACATACTCACAAAGAACCTCCCCGCTCTATCAAAGATAAATTTTGTGTGAAAATTGATATTGTTTGATATGTTTGCTCATCGATTAAGGGGAATGTTAAATTTTGGGTTGGTAATCGTGAAACATATCATTCTATCAATTACTAATGACTTTCAAGGTGTGGCTTATTGCAGGATTAATTACGGGGTTTAACCCGACAAAGGATAAAAGATTTAAAGTTCCAAGCTCATTTCTCAAGCCTTCTTCGTTTCACTGATGAGTCTCTACTAGCCGTTAGAGGTCTTAGTGTAACTTAATCTCCTATTTAATAAGTCCCTTTATCTAGGGTTACATACACTGAGTGTCTGATCTTTTGTATCACTCTCTTCTCTCTTGATCATTTCATCGATCTTGTCTCGTCTTTACACTCATATGATTATTGTCTCATTGACATTAATCTAATCTTGTAACGTTTGGATCTTATTAATCTGTTCGACTATCGCAGCTTTAGATCCGAATAAAGGCTCATTGTTTATCTATCGCATATACTTTCGCATAAATCATATCAATTATATATTGGCGTAGTTATATTTAGTCAAAAGAGAATTCCGAAAAGTTATTGAAAGTTATGATATTAGTTATAGCGATAGCTTGTATAGTTTTCTAAATTTGAGAATCACTTTCCTCATACCATTTTTCGACCCAATATTAGTCTAGTTTAAACAAACTCTATACGGAATAATTCAAGAAACTCTAAGAACTTTGACTTAGAAAATTCTTGTATACGTTTTGTCTTGTTTTAATTTGGCTACAATGCAATTGACGTGAATTAGTTATCATATATTCTATTGTAAAGTGTTTGTTGGGAAAACAAGTATGGTCAAGCATATTGTCTATAGGCTTGGACATTGACCACGGCACCTTGCAATGCATGACCCCTAAACCTCCTTGATTTATATAAGTTTGCATGAGTAGGCCTGATTACGGTTTGAAAATCAGACCGAGCCAAAAACTTATTTAGCCTGAAACACCAAGCCGAAATTTTCGGTCTGCATTCTATTATGCTCGACCCTTTGCATATCTTAATTCCTAATATAACTTGATACAATATTAAATATGAAATCATCTTACAAAATAACATGATCAAACAAAATTGCACATTGATACTTATTTTGACAAAAAATCTATCTTTCCTATAAAAATATCTCAATATTCTTTCTTTTTTTATTACATCATCATCATCTTGAATAAAAATACGTACTCAACCAATGGGAATTTCCCACCATTCACGTCTCTACAACAAACAAATAAAGCCACCATTTTCCACATCATCTGTTGGCCCGCAACTCTATGATAAGAACGTTGGACACCATTATATTTCTTCAAAAACACTTTCCTTTTTTAAACAAAACAAAAACACACACTAGTTTCACCTCCAAAAACACACACACCATGACAATCCAACCATCTTCACCACCACAGCAACAAGAAACCAAGAAACACAAACATTCCTCAAGAAGACACAAAAACAAACACACCCATGTCACCATTAACGAGAAAACACCATTAGTACCCAAGAAACAACGTGCACACAGTGAGTTCAATGGAGCATCAATGTCGGGTGCCATAATGAACCTGTCAACAACTATCATTGGAGCAGGTATCATGGCCTTACCTGCGACCATGAAAGTGTTGGGACTTGGTCTTGGAATCATAGTTATAGTTCTTGTTGGGGTGTTGTCTGAAGCAACTGTGAGAATCTTGTTGAAGTATAGTAGACAAGGCGGGTCAGATTCTTATGCGGGTTTAATGGATGATGCTTTTGGTGATGTTGGTAAGAAGATTCTGGAAAGTTGTGTGGTGATTAATAATCTTGGTGTTCTTGTTATCTACATGATTATTCTTGGTAAGTTTTTAATTTTTTCGTGTATTCAAACTGATTATTTGCTTATTTTAAAGTTAAGTGATTATTTGATTATTGTGATTATGGTGTTTGAAAGTGTTTATCTGATTGTTTCGCTTTTGTAAGTGATTGTCTGATTATTGCTCTTTATTATGGAGTATATGATTATTGCGGTTTTTAAGTGATTATTGCGTTTTTGGAAGTGATTATTTGATCATTGCGTGTTCAAGGTGATTATCTGATTATGGCGTTTTGAAAGTGATCATTTGATTATAGCGTTTTTTTAAGTCGGGTATATATAGTTTTGGTTTTCTGGTATAGTGAAACTGATTTGTGTTTTTATGAGTAACTCGACTTTCTTGAATCATTATTTTTTGTGTTAGCTTTTCCGAGATAGATTATTTGATTATTGTGTTTATGAATCAGAGACTCGGAGATATTAGTTGTAATCAGTTTACTATTTGTAACAAAACTTAGATTACGATTGTTATTGGTAAGTTTTTGAAGTTTCCTTTTGAAAGTGGTTATATGATTGTTGCATTTTTAAGTGGGTGTAACACTGTAATTAGCTTTCATTATTTAGCTGTGACATATTTAGTTTAGGAGTAGATGTAATTATATGTTTACAAGCCGGGATTTTACATGTAAATCTGTTGGATTTTGTTTGCCGTGTTATTAGTGAATAATTAGTTTAGGAGTAGTTTTAATAATCGTATTAGTATGTATGGGGTGATTTTACATGTAAATCTGTAAATAACTGGAATAAAAGTTGCATTGAAATGAGATCAGAAGCCTTTAAAAGCTGTAGCTTTACATTGAGCTACTAACAGATTGCTCTAACTGAAATAACTAACTTAACTAACATCAGTTACATTTTTGACACCTCAGCATACTCGTATCAAGTAGAATCCTCATTTTGTGGATAGATGTGCGAGTCTTTCGCTGTCTTTGAACCGTTTGAGCCATGTTAAAAATATTTGTTCATAATACATACTGAGTTATGACAATTAGTTGCAACAAAACTTATTTATAGTATAGTTGGATACCACGCATGCATGTGGCGATAAATATAGTTATATAATAAATATAGTAAATGAATTGCTAACCCAACTCTCCTCGCAATTCCCTACCCGCTTAGTGAATTCATTTCACAACACTCCTAATGCATATGTGTTAGTTGTATGTGTTTGTTTGGGTTTTCCGTATCTTTCCGTGACATCATTATTCCCGCATGTAAAAGACCTTCACAATCTCTTACCCATCAAACATTTTCCCAGAAGTAAATGATTTTGATAAATAAAGTTTGTATTGATTGAAATAAATGTTAAAGTTATAAAAATTTGAATAAAAATAAAATAAACCTACTAAAAATGTAAAAACTAAAAACTCATAAAAATATATCAAAATGGATGTTTAATTAAAGAGCACAAAATTTTAAAAAATATGGTGAAATTAGATCATAAAAAAATTAAACGAATTAAAAGATATTTAAATTTAAAAATAAAGGTGATTAATTAGTTAAGAAATGACATGTCTCACCCAATTATTGGAGCTCCTTATTTTAGTTTGTTGGAGCTCCTCACTTTTGTTATTTTTAGTTAGAGAAGTGACACATGTCACTCAATGATTGAGTTCTTATCTTAATTTTTTGTGGGCGCACAACTTAAATGCTTTATATAGTAGTATAGATATTGAGTGGTCATGTTACTCGTAAAGTTTCATGCAACTAGAATTTGTTTTCCGTAATCAGTTTTGAGCAATTAGTTCAGAAGTAGTTGCAACACAAGTTGTGTTAATTATCTTATTATTTGAGGGTCATCATGCATGTTAACAATTAGATAATCAGAATGCTTATGAACACTCAAAATGCCGATTTATAGAGCTTTAAACAACGAAAAGCACATCCAAACACTTTGTCCACTTTTATATGTTCATTTGAATGGTCTTTTCCAGGTTCCAAAAGAACAGCCTAAATTTGACTAAATTAAGTCAACAATTGTCAGTTCAACATAAAAGTCAACCATTCAAAGTTATTTTGCTGATTAGTTTTGTGTTTGTTTGAGTTGTGAAATGAAGGTGATGTAGTGGCTGGATCATCTGCAAATGGGGTGCACCACCCGGTCTATTAGAAGGTTGGTTTGGACCACACTGGTGGACCGGCAGAGTCTTTGTTCTTCTAGTCACAACTATTGGTGTCTTTGTTCCATTGGCATCCCTCAAGCGAATGGGTACACACTATTTAATTACACACACATTCTATCTCTTACTGTTTTAAGTACTTATATCGATTGTACATAACCTATTTGCTATATGCAGATTCACTGAGTGTTACATCCAGCTTAGCTGTTGCCCTAGCCGTCGTATTCTTATTAATTCTAGCAGGAATATCAATCTTCAAAATAATAAATGGAAGCCTCCCGATGCCAAGGTTACTTCCAGATATTACAGACATTAACTCTGTCTGGAACCTCTTCACTGCAGTCCCCGTTCTTGTAACCGCCTATATCTGCCATTTTAACGGTATGCCTAAATACCAAATCATACATTAAGTTAAAGGGAAAATTATGAATCTAACTCATTTGGTAAAATTTGTAACAAGTCCTACTATGTATGGTTAAATTAGTAGTTTTCCATGAATTAGATCAGTTGCTTCACGGATGAATGATTAACCCTTTTATGATTTCATTGGCAGTGCATTCTATTGGCAATGAGCTTGAAAACCCTGCGCTCATCGAACCAATTGTACAGATATCATTGGTTTTATGCACACTCGTGTACATAATGACTAGTTTTTTCGGATTTATACTCTTTGGTGACTCCACAATGGGAGATATATTGTCAAACTTTGACTCTGATTTAGGTGTTCCTTTTAGTATTGAGCTTAATGACATAGTCCGTGTCAGCTACGCTCTACACCTAATGCTCGTTTTCCCACTGGTATTCTATGCTCTGCGCCTTAATGCGGATGGGCTTTTCTTTGGATCATCTCAGATACCTTTGGAATCAGACAACAAGCGGTTTGCTATCATTAGTGCAGGTCTACTTTTGGTCATATACTTGGGTGCTAATTTCATACCAAGTGCTTGGGATGCTTTCCAGTTTACAGGAGCAACTGCTGCTGTTTGCATTGGGTTTATTTTCCCTGCTTCAATTGCTATAAAGTACGTAGTGATATCTTTTTTTCTATATAGTTGTATGTTCTGTGTTATTAAGAGCTGGTTTATTAACTGATGTGTTTTGTGTGTTCTTAGAGATGTTCATGGAATAGCTACGAGAAGAGATAAGATGTTGGCTGTTTTGATGATTGGTTTAGCTGTCTTTGCAAATGTGATAGCCATATATAGTGATGCATATGCCTTGTTCAAGAAAAAGCCGTCCCCTACTGCGTGATTTGAGACAACCAATCGAGTTTGTGTTCAACAAAAATCATCTCCTGCTGATTGATTTGAGACGACCCAATTCGGGTTTTATGTTGAAGATGGAGCCAAATTTTGTATAAATTGATTCTGTGTTGTATAGTTTTTGTCAAGTGTAAAGAGTCAAGTGTAAAGAGCCTCATTTGAGCTCAAAATTTGTAATATAGATGTTGTATGATATTGTTGTTGCATATTGGAATTTTATAAGAAAATATTGGTTTATGATCAGTTCTGAGTTTCGACAAAAAATATCAGTTCTGAGTAATATGACTACTTTCATGTTTTCCTAAACAAGTTCCAACCATATAAGTAATTAACTATACATTCACTTGCTTGACAATATCATAAGGACATCGGCTCATCAAATGGAGCGCTATTCCATGATATCGGCACATTTTATTTTACGGTTTGTACTACAACTACAATATCCGTTATCTTTAAATGAAATCGGGTGGACAAATAACTTGTATACATACTTGTGCATTTCTTCATCATGCAAACAGTACTGCTCATCTTCATAAACTTGAAAAAGTTGGCGCTTACAGTAGAAAAAGTCAATATAACAGTATTGTTCTTCAAGGACATACCCTTGAAACTCTATAATTTCCTATCTTCTTATTAGCTCATACCACTCGATGAACAACAACGGACTAACACCAAAAATAGCTAGCTAGAGTCCCAAGTAATTAAAATTGTGTATGAATTAGTTTACATCTAACAGACAAACACGAGCCAGACTTCAAACCACTCATCAGCTGCCCTTGATCTTCACGAGAATTCAGTGTGATGTGACCATAGCCTCGAGTAGTAGCTTCATTTGATCAGGCTTTGAGTGAACCAAGTTTTATGCTATAAAACGCGCAAGATATCACATAATTTACAGACATGCGAATTGATCTGGTTCAGGCTGAGCCTCCAAAAGGGAGTGATATCGTGAACTTTGTTGCACTCAATCAGCAACCACAAAGCCAGCCATAACAACGAATTTGCAGCCTTGAAAAATATGGTTAGTCTTAATTGAAGAAATACGTGGACTTCAAAACCTCCTTAAGGTCAAAATCGCCCCTTTCGGGCAACGGTGGAAATTCCAGTTTCGGGAAAGACTTCTGGAAACTCTCCAACAGCTGGCATAAAAAACCCCACCTCAAAAAAACGCTGATAAATGGCTATAAAATCAAAAAAAACCCAAAGGGCAAAACAGTAATTCAACTCAAGTACTTACATTTTCTAGAATGGGTGCCTCGTAAAGTTCAACAAACTTTTCTCTAAGGATCCTATTCATCTCATCAACGTCAGACGATGTGTCCAAAAGGAGTCGTGTACTCCTGCAGCAACATATTTATATAACACAATGAGATATATTCTTTACAAAACATGACAATGTACAAGAGTCAAACACTAGTCAACCTGCAAAACTTAAACCAGCCTCTTTACAAGCAAGAGCCGTCATCATCATATGGGACCCATCAAGAAAGTGGACAAAATTTGGAGGAAAAGCCGTTCTTTGTCGCTAACCATAACTTTATCAGTTTCTCTTTGTAATGTCAATACTTGAAGAGATGTCTTTATCTGCATTCATAAGGAACGAAAAAACTAATGAGAAATTAAATTATAATCAGCGAAAGTCAAATTACAGAGGTATGACTTTATGACTTTAAAAACTCACAAGGTGTCTTCCTAATTTGCGGTAGGGTTGTACAACAGGAAGTCCAAGAGGAGTAGTCCATTGTACAGGATTGTTTTTCATAGCTATAACCTACAGAAACAAACAATCAAATTTGGAAAAGATAATCAAATACTAAACATACTAAGTTGACACGAATAAAAATTATACTATATACCTTTGCACAATCACCAAGCCAAGTCATAATACTGTGCAGCTTCAAACATTTCCCCAAAGCAGTTAATGTGGTCTGCAAAGAGAGTATTATTTACAAAGTAAAAACCGACAAATTAGATAATATCGACCAACTGCTAGACATCCATATTTACATACTTTTGCAGCATAACAAGAAGCAGCAAATAACTCTGCATCATCTTCAATGGCACAACGCTCTTTTAACCTTCTTTTAATTTGGTCACGAGCACCAATATATGTGACACCATACACTGACGTCATCACTGTTTGCTTAACTAACTTCCTGTCCACCTAAGCATGCCATTCACAACATAAACAAGTCAAAATAAATAGATATTACCAGAAAAATAACATTTTAACTCATAATTTCATGAATATATACCTGGTCGACTAACATTCGTGCATGCTTAGCATTTGGATCAGTTGTTGGGTCCCCCTCTGCATCTCTCCGCGTAATTTCAATCACTCTGATTCAGCAAAATTTTCATATTAATATCGACCTTGAAAGGTTTTAAGAATCAGTAATTATTAAAAAAAGATAACATGACAGGAAAATGGGTAAGAGGTAACCTAGTAGCAATCCCTGAGTAGACATCAGCTGGCTTATCTCCTTCAACTAGATTGACTGCAACCGCTCCTAACTGCATGAGTGAAAAATTCATGTGTGATTGTAAGATCCAACTGATATACTTAAAAGGGTGTTTGGATTTGGATTGTATAAGCTTAAAATCACAATAAAGGTCAAATAATTATAGTTTCATACCCACTACAACAGAACTGATTTATCGAAGGCTAAAATAAAATGACCTTTTACCATTCCTTAAACTTAACCTGAAGAAACTTTGAGTCCATTTCCATAATATCTTTTCTCTTCACAAAAATGCAATATTTTCTATTTTACTTGTCAAAACTTATAAAAATGATTTGCCAAACATTTGATATCTAATTACAAATATTTCAATGACCCACATAAAATATATCTCCTACATCCAATTTTATTATTTAATATCACATAATCACTCTCAAAAGGCGCACCTAAAAACCCTAACGTTCTTATTGACAAATGAGCCTTAAACTTAAAAAGTAATTAGATAACATATCTTCAGGTGCTCCTTAAACTATAAACATCTACAGACCAATTGAAAAATTTACAATGAGTAAAGAGTGAAGATCATACCTTGTCCCTCCCAAGTGCAGCATAATGTTGTAACCCATTACACGAACCATCCTAAAAGTTTCAAACCAGAATATCCACAACTTAAATAAAGTAATTACACAAATTAACTTCTTAAACATTATTTTATACAAAACCAAAAATAGTTCACCTGATGAACAGGCATGTATGACAAAGTAGTCTCAGGCGAAGAACTTCTTAAAGCTTCAGCTAAATTCATACATGTAGCCAAACATTGAAACGGATCCTCTGCACGTAACCACCACCGTTTTCCTTCAAGAGGTCGATCTGAAGAATCAAATATATCATCCACATGTTTCTCCGTGAACGCCAACCGACCCTCATGAGATAACTTATCTACACCACCACCAAATACATTTGCTAGATGTATTTTCAGCCACCGTAAGCCTGATTCTCCAAGTGGTTTTCCCTCAGCAAACTCAAGCACACCTCGACATAAATCAGACCCTAAATGATTTAAATACGGGTGCATCGGGTATGCACGACCTCGAAAATCAAGATTGTGGGGGTAGTAAAATCCTTCTTCATCCTTCATTTTTCTCGCGACCTGATTTTTGAAAAATGAAATTAGAATGTAACTTGTTCAAGATATTTTTATTTTGCATTACATATTTACAAATACTTACAGCGAGTTTTAATTCAATATCACATCGCTGGGAATGCCTCTCTCTGTTTTCTTTTCTAACGGTTTTCATTTTCCATTTCCATTTTTTTAATTCGGTTTCATCATCTGTATCCGGCTCTTCAGGTAAAGGTACCTGTTTATTCATTATATCATTTATCTTTAGGGAGAGGAAAACAGGGTTCTTTCCTGAAATTGATTTTTGAAATAAGGTAAACTCACGTCATCACGGTCAACTAAATCGGCTAGACGTCCTCCGCTAGCCCAGATTCTATCTACAACACCAAGGACTTTTCTATTTACTCTCCATTTTGTAGCACCAAGTGTATTAAGCGCCTGAAATAAATATAAAAATTAGAAATGGGAAATGGAAGTTACATATTAAAAGATCAAACAGAAGATGTGCCCACCCCAAAAACAGGTTCTAATTGCTTCTTTGGAGTTCGTTTAACTACATCACGTTGCTGTTTTGCTCCATGTGTGCGCATTATATAGGATGGTAGATACAAGTAGCCTCCTCTGTTGTAACTGCAAAATAGAAGACAAATAAGTAGTTGAAACACATTACTCTTCTACCATAAAACTATTAAATCTATTATTTCATATAAAACACAGGATATAAAAGAGCATTGTCAAAATTCTAAGCATGCCTCGTAGGCTTTTAATGACATGCAACTTCTCTGTAATTATCTTCCCACCTCTTTGTTCCGTTTTGTATACAAAACCACCCACGTTCCATTGCAACAATTAAACCGTTGATGCTTCAAGAAGTATAAAATTTATTTACTTTCATTTATCTTTGTTTCCATTCATTACACTTTATCATTTGAAACCCGATTCAATCATGAATGACTTCAAGAAGAAAACCGAGAACCAAGGGTAAGTCGTCATTTGGCATTATTAACTACTTAGTATTTAATTTTACACGATTATTATTAGGTCAATTAGTTCACTGATTTATGTTTTTGCCTAAATTCATGTTGTATAATTGGCGGATTTTCTGTTAATTATGTGATTCAGAAGCACTCAGGAGAGTAAACGTGAAATGTCTAATAAGTATAAAAAAAAAACACCTGTGTGATGATCATAGCAGACAAAGAAAAGATATAGGGTAAGTATGTATTCTTATTTAGTTTGTTATAATAAGTATTTGAGCAATTGTGAGCTATATATATATATATATAATTACTATATATATATATATATATATATAATGTTACGGATATATAAAATCATACAATCGAATAAAATCGCATTTGCGTGATGATCATAGCAGACAAAGAAAAGATAAACACTTATAACCAATAGGGCGAGGAGAAGGGACTCTTGGAAAAAACTCATATATGCAATTGAACTTTTGTTCTTTGTTTTAGTATGGAAAGAAAGTTAAAAAAATCCCAAGCTAAAAGTGCTTGTAATATTAGATAAGGTTGGAACCTGCCCATAATTGTAGTAGACAAGTAGTTTAAATAAGCAATCCCAAACACCCCTAAAGTGCTTATTAGTATGCATACGGAATCTTTTAATCTAATGAGTTTATCCTGATCAGGTTTTAGATCCAATTTATTTTAATTGAACCCTTATTATGTAAGGGGAGAAAGTCTTATTCATAATTTGGAGTTGTACACGTTTTAAATTTTATCATCTACCGTTCTTGACAATTTTGTCTCTTGTGTTAATCCAATCCACCAAATTATGTTATGAGGTTGTAAAGTAAAGTAGGCAATTTCGCCCAATTTATGTGAAATTGTGAAAATGGGTCAATTCAAATAAAAGAAATGCATGTTTAAAATTAGCAAGGTTATCGAGTGTTCACAAAATTTTGAGTTGTAAGTTTTAGTCGCTGGAGAGTTAATTTGAATTCTGAAGATGGTGTATCTTCGCTTCCTCATATTAGTTTAACCATACAATGATTACGGCAAATGTACAGTGAAAAGATTTGCCCAACATTTTAACGTGTTGTGTAATCAGAAGCACAGTTTATTTTGGTAAATTTAAATATTTTCTTATTAAGTCATGGAAATTTAATTTTTCAAAAGAGGAAGGTGCCATGATGTAATTTCACCATATTTTTAAAGTGATTTTGTGCTCTTTAATTCAACATCCATTTTTTGATATATTTTTAGCCATTGCAACTCTGATTCAAATAAAATGTCACTCATCGGTACCATCAAATCGCTTTAGAGAATTGATATGATCAAAAGTTGAATATGACATGCTTAAGAACATTTTAAGGATTTATGTGAAATTTGTATTTGTCGCAATGATAATCATTCAACATTTATTCACTATTTCTTCATTATTAGATTATAACATGGTATATGAGGTATATGGATTCATCGTCATTATCTTTCCTTAAGTCCTATATTTTAATCCTGATTACAAATCAAACTTTATAATATATATTTACTTATCACAATATCAAAATCATTTTAAGGAGCTATATATGCCATATATATATATATAACCTATATAGTCAATAAAATAAAATATACCGGTCCAATTAACTGGTGGGAGATATACAATCACATATAGCAGTTTTAAATAAAAATTAAAAAAATAATAATAAATAGATATACATACATATTATAATGTTTAAAAGTTCATTACTTACACTTTTCTCGAGTCCTTTTCGTACAAGGGATCACATTCAATAACTCCGTATCTTCTGCTGCCTCTCCTATAAACACACATAATTAAGAATCAGTTACAAGATATGAAACAAAGATGAACAATTACAGAAGAATAAACAAGGCCATACTTACGGTGTTTCCACAGTTTTAAGAGTATGTACAAATGCTGGTCGAATATCAGGTGGACAATCTTCAAACTGGTCAACAGGAGGTTGTATATATGTGGTCTCCATTAATAACTGAATTAAACGAGAACCAACCTGGACAGAACAGACATTAAAGCTGTAACTTAATCATGAACATGAAATTTGCTATTGACATTAATCATATTATTTGTCAAAAGCGTACTAACCTTAACTTGTGCATCCTGTCCCCATGGCTGTAAATCATCTTGCTGTTTCACAATATGCCTTACTTGCTGCAACTTTTCTTTTTACTAAAACATTTACCTTTTCCCTCTATTTCTGCATTTGTTGCTCGGCATTCGCTGCTTCCACTGCTTCCGAGTCATCAACAGGGCTCTCGTTTAATGAAGCCTTCGTTTTGATTTTCCATGAATCTGTGTATTCTTGCCTGATTATCAGGAAAAAAACACGTGATAATAATGGTAAAACATTTATAGTAGCAATGATAATGCATATACAGATGTTCAAGGAGAGGCGATCCTGGTTTTTACCAGCAGCTCAAACTGTATTTGGCATTGCGAAAGTGATTTTCTGATTATTGTCTCTTTGTGCCGCTTATGTTCAGTTTCCAGTGTTTGGTTACAATGAAAGTGATTATAAATGTCACTACGATAATGAAAGGTCAACATACTAATCAGTTTAGAAGTGGCTGAAACAAATGTGATTTTAGCTGATTAATTTAGGGTTACTTTATATGTGGATACATAAATAATCGACAGTTGCAAGAAACTCAAATAGATGATTAGGACAACTTCAAGCACACCCAACACAGTCTCCTACAACCCGTTTTGTGACAGCTAATAAACAGATTCTGATTATTCAATATCACATGACCACTTTCATAACGCAATGCCAAACACTCCTAATAAAATATAACATCATATACATAGTTGAAAACTTGATAACAAACTGCAGTTATAATCACTGACAAATATAAATGAACCAACCTCACGCTCAATGGCTTCACCAATATGAAGAGCAGCCTGAACGACTCTAGCACCACCTTGACCACCACCCGTCATCAACAACCCCATCAACTTATGCATAGTAATAATCGTCATCATATCTGCAGGCAACTGATCAAACTGAGGCGCATACGCTCCTCTATTCTTCCCTTCCTTACACAAATCCTGCTCACCACTAATCGCATTCTTCAAGGGCTCAAACCACCCCAAAAACAACGACTTCACATAAGGCAAATTCGGCGCAAGTTTCTGCTCACACATATCCACCAAAAGCTCCTGATACTCTTTCGCCGCATTCTCCCACGCTTCCGTCTCAATCTTAATCTGCCTTTTCCTAAGTGCATTATACTTTCCTTGACCAATTCCATTAACCGACCTCTGCTGTTTACTACTTCATCTCAACCGACTTAATCTCCTTATTCAAATGCTGCACCATTTCACGAATCTCGTCACTGTCTTCCTCTTCCGTCGAAATAATCTCTTCGGCTGCAGCCGAACTAGCATAACCCTTATACACCACATCTAAAAACCTTAAATTATCCCCTAAAGAACCTAGATTCCTTAAATTTCTCAAAATACAGTATATTTATGTATAAAGTTACGTGATAGTTATTTTAACTTTCTCAAATATAGATGTAAGTAACTAATATACTTTCAAATCTTGATCAATGTATGTAATATTGATGGAGTTATCGAGTTTTAAAGTTACAACATTGATCGCTCGTCGTTTGATTCACTTTCATCGTTAGTCGTTTGACATTTTTTCACTTAAACAAATTACGATGTGGTCCTTGTAGTTTCTTTGACTTCACCATTAGTCCTTGTCTTTCATCTTTTTATATAATGCTTTTACGCATTTTTATACACATTTTTTTTACATATTTTTATACAGGTTTTTTACACACGTTTTTATATATTTTTTTTTACACATTTTTGTACACGTTGTTTACACGTTTTTATACATGTTTTTATACACGTTTTTATGTACGTTTTTATACACGTTTTTTACACGTTATTATACATATTTTTTACACGTTATTATACACATTTTTTACACATTTTTATACACGGTTTTATGTACGTTTTTTATACACTTTACACGGTTTTATGTACCGTTTTTTATACGTTTTTATACACGTTTTTACACACGATTTTATATATGTTTTTTACACGAATTTATGCACGTTTCTATACACGGTTTTATATACGTTTTTTACACGTTTTTATATATGTTTATTTACACGTTTTTATATGTTTTTTACACACATTTTATATGCGTTTTTACACGATTTTATGCACTTTTTTATACACGGTTTTATAGTTTTTTATACATTTTTACACGTTTTTAAAAACATTATCTAAACGTGTATAAAAATGTGTATAAAACGTGCATTTTTACACGTTTTTATACATTTACATTTTTACATTTTTACACGTTTTTAAAAACATTTTCTAAACGTTTATACATTTTTACACGTTTTTATGCGTTTTATACACATTTTATACACGTAAAAACGTATATAAACCGTGTATAGATGTAACATATTGGATTTCACGAACACTAAACCAATGATCAAAGAGGCGTATACTATGGTTTTAGAGAGAAAGTTAGAGGTTGGGAACTTTAGTGAGAGAAAGAAAAATCTTATTATGAGCTCCAACTCTACTGCTTGGGAGGTATAGAGTATTTATAGTTCTTACATAAGTCGCCACCTACGGTGTGGATCGGGCATACAGTGGGTAAAGACCGTCCGTCCTCCACGGTGTTACATAACTAAATACTACTAAACACTAAATAATCTAAGACTACGAGCTTTCTAACGATTACATATACTTGAGGTGATTGAGTCTTTAATAACCTGGATTTACTAAATCTTAACAATCTCCCCAAGGAGGTCACTCAAGATCACCTCAAAATTACATTGAACACAAACAGATATTACATTTAAAATTGTTCTTGCATTCTTGATGTAGTTCTTTGCTCAGGGAGCTCGTAGTCATTGATTCTTCATTATTGCATGTTTGGATAATCAATGTGGAGGTCTTTAAGCGATCCACGTGATAATGAGTTTTGAGCCGACTTTGAGATCATCGACTATCAAAATCTCGACTCTTCCATTGTGGTGTTGGTATTATGTGATGTTGTGACTTATGGACCGACATGCTCACATTCGGATCATGATATACTCATCGAGTAGCGAAAGCTTTCGTTGATTCATGATATTGGCGGCCAGTAGCGAAGCATGGAGTGAAAATATCGAGTCATTGATGCACTTATCATGATTTCTTTAGAGATGAATGTGTAGTGTGTGCATGCGGCTTTGGATTGACCGCTTCATTACGATCATTTGCAAACATCGGGCGTACTGCATACAACGATTAGCAATAAAGCGCGAAAGTGTCTTTGATCACTTTCGTTGAATTGAGGTACACGACCACGGTTCCTCGCTGATCGAAGACAAGTCTTGCTCGTGATCGGTATAATTCAAGAATTTCCTTGACAAGGTTTCGCAATTGTTCTATTGTTCTCAAACCGAACGTCTCAAAGAAGACAACGACGGAGTGAGTGAACCGGCGACTTGAGATTCAGCGATTGATGAAAAGAGATTTGAAAACAATCGTGTACCGCACAATAGAAATTGTTTTGCAATACAACGAAGGTTTTAATGAAAATCAATTATCAATCATAAACACCTTTTATTTTGAAGTATTAGTACGGTCGGTGTGCTAAAGAAAAGAGTTTTAAGCACAAAGACCGGTTTTCAAAGGTATCCGTCAATCCATAACTGAACCGAGATTGATTCAAAGATTGAATCGCCCCATTGTTTCATTCGGTTGTCACATGGTTGATCTATTGAATAGATCTCACATGCCACCCACCGTGAGCTTGTTTGATGTTGGCTCGAGGCTTTCCATCTTCATTGTGAATATGTTTGCATATCACTCGGATGTTCAGCAATACCACAAGGATAATCGTGGGACTCATAAGATATAATCTTTCTTTTCACATTGTGTGAAACAGAGAGTCTTCATTGACATTGTCCTAATGAGATTTATTTGATGATCTCGTGGCTCTAGACTCAATTGTGCATATTTGGATCCTATTTCGGAGACTATGGAGAGGGTCTCCTTCTTCAATATTAACAATCTCTAAGAGAAAGTCGATAGATTATGTCGGTTCCCGTGAGAATGAAACAAGTCCTTTTAAGAGGAACTTGAGTGGTTTGGGAAGTTGAAGTGCGATCGTCCTTTGGGTCCATGACGTCTTGTCTTCAATACCGATGTTACCTTGGTAACCAC
The DNA here is from genome assembly GCA_022545495.1 of Chrysanthemum lavandulifolium. NCBI lineage: Eukaryota > Viridiplantae > Streptophyta > Magnoliopsida > Asterales > Asteraceae > Chrysanthemum > Chrysanthemum lavandulifolium. Next base: position 162,771,675 of record CM040242.1, read on the forward strand.
CGTAAGAGTATATGAGTTGAACCCGTGATCGCCCTAAGGTTGAATAATTGGAGGGCTATTTATTTTCACCCTTTTCTCATTCAATTCTTTTCATTCTTCAACCCCTTGATGCTTACCGAGACTTCATAACTAGAACCTTGTTGGGTTTATTCGATACTAGCTCGGTCTTAGTCTCGCACTCTTCCCATATCTCATTTTCTCCTTTTTCAATATACCTAAGGACTTCTACACTATCTAGTGGATTGTCCTCGGTAGATCCCTCCGTTCAGCGGATCATGGGAACAAATACCTAACCTTATCGCCTTATATCACCATACATAAAGTAAAGTTGGTCGGTCTATTTGGTATTGTTCATCTGCCATTGGAACCAATTGAAAACCATTTGAAAATCAATCCAGATACTTGTGATATATTATCAAAGCATTTTGTACCTGAATTGTTTTTAATATTTTTAGAACAAGAGCTCCCCCTCAACATTTGCATCAAGCATCATTGTAATAGAACTAATTTTCATCTTTGAGGGGTTGGCTTGCATCTAAAAGTAGTTATATAAAGAATGTGGTTTTCAAAATAGTTGCTCCCCCTCAATATGTGCATAGATATTTGAAAAATGTTTTGCACATATTAGGAAAAGACTGCACATTGAAATAAATTAATCACGTTTCAAATCTTTGTGATTTAAGATAGATGCTCCCCCTCAACATGTGCATGAAAAAATTGAAATCGTTTGGCACATGTGGGAAGGAGAGCTTGTACATCCTTATAAAACCATTTACCGAATTATCAGTTTAAATCCAATTTAAATCACAAATTCTCTCCCGATCACAATTATCAAATCATTTGAGATTTGTGATCTCTGTAGATTTAAATTAATTTTGAAAGCTTTTAAGGAGAATTGTGACTTGATTATGAAAACGTTTTAACTGATAAGGATCGGATTTTGAGACTTTAAACTCCATTGATTAAACATGCATGATTATCTTTTGAAAACAATTGTATGACAAATAACCTTTTGATTTAATTGAAATTATTCTCCCCCTCAATCAATGACATAAGTTGTTGATTGAGAGATAGATATTTTGACAAGCGTTGAGTCGGATGATTTTCAAAATAGAGTCCGAGTTATTTTTCAAAGAATTAGTTTTCATTAGATAGTAAGTGTCGTTTATAGAATCGAGCATGAGTTTTGAAAAACAAGATAAAGCATGGCTCTGTTCTTTCTTTGAAAGCGGGTTATTGCACGAAATGACAATAAACCATTTGTTTCACTTTCTCCCAAAATGTTTTTGATTTTTTTTAAGAACATTCGAACAACATCTAAAATCCGTGTCATTCTTTGAATGACAAAGACAAAGATCGTAGATATTATCGAATCATGAATAATATGACAAAATGATTTTTTTTTTTTTTTTTGAAATTTTCAAGATTTTTCAAATTTTATGGATTTTTGAAAGTTTTATATTTTTCTATTTGCTTTTTGAATAAATATTTACAAGAGATGGATGAAGAAAGACTTTTACTCCTCGTCTTCCTCTTGAAGGCGTTTGAGTGTTCGGTTGTAGACTCTTTAGACCAAGTCGTGGGAGGATAAACTCAAAACGTTCTCTAGGAAGAGCTTTGGTGAAGATGTCGCTAGCGATATTCGGTCCTCACAAAATAGAGTTCCACCACACCGTTTTCTACTTGCTCCCGGATGAAATGATGTCGAATGTCGATGTGCTTTGCTCTTGAGTGTTGTACGTTGTTGCATGAGAGAGCAATAGCACTTTATTATCACGATGCAGAGGGATTTTGTTGAATTCAAAGCCATAGTCGATAATTGAGATCTCATCCATAGGATTTGAGCACAACAAGATGACATGGCTATGTATTCAACCTCTGTAGAGGAAATAGAAGTACTCATTTGCTTCTTTGAAGACCAACTCACAAGCTTATCACCCAAAACCGAGCACCTCCGACGTACTTGGCGTGTATCTTGACATCTGCATGATCGGCATCTCGCATAGGTCGTTAGTGACATACCGGTGTCCTTGGTGCCAAAGTCCCATATTGATGGTTCCTTGGAGATACCGAAGACCCGTTTAACCGCTTCAAGGTGCCTTTTGGTAGGCTTAGCGATATCTAGCACACATGCAAACATCGAGCAGAATGTCGGTCTCTTGGTTGTGAGGTACATCGGGATCCAATCATACTACGATATTTTGTTTGGTCTACCATGATCCCCGAGTGGTCCTCATCCGGTTTAGTACGCTCTATCATGGGAGTGTCAGCGAGGTCACTAGAATCAAATCCAAATTTCTTTAAAATCTCATTTGCATATTTAGATTGATTTATAAAAATGCCTCCGGGACTTTGTGAAATTTGTAATCCCAAAAAATTACATTTGTCCCATCATTGACATTTGAAATTTTGAACCCATTTCACTTGAAAACGGTCACATTCATTGGGGTCGATCGAGGAAAAATAATATCATCAACATATATTTGAGCGTGAATTAAATGTTTGCACGACTTTACGGTGAACAATGTCGGATCAATCGCTCCTTTCTTTGAATCCGGTAGATAGAAGAAACTTTGATAGCGTATCATACCATGCCCTTAGAGCTTGCTTCAAACCGTAAAGAGCCTTCTTCAAACGATAGACGTGAGTAGGATGCTCGGATTCACAAAGCCTTCAGTGGTGGCGTAACGACTTCTTTAAGATCTCCGATAAGAAACGCCGTCTTTACATCCATCCGATAGACTACCATGTTCTTACTTGCGGCATTAGCCAAGAAGATTCGATTGCCTCGACACGAGCAACGAGGAGCAAATGATTCTTCAAAGTCAATACCCTCCTCCTGACGGTATCCTTTTGCAACCAATCGAGCCTTGTTCTTCAAAACATCACCATGCTCATCAAGTTTTACTTTGAAGATCCACTTTAGAGCAATGATCATTGCATCTGGAGCAGTACTAATTCCCACATCTAGTCGATCAAACTCATGAATTTCTTCTTGCATGGCATTGAACCAAATTGTCTTCATTCATGGCGGTTTCACGTCTTTTGGTTCGATCTTAGAGTACGGAGTTGAAGAAGCACCATAAGGCATCGGTTGCAAGTTGTTTCCGTGTGGATCTTGGACGAGAGGTTTCCAATGATGTTGTCCAATGGATGATCATGTGTCCATTTCCTAAGATGTTCATGTGGTTGTTGTTGAGGAACTGAAGTAGCGAGTTGATATCTCACGAAGAAGATGGTTCGATGATGACTCGTGAGCAAATATGTTTTCAAAGGGTTCATCTTACGGAGGAGCAAAGGGTTTTCATCATCTCGTAATACCGCAACATTTCCATTGTGTACGATCGATGATTGATGATTTGTTGATGAGACAGTGATCGGCAGCAGCGCTTCTTGACTTAATGACATTGAAACGAAGGGTTAACTTCATTGGCGGGGATAGAGGCACCTCTGTTGATGGAACGACATATCATTAGCACTTGGTTCATAGTGTTCATCAAACATTGGATCAAATAATTTCTTCAAATCATCTTGAAGGAGGTACATACGGAGTTCTTGGTGAGGATTAGAAACAAGAGTAGAACGATAGGACTCTTTGGATAAAGGTTGAAATGCGGGTCCGAATCTGGATTGTCCGGAGCCATTTGACCGGTCGACTCATCGAGCGTAACGTGAATTGTTTCCATGATATTTCGGGTTCTCTTGTTGTAGATTCGGTATCCTTTTACTGTTTGGTGCATAACCTACAAATACTCCAATGTCCGCTTTAGCTTTTAGTTTACCTAAATCTTGACCGTCATTAGTTGGGTAACATAAAGCACCAAACACACGAAGGTAGGATAGATCGGGTTTTGTTTATGGACAAGTTCATATGGAGTTTTTCCATGAGAGGTGTGAATAAGGGAACGATTTTTGGTGTAGCAAGTAGTGGCAATGGCTTGACCCATAGAAACATTGGAACCTTTGAATAAATTAGCATTGTTCTTGCGGCTTCCACAAGAGTTCGATTTAGTCTTTCAACTACACCGTTACGTTGAGGAGTTCGTGGAACACTTCTTTGATGACCGATTCCAACACTTTCATAAAAGCGAATTAAGTATTTGTTAACAAACTCGTGCCATTGTGCTGCTCGAACAATTCTAACGGTATTGTTGAGTCGAACTCAAGTCGTTTGATAAGTTTGATGATGACATCAAGTTTCATCCTTTGTCCTCAAAAACTTTACCCAAGTAAATCGAGTAGTCATCAACAACTACTAGAATGTATTTCTTCCCATTTATTGTTTGCACTCTCATTGGTCCGCATGATCCATATGAAGTGTATGAAGAACTTCCATTCTGAGTTTGTGGGTTTTGGTTTGTGGGTATATTTTGTGCTTTTCCCAATTGGAAAGTCGAACAAAGATGATCTTTTCATACTTTAACTGGGTAATCCTCTTACTAAGTCCTTTACGGAAAGATTGTTTATGGTACCAAAGTTCGTGTGATTGAGACGACGGTGCCATAGCCATGACTTAGTTTTGGAAGCCTTTGACGACAAGCGGATGGGTGAAGATTTCATCATATCTTCGATAGAGATGGTGTATAGGTTTGAACCACGAGTTCCTCCGAGAAGTTCCACACCATCAAGTTCTCTAACAAAGCAAGTATGTTTTCAAGGCCACTTCTAAATCGAGTCACGTAATTGTCCGACGAAAAATAGATTATGTCCAAGACCTTCAACATAATATACCACGAAATCACACTATTTCCAACCACGTAATCTCCATAACCCATAATAGCACCAAAATGATCGTTTCGAATCTCACGCCCGATGAATTTACTCACGGTTCATGAGCGTGACCGGTCTCGATCGTATGCTTGGAACGACTGAGTCCGGTACCGTAAGCGATTTGAGCGATCTGCGGTTGAACACGATAAGAATGGATAATCGGATAATTGGGATCCCCATGCAAGAATGGGTTCCATTTGGTTAGTAATGATGATTGGAACACCCACATCGAAGTAGAAACAATGGACTCATTAGAAATAGATGCGATGCTAGTGTCCATATTTGACCTATTCAAAGTATGTTCACTTCTTAGGGAATATTTCTACCAAGAGGCATCCATTTTCTAGTGGGCATTGACTTAGAAAATTTAGGGCAAAACTCATTAACCTTATGCCCGGTGGGTATCCATTGATAACCTATATTACTAAATTTCCTTCCCGTGGGTTTCACTGTTTTCTAACTTTCTTTCGCCTTTGCCTTTTAGCCTTCTTAGCTTGATTTTTAGCATTACGCTTTAATCGGGCATTTAACAACATTAGACAAATCATTCACACCACATTCAAGATTACTAACGAAACCACGCAATCATCATTACATGTTTTGCCAAAGTAGCGAAATCGCATTAATTACGAGACGCTTAGAGCTAATACTAGAATCAACACGATTCGTCTTATTCAACACAAACTTAAAGTTCCTAGGTTGGTCTTCTACTTTCTTCCAATGCACATTCTTAGCTTGCAGTCCTATCTTGCTTGGTATTGCACGGAGGCTTTGACCCGCTTGCTTTAATGTCACCGATTACTCTGTAGAGGAATTATGGGAACATTAGTTGGTTGATCTACTTTTGCATTCTGAACTAGGCGTGCGGGGATCTCGAACTACTTGAAGGCACATTAGTGTTCACTTTCTTAAACGGGCATAAAATGGTTTGTATGCTTGGCACTAGGAATAGAACAAGGCATCACGACTTTACCTTTCGCACCTAAGGATTTAGGATATGTTGCAATTAAACATTCTAGCGACTCCCGAGATCGTTTGGCACGAATGCAAGCAAACCTAATTTTCTATCAAGAGGCTTATTTATGAAATCCTCTTCCACAATCTCACGGAGACATTCTAGACTATCCTTAAGGTGAGCACAATAGTTGTGAAACACGGTTCATTATTCCTAAGATGAGGAGGAATGTATTTAACTTGATCACAAGATATTTGCGATCGAGGATGACTTTGATGCAACATTCTCATTAAAAACAAGTGGCGGTTTCCCGTTTCGACTCCTCGATTCTCAATTTCCTTTTGTAAAGACGTTATTTTTTCGTTGTTTTTGTCACGAGTGACTTTCATTGAATCATATAACTCTTTAAAGTGTCGTTTAACTTTTTCATTTTCTTCTAGAAAACTCTCGTTTTATTTTGTAAAGCATTAACTAAGTTTTGAAGATGAAAAGTTTGAGAATCTTGAGAATCTAAAGGAGGAGACATTTGAGAGCCACCACATTGTTCTTTTCACCATTTAATTGAGAGATTTGGGCTTTCAACTTTCGATCGTGTTACAATGAGCTTGAATCATTCGTCACGCTTATTTATCCGAAAACTCGCATCAAACTCGGAACATCGAGGATGTCTTGATATTTGAGGTTTTGACATTTTCTTTAAGATGTTGATATTTTAGTTGTAAATCAAAATGTTCAACTTCTAGTTTAGAAAGATGTTTTACCAAATTATCGTGATCATCCCGATCAATTTTCTCACTTAGTTATAAGTTTTTGTTTTCAAGCTCAATGACACGATCATGGGAAACTTTCAATGCAATAGATAATTCATGAAATCGAGAAGCAGTAATAGAGTGCTTAGTAACAATATAAAACACATCTTGAGCAACACAACTCGAAATCAAATTCTCATTTAAGATGTGCAAGTTCTTTCTTTCAACTTCATTATATTTGAGTTCCTGTTCATAATCATTGACTTCAACTATCATTGCATCAAATTCCTTTTCCATTTCTTTAATATCCGAATTTATCCCTTTTGATGACTCTCAAATTGTCCTTTTAATTGTTTGAAGAAAGACATGACCTCGGTTAAATAACATTCTTTAGTTTGCTCAAAATCCTTTCCCCTCGGTTATCCACAGTAGGTGTGATTCTCTTCTTACATGTTTTCTCAAAATCAACAAACGGTGATAAACAACATACTGGTGATTAAGGTCTTGCTATTAGTGGCAATAGATCTAGGAACTAGATGCATTGGTGTATTTGGAGGATACACAGTAGCTGGTGCATTTTCCTAAAGGGTGTTTGTTTCAACAAGTACATTAACCTTTAGCTTATCCATGTCTTTCTTCCAAAAGATCATTACTCGGGTTAATTAAGTTTGAGGCTTAAACATGTTCAAGGATATCCAATTTTCCTTAGTGTAATCATGGGGTTTGATTGTTATGTTATTATCTTTACACGCAGGTCGTTAAGCTTTTATTCATTTTCTCCTAGATGCATCATCTAGTTTTCTATCTTCCTCGGTGCACTCAATGCAACTAGGTTTCGTCTAGGTTTAAGAATATCATTGCCATCATAGATTACATTTTGAGCGACTTTTGCTATCTTACCATACTCGGGGTTGGATTCCTTTATAATGGGATACTATGCTTATCGTGAGAACTCTATGCTTAGTGACCATGTGAGCGGTTTGAATGGTATTCCTTGTACGTACAACTTATTTTCAATCTTGTTTTCAAGGTTTTAGATTAGAAAAATCATTCAAAAGTTTTGATTCCTTAGCACTGAATTCTTGCTTAAGCATTTTAACATTTTCTTGAAGTTCTTGTTTTTGCTTAGCAGTTTTAGAAAGCTTTTCATGTAAGGAGTTTAACTCTTGTTTTAATACTTCTTCTCTAAAATTACTTTTTCTAATAGTTGTACGCATTTGGTCATCCATTTCCTGCTCACGGGTAGTTAGCTCAAATGTTAGGAATCAGAAATTCCATAAGTAAAAGATTCGGTCACCCCAATTATTATCTAGCCAAAGTTAGCTCGCAGACTTGTCTCTATTTATGTTAGTTATTAAATAAGTAGTAGCGTAGATTAGTATAGTGCAACACCGTGGAGGAAGGACGGGTCTTTACCCATTGTATCCACGATCCACAGGCCGTCGGGAGGTCGTTTTGTCGTAACCTATAAATACCCTCTACCTTGCAAGGTAGAGGTTGGATGTTCTTTGGTAATCTAATATTCCACAAGTTTCTCTTACTAGAATATCCCTTTCTCTCTCTAAAATCATCTATGTGCTTAGTGTGTTAACGTTATGTTATGTAAGTGAAATCAATATCCTACAATTGGTATCGAGCCATGGTTAGATCATATCTTGCACATCTTTGGATTTCTAGTGGTTTTAGGTGGTTTTGAGTTTGAAAAAGTTTAGTGGTTTGTGCATCATTTGGTTGATTTCTTGTGTTAAAGCTTGGATTTTGTTAGTACTTTTATGTTTAGAATCATCACAAGTGTTTAGGTTTTCATTTGGTAGCTTGAATCATCTTGGTTGGGTTGTTTTGGATTGAAAAGTGATGTTTGTGATGTTTTCTTGCTAGCGACTTAACCTCTTGGTTTATTTTCTTGCTAGCGACTTAGGCCTAGCGACTAACAGTACAAGTAGTGGATGCTCCACTACGGGTAGCGACTTGGTGTTAGCGACTTGGTAAGTAGCGAGTTGCTATTTAGCGACTTGATTCCTTAGCGACTTGTATCTTAGCGAATTGCTGCCAAAATTTGGCTAGCGACTAGAGGCTTAGCGAGTTGCTATCTAGCGACTTGTCTTTTGTTTAGCGAATTGGGACTTTAGCGACTTGGTGGTATAGCGACTTAGTAGTTAGCGAGTTGGTTCTAAATCCCTAGCGACTTGGGTGTTAGCGACTTGGTGCTAATATCTTAGATACTTGGTATTTAGCGACTTGGATGTTTAATACATTGGTGTAGTGAAGCAAGATACTTATACACAATGTCTTACATCACTGATCCTTTAATCACCAAAGTACTTGCTCTCTATGATACCACACAGAATATTGAAGCGGATGCCTCCACAGATGCTCTACATCTAATGATTCAACATCATTTAATCAAAACAACTCAGATGAGACACTCTTAATGTTGACAAATGATGCAAACAAAATGGAATGCACCAGTGAGCCCTTTCAACATCTCCATCAGCTTCTCAAACTACTATTATCTACATCTATGGATCGAACAAGCAGCGCTATCCTTCGTCAGGATTTTCCCACTTTGACAAGAACTGTGTTACTTAACTTAGAACGACTAAGGATTCAAATTACCAAAGAAAAGTTCTCAATGATGATTCTCATGCGACTCTTCAAACTATCCTCAATCAATTTCACCACTTATCCGGAAGAATATTCCTCGATTTTGATGATGACATGACCGGAATCTCATTCAAGAAACACACGGAATGGAAATTCATGAGTTCGAAACTCATTTATTCAAATTATGAGTAATATGGAAATATACATCAAGGAAGCTACAAAGAGAATAATAAGTGAAATGAATTGAATGAGTGTCAAGAGACACTATGGAGCGATTGTGACGGGTCATGCAATAGACCAGTTGAACCGATGAATGATACCGAATGCGAATGTCGATCGCAATGAAAGAGGATGAAGACAACAACAACGATCTCAAATACTCGAGTCGGAAAAGGTATCAATCGATAAGGTACATAGCGATCACATAAATTCTCATGTAAAGGTACGACTCTTACTCGAACATAACATCATGAAATCGATCTTGGTTGTGCACGAATCTAATGCTAATAACATGATTGAAAAAGGGTATATGATGAGCTTTCAAACAAATTTTCAATTCTTGAAAACATTGTATCTCATTGCAAATTGAAATACAACAAAAGGATGAAATCTTTTATGCAAAAAACCTTGTACTAATCGGGAACTTCCGAATTTCAAGAATTTTTGAAATTAATCGGTTAAAATCCAGATTCGGGACAAAGATTCGACCATAGGCAATCAAATTACTTCTTTCGAAGTCCGAAACATGATTGTCATGAGATGAGTGATACACTAGAATCTAGAAATTCGAACTAGCTCTATGTGTGTCCAACCTACTAAGAGAAAATGAGCATTAAAGGAAGAACCTTGAGGAAACAAATTCTAAGTTAGTCAATCAATCTAACCTCTTGATGAAAGACATTGATGACCTCAAAGCCCAAATTCGGGATAAGAGCTTCAATATTGTTGCCCTAAAAATGAGCTTAGGAAGTCTATTGGAAATAGGAAGAACACTAAGTTTGCAAAACCTTCAACTTTGGGAAAGTCAACTGTTCGAACCACTCGAAGCGAGCAGGTTATTAAACAACCTAATGCCTTTAGGTGCGAAAGAGTTAAACCATCGAAATCTAGGCTTACCTCCCAAGTTGATAATATTTATGTTTTGTCAAAACCGGTCACTTCATTGCCTAGTTCGATATGATGAATCTCAAACCTCGGTTATGTTCAATGCTCTAAGATCGAAATACAAAAGTACAACTAGCTCTCATGCAAAACATCATTTGGTGATCAATCCCTAAGAAATACTCTAATCACAAAAGACAAATAGTCAAAACAAGGTTGTGCACATTTCGGTTCAACTAACAGTTGTTTCAAATGGATTCCCACTGGCGATTTTTAAGTTTACAGGACTTAAGCGAACTTACATTCCTAGATCATGCCTCAAGTGGATTCCCACAGGAAAACTCTTCAAGAATATCGAACCTAATAGGATCCCCATTAATGATACGTCGTGTTATCTTGTGATGCATCCAAATGTGAGATTAAACATGTCACTAACCCTTCTATGTGCAATTCTACATGTGCTTCGGTACAATGTGCTCTCGATCTTTTCGGTACAATGCTAAACTCAATCGGAACATCATGACTTGGTTTCCATCGAAATGAACATGGCTTATTCAGAGCTATAGCATGCCACAACTAATGTACCTATTACTTTGACTCCTATTCATCTTGAATCGGGACTCGCTCCGTTATATATCGTGTATAAATTATCAAAAAAAAAAAAAAAAAAAAAAAAAAAAAAAAAACTTTGTCATTTTAGTCCATCTAATAAAAATTTATTATTTGTCATCGATAACATCTACGATCCTAGAAATATCATTCAATAATGATACGGGATCATAGATGAAGTTCGAACAACTAATATTTCTTAAAAAAAAAAAAAAAAAAAAAAAAAAAAATAAGGTTGGTTAATGTCAATCAATGGTCTTTGTTGACATTGATTGAGGAGATTTTTTGAGTATAAGTTTTTCTTGATTATCTATGCTATCTGCTTCTGTGGTTATGGTGTTATGGTGTTCGCTCAGTTGTAGGTTGTGGTCGTGTCTTGCTTTTGTGATTATCTGTTTATGGTGTTTTTCTCAGTTGTAGGTTGTGGTCGTGTCTTGCTTTTGTGATTATCCTTGTGTACCCATGTATTGAGTGCTTTGCATTGAATGTTTATTTGATTCATGGTTATCATTGTGATTATCTATTCTATCTGATAATTATGTTATGGCCATGGATTATTTATATCTTATATGCAGAATATGATCAAATTACACCGTTTAATGACCATGTTTGCAACTTACTGTTAAAAACACTAGAGACTTAGTCAAAAAATCTTTGATAGCGACTTACCACACTTGCCTCTAAACCACAGGGACCGATTGTGTCAATTAGCCAAAGTCTCCTCCTATACCCCTAGCGACTTAGCGTTTTTTTATATATATAATTCTTAAATAATTTTTTTTTTCTTTTCTCTTCTCTCTTTTCTTCCTTCTCGTCTAAAACATTCGACTTAGCGACTTAACTGTGGTATGATTCTAATCTCTCATTATTTGTTCTCACATACGCGTTTGTGTTGGGTTTCTAACTCGTCCTTTTAACGGATCCTACGAGCTCGTGAATCGTGACATTTGATTCCCACCTAGGTTCGAATTATCATGTAATCGTGTTTTGTTGTAATGATGATGTTGCAAGTGTATTAATTGTTTGGTATAACGATCTTGAGTGTTTGATAATGTGTTTCCATGTCTTGGTGTTGTATGATTGGTGGTTTGGGTCGATTATTTGTTGAGATGATAATTGTTCTTGTTAGCGACTTAGGTATTGTTCTTGATAGCGTTTTAGCTTATCATTCATCATGGCGAGTTAGAGTCGTTAAGTCCGCTCAAGATAGCGACTAAAGTGTGTTGGTGCGGGTTGATTAACTGTTGCGATAAATTGTTCTTGATGGCGACTTAACAACTTGTTCTTGGTAGCGAGTTAGTTTAAATGTTCATCGTGGCGAGTTAGTACTCAACTTAGCGACTAAGGCTGCTTGTGGCGACTAAGTGAATTACTTTCTAGCGACTTGGGTAGCGACTTAGTTGTATCATTATTATCGGCGACTTGTCTTTACAAGTTAGCGAATTAATAACGTTAGCGACTTAGTAAGCAGTTTGTAGCAACTTGGTTATATTCTTGTTCATGGCGACTTGTCTTTACAAGTTAGCGAATTAGTAAATATAGCGACTTAGAGAGTAAAGCGGTAGCGACTTGACTTTACAAGTGTGTCTTGGTGATGGCGACTTGTCTTTACAAGTTAGCGACATAGTTCACTTTCATGTAGCGAATTAGTCCGGTTTGGCGACTTGACCATTTATGTCTTGAGACTTGTTTGGTGGGTTTTCTTCTCGGGGTCTAGGGTTATTAAAATGTTTAAAGGCAATTTGCTAGGATAATCTCATGCTTACAATCTTGTTTCAGGATTTCCTGTAACAACTTGTATTGTCAACTTACTCTTTGTAACCTGCTATAACATTTTATTTAGGCAAGTTGTTCTTGAACTCCCTTGTGGCTATTCAATGTTACATCTTGTTTCATTCAATCTGCTATATCACTTCTACATTTGTATCTTGGTTCATGACATTATTTCTTTGCAAATGTGCGTTTTAACCTTTTAATTCCTAAACAACTCGTCTCGTGAAAAGTGTCAAATGGTGTTTTCAATGTTGTCTCACTAATCATTTATTATCTAACTCGTTCCCAATCATTCTTGTTGATTGTATGTATACTCGGATCATCAATGGCAAGTTCAATCCACGATAAGAACGTTACCCTTGGCATCACCCAAAGTTCTCTCGACGAAGAAATCCTTCCTAGGAGTCAATGGGTGATATTGGAAAGAGTAAGCGTACATGGACCTACAAAAGTTGCAACAAAATCCTATACTCAAAGTGTCTATTGATATCCTCAAGAACACTAACTTCTTGATGCCATTACCAAGCAATGCTCAATTCCTACCATTTACATTCAACAATTACGGAACACCATTCAATGGGACAAAATCACTACTTATTACTCTTGCAAACTGGATGATAGGGAGTTCGTGATTGATTCAGTCATTCTTAGCAAGGCTCTTGGAATCACCCCATGCAACCCCAACCTTCGTTCTGAATCTCCACCTGGTGCTGATGATTTAATTGTCTTTCTAATTGGTTTGGGTTATCAGAACAACATTTTAAGGGCTTCCGACATCATCACTGGACACATGTATCAACCCTGGAGAGCTATTACAACTATTCTCAACTTATGCTTATCTGGCAAAACATCAGGGTTCGATAAAGTGAGAATTCCCATCTTGCAAATCCTATGGGGTATTGTCAATAAGGTTGATGTGAATGTCTCAGATCGTATTTGGGAAGAATTTTCTTTATCAATGAACACATTCATAGCTGATAGAACAAATTTTCTGAACAAAGCTCAAGGCCGAAAGAAACTGAACAAGCTAGTGATTCCCAGCATCAGATTTTCAAAACTTGTTATCCAGTTCTTGCAACAAACTCACAACTTCAACCCTAGGATTGAATCAACTCTACATAAAGCGAAGATGAATTTGTTTTAGGAAACCTTAAATATGTTCCTAGAGGTATGGATAAAGAAATCTTTGGATTGCCAATTCACGATATTCTACTCACGGACGATATCAAGAAGAAGGACTACTTCAAGCAGTTCATGAAAATTGCTGCCACTCATCGATAATGTCACACCCACTCCTCACAACCCAATGCTCCCAAGTCCACCTCGGGTTCAAGCGTCTTATGCCTCTCTTCCTAAAAGGAGACGTGAAAGGTCACAACATTCGGACTCCACATCCATGAAGCGATAAAGTAAGAAGAAGAAAGTGGTAAAGGATAATGTTGAGGCGGGGTTTCGGGGTAATATGAGATTGATGATGAAGATGATCTTTGCTCGCAACTTGGAATCCAAAGAAAGCCTAAAAGTCATAATGTGAGAACACCGGTTGGAGGAGTTGTGTTGAGAGAGCCTGATCAATTACCTCGACAATCCACATCAAACACGAAAGACAAAGGAAAAGGAATTGCTAGAGTTGAAACTGAACAAGCCGCTCACTTGCTTCTTACAATCTCATCATCTCCATCAAGTACCACCAATCAATATGAACTGAAGAAAAGAACTGAATCATCTCCTGCTAAAGAACAATCTGGGTTGGAAAAAGTGTCTGAAACGTTAAAAGAATCTCTTACACTTAGTAAGACTAAGTCTGTTCAGAATGTTGATATTTTGTTGCATAAAGTCTCACATGAGAATCTTGAGACAAGATCTGATGAGACCATGCAGATGGATGAACCAAATCTGTCTACCAACTCTCTATCTTCACTTAAGGATCTTGATCTGATTTCACTTTGGAGATCAATACTTAAATGACAAACCCTTAGATCTTGCACAATCCATGTTTACGGTCAACATTCAACAAGATACATCAACCATTCCTCCGATGTCGACATCTTCACTCACAACCGAACTTCCACCTCCCAAACACTCGCTCAATCAACTGTACTAACACCACCTACATCTTCACTTACCCCAGAACCGGTCATTACGATTCTTGATATGGATGCTCCACTGCGTCACCACCTCAAATCCTTACTTGGATCAAGCGCTTGCGAGCGGTAAAAGGATAAAGCTCTTGAAAGACAACTTCCAAAATCTGTTGATTCACTTGAGGATCGTGTCTATAGATTGGAGCACCTCAACTTGATGAAGGGTTGCAGCCGCCATTGAAGGGGAAGTTAAGGATGTTGTGGAATGGGCAATGGAAGCTCCACTTCTTAGACGGTTCAAGGACCTACCTATTGCCGATATGAGAGCTGCTCTTTTAGAAAAGATGTATGATGTTGAAGAGGACAAGCATGAGGTCCACAAGAAGCTATATGAGGCACTTGAAGAATCAATTAAGTACGACAATCATGAACAGTACTTAATTGACATCAGGGAAAAGGAAGCTAAGAAGAAAAGGAGGGCCATTGTGTTGGAAACACTACGGAAAGACCGTAAAGATCCTCCTCCACCTCCACCTCCAACGGGGGGTGCTGGAATCTCTGGAGCTGGTAAATCTTCTACGACAACCAACACACCTCCACCACAACCACCATCATCATCGCTAAAACCTTCCAATCAATCAAGTCCTACAAAAGAGCAGTACTCGGAAGAAATCTGCTTGCTTGGGCGACGGTTGATTCAAGGTTCACATCCACATCCACCTCTATTCACGATGATCAAATGGTTCACGAAGAGTCGCATGTCATGGCGATTCGAACCGATGAAGATGATGCATCAACAAAGCATATTCCTAAGCCATCGAAGATTGGTTTGATACTTACATGGTGGGAATCGCACTAGCACATCGGTAGCACTTTCAAGGGACACAATTCTAAGTTGCATTGTTGAAGATAGACCTCCTACTCCGAACCTACATGGACCATCCCAGTCGACTCGATTATTCGACAACAATTGGGCATCAATTATCACCAATAATTATGAAGTTCGGTGAAGACTCTCTTACGCACTACTTGGTGATATGGGAAGCTTTATTAGATGGTTTTGTGAGCGGAAGAGTATCTCATCCATAACTCCAAGAGATCTTGAAGGACAAGCTTATGAAATTGTCAAAGTCTTCCACTCGGATGCAAATCATCTTCAATATCGGATGGAAGAATGCCATAAGATCTTTGAATGACCAAGTCGGTGAGCAAATTAGTCGCTTCAATGTCAACAAATCTCTTCCTCTTGGTGGTGAACACGGTCGGATGACCATTCGGTGAATTCTTCTTCAATCATGACTTGGACTATCGTGTGCTCGCTCTGCTGAAAGAAGACCACTCTATCAATTTCAAAGATGAAAGCGCAACCTACTCGATCGGGGCTTGAGCAGATGGTTCTGATCAATTCAGGGCGATGAAGAGCGAAAGTATGATATTGCCGCTTCATATGGTATTTCTCACGGGTGGTTCAAAAGAAGAAGTTCTACATAGAAAGACATGGTGGCGATAAAAGCGCAATGATGTTCGATCAAAGCGCAAATCTTAAGTGTTGTTAATGTAGAGATCTTCCCTATCTATGGATATGAGTATTTGAAGAAGATAGTCCTTAAAAGCGGACTTCAAAGAGTATACTATTGAGGAAAACGACTTCAAACATCTTACGCCAAATGATTTGAAGATCTCTATCTCTTGAATCTTCAAGGACACCTTGAGCATTTACTGTCCGTGAGAAAAGGCCCTCTCTGCATTTGTCACTCTTTGGATCGGGGCTTAGTCATTCGAAAATGAGTTGAGGACTTTCGACTTGGCATAAAAGCTACCAAACCGGGATCAACCTTACAAGTCCACAATGGAATGCAACAGGCATGAATTTCATCGCGAATACAAAGTCCTTGACACCCCTAGAGCCGTCATCTTCACCGACAGATATGGGTCTCGCATGCTTATGCGACTATGTGAGCTCTACAAGTTTAGTGACGGTACTCTCAAATTGGTTGAAGAAGAACTTGACACCAGAGTGAAAGAAATCAAAATTGATATGAAATCTTGGGAAAAGACTACCTTTTGGACTGACGATGACAAAAGCGGTGTGAAGATTTTATTCTTTGCATCGGCGAAGACTCAAGACTCGAAGGATCTTCCGACCTTGAAAGTTTTGTTGGTGGTAGGGTTGGGGTGGTCATTACAAACTTCTTGAGAACGAATGAAGACATCTTGAGGAAGCGACTTATTATGTTTTAATTTTGTGTAATATGTGGTGTACTAACTTTGAACAAGCGTAATGCATGTAATAGTGCTAGGTTATGTCTTGTGGTTTCCCTTGTATCAAAAGGGAACATCATGTTGTCCACTTCGATCATATAAAACCGGACACATTTTCTCCAACAAATATTTTGTCTCATACTTATTTAAATCACTTGAGATCCAAAATCTCAAAGGATTTGAAATTTTGATCGGGGAGAAAATGTGATATAAATATGAAAGATGTTAAAGATGACCAACTTTTTGTGCATACTACTCTCAATATGTGCTAAACAATTTTCGAATCTCGAAGCATATATTAAGGGGAGCATTTTTTATGAGCAAATTCAAGACATCGGGTACACAACTTTCCACTTTTCTAAGGTACCTTGATTGTATGTTAAATGGCTTCTAATCGTTTGGTGATCATATACGCACTTCAAAAGGGTTCCCTCCAAGTATGTGCAAAACCCTCTTTCAAACTTAGAAGCACATATTGAGGGGAGCAAAATCATGAAAACCTCATCCTTCCGAAAATGCTTTATCTACTTGATTTGATTAGGAAGTGATGTTGATATCTTTAGAAAATGGAATTCAAAGTTAACTCTTTCTCTTGCCTCCGTGTGCAAAGCGATTTCAATCACTTGATGCACATGTTGAGGAGGAGCTCTTATTCTAAAAATATCAAAAACAATTCGGTGCAAAATGCTTTGATAATATATCACAAGCACTGGATTGATTTTCAAATGGTTTTCAATTGGTTTCTATGGCGGATGAACAATACCAAATAGACCGACCAACTTTACTTATGTATGGTGATATAAGGATGATAAGGTTAGGTATGTGTTCCCATGATCCGCCGAACCGGAGGGATCTACCGAGGACTATCCACTAGTTAGTGTAGAGTTCTTAGGTATGATGATAAAAGGAGAAAATGAGATATGGGAAGAGTGCGGATGAGGCCGAGCTAGTCTTGGAACAAACCCAACAAGGTTCTAGCTATGAAGTCTCGGTAAGCCTTGAAGGGTTGAAGAATTAAAAGAATTGAATGAGAAAGGGTGAAAACAAATAGCCCTCCATTTATTCAACCTTAGGGCGAAACCGGGTTCAATTCATATGCTCTTGATGGTAACATTGGTATTGAAGACAAGGCGTCATGGACCCGGTGGCGCCTGCACTTCAACTTTCCAAACCACTCAAGTTCCTCTTAAAAGGACTTGTTTCATTCTCACGGGAACCGACATTATCTATCGACTTTCTCTTAGAGATTGTTGATATTGAAGAAGGAGACCCTCTCCCTAGTCTCCGGACGGGATCCAAATATGCACATATTGAGTCTAGAGCCACGAGATCATCTATAAATCTCATTAGGACACTTTCAATGAAGACTCTATGTTTCACACAATGTGGAAAGAGATTATATCTTGAGTCCTCGCATTATCCTTGTGGTATTGCGGAACATCCGAGTGATGTGTAAACATATTCACAATGAAGATGGAAAGCCTTCGAGCCAACATCAAACAAGCTCTGGTAGGTGGCATGTGAGATCTATTATATAGATCAACCATGTGACAAGCGAGCAGAAACAATGGGGCGATTCAATCTCTTGAATCAATCACGGTTCGAGTTATGGATTGACGGATACCTTTGAAAAACCGGTCTTTGTGCTTAAAACTCTTTTCTTTAGCACGTCGACCGTGTACTAATTTTCAAATCAAAAGGTGTTTTATGATTGATAATTGATTTTCAATAAAACCTTCGTTGTATTGCAAAACAATTTCTATTGAGTAATACACGATTGTTTTCAAATCTCTTTTCATCAATCGGTGAATTTCTAATTATTTGGTTCACTCACTCCGTGTTGTCTTCTTTGAGATGTTCGGTTTGAGAACGACTAGAGCATTGCGAAACCACATCAAGGAAATTCTTGAATTATACGATCATCAGAGCGATGCTTGTCTTGATCAACGGGGAACCGTGGGCGTGTACCTCAATTCAACGAAAGTGATCAAAGACACTTTTATGCGCTTTATTGCTAACTATTGTATGCGGTACATCCGGCGTTTGCGGTGATCGAATGAAGCGGTCAATCCATAGCCGCATGCTCACTCTAACACATTCATCTCAAAAGAAATCATGATTAGTGCATCAATGACTCGATATTTTCACTCCATGCTTCGCTACTCTGCTGCGCCAATATCATGAATCAACGAAAGCTTCCGCTACTCGATGAGAAGATATCATGATCCGAATGTGAGCATGTTGGTCCGAAAGTCACAACAACACATAATACCAACACCATAATGGATACCTCGAGATTTTTGTTGGTGATGATCTCAAAAGTGGCTCAAAATTATTGCAATCACGATGGATCGGACACTCAACCTCCACGAATTATTCATTTCATTGTTCAATATTGCACTCTCCACGGATGCACTTGATTTGATTACTTTGTTGAAAAGAAGTCTGAGCTCATGAATGAAGACTTACTTGAAAGCTAGGATACACAATGTAATTTATGGGGTGACCTCCTTAGGGAGATTGTTAGGAATCGAAATTCCATAAGTAAAAGAGTCGGTCACCCCAATTATTATCTAGCCAAAGTTAGCTCATGAGACTTGTCTCTATTTATGTTAGTTATTAAATAAGTAGTAGCGTAGAATAGTATAGTGCAACACCGTGGAGGAAGGACGGGTCTTTACCCATTGTATCCACGATCCACGGGCCGTCGGGAGGTCGTTTAGTCGTAACCTATAAATACCCTCTACCTTGCAAGGTAGAGGGTTGGATGTTCTTTGGTAATCTAATATTCCACAAGTTTCTCTTACTAGAATATCCCACTTTCTCTCTCTCTATGTGCTTAAAATCATCTATGTGCTTAGTGTGTTAACGTTATGTTATGTAAGTGAAATCCAATATCCTACAAACTTTGAGTTCAAATTGAATGTTTGGCATGGTCATTTGATGTTCCTCATATCATTCACAAGCTTATGGAATCTCATGTAGTACTCATAGACACTTTCATCCGGTTTCATCTTGAAATGCTCAAACTCATCATACAGGTTGTGATTCTCTCTTCCTTGGTTAATTCGAACATGAGAGAAGCATCTTGACATTATCCCATACCGCCTTGGCTTCAGTGTTGTGATTGATAAGCTTGTAGATATCTTTTGGAAGACCACAAGTATAATGTTAGAAGCCCGATATCGAGATCGAATCTCTTTTCTCCTTATCATTGAGCTCATCATACGTCTTTGGTCTATCTATTCCATAGATCATTGTTCCATCTGCAATGTATCAATTAAGTCTCTTGTAGTCTCAATCGATAAGGTCCTTCATCAATGGATTTGAGAATGTTGACCCCATTTTCCTTTCCAAGACAAGACAATCGATTCGTTGAGCCCAAGAGTCGTAGTCGATTCATCAAGCATAGGTGGACGAGTATCTGAACCAATTTGCTTGAACATCCTCGACAATGATGGAGATGATTGTAGGTACGTTGGTAGACATCTTAACAGTTACGGGATTTTATAACTCTATGATTAAACCGGAAATAGATTCTTTCACGGGATTTTACTAAATCAAGAGAAAACCGTATTACAAACAAAAATCAACCAAGTCGCTACGAATTCTTGAACCAAGTCGCTAATCACCAAGTCGCTAAGTACCAAGTCGCA
This sequence comes from Chrysanthemum lavandulifolium, assembly GCA_022545495.1. Classification (NCBI taxonomy): domain Eukaryota; kingdom Viridiplantae; phylum Streptophyta; class Magnoliopsida; order Asterales; family Asteraceae; genus Chrysanthemum; species Chrysanthemum lavandulifolium. Next base: position 162,792,238 of record CM040242.1, read on the forward strand.
GGACTCAAGTCGCTAATGCACCAAGTCGCTACACAGTCAAGTCGCTAAAGAGCAACTCGCTAAGGTCCAAGTCGCTAGACACAGTTAAGTTGCTAAAGAACAACTCGCTAAGATCAAGTCGCTAACAATTTGCGCTACAACTCGCTAACAATTTCTGAAGCAAGTCGCTAACCTCACCAAGTCGCTAGCCGTAGTGGAGAATCCACTAACTTGTACTATTTGTCGGCTTGTCTCAATAGACAAGTCGCTAACAACTAACACTTGTAACTCGCTAACTTTTAATGAAGCAAGTCTCACGATGAAAATCACTACGAGAACCAAGTCGCTAGCAAGAAAAACTTTAAAACACACTTTTCAATCCAAAACAAGCTCAACCACGTTGATTCAAGCTTACCAAATCAAAACCCAAGCACATACAATGATTCTAAACACAAAAGTACACCCAAAATTCAAACTTTAACACTAGGAATGATCCAAATGATGCAAAACCACTAAACTTTTCAACCTCAAAACCATCTAAAACCACTAGAAATCCAAGTATATGTAAGAGAGATGATCAAACCATGGCTCGATACCATTTGTAACATATTGGTTTCACGAACACACTAAACCAATGATCAAAGAGGCGTATACTATGGTTTTAGAGAGAAAGTTAGAGGTTGGGAACTTTAGTGAGAGAAAGAAAAATATTATTATGAGCTCCAACTCTACCTTGGGAGGTAGAGTATTTATAGTTCTTACATAAGTCGCCACCTACGGGTCGTGGATCGGGCATACGGTGGGTAAAGACCCGTCCGTCCTCCACGGTGTTACATAACTAAATACTACTAAACGCTAAATAATCTAAGACTACGAGCTTTCTAACGATTACATATACTTGAGGTGACCGAGTCTTTAACAACCGGATTTACTAAATCTTAACAATGCAAACGTGCATAAATTCGTGTAAAAACATATATAAAAACGTGTGTAAAAACGTGTATTGTATAAAAATGTGTAAAAAATGTGTATAATAACGTGTAAAAAATGTGTATAATAACGTGTAAAAAACGTGTATAAAACGTACATAAAAACGTGTATAAAAACATGTATAAAAACGTGTAAACAACGTATATAAAAATGTGTAAAAAAAAATATATAAAAACGTGTGTAAAAAACGTGTATAAAAATATGTAAAAATGTCTATAAAACGCGTAAAAACGATATATAAAAGATGAAAGACAAAGGACTAATGGTGAAAGTCAAAGCAAACTACAAGGACCGTTCTCGTAATTTTTAAGTGAAAAAATGTCAAATGACTAACGGTGAAAGTGAATGCAAACGACAGGGACCAATGTTGTAACTTTAAAACTTGGTAACTCATCAATATGACGTACATTGGTGAGTATTTGAAAGTATATTACGATGTTAATAATAAAATAAGTATGTTACGTACATCGGTATATTTGAGAAAGTTTGTTACGATATTCACCTTCACCGTTATTTTACTACTAAACTTTTCACACATACTAACCTACTTTTTATGGAAAAAAAAATCAATTGGTTAGATTAAAAACATTTTAATATTTCACATATTTTTTATAATTTAAATATCTTTTAAACCGGTAAACGTTAAGCGAAAATAATTACACAATCGTGACGAGCATTTAATTATCTTTTTATAGACGGACATTTTGATATACTTTCGGGAAAAAAATCGTTTTTTTCACGTTTTTCGTCTTTTTTTTTTTTCTTCGTTGTTAAAACCTGTATGAAAAATCACATGTGATTAAACAATAATTTGAATATTTTAATAATATCACGTGTGATAATATTGTTAAATCACATATGATATGTAATATCACATGTAATACTAGTGTTAAATCACATATGATATTACATAGTAGTATGATTTAACACTAATCACATGTGATATTGTAAGACCCCGAAAATTTTCTCAAATGATTTAACAATGTAAACTGTACTTAACGATAACTACGGGTTTTTTTCTTTATAATGAAATAAAGTTCGACGCATTCTCATTTGACCTAGTTTGCATTCAACACGAAACATTTTTCTAAATTCGCAAACTCAAGTTATCCCGACTCGATCAAAATTTACCACAACTCTTATAATAATTTTTTTTATATAAATTTATATAAGAAATATATTATTATTATTATTATTTTCTTTTTCTTACCTAATGCGCGTCTACACCCAAACCGGACCCTTAGTGTTTTGGTTGGGCTCGAGAGATCCAACAAACAAACACACTCTTATATTACCACATGTGCCTAGCCCGTTTTTCCTAGCCCATGTCCAAACGCACCTTAACTAGTGCAAGCACTAGTTGATATCAATTTGATAAAAGCCCATGCCTCACATATTTGTTTTCTTGTTCTGCTCGTAGCATGTACCAACGCAACACTCTTTTGTTTTCTTAACACACACACAAACATTTCTTTGCTTTGCTTCTTGCGTGCAGACACAACAAAAGGAGACCAAATTTTTCCGTAAGCCACCCTAAGGTTAATAAACAAATACCCTAAACCTTGTTTGACCACACTTGACTCTATTAACCATCAAGTAATATGTCCACTACTCTTAAGTTGATGTGACAAATCCAACTCATGCCCATGATTCAAGCTGAGTTCGTTGCATGCTTGTTAATCTTTCATACTTCTTTTCCTTTTCTTCTTGAAACTAGGAAGAGCATAAATAAAACAAGCTAGAGGTCGTAACTTTGCTTCACTATAAGAACCACACACACGCGTAACCTTTCATCACAACTCTCACAACTCCTTCTCGTCTCTTGTTCCTTCAAGTTCTTCACCACCATTTGGGTGTTGTAAGTGTCTTGCATTCCTTTTCAAAACCTCCTTGCATATCTTTTTGTGTGTGTGTATATATATATATATATATATATATATATATATATACATTATATATAAGAGAGGCATGCCACATAAAATGCCACTTGGCATCCCATAAAGCCATGTCATATTTCCACGTCATCAATATGCTTATGTGGCATTTTTTTATTTTTTTTAATGACATGTGGCATTTTAATTAATATATGTACAATTTTTTTAAAATAAATTATAAATTTCGATTTTTTAATTAATATATGTACAATTTTTATAAATTTCGTTTTTTTAATTAATATATGTACAATTTTTTTAAAATAAATTATAAATTTCGTTTTTAAAATTTTTTAAATAAAAAGAAGTCATTTGTTGGAGTTGAACTTGGGTCATTCATGTATTTTGTAATCAACTTACCACTAGAGTAGATTGATTTTTGATTTATATCTTTCAAATCAATATAAATAAGGAGATTATAAAAAAATTCTGGATTTTTTATTTTAGGTATGTATTTTTTCAAGATAACAATTAATATAAATTATGATATATGTTAATTAAAAGATAAATATACCATTTATATTTTTTTAACCTATTTTTTTTGTGTATAAATACACCCTAATATCTTATTCCTAAACATATTTATCCCTAAAACTATTATCGACTTTTAGTTTTCACAGGTGACGGATTGTTTTTTTTTGGGTCGAGTTTTAGTTATCCCTAGAATATATGTTCGACTTTTGATTTGAATAGGTTAATAATATCGACTGTTTTGTTTCACAGGTTTAGAATCAACAAGTTAATACAAGGATGGAGTCCCAAAAAGATCAAGGTAGGTTAAGACAAAGTGCAAGGATTTCAAAAGGAAACAAAGGCAATAATGTTCAAGACAATGGTAGGTTTCAAATTCGTAGAAAATTGGTTATGTGATGTTTATCAACAGGTTCTGTTTTTTGGTTATGTGATGTTTATCAACAGGTTAACAGGTTCTGTTTTTTTTAAATTATTATGTTATCTTTTAATTTTATGCATGTAATTAAAATTCTGTATGTTTTATAATATTCAGGAATCAATAGTCAAGGTAAGAAAATAAGAAAAGGAAACCAAGGAAACCAAGATAACAATCCTATAGTAGTTGCTACTAATGTTTTTTGTCCATCATCAGGTTTTTTAAAAACGTTTATGTTATATTAATGTTATATGAATGTTTTTGAATAATCTTAGTTATTTGCATGTAATTGAACTCCGTTATGTTTTATAATATTAAAGTAAAATTACGTATGTTTTATGATTTTCGTGAATCAAGAGTCAAGGTAAGAAAATAAGAAAAGGAAACCAAGGAAAGCAAGATAACAATCCTAAAGTAGTCGCTACTAATGTTTTTGTCCATCATCGTGTTTTTAAAACTTTTATGTTATATTAATGTTATATGAATGTTTTGAATAATCTTAGTTATCTGCATGTAAGTGATCTCCGTTGTGTTTTATAATATACTGAGGATGCAAGAGTAAAGGTATGAGAATCCAAAAGGTTCCACATCGTTAGTATGCATATATAGCGATTTATGTTTAGATGTCAATTGTTAACAATAGCATATACATATTATGTTTGAATGAGTATAGGTTGTTGAATTGTGTTAGATCGTAACATGAATGAACTTCATGTATTCCAGAGTTTATAAGTTTTAACAAGCATTATATTGTTTTTTGAACAAGCATGTCAAAGTCGTTAGATATAGTGTAGATTGTTATTTTTGTTGGTTGAAACAATTGTCAGTTTGAATTGCTTTTTAAAAGCAGTTTGTGAAATCTGTTTTTAACAATAGCAATGCTTTGAAGTCGTTTACATAGTTTACATGATTTCATATTTTAAATTTATAGGACATATTATGGGTCATTGGATGTGGTGGTTGATGATATGCATAGTAACAATTTGTGTTTTGTTTATAAACAATTTTTTTAGGACATATACTATCTTAAACATTACTTGAAGGATAAGACAATTGTAGCATGGGCGCTTTGTATATATGTTTGCAATTGGTAAAGGTGTTTGACAACGATAGGTTGGTTTTTTAATGGTTTCAAAAGGCATCATGAGATTTGAGTTAACTTTTGTGCATGACATTGTTTTATAAGGTTCTAGCCAAAAATAAAATGTTATCCTACTGTGTTTTTACGGCCTTTGCTTTGTTAAATGTAAATGGTAGAGTAATCTGCAATTTCAGCATCAAATGCCTGCTTTTAAATAATATTTTACCCAATTATGAAGAAGAAAAAAAGACTGTTGGGTGTCGTACTACAACAATATGATTCACTAATCTTATATGCAAACTACTAACTCTTGAGCCTAGCTTAGAGCTATTTCCCAGTGACTATAAATAGGCACCTGCAATACCAGATTGTTTGACCCCAAAGTTAGTTGATTATAATCGTCAATGGGTCACAATCGTTAGCAATCAACGGTATGAAACAGAATCTGTCGGCAAATATCAACAGCTAAAACTGAATTATTTCAACTAATTATTATTTAAGGTGTTTGAGACAGTATATGTTGCTACTTATGTCCAGTCCATGTTTTTTTAAAGGTTTTAATCAGAGTATTAATGTACGTTATAAGATAATATTTATGGAAGCTGAATATTGTTTTTATAAGGTTCTAGCCAAAAATAAAAAGTTATCCTACTGTGTTTTTACGGCCTTTGCTTTGTTAAATGTAAATGGTAGAGTAATCTGCAATTTCAGCATCAAATGCCTGCTTTTAAATAATATTTTACCCAATTATGAAGAAGAAAAAAAGACTGTTGGGTGTCGTGCTACAACAATATGATTCACTAATCTTATATGCAAACTGCTAACTCTTCAGCCTAGGTTAGAGCTATTTACCGTTTCTATAAATAGGCACCGCAATACCGATTGTTTGTACCCCAAAGTTAGTTGATTATAATCGTCAATGGGTCGTCAATCTGTTAGCAATCAAGCGGTATGAAAGAGATCTTGCAATCGACAAATATCAACGTAAAACCGAATTATTTCAACTAATTATTATTTAAGGTGTTTGAGACAAGATATGTTGCTACTTATGTCCAGTCCATGTTTTTTTAAAGGTTTTAATCAGAGTATTAATGTACGTTATAAGCTAATATTTGTGGAAGCTGAATATGTAGTTTTTAGGATTACAAATGCTAAAGTTGTTGAACATGGTATAGATTGTTGTTTGTTTTGTTTAAAAAGGTTTTGTGAAACCTGTTTATGTGTTTTGGTGGTAAATGTTATTTAATACTCTAGCAGCAATGAACTTATATCTATTCCAGTGTTTTAATAAGGTTCTAATAAGCATTATATTTGACGTTATAAACTGATATTTGGGGCAACTGTAGCATGAGTAGTTAGAATATAGGATTTCAATTGGTAAAGGCGTTTGACAGTGTATAGGTTTTTTTTATGGCTTCAAAAGGCATTCTGAAATCTGAGTTAACTTTTGTGCTTGACATTGTTTTTATAAGCTTCTAATAAGCATTATATTTGAGGTTATAAACTTTTTTTTGGTGCAATTGGAGGGTGTGCATGTTGTTTATAGGAATGTAATTTTGAAGGTATTTTTTGCATTTATATTGAAGGGTATATTGTTTTTGAATATGTGGTAAAGTTTATTTCATTTGTAGTAATGTATTGTTTGTAATTACAGGATTAAGTTCACCAGTAAAGCATATTGCTAAAAAGAATCCCATAAACATTGGAGTGCTTGATAATACTAATGGAAGTTCTCAAGGAGGTTAAATTTTATAAGATTTTGCTTTTGTTTTAAATAGATACATTTTTTTTTTTTTATTTAAGTAAGACATTGTTTGTTGTGGATTACAACAGTTTAAGTAGTCATAAAAGACCAAAGCGAGCTTTGGATACTACATTAGAAAATGAAGGTTTGATTAGTAGTTATTTTTTTGTACACATTTATTATTTGATTAGTAGTATTTAGTTTGTTTAAATTTGTTTATTGTTTTACAGGATCAAAATCACATAAGAAACAAAATACTCGGAACAATGTATCCAACTTAAAGACTACTACACTGTAAGTTTATTTTTTAAAAATAATGGAATTCCATTGTTATTTAAAAGATTATTTTAGTTTGATGTTTTGTATAATTACAATTGCTAAAGATGAAGGAAAGAACAATAACTCCAATTAAAGATATTAACCCTATGATTGGTAACATGTCAATTAAAGGGAGATGTATATCTGTTTGGCATTCACATAAACTTAATGAAATTCATGATCCATATAGTTTGGATTGTATTTTCCAAGATGAACAGTAATTTATATTTTTAATCTTTATTAATTTTTGTGTTTTTATAAAAATATAAGCGTATTTAATGAATGTACAACAAACGAATTCAAATTTATGTCAAGAAAGAATGGATGTTCAAATTTGAACCTCTTCTTCAAGAGGACAGTGCTATATCATCTCTAATTTTGGAGTTCTTGAAAATAGTGGAAGACTCCCATTGTTACATAATAAATGGAAAGTATCCTTTTATAAAGGTCTTGAAGTGACGAAATTGAACAAATTGATGAGAACTTTCTTGGTTTTGTCGAAGAGCCATTTTCACGCATTTTGGACACAAATAAGGAATATCATGAACATGAATGTGTTGGTATGTATTTTATCTATGATTATGTATTAAATTAAATACACATGTGTTACTTATTTTAATTAACTAATTTTTTTTTAGATGTTGTTGGTAATTGTTGTATCCATTGGTAATATTGTAGTCAAATGGATATGGTTGTGCAAAAGTTCAAGGACGTTGTGATTGAAGATCTTGAGTAAGTATAATGTTTTAATTTTGTTATAAGTAAATATAAAATTCATTATAATTGTATGCTAAGTGTATATTGTAATCATATGGTGCGGATCTTTGAGATTGGAATGTACTTTTGGGACAAATTTGCTCTCATGTGGAATGACTATGCTAATAAACTTGATAAAATTGGTCACCTTGACATTCTCATTATATTGGCAAAGATCAAGTATTGGAACAAGAAGTATATTTCCTTTAAAATTATATCACATAAAAGTATATTATATTATGATTATTTATTTTAAGTATTATTAAATATGTGTTTTAACTATGTAGACAAGCCATCAGTTCATAATGCTCTATTTGGAACAAGGATTTTCATTAACAGAGATCTTACTCCATTAACTTCTTTTCGAAAGAGGTAAGTAAATTGTTAAGAGGTTTATAAAAAAATTCTATTCTAATAATAGTTACACATGAATTATTTTATTTACATGTCATGTATATTTAAGGTATGAAGCACACCATGGAAATGATGCAAGTGAATTTAAAATTGGAATCCACAATCAAGAGAATCATGTTGTTACACCTGCTGAGTTCATGCAAGGTTGCTTAAAGAGAATGGTCGGAATGATACGTACTATTGAACCGGTAAGAAAACATTTACTTGAATAAACTTTTATCTTTATTTTTGTATTATAAAAGTATAATTATTTTTTAATAATTATATTTTTGACATTAAGCTTAACCTTAAATATAGGAAACATATTGTGTTGTGTATGCAACATTACACAACATTCAATATGAAAGTGGATGGGCTTATCTCGCGTGCAAAGCATGTAACTCAAAGGTTTCTCCTCTTCCAATGAAAGCATCTTCTTCTTCAAGAAACAAAAAACAATTATGGCATTGTAAAAAACATGGAGAAACATATGCCATTGTATCTCGGTATGTTTTTTTTATGCTTGCATTTTAATTAATTATATTTTATGAAAAAAAAAGTTAATTATTGTTATTTAACAATTATAGGTTCAAGCTTATTGTTCGAATTTTTGATGATAGTGGATCTGCCCAAGTTGTGATTTTTGACAATAATGTTTTTAAGATGACCAAATTATCCGCATGGGAGATTATGGAAAAACATGGCATGGATACTACTGAGTACTTTCCAGACGATCTTAATCAGATTATTGGGAAACAATACCTGTTTAAGATTAAATATACTGAATTTAACCACAATAATAATAGCCATATTTATCGAGCGGACAAGGTTACTGAAGATGTAGAAACAATAAACTACTTCAAAAATGGTTTTTTGGTTTCTGAGGTAAAGTTTTTTTTTTTTTAAAATGTTTATAATACTACTATATTTTTAAAATTGTATATAGTTTAATGTTTTTTAAAATAATATTAAACAGGGAGAAGATGAAGAGTATAGCAATGAATCAAATGATATGAATGAGGTATGATACATTATATTTTCTATTTATATTAAGCAACATCGATGTTTGAAAATGTATTTCTATTTAGTAATATATTTTTTTGTAATATACAACACAGAATGAAGAAGATGACATTGAAAGTGAAAACATAGAAGAAGATGAAGAGTATTCCACAGAGTTGAATGAGAATGAGGTATGATACATTATATTATGTCTATATATTATATAACATGTATGTTTAAATTTATATTTATTTTTAAAAAAAATTATTTTCTAAATATACAATTAGGATGAAGAAGATGACATTGCAAGTGAAAACATTGAAGATAATGAGGTAAAAAAAATTATGTTTGTATTTTTTTGTTTATAATGTTTAAATCTTTTGTATAAATATTTTTTAGAAGCAATATGTATCAATTTTTTTATTTTTTTTTTGTATTTCTATTGACTTTTTTGTTTTTATTTTTTAAATTAATATGACAGAATTGTGAAGATGACATTGCAAGTCAAGACATGGAAGAGAATGAGGTTTATTACTTTCTGTTTGTAAATAATTTGTTAATAAACATTTTTTTATAACTTTTTTACTCTAAACATTACAGGATATGGTAGATGACTTGTCAAATCCTTCAGCTGAGATTCATGAGGTATTAGAGGATGAAGAAGATTGCATTGCAAGTCCACACTTGGAAAAGAATGAGGTTTAATACTTTTTGTTTTTACTTTTTAATTTATACGATTATAAATTATCGTTTGTAATTTTTTTTTCATTAACAATACAGAATATAGGAGACGATGTGACAAGGAATGTTATAAGAAGTACTTGTGAAGAACAATCTGGAAATGAAAAGGCAGACGACATTGAGATCATTGATTTATCAGACTATGACACAAAAGATGAAGTGGAAGATTCGAACCCAAGTACGAAGTTAGTGTCAGTGAAGTTGGAACAAGACCCTTAAAATATAACAAATACACATCTTTGTCATGCATATTTAAGTTTATTTGAACTATTCGTTTGTTTTTGTTTACAAAAAAGTAACTTGGTTATTTAGGATTTCATATGTTTTTACGTTCTCTACTTAAGTTTATTAATAAAATAAACAACTTTTAGGTATTCAAGTTTTGTATTATTGTATTTATGTTATATTTATATTTTGTTTGTTATTAATATATTTATAAGATAATACAAACATGAAACACTCTAATGAGGATTATGAAAGAGTATGTTATAGGATAATAACAACAACTTTTCACACTAAACAAGTTAAAAGTTGAATAAATAAAAACTGATATTATAAAGAGTCAAGTTGCAAGTGTAAAGTAGTTTGTATAAGGTTATGAAAAGATTGTTTTTTATAACGAATTATGTTTCCCATTTTTTAATTTTTAGTGTAAATATGCACATGAAGTTAGTTTCACTTTTAAACAATGTACACAAGTGCGCAAATGTGATTCTATGTTTGTTCTATTTACGTCAATAACTCATGTTCTCATAAGCCAATTCCAAATAATTGCACAACATCAACTCATTCATTCAATAAAATAAGATGATCAATGATGTTAAGTATAAATGTAACCTTAATTAATACCAACTGAAAGTACTCCAAACGCAGCTGAATTACCAACGGCATCATAGTAGGTAGTATCATCACTTACGTAGGAAACCATAACTAATAGATATAATTATATGTAGGTATGAGTTTCAAGTAACTGTGATTATTTTACATGTAAGATGTGGTATTTGCAAAGCATGAAGTAAAATTTCATATATTGAGAAACACCCATTCCATAGCAATAGTAAATTTCTGAATGCTACAACGTAATGGCTATCATTGGTCCAAATTGTGTAAAAATCATTAATGATGTGCTTCTGCAATAAACTTTGTAAGTATGATTTAAATGACTTGATTTGTACATTGTTAAACATATTTATGAACCATGTAAAAATAATGGTATTGACATTTCTGTGTTTTAACATGATTATTAGACGTAATAAAATGGGTGAGTATTGTGGATAGGATCAATAAACAAGTTTAAAAAGGATCAATAAGCTATTGTAAAAATTATTTAAAAACTTATATGAGTAACATATCAAACCAACAACAATCATGCAAAATTTCATATTAACGGCACTAATATTAAACAAATTAAAATCATAAACATAACCCACTTGTGCGAATTTGGGATGTGCAGAGCATGTAGTGTTCTGAAAATCCATATTGCAAACACAAAATAAGCATCTAAATGGAATCCAAAATGCAATAATATTAAAAAAAAGATGATCTAAACACTATTAAGTACCTACAAATCCATTTTTAAAAAAATATCAAATCCAATTGATGCCTCAAAATAGACCTTAAAGAAGCCTGTGTATACACGCTTATGAACAATTTTAATGAACATACTTAATTTTTAATGCATGTTTACAATTACACAATTGTGAATATTGAATTTTAAAATATACCTATGTGATAGCTAATGTTAGGTTCTAGATTTTATGTAATGAATATTAACTTTTATACAAGATTGGTAAAGAAGATTGAAAAACGTTTTGTTAGTATTCCGATTTTTACATGTTTGACTTTGATTAGGAAAACAAAATTAAACATTAATCTCATAATAATTAGTGAAATTTATTGGATTAAATACAAAAGATAAATAGTAATAAAATTTATTTATATAATTTTAAATTTATCCTAAACTGTTTTTGGTATGAATTCTTAATATATATTTGGATAAATCATAATTAATATATCTTTTTATAATTGAAACCTAAATTGTAATTGTCTATATATACGACATATTGTTAACAGAAAACCAAAAACTCAAAAGTAAGGGAATACATAAATCGACTACAAAGATGCATCCTGGAAAAAAAACTCTAATGGTTTCAAAAACCAAAGAAGAAAACAATCCAGTTTTGATTGTCAACAGAGGTAAATCTGTATCCAAAGGTAGTTTATTTCATTAATATTACTACTATGTTTTATGTTATGTTTATTAGTTTTATTCATGACAAGTATGATTAACGATATACAGGTTATAAAACTTAGAATAAGAAAAAAAGAAAAAAAAAATGGACATCAGCTTTTGTAGTTTAAATTGCATTATGTTTTCAAGTTGAAGTAACTTTTGGTTTTCAAAATTTTTACAATTAAAAAGTTAACATAAAGATAGATTTGATGCAAGTTTAACAAGTACATATTGTTTAATCCATATAAGGTGGTGTTTCAATTTAATCTGTATGTTTATATGTTTCTGATAAGATTGTTTTTGAGGTAACCTGAGACCCACTAACAGAATTACCCGTTTGGAACTGAGCCAAACCACCTTCAAATAATAATATTTCCTTCAGGTTATAAAGTTAGCATAGACGTTTGTATACATACATACAAAACTAAACTTACAAACACATGTAAGTACGTTCCAAAATCAATATTTTTGATTCAAGTTTTTTTGCTTATGTTTGTTACTTACTATCAAGGTAAACTAACTTAACTGTAACTGAACTTTACAATGTTAAGATACTACTTTAAAATTAAACTTTATATTTCATATTTTAAACTATAATTGAAACATATAATAACATATCATAATAGAGATAGATTTGATGCAAGTTTAACAAGTATGTTATGTTTATTCCATATAACTTGTTGTTTTAGTTTAATGTGTATGTTTATATACTTCTGATAAGGTAGTTTTTGAGGTAACCTCTGACCCACACAAGCATTATATTGTGGTAAAGTCGTTTACTGTAACTGAACTTTACAATGTTAAAATACTACTTTAAAATTAAACTTTAGGTTTCATATTTTAAAGTATAATTGAAACATATAATAACATATCATAATAGAGATAGATTTGATGCAAGTTTAACAAGTATGTTATGTTTATTCCATATAACCTGATGTTTTAGTTTAATGTGTATGTTTATATACTTCTGATAAGGTAGTTTTTGAGGTAACCTCTGACCCACACAAGCATTATATTGTGGTAAAGTCGTTTGATATAGTATAGATTGTTGTTTTTGTTGGTTGAAAACTCTTTGTGAAATCTTTTTAGCACAAGCATTATATTGTGGTAAAGCAATTCTTTGAAGTCGTGTACATAGTTTACATGATTTCATATGCTAAATTCGTAGAACATAGTATGGGTGCGTAAACTTTTGTATACAAACATGCAAAACTAAACTAAAAAACACATGAAACTACGTTCCATGTTCAATATTCTTTGATTCAACCATTTTTTATTTATGTTTCATACTTACTATCATAATAAACTAACAGATTATAACATATCATAATAGTTGATGAAGAATATAATTTTTGATTGTTAGTATATGAATATATATCATAAATTTTAAATGCATTGTAAATATGCAGATTAATCATGTATATTTGGTGACTAATATTTGTAATCATTAACAGGATCAAATCCTAAACAATTGATCAAGAATGAAGAATGCAAGAAAGATGTTATTACCATTGATTTGTCAGATGATGAAGTGGTATGTGTTTAAGACAAAAAAAATACAGAATTTTAAATTTTTTTATTATTAAAGTAATCCTTTTGGTTTACTTTGTAGGACATGAGAAATGTGGCTAAACAATCATCAGGTAAATAAATCTAAATATATTATCTATTTTAAGCTAACATATACATAACAAATGTTTTGTTTTGTTTTTTTTTTCAAAATTTATCAGGAACAAATGCTACACAAGTGAAAAAAAACTTAAACTTAAAAAGAAATATTGTCATCATTGATTCTTCAGACGATGATCAGGTAAAAGTTAAATTAAATATATATTTGCAGTATTGTTAAACAAATTATATCTTTTATCTTTTCATTATAGGATATTTGTGGAAGTACGAAACGTCGTAAAACAACAAAAGGGTATACATATGAAAACAAGATTGGTGAGAATATAATATCATTTGGTACTGACATCCCTGATCAACTACAATCATCAGGTACTTTTTATTAACTAATAAACAATTTTTGCATAATATATACCATAAAGTAAAATTTTTGGTCTTTAAATGAAACAGTAAAGATGAAAAGGAAAAACAAGCATTGAAAAGATAAACAAGAATGCATACTTGAGTAACAAAATTGATGATTCAAGAAGTTTAAAGTTAATTTAACTTTTAATCTCCATTTCGAAATACAAATAATACAAATTCAGTAATTTTAATTACTATTGTTTTAAACATAGGAAATTTTCAATGAAGAACCTACCATCTTTAAACGTTCAGCTAAACAAAAAGACACAACCTTTAAGAAATGCCACAAATTTACCATTGTTGATGAAGATTCAGATGAAGAAGAGACAAAGATACAAAAGTTCAATGACAATCACACATTATCCAATGTGAATGATAACGAAGAAGTTTACGACCAATCTGTAATTGAAGAAAAAAAATATAATCACCTTGATGAATATACTGATGAAGAAGAAGGAAACATGCAAAATTACATTTACCCTGAAACATGGTCAGATATGAAGGGATCAGATGATAGTGGTGAATATTTATATGATTCTGACATGTACAGTGTTAGATCTGTATCTGATGGAGAAAATAACGATAGCTTTATAAACGACGAGTCTTTAGATTACTATTCCTCAAGTGATGAAGACAGTGACTACTCTTTCTAGAAACCACATATGGAAGAAACCAAAACTCCATATTAAAAATTATCAAGACTTGATCTACTTCATATTTATATTTATATTATTAAATACTTTATGTTTTGGTTATTTATGATTCGATATGTTTTACGTTCTATATTTAAGTTTATCAATAAATTCTTTAAATTTTTGGAATTTAAGTTTTATATTATGTTTACGTAAGTTTCATTATAATTTTGTTTTCCATTAATTCAATGTTTGTGATATATTTGAATCTGAAATTGTCTATCTTTATACATAAGAATATGTTTAATGCAATTGGGAATTGTTTAAAAAACATAATATTTTTTTAATTTCTTATTTATTTATTTCATATGTAACGAATAAAAATAGAAACTAAATAATTAAAAATAATAAAACTAATTTCATAAATCAGATTCATTTAAAATAAATTATTTATCATATAAGTAATCTATAAAAATTGTATAGTTAAAAGAAAACTTTAAATAATTTGCAAAAAGAAAACAAAACAGTTTTAAACTTAAACTTAAATAATGAGATGTATTACGAGTTGAGGTTCGGGTTCGATTCTTGGTTCACTCAAGACATCCCCGCCTCCCTTTTGAGTTTTTATTATACTTTTAAATCAAAATAGTGTTATAATATGTGTGTAAAGGTTATAAATTTAAAGAAACATTAGCAATGTTTTAGTAAAAATTTAAAACGCCAAAATAAGGCAAAAAAAAAAAATAATAACAATTTATAAACTCGTTAATATGCATGTAAAATATAAAACAATTGATAATTATCAATAATAATAAGAAAGTTTATCTCTTTCCTTTTTAAATAATGTTATGCATATGATTAGATTTACATAATTAATATTTACTTAAAATATATATTATGAATGGGTCGACTATTCTAAAAACCATAAACAACCACAATACAGGAAAACAAAGGTGCATACAGAAGAAACTATCGGCATGTATTTTTTGAATACAAATTACGATAAAACAAGTTATAAGTATGATTTTGTATGATTTTTTGCAGGTACAGGTGAAAAGGTTAATATAAGAAGACAATAAATATTGTTAACAACAACATGGAAGGTGTCGCAAACAACTTACAACGTCGTCGGACCGGACCAAAAATTAAAATCAACCCAAGTTTCAGTAAGTATATTCTACTTAAATATGATTTAAAAAAGTATACACACGCATAACCAATGGCAAAACAGTTTGTATGTTGATTTTGATAGTTAGAAACACTGTAATTATCTGTTAGTTTAAGTTTTTTTAAACTTGCATTCATATGTATATTGTCTTTTTAATTTTTATATCATAATTCAACATATTAAGTTAACCAACATAAAAGATGGTACTTTTAATTGTACAAGTGTTTCCTTTGTTGTTTAAGTCAGTTATAGACAGTTAGATGGATTAGAAAAACATACGAATGATAACAATGATATATTAACCATGTTCATCACCATTTTTATTAAAAGTTCATCGCCTAAGACTGTAATGTACTTTTCAATCATCCATGTTTCCTTTGTTGTTTAAGTCAGTATTATAGAAAGTTAGAAGGATTAGAAAACTTATGAATGATAACAATCGATATATTAACCATGTTCACCGTGCTTTTTTATTAAAAGTTCATTACTCTAAGACTGTGATTTAAGTTGAATACTAATTGTAGCATATGGTTAGAAAGCTCATTGTTAAGCTTGTTGGAAATACGATAATTTTGTATTATTATCTTCAAAATAGTATGGTATACTTTAGTTAGACATAATTTAAGTCATAGACTTTTATCAACACACAAAACATAACCAACTTGGAAATACTTAAATACAGTGCAACACCCATAATTGGAATTGTATTGATGATTTCCACACTCACCGTTAGTGAGATTAATAAAAACAAAATGGTTTATGAGTCATCTACATGTAATTTATATATGCTTAAGTATAAAAACAAAACAACATTAAATTCTTATGTTATTCATCATGAAATAAACTATTTAAAACACACCAATCAAGATATAATATGAAATATTGTGTATTTGTGTATATAACGCAAATAGCTAAATCTATAAGCCTAATCAATAAGAGACGATTCATTTGAAACAAATATATGTATGATTTATGTGTGCGGTAACTCATATCCAACTAATTCAAACGCAGTCACTCATATCCAACTAATTCAAACGCAATGCCAAAAAATAACTTAACGAGGGGAGTTTAGGTAATGTTGCGCCAAATGAAACAAGAGTGAAAAAAAAAATAGAAGTGACCCAAATTGGTTATGTTTCGCCCATTAAACAAGTAAGATTATGTTGATATTAATTTCTTACTCATTCTTTTTTAAGTATTACTCAATAAAAACTTGCATACATCATTTAATGCTCAATGTAAACCAACAAGTCGATTACTATGTTGTTGAATAAGGTTTCGTAAGGTTTCGTAGGAGAACATAGACTTAACAAAGAAGAGTGAGAGGTAGGCCACCAAAGATACCAAGACATAACCGTAAGTGTAACCAAAGTTATTGTACATATGTATACGTGATTATGATCGATTCTGAAAAAAAATATACAAACATGTTTACTAATCTTTACACAGCTGAAGAAAATGGCGAAACATCTACACGTACAGCATGCAATCAAAATATCGATATCCCACAACTAGAGTCAATTACAATACAACCAACAAATTCATACGTCACAAACGGAGGTGTATCAACCGGAACAACAAACATTTCAATTCGTCGATGCGGTCGTCCAAAAAACTCCAAAAACAAAACATGTAAGCCACTTTACCAATTATAAATATGAATAACCAAATATGTGTCCAATATTACTAACATAAATTTGTATGTTGCAGATATAACAGCAAGCTCTTCTAATTTTACAACCACATCGACAGTTGTCCAACCTTTTAGACGAAAATCTAACCGAATCAAAATGAAGATAATGAACAACACAGATGGAGAAACCAACAGTTCATTTGTTGGTATTTGTAATGGTATATATAATCTATATTACAAGTTATTTTGAAAAAGTTAATAATAAAAACAAAAGTATTTTTAATCATTTTTATTTAATTGTTGTGTAAACTAACTAAATTTATGTATTACAGATTACAATGATCATGGTGATCCCGTTTTCCGTTGTGAATCTTGTGACGCGTTATTATGGCATGCTGAAAGCATGGTTGGAAGCACGCACTCAACTTCAGGTTCATATTCGCTTTGTTGTGGAAGAGGGAAAGTAAAGCTAGGAAACGAAAGGCATAACCCACCGATTTGCTAATGGACCTAATCAATGGAAATCATCCGAAAAGCAAAACTTCAAAGATAATATCGACGTTATAATTCAATGTTCTCATTCACGCCTATGGGTGCTAAACAAGACACGCCAATAAACGAAGGACATGGTTCATATTGTTACGAATCTGGGTGAAAATTACCATACGATAGGAACTCGCTACGGAGGAAGGAAACCTCCCGCTTTTGCACAACTTTATATTTACGACAATCGATAACGTAAGTAGAAAATGTAATTAATCGCGTCAGTACGATAAACTTATTAAATTAACTTCATATATGGTACATTACTGTTTTTAAATCCAAATTTTTTTAGACAAAACTAACATTAAAATTGAGATTCTAATCTTCATCTTATTTTTCCTACAGTAACGACCAACCCGGTAGTAGCACCAACAATGTAATAGACCACGACCTGACAGTTGAGATACGAGACATGCTTGATACAATCAATCCATTAGTAGCTCAATTTCGCATGGCGGGAGAACGCTTAGTCACAGCAAATGATGAAACAAGACTAAAGCTAAGGCTTATTGGTAGAAGAATACGTGATGGACGAGAGTATAACCTACCAACCGCTTCTGAAGTTGCTGCATTGATTGTAGGGGACTTTGACTCATTGACTAACGACAGGGACATAATTCTTCACATGCAAGAAGGTGGGCTAAAAAGAATAAGTGAACTACACCCTTCATATCTTCCGTTACAATACCCACTGTTATTTCCTTATGGTGAAGACGGATATTGGACAGATATATACCACAAAGGAATCACGGATCAAACACCAACAAACAAAAAACCGAGTATCAATGCGAGTATTTTGCATACCACTTACAAAACAGATCAAATATTTTTCCATGGTGTTGAATGCAAGGAGATTGTGTCAACAATTTATTGTCGACGCATACACTATGATAGAGCGTGAAAGAATGTCATATATTAGAAACCAACACAAGGATTTAAGAAGTGAGATTTACTCAAAATTGGTACAATTACCAGATGAGGAAGACACTGGAATTAAACTCCGAGGAAAGAAGGTTGTATTGCCGTCATCATATACAGGGAGCCCAAGATATATGATGCAAAATTATTTAGACGCAATGAGCATTTGCAAGGTATATGGATACCCTGACCTTTTTATAACATTTACTTGCAACCCAAAATGGCCAGAGATTTCACGCTACGTCAGTAAAGAAGGTTTGAAGCCCGAAGATCGAGTAGACATAATAACAAGAGTTTTCAAACAAAAGCTAGACTCCCTAATGAAAGACTTCAAAGACAAGAGTTACTTTGGACATCTAAAAGCAGGTAACAAATTCGTAAAAATATCTTTCTTACAGTATTAGTTTAAAAAAAAATTATATTTCATAATATTATTAACATCGTCTATTTAAAACAGCTGTCTACACTGTCGAGTTCCAAAAAAGAGGGTTGCCACATGCTCACATATTGCTGTTCTTGGAACCACAAGACAAGATCATTACACCGGCACAAATTGATAAGTTTATTTCGTGCGAGATACCCGACAAAAATGAAGACGCGAAACTTTATCAAATAGTGACCGATCATATGATGCACGGACCATGTGGCGCTGATCGCCCAACCTGTCCTTGCACGATAAACAACAGGTGCACAAGGAAATTCCCAAAGCAATTTAACGACAAAACATTTGTTGATGAGAGTGGTTACGCAATATACAAAAGAAGAAACGACGGATCTACTATAAAAAAAGCAACATCGACTTGCATAATGGATATGTAGTACCGTACAACCCATGATTGTTGCGACGTTACCAATCTCATATAAATGTCGAATGGTGCAACCACTTGGATCCATAAAATATCCGTTCAAGTATATAAATAAAGGACCAGATAGAGTAACGGCTGCTATAGAGGACGTGGAAGTAGACGAAATTAAAGATTACTACGATTGTAGATATCTTTCTCCATGTGAGGCAGCATGGAGAATTTACGGATTTGATATACACTACAGATTTCCACCTGTTGAAAGGTTACCATTTCACTTGCAAGGCGAACAGACAGTTATTTTTGACGCAACAGAAAGTCTTGACTTTACGCTGGATAAGGCGTCAGTTAATGAATCTAAGTTCATAGCATGGATGGAGTTAAACAAGACAAACGAAGACGCTAGAAAGCTTCTTTATCATGAGATTCCATCACATTTTGTATGGAGACAGGAGGATAGAAAATGGCTCCCAAGACAAAAAGGTACATCTATTGGCCGTGTACATCATGTTCCTCCTTCATTTGGAGAATTGTTTTACCTACGAGTATTACTAAACAAGGTGAGAGGACCAACGGATTGGATTGACTTTAAGAAATATGATAACGTGGTATACCCAACCTACAAGGACGCGTGCCAAGCTCGTGGATTGTTAGAGGATGATAAGGAATATATTGATGGGTTAATCGAAGCGAGCCATTGGGGAACCGGAAATTATTTAAGAACTTTTTTCGTGATGCTTATTATGACAGATAGCATGTCCCGTCCAGAAATTGTGTACGAAAAAACATGGCATGTCTTGGCTGATGATGTTCTACACGTTGAGCGTGTAAAGAATAACAATCCAGGTACGTAACTTTATAACTATATATACACCCATAATTATTTTGTTACGTAATATTTTTAAAAAAATTAAAGAAATATGTTATAAATTATTAGCAATTATTGTATTTTTCAGATTTGGAACTTACTGACGAAGAAAGGAAAAACATATGCCTTACATACATCGAACACATGCTACTTTGTAACAACAAAAGCCTAAAACATATACCAAACATGCCGTACCCAAACGAAATGTACACGATGGCAACGTATAACAGGTTGGTATATGATGAATTGAAATACGACAAAAAAGCATTACATAAAGAGCATCAAAGGCTATACACCACACTGACAAGTGAACAAAAAGGAATATACAAGACAATAATAGATGCGATTATCATTGACAAAGGGGAATGTTTTTTGTTTATGGCTATGGAGGTACTGGAAAGACATACCTTTACAAAACTTTATCCGCTGCGTTAAGGTCCAAAGGAGAGATAGTGTTAAACGTAGCATCAAGTGGTATTGCAGCATTATTGTTGGAAGGAGGAAGAACTGCCCATTCTAGATTTGCTATACCGATAAATGTAGTCGACGACTCCATGTGTCATATTTCAGCAGATAGTGACCTCGCAGAATTAATAAGAAAGTGTAGGCTGATAATATGGGACGAGGCTCCAATGACACATAGACATTGTTATGAAGCATTTGATAGAACACTTCGTGACATCCGCAGGATCGACCTTCTACACCTTCAGATAACGTTTTTGGCGGAAAAGTAGTTTTGTTTGGTGGTGATTTTCGTCAAATATTACCTGTTATTCCAAACGGTAGCCGACAAGACGTTGTTCACGCATCCATCAACTCTTCGTATTTGTGGAAACATTGCAAAGTCATGCGGCTAACTATAAACATGAGGCTAGGAACAGGTTCAAATATTTCGGAGAAGAAAGAAATTCAAGATTTTGCAGATTGGATATTAAGCATTGGAAACGGAACAATTGGGGGTAAGAACGATGGAGAAACAAACATAGATCTTCCGGAAGAGATTTTGATCAAAGATTCAGATGATCATATTGGTTCTATTATTCAAGAAACATATCCTGATTTGGTAACAAACCTTTACAACCCAACTTTCTTCCAGGAAAAAGCTATTCTTGCACCAACACATGCACTTGTAGATATGATAAATGAGCGAATGCTAGAGCTAATTCCAGGAAAAGAAAAAACATACGAAAGCTCAGATTCTGTTGGAATTGCAGATGTCGACACAAATTTTAATGAGTCACTTTACACAGACGACTTTCTTAATAGCATTAAAGTTGCCGGACTCCCTCAACATTCTCTCAAACTAAAGATAGGTGCTCCAGTTATGTGCATGAGAAATATTGACGCAACGGCTGGATTATGCAACGGAACAAGACTACAGATACTGAGAATGGGCGTAAATATAATTGAAGCAAAGATAATATCAGGAGGCAATGTTGGTACAATTTGCGCAATACCAAGAATGGTCCTAAGCCCCAGTGATACGAAGATGCCATTTAAATTAAACAGGAGACAATTTCCAGTTGCTTTGTGTTTCGCAATGACTATTAACAAAAGCCAAGGACAGACATTGACACAGGTCGGAATATTTCTACAACGCCCAGTATTCTCACATGGACAACTTTACGTCGCCGTATCCAGAGTTAAAAGCAAAAAGGGTTTGAAAATATTGTGTTGCGACGAAGACGGAAAATACACAACGACAACGACAAACGTGGTGTATAAAGAAGCTTTATTTCGCATCTAATGACACCGTCAACCAACTTAGATGTAACTACTAATCCTTTATGTTTTATGAAAACAATATGTAATCTTTTTATATACTAATTTCAAAAAATTATATTTATTAACTAATTTGTTTTTTTTTAATTGCAGATTAAGAGCAAAAACTAAGAATATATATCATTCAGCATCTCCAGCATTTTGTTTCTTTCATTGTCAAGTGCGTATTTTTTTTCATAAACAATTCAAAGTTAACTGTGAAATTTTATTCTATAAAACATATGTATATTGAGTTTCAACTTTTACACATTGTAAAGTAATTATATAAACAAGATACTCAATTCTAACTTTACATTCTAATAACCATGAATGCTGAAAAAAT
Source organism: Chrysanthemum lavandulifolium (assembly GCA_022545495.1). Classification (NCBI taxonomy): domain Eukaryota; kingdom Viridiplantae; phylum Streptophyta; class Magnoliopsida; order Asterales; family Asteraceae; genus Chrysanthemum; species Chrysanthemum lavandulifolium. The sequence continues at coordinate 162,814,995 of CM040242.1, forward strand.
GAAACTTAAAAACTAAAATAAATCACAACTTAAATCTACCATTATCCAGACTGTCAACAAAAGACACCATAAGTAACTTAAAACAGACAACACTAATAAACTGCAAAACAGTTAATCAGACCTGACGGAACTAATTTCGGCTCAAACATCACCCTACCAATGTGCTTAAAAAATCCACTAATACACACACCTGATTTCTTCGATCCTAATGTATCTAAAAAGGATAATCTCAACAATATTCTATTTGTTGACCTGAGACACAACATGGTCCAAAACTGCCCTCTTCACAATCGCTTAATTTCTTCAATTGTCAAAAACGCCGCTTCAGCTAAAGTCCCACCACCAACAGTAAAAAACTTAGCAAATTCTCTCAATAACAAAGTCACTAGAAACCACCAAAGGAGTGATCTTAAGTCACTTTATGGAGATGTATTTCCTTTGTCACCTCGCAAAAGCTGATCTCCACGTGACCACGGATCAAAGGACAGGTCCAGCACACTTGGACTAAACAGATCAAACGTGCACCATGAGCAGCATCAAAGTCCAACAGAACTACACTCTCTTGGTAGCAGACCACCTGTTGAAGTATTTTCTGTGGAAGATGGTGAAGAAGTGGTTTTTGGAAGTCTAGGTATTCAAATTATATAAGCCCATTTATTAGTTTCAGGTGCAAAACTAATAACCTGACACGTTCAATGCCTCTTAAGTAACGAATTTCCCCAGGTGCAAGTAGGTGCAAATTTATACAAGCCCATTTATTACTTCAAGCGCTTAATCACCAGGAAAACCAACAAACTAACGACTTCAAAAGCAAAAATACCTAACGCTCACATGAGACAAAAAAAAACCAAAACAACCCTTAAAAAAATACCTAGCGCACCTACTTCAAGCGCTTAATCACCAGGAAAACCAACAAACTAACAACTTCAAAAGCCAAAATACCTAACGCTCACATGAGCTACTAAGTACAAAGGAAAATTTCAACCAACAATACCATCATAATAAGAAAATAAGCATATTCAAATGAGGTGAATGTAAACTAACTTACCCAGATGGAAACTGACTTAATAAACACACATACAAAATCAGAAAACAATACTAAAAAGAAACACAAATGCAGCTTCAACTTACCTTCAAAATAAGTTTACAAAATTAACATGGCACATTGTTTTATGAGGCCCATGTTTAGTAAGCTACAATTTACGCAACTAGACTACACCCTATATACAAACAACACAGCTAATACCAAAACACAAGATCCATCTTACCAGTTATAGTCATTAGTACAAACGATACCCTTACCTAATCCTTACGTCATTCATATACACTAGACAGATTACTACCAAAATATTGCATAACCAACTAACATACTGATACGTTGATATTCATTTAACAAACATGGAACACTGGATATGCTTCATTACCTTGAGATTCGACATCTGAATGACTCTCAATATCAGAATCAGATAACACATCTTCAACGTTGAACATATACCTGAACCTGATCATTTTCTTATATTCAAACCCACATCTCTCAGCAAAATAATCCCAATCACCACACACTTTAACATTGTTAGTCCTGTTTGGAGTCTCTGTATGCTTTTCCATCCTTATGGTCATGACCTGTTGAATGTCTTGGTGTTTCATTATCACCTTTGTGTAACTATGCATCGGATGGTACTTCAAGAAATTTGCTGGAAATGTCTGCATTTTAAAACACGCAAAAATATGATGAGCACGTTCCAAAATACAAATAATAAATGAAAAAAATAATTAAAAAAAAAATCAAATATACTTACGAGTCGCTGTTTCGGTTCAATCATCTCAAACCTTACATAGAATGTATCAAATTGTTCACCAAAATGTTCCCTATGCAACGCCAAGAGCAAATATGTCATATCTTTTATCCTCTACAAAAAAAAATTAAATAAATAATTAAAATTAATAATTAATTAAACAAATACATAACGACAATATCATAACACACACAAGTTATATAACATACACATTTTGAAAATATTTTCAATCATTATATTTTTTTATAAACTTTAAAACAAATAAACCAACAACATAAACATTTACATAAATAAACAAGTCCAGATTCCGTTTACTTACTATCTTCCCAAAAGTCCAGAGTTCGTTGGTTTCTCAACAAACTTGTCGCACCCAGGAAATGAACAGTTGTGGTTGGACTACCATCATTATCAAAAGCAATTAACCTGAATACATTAACAGTTTCTTTTGTGAAAACAACCATCCTTCCTGCTTCCAATTCCAAATCTTGAACAATAGTGTTCCAGTCATCTTCCCACAACCTATAAACAAACTCCACATTCGAACCTTCTACTTGAACCCGATTGACATTTATTAGATAGTTTGCTCCATTCACGAAAACAAACATCACAAAGATGCTCCGTAACCCACCATGAAATCGTGAGAATAGTCTACATACAATATTAAAAGAAAACATAAATAAATGCAGGGGAAAAACATTAATTATATATCCAAATACAACACATCAAATGGGTTAATAAAATAAAATGAAAATTTCATACCTGTTCAATGTTTGGATACGGTAAAACACGAGTCATGCATCTCATATACCTTCCAACTATACCATTGTAACCACCAACTTCTGTCCCATCTTCATAATAACCGGTAACATAAAATGAGTCTTCACCTTCCTCCACAAAATGTAGAACTTTGACATCCAAATCAAAATTCTCATTAGCAAACCGTGACCACTTGTCACCAACTAACCAAATCTGTCCATTCTTTTTCTTAACAATCCGAACTTTGAACCTATACCTTCTCGAACTTGTCAAATACAAATCCCTATTCTCATGGAAACATTCTTCCTTATAAATATCAGGTAGTTCCTACGCAAACATAGAGAAATTGTAAGAATACGCTCTACATATAATCAATTGGACGCATCAATAAACTAATTACTCAGAAATCATACCTGCGATACTGGAAATGTGTTTACGTTCATCGCCATTACAAATTCAGATGCCATTGCCCTGAAAATAAGTCAATTTGTAAGTGTTTTTTCATTACCAAGAATAACAATTTTACACAAACGTATAAACTATTAAAAACATATACAATATCAACTACTGGATTGGGGAATAAAAAACAAAGTAAAGCATAAAGCATAACATATTATCGCAAACTGGAATAACAAAATAAGAAATCAAAAAAACTCCTAATTACAAAATATACTTGATATACAAAAACCAGGGAGCATAAACAACTACAAACAAAAAACATAAACAAACTTTCCACTCATTTTAAAAAAGACACATAAACATAAAACTACAAATGTCTAAACAAAGTGCCAAATGCATTATCAAACATAATCCATAATGTGAAACAAAACTATCGCAAAAAAAAACAAACAAACTATTTTTCATCAAAATGACACGTCACGCACCATTTTCAAAACAAAAGGACTTTCTTCCACCATTTTTACAAATGACAAACATTATTACAAGTAATTACAACAATTAACTAAACAGTTAAAATGACAACATATAAATGCTAATTTATCATCAAAACAACCATATTTTACACCAAAATTTAATACTAATTACAAAACAAGCTATCATATATTTCTTACCCGGTTTGACAAATTACCAACTATATCAACGTGCATACAAAAAATAAACACACAAAAACCATAATCGCATCAATGAACAACCACTATACAACATAACAACAAAACAACGTACACACCTAATCATAACAATGTTTACCTAAAGAAACAAAACGCATCCCAAAACATCTTAAACCATAAAACAATACTAAAACTTAATAAACATAAAAACAAAGTCAATACATTTTAAGAAACAAAATAAAACAAAAATTCGCTAAAACAAAACACATCTTCACAAGTAAATGAATTTCACATCAATACATTATCCAACTTTACTCCTACTAACTTCAAATAAACACATAAACATAAAACTTAACAATATAATTAACACAAACACTTGGTGTGCACAATGGTATTTAAAAAGCAATTCATTAGACAATGGTGTCTTTTTTCAAATAAACATAATGAAAACATCGATCAACATTATTACAATAAAATTACAAAAGTCGGAAAACATACCGATCAAAAATCACGATATCCTCCAATGTATCGACTGAGAAGCGTTGATAAAATGAGTTGGTGTGTGTGTGTTTGGTAGCGTGTGTGTGTATGTTAGGTAGAAGATATTAAACAAATTAAAATGAATAATTATAGATGGTGTTACTCATTCTGATACATTGATACAACTACTCACTCTTTTCTTGCATGTCTTGAAAACAAAAATTGTATTAATATGGGGTCACGTAAACATAAAAACATATACCAATCATAAAAAGTGTTTTTTAAAAATCATAATAAAAAAAAAAAAAAAAAAAAAAACTATTTTAAACTTACGTTTATTTTTCATCAACGTCACCTAACTCTATTTTAATTAACTGTAAAATTTGTCATAACTTTTTACAAACAATAAATAATTTACAGATTAAACTTTCCAAATTTATAACAAAACTAACAAATCAACGCATACTATAAGCTACAATATTATAAACATAAAAATAAAAGTACAAAACATCGGTATCTTTATATAATGTGTTTGTGAAAAAACATTATGTAATTTAAATAAATTACATACACTGGAAATTCGTGAACATTAAAACTTTTAAAAAAAAAAAATATTAAATTCAACAATAGTCTTATGTAAAACACAACACATGACAAAAATATCAAACTTTTTATATCATATTTTCACAAAAAACTTCCACAACAATTCAAATACTATATCAAAAATATACATTTTAACTATATTATTAAAAAAAAATGTTAAATTAAATCGCAAGTTCACTTAATCGTAAATGATGGACAAGTCTCAAAAATATTATATCGCTTTACTCAAAAACAACGATTTATTTAAAATACATAACCGATATCACCAGTCCGTTTCAAAACACAACAAACACAATCAAATAATGGTTACCAAAAATGTTCAAATGTATAATGCAAAAAAAAAATAATAAACTCTATTAGCCTTTTTCTAATAATAAGTTTTATTTGTCCCCACGATATGATGCGTTATTCTTATAAGGTCGACCAATTATATTTACACTAGACTAATTACGTACTTGCCGTGAGTCGGAAAAAATAGTTGCAAGATGGTTTGAATATATTGTTAACTACACGCCCCCACTCCGTTGGACTCATATGTCTTTCGGCACAATGATATATCAAACAGACCCATGCCAAACTCACATGGCCTTTCATCCAGCTTAGACTAACAAACACCCTGGTTGTATGTGTTTTACATATCAATATTTTGTACTTAAACACCTTTTCTTTCATAACCAAAAAATTATCAAATAGTTCATTCAATTGGTTTACATGCAAGGCAAACATAACACCAACGACAACGCTAGACGGGGCAACAACTAAGCCACACAGACGTTGAGTTGCATGACCCTATATGAGTGGTGTCGTTTAGTAAAACAAAAAATGTGACTTGGGGTCAAAATGTACAAAACACACACACAAATTTATATTTCGGTTGCAATTGACTCAACACCTCACACCCTACGTGGGTGTAGTTTCTCTTAAACCAAATACAACAAACAAAACCACCCTAGCGCTACCACTATAAAACAAACACAAACTAAACTTAAAAACACATGTCAACATATCTTTCAACACTCACTCAATAAAACAACCAAAACAAACTACAAAGCTTAATTACTTTAAAACATCATCAAACAGTCACAGGTAATCCACAAACTACAAAATGTTATGCATACAAACAACTAGAATCACACAACCAAAAAAATCATAACAAAACACATCCAAATTATATCATACATAAAATTTACAAGATCCAGAAAACCAAAAAACACTACTACTTACATAAAACTTACATATGATAAAAACTACACAGCAAACTACTACATAGTACATACATAAAACAAAGGAAAAAAAAAAATATTTACATACAACTTACATATGATAACACATTATACACAAACTACTACATAACCAACAAAACTCCTACAACCTTCTTACGGAGTCTACAAAGGACCAAAACACAAAAAAAACCTACACTTCCTGCATATACAACAACTTAAATTTCCTTACATACATCAAAACAAAAACTACCATCACCACCTATCTCACCAGAGGCAAGATTAAACAGCATATCATCACCCATATTCAAATCCAAAACGCCCTTCACTCTATCCCAATCTCCCACTAAGAAAACTCTGGTATTTCTTCTATCTTTCCGGCGATTATCGGAATGAATTTTAATCACCATATAAAACGAACAACCACCTGCCTTTACCCACCCTTCTCGGTGACCCACTTTCATCTGATGATTATGAAATGACTTTGGCATGTTCTAAAACCGATATTAAAAAACAACATACCACTATAAATGCAAAGATAAAATAACACATGAAACAAAAATAAAACTACTAAAAAAAACACAAACAAACAACAAAAAAATAACAAACCATATATCCTCGCTCGAATGAAACCAAGATACTCAACAAGAAATGAAGTATACACAAAACATCCATCCCTTGATAAAACACCTAAAATGACAAACACAATCAACAAACATTACCAAAATACCATAACAAACAAAAAAAAAAACAAATAAAATATAAAAAAACATAATACAAAAAACAAACCTGCAGGTCGAGGTTCAGATCCAACCATCTTAACTGGATCGACGACAAACCCATTCATTAACTTAAAACAAAATGCCTACCATTCTCGACAACGCGAGCACCAAAGAACTTATACTCGGAAAAATTGAAAAGCTCACATAAACGCTCCCACACAAAGACCAAGAAAGGCAAAGACCAACTAACTTTTTTTCAATCCCTAACAAATGAAAAGTAACCCCAACCTTCCCAACACGATCAATCACCTTAATCGGAACAGACTTAGAATTACGATTAATCTCCGATTCAAGCAACATCTTGCAAGGAATTGGCTACAAATTCAAAAACAAACATATAAAAAACAAGCACAAAATAACATAAGACACACAAACAAATGTAAATGCACATACCTGATACAAACGAGGATCCTTGCAGCCTAAAACAAGACACTTGGTAACATGACCAGTGGTAACCCCGTAATCAACTTCGTCACCACAAACGGTATAGAAGTTAACCAAAAACTTTTTCAAACCAACCTGCTCCAAATGAACATACTTTGGATCGAGGCTAATCACACTTGAAATTAAATCTGCCCATTTAGTACCGCATAAACACCAACAAGAAAATTTATCGCTACGCTCTATTTTAATCAATCGAACAACTCCACGAGCATCAGTAACCTCCACTACATTAGTACCTTCAAAAACATTAGACGGAAACACCTCCGTAGGCAATTTCTAAATTAAAAAAAAAAAAAAAAAAAAAAAAAAAAAAAAAAAAAAAAAAAAAAAAAAAAAAAAAAAAAAAAAAAAAAAAAAAAAAAAAAAAACTTACCAAGTAATGCTCAAATTGACCATGAAGCGAAATCACAAATTCAATCAAACCACATGACTTTATTCCATCTACAAAACAAAAAACAAAATAAATTTACTTCAGCTCATTGTCGAAAAAACTGAATTGTTGAATTATGTTACACTTAACTTGCCATTCTAGGATACCATTGCATATGACGACAAAAACTCCATGAAAAAGGTAATTCGACTAAACAAACTATTATCTCTACATTATATGATAATAACGTTGCTAATTGAAATGCAAATGTGAGTATGCATATTTTTATATATAAACAACTATTTGAGGATGAAAAAGTCATTGCACATCGCCTATCAAAACGCAATAAAAATTACATTATACTAAACTAAGGTAACAATTTCATTAACGTTTTAACTATTTAAACAATTTTATTACGTTTTTATGGAACATCAAAGGATTTAAACATCTCGTCTACTTGACGATATAACAACTACCACAAAAATTATATATACAATAAAAAAAAAAAAAAAAATAAACTTACAGAAACATTTGCCATCAGAAACATCCATAACAAACCTGATAAAAAAAAACAGTCAATACATATTTTATAAAAACAAATAAAAAAACTTAAAAAAACATACACTACAACAAAAACTATACAAAATTCTACTGAATACAATCAAACAAGAATACTCAACAGACCATTAAACACTATCAAATCTAACACTACGAAAGCAGCCAAAAGATAATGCGGGTACTTTTTAACACTACGAAAACCTGATAAGAATCTACAACACCTGCAAAGCTATTAACACTGATTGTAGGAGGAAAGCTGATGCACAAATGAGGCTACTTGCAGACTAACTTAAAAACTAAAATAAGCAAAAAAACACAAACAAACCACAAAAAACACATTACAAATGTTACAAACCAAGTAAATAAACAAAAAACAAACAACCATTTAAACAAAAACAGAAATAAGCAAATACAAATGAGTACAATAGGACAACTCATGCTTATGAATCCTAATAAGCTAACCAATTAAGAATAAACAGAAAATATAACTATGCAATTTTAAACTAAATATACACCACTGTTTAACTTCTCCATCTTCATAGACAAAAAAACTGAATTCTTCGATTACGCATATCAAAACAAAACATTACTCATCTTCATGGGTTATTCAACACATTAATAGAACAAGATCACAACTTAAGGTATACGTGAGACGTAAAGTTTATGATGTAACTAAACGTTATCCCCAAACGCTATTCATTATAATTTATACGCAAGGCAAATTGCATGTGAAACTACATATCAAAAGTACAGGGCACCGGTAATTGATACCCCAAAGGAAAAGTAAGATTTCATTTATGCCCCTCTTACGAAGGTCTATGTCTTCCCTATGCTTCTTTATTCTCACCGACAAATATATACGAAAAACATCGTAAACTATATTTTCTAATTCATTACGGGTTCAGCTTAACGGATAGAAAGTTTAAAGGATAATGTTGGCTAATGGAGATGGATTACAAGCTTACTAATATAATGTTACATAATATCGACCCCTTGCTCATACAATAAGTCTTTGTTCGTGGCTTTAGTTACACCCAATTACAAATAATAACAACAAAATATGATACCAAATCATAACCTAAAATACATCATAATTTATTAAAATGTGATTAACAAACACAGATACAACAACAAACACCCTTAACACAAGATTATACAACACTAACAACAGCACTAACAGTCGCAAAAACCCAAATCAAAACAAATGTACAAAAATTAAAATCAAAACATACACTTTCAACAACACAAATATATATAATTAAAAAAATCAAATTGACACAAATATCTATCAAAAACATTCAAAATAACAAATAAAATGGAAAACATAAAACCCCAAATTATAAATTAATCAAACCCTAATTAAAAAAAAACCGAAAAAAAACAATATATTAATAACTTACAATTTATATAGGAGAACCACAAACACCTTCAATCAACAACATATCCAAACCTACAACCGATTATCGAGGGAAAATAAATAAACAAACAATCGCTAAACATAACAAATAATTAAATAAAAAAAAAAAAAAAAAACCAATCGAAATGAAAACAACAAAACAAACAAACGTATATAAAGATTCAAACAAAAAAAACCGATACCTGGATCAATCAACAAAACACACTAAAAACTGAAGATATAGAAGAAGGTAACAAAAGAAAATGAAAAATACTTTAAGATAACGTTAATAAAGCTTTAATAAACGAAAAAAAAAATAATTTATAAAAAATTACAAAATTTACCCTAAACTATAACCACATAGCATGTATGGTACTAAATAAAAAAAAAACTAACACACCCTAATTAAATTTAAAGTTACAACTCTGACCCCTCAATAATAAAAAATACTAAAAACAAAATAAAACAATTTTAAAAGACACGATTAGAACCTAAAACTGTATCTCCAGTCACCCTGAAACTGAAATCAGATTCACATAAGCTTATACCACTTGGGTTTACAGTCACACGTATAAAAACGAATGAGCACATATTAAAAACAACAGACAACACAATCAGTATCATAAAACATATAAAAGCAATAATTGGAAAAAAAAAACGTACAAAATAAACGTAAAATAACAAAAACATGCATACAGAGAATCGTTGTAGCCGAAAAAAAAAACTAACATTTGTACATCCATAATGGTCGTCCAAGTGCTTGGTTTTATGCCAAAACTATTACATACAGTTTAGAAACTACATAGTAGTCATAGAAGCAAATAATAAAATATAATCAATGAACTTGATATATAAAGACCATAACACAAAAAAAAAAAACCACAAAACAACACAACCCAAAATACTAAACTTATTTAAGTATTTAAAAAATATACAAAACATAAAATAAACATGTTTAACATATCATTTAACTTTTAATTAATATATGCTATACATATGAAAAACAAATACAAACAAATAAAACCATTAGTCATACCCGTCCATCGGACGGTTTTGACACTAGTATATATATATATATATATATATATATATATATATATATATATATATATATATATATATATATATATATATATATATATATATATATATATATATATATATATATATGGCATTAATGCCACCTCAATGCCACCTCAATGCCACCTCAATGCCACCTCAATGTCACCTCATCATTTTTATGCCACATAAGCATTATTGGTCCAACTAAGCAATTAATTGTTAATTTTCCAAATTTTATTATTTTTTTGTAATTTTGAATTTTTAAAGATTTTGAAAATTGCAATTAATTTTAATTTTCCGAATTTTATTATTTTTTTGTAATTTTCGAATTTTTAAAGATTTTTGAAAATTGTTTATAAAAAGGTTCCTTGCAAGGATTGAACCTTGGTTGTTTTGATAAATAACTTGTGTTTACCACTTAGGCAACAAGTTATTTTGATAATTATGTTGCATACTATAATATATAAATGGCTATAATTTTATTGGAATCATATAATAAATCTATGCAACTATGTAGGAGAATCCTACAACTTAGGTAACCCTAAACTAAACATATACATAAAAATTATATACGGTTCATAAATTTTTTCTCAAAACCCTAATATCCTTTTTCCTCACAATCTCATCTAATGATCCATAAAATTATATCTGAGTTCATTATATTTGTTTTGTGTTTTCTTCATCACATGTACATCAAACCGTATGTCACATCGATCTTCTAAACTTTTGTCATATTGTACATTGAGTAATTTGGCTTGAAACCTTTATGATCAGTTTATCACCAATGTGTCATTATACAGCCTCTTGAAGCATTGACTCTTTGGAAAAGTGGACACTACAGGTTATTGACATATTCGTGTTTCGGTTTTTTTACTCATAATCTCTTTTATGTTTCGGTATTAAAGATGTGTTAGCTATGGTATTGTTATTTACTCATCTCTGTTATTTTCAGTTTTTATAATGAATACTTCATCAATCAAAAAATCTTACAATTGACCTATATAGATGCGACGTCATGCAGCTATTTCTTCCTAGGGCACAGTTTCCAGCACTGTCGCCAGCACTAAAGTCCGCCCTTGTGTTGCTTGAAGTTGTCATGATCACTTTTTATATAGCAACAATATATTTTTATAATGATAATCGACATTGATATTCTTTTTTATTAAAACATTGATATGTTTTGTTATCTCATGTAATTTAACATTGATATGTTTTATTAAAAGTATAATTAACACAATGAATGGGAATGGCAGTGATACGGGTGTTGCCTCGAGGCCTAAGTCAAATAAGAAAAAAAGGGATGGTGAAGGTGCGGAGCAAAATAAATTGATGGCTTATGATATTCGTTGTACCAGGTACGATTTTTTCTCCATTAATCTTATCATTATCTGAACTTATTTCTTATAGGAGTATACCATCTTCTTGAGGAGATGGTGTGGTTATCAAAGGTATGATATTGTTTGATACCAAATGTCATATTTTATTTAAAGCTTTAGATATTATCAAGTATAAGTATCAATGCCCAATATTATATACTTCCAGGATTTTGAGTCCGAGAGAAATTTTAAATTGGGACTGGAAAAAAATTGCCTTAAAGGCCAGCAAAGGTATGACGGATCATGCCACACGAGGCGAACGAAAACAGGAGTTTGGATCCTTACTTAAGTTTTTGCAAACTGTTAAAAGATTTAGTTGTATGCAAGTTTAAATTACTTTTAAAATTTGACATTTTGACTGGTCAATAATCAGGAGGAAGAGCTCCGGATGAGGAAAGTTGCACTCAATATTTCTAAAGACGTGAAGAAATTTTGGACAAAAATTGAGAAGCTGGCAAGCCCATTTTCATGATGCATTTTATAATATTTTTCACAAAATTGTTATGGCTTATGACATATATGTGATTCCAGATGCAATACAAGAATCGGTTAGAGCTTGATCAGAAGAAGAAAAAAAACTATGGCTCTTCACAAAAATGTTCCTCCCAGTGAACCACGGACCGGGAGTTTGAAAGCATTAAGTCTTTCCAGTAAGGTGAAGGAGAGAGCTCCAGTTGTTGATGTGAGTAAACGTGATAATGAAACCAGGGCAGATGTTGATCTCAGGGAGGTCTATTTTTTGATCATGCATTTCCTTTCAACTGGCCCATGTCATCAGACCTATGGTCAGTTTTGGAATGAACTTCTTGAGCATCAACTCTTGCCTAGAAGATATCATTCTTGGTATTCAAGAAGTGGTATTACAACTGGGAATGAAAATGATGACGACATATCTTTCCCTTTAAGCTACAATAAGTTGGTGGAGAGGTACTGATGTTTTATTAATTTATTGGTACAACGGCAAAAATAGAATGATTTGTTTAAGTTCGTTTTGTGGGTGATTTGAATTTTGTTGATTTGTGGTTGTGTAGGTATCCGCATATAGAGAAGGATCACTTAGTGAAGCTGTTGAAGCAATTATTAAGTGGTGCAGCCTCTTCATCACATGGCCTCATTGGCCACGCTTCTGTGAATGCTGCTGTTGTTCCTACTTTATTGGGAACTTGTTCCTTTTCACTATTGAGCGGTATTTGATCACATACATTTTATTATTTAGTTATTGGCTTCTACACAAAAGCATTGCCCCATATTGTTCCTCTAAATGTTATGAACAACCTTATCTCTTCTTTGCAGGATCTTCCTTTTGCAGATGCTTTGAAGATCTTATCATTTTTAAAATATTGGTCCTTGAATCCTGATAAGGTCAGATAAGTCCGCTAAAGCATTGAGTTTAGCAGCTGTGTGTATGGACGTAATACATAAATTATTATAAACAATACACATTAATGTGCTGCTTGGTTAGCACAAGCCGATCCACACTGTTTTGACCATCAATTATCATTGTTGTTACATTTTGAGAGTGATGGTTTGATACTCTTATACTCATTTCATGTAGCTATTTTGAGACAGCAGTTTGACATGGGTTTCGGAAGTTAAAAATACATCATGTATTTAGGTCAGTGACAGCAGTTTGACATGTTTTTTTTATTTAGCTATGTTCTGTTTTATACAATTCACTTACTCAGGCTACTAAGAGTCATTCCCTTATGTACAGGGGTTGTCTGATCGTAAAGGCAGCCACGGTTCTTGGCATCAACAGCTAATTTCTTCCAAATAGAGCCGCTATCAGGTTGGCAAAGATCATGACCCATGGCAGATTGAGTTGAGTTTGAGCCAAGTTTACAAATGATACCATCCATTTCAGTTTGAGCCAAGTTGGTGCCAATTTTAGACATGGTATCACCCATGGAAGATTGTGATAGTTTGGAGGAAAGTTTAGATATGTTATCATCCGTAGCAGCTTGAGCCATGTTTTTGTCTTCACTAGCATCGTAAAAGCAGCCACGGTTCTTGGCATCAACAACTAATATCTTCCAAATAGAGCCGCTATTCATCAAAGTTGACCCATTACCCAAAATCCATAAGCAATATCTGCATTAAGATCAAAAGACAAATGGGATAAAACAAAGATCGATCATGTAATGTAATTAATGAGCAGTAGCAAAAAAATAGATAACAAACTAGAATAGCTAATATGTTTGTTACCTAGCTCGAGTTAATGCCACATTGGTTCGTTGATGATTTGAAAGAAAACCAATAGACCCTTTCCCATTACATCTCACTGTGGATATGATTATTACATCCTCCTCGCTCCCTTGAAAGGCATCAACAGATCGGACATTCACATTCTAAACTTTATTTTGCAGAGATCTAACCTTTGTTTGTCCACAAGCGCCAAAATGGAAGAGGTCACCTCATCGGGACGATGATGCAGCTTCTGGTCAGGAAAATGTTTTTCAAGCAAGCCAAATGACAAATGTCGTGGGAGCAGGAGAGATGGCAAAGGTTATGGTATCTAGCCAGATGACAAATGATGATAAATTGGGGAGATACAATGCCATTGAATAAGATGGAGTCAATTAGTGAGACTAGAACCCTGGTTTACATGGCACTAGAGGTATGCATTTAATGTTCTCAGTGGTATCTATAATCGTACTATATAATCTATATTTACCCTTTTAATATTCTCTCTATTAAATTTTTATGATCTCTTTATGATCTTGCAAAGTTGAAGGCTCACAATCGATATTTCATTATTTAGAAGAAATGATTTTACAAATCTCCATATCGAGGTTTTTGAAGCTTGAACGAGACCCGTCCAACAACTAAAAGTTTTAATTTATTGCAATATTACATTCTTGAAACTTGAACTTACCATTTGCATGTGAAATGCCAAGGACCAAATAGATTACTTATAGAAGGTAGATTGCTTCCTTGCTAAAGAATACTTTGTTATCGGAAAAATATGCAATCCCAATCACCCCCATATTAGAGTAAACCCATTATGATTTAGCCTACTGTTGACGCACGAATGCAGTCCATTCAGTAATGGAAACTACGTGAAAGCGGGGTTAGCTGAAATAGGACATTGGCGTTACAATGCAACTGATGAGGTATTTCAAAAGTGACACTCTATTTAATATACTATTTTTTCATCTTCATTTGCTAAACAAAAGGGCTACAGTATGCACGCTCAGCTTGGGATGAACTTGCTAAGCTATTAACTTGCTAAGCTATTAACTTGCTAAGCTATTAACTTATAAACACACGAACTTGCTAAGCTATTAACTTATAAACACACGAACTCAGCATATCTTCTAAAAAATATGAAGTTTTACATAAAGGGTGTACATTAATGTTTTTTTTGTAATGCTTTAATTTGTTCTATAAAAGAAGGGACCATGTAAGTTTAGAACTGCCTCAGATTACTGATTCTGCAATTCAACAATTTTGGATGACTCGCCATTCAAATCAACCTTATGCGCCCCCAGTGCAGGTAGTCCTGTCTACTACTATCCATGCATCATGAACTATTGTTTTTGCAACTTATAAGGATGTTGCAATATATTTGAATCTCATGGACACATAATTATAATCCACTTTCAAATTTTACAAGGTATAATTATGCATTTTTTAAATAGGGGTGTTTGGGTATTGGGTCTTTATCATTCTATCAGCTAACAATGAAAACGGGACAGGTGACTATTACCTGCCTCCAGGTTCTAGAAGATATAATGGTAAAGTAGGTTTTAATAGTAATGGATGTTATAATGGTAATGTAGGTTTTATGGTTATGGAGGCTACAATGGCAACATTTATTCCTACAAGTCGAAAAAATTATAGCAACCAAACAACTCATATCAGGAAGTATACTATTTCTTTTGTGTATAATGAAAAAACTTATTTCTTTGTGTATATATAGATTCGCTATGTTACTATTTGATTTTCCAGCTTACATTGTTTCTTTGAGCAGAAAACAGGCTCAAAGAATCCAAGGGCCAAGGTAATATCACCTCAGAAACGCACAGTAGAAGTGAAACCCATGCCAATGAGACATCCGAAAATTAAAGTGAAGCATGTAAATTGAGGAATGCAGTTCTGAGCAACAAATAGACTACCATACAAATACCTTTGATGAAAATACAGGGTATGTTCAAATTCAGTCGCGAGGAGAATACATGGAATACCTCTGTACTTCTATGGTTTTCTTGGCGCCTAAAAGTAAAACATTTTTTATATTGGTGGATAACAGGCCATGGCTAGAAGACTACTTGGTCTCCAAGCATGCACACATTTAGCAGCTGATGGTTACCAAGGTTCTATATAATTCCAAAATATCATTAGCATATCTATAATCGTACTAAATAATCTATATTTACCTTTTAATATTCTCTCTATTAGTGTAAATCCATCATAGATTAATGCCATAGTGATCAACACTCTAGATACAACAAAACAAGTATTACTATATAACGGTTAGTATGTACCCATAAGTCTCTCAATGGAGTATCTGGTCTTATCAGTGTCGATATGGCAATAATAATATTACATGAGTTTTCTTTCTCTTCAGGAAGCTTTACCGCCGTGTAAATACCAGCACCAGTTAGTGCACCAAGGATGGGAGCCGTAAGGTAGATCCAGATGCCTTTAAAATTATTTTCAGCTATTGCTGGTCCTATAGTTTTTACAGGATTCATCGAAGCTCCCGTTAGTGGCCTATAATATAATAAGATCAAAGTATCTTTTCATCGATAATGACTATGATTATAAGTAACAAGGATACTTTTGATAGTTTACTAGAGAAAATGAGTCGATTCGAGGTAAATTTTAATGATTATAAGTAAAATGAATATCGTTGAAAAATTTAGCTAAAATAAAAACGGGTTGAAGAATTTGTCCCCCATTGTATGTGACAAACGGGTCGGGCTGAAATGTTTTTTTTTTTGTTTTTTTTATTTATTTTTTATTTATTTTTTCAAAAATTTGAACTTCCTTAAATTATTTTTTTATGTCGAATCTGATCAAAAAATTATATCTTATGAATAATAGTCTGTTATTAATTATATTTAGGAGGTAATTTGTATCAAAGATACACTTTGGCCGACTTTCAGCCTACATCATTTTAAGCTAATTCTTGATATTATTCTAGCCGTTAGTGATTAAAACATAACTATGACTACAAATTTATATATGAATGGATCAAAATTGACACTTAGCTTAATCATAGAGGAAATAAAGAAACAAGATAAATGTTAATGGTTTAAGGCTTTTAGCCAACCTACCCTCGGCCTCATCTATTGTTATCCATCATATAACTATATCAGCTTTAAGTTGTTACCCAACTTCTGACCCACCCATTTTCCTCTTATACCTATTATCAACTTCCATGTCCCATCAATCATTCCACCTTCGCATTAAGTTTTTCAAGTGAACGAAGGTGGCTAGGAATTTGTTGCATTTGTTATTTACGCTCAGTATTGAAAGTGAACATATAGTTTAATATTTAGTGTTATATGTGTCAAATTTGAGAATCCAAACTTTATGACCTTTTGGATCTAACTTTAGAGATTGAAAATAAGGTAACTAGCATTGAAAATAAGGTAATTAGCATATATAAAAAACTGACCACACATGTATCAGTTTTGGACTTTTTCACTGTGGTCCAAATATGTGGATATGATCAATAGTCTTAGGAGGTGGGATATGATATCATTGTTGGATCTGTTAAAACATCACAATTTATATGTGCTACAGAAAATGAATTACAGTCCAATGTACTGCACAACGTACGATAGAGTCTTCAAAGCATACAAGAGTTACATGTATATTTGCTTAGAAATATGAAGTTGTAAGCTTAAATAATTTAGTAGTTTTTTTTTTTTTTTTTTTTTTTTTTTTAATTTGGAGACTTTGAACCATATTAATGTTGTGTGCTCCCTTTTTTTTATGACTGACTTCGGATGCGTCCCTAGCAAAAATCAATCTCCTTTCTACATCTATGTATGGCAAGTCAAGAAAACGCAATTATCAATTGCTATAGGATGGCTACTTCATGCAATGTAAATCAGAGATTTTAATTACTTTTTTTTGTTTATTAATTTATTACTCCGTAATAGCAAATGTGTCTGAATGCACAGATTAGAAACATCAAAGTAAAGCTTGAGCCAGAAGTTCAAAGGGATGCAGACGCAACAAGTACAAGAAGGAATGATTCTCGTTCAGATAGCTGGATATGCACATCCTGGAAAGATTCAATCAAGTGTTGGTTATACTTATAGCTTATTTTTCGTTAACTTATGTTTTTAACGATATTTATAAGGCTTGCTCGCCCATCGAACAAGTTATGCTTCGATACTTTGTTCTTAAGTACCACTATGAAACTTTTTCTCATATTCAAGACCGCTTATTTCTTTTCGTTCTTAATGCATTCAATAAAAATTTGGTACGTGTATATCTTATTTTCTCGTTAACTTACTTTTTCAAAATGATAATTTCGCTATAGCAAATTATGTCAACGATAATTATAAGACATGCCGCCCATTGGGGCTATCGACCTATATATATATATATATATATATATATATATATATATATATATATATATATATATATATATATATATTGGAATTACTCTAAACTATATTTCAAGTGTTTGTAATTAACTTGTAATAGGTTGCTTAATTAGGTTTTTATGTTAGTATTAAAGGCAAAGGTTATGTAGAAAGCCCATAAGCCTTGACCCATATCCAATAAGGTAGGAAGGGACTAGAAGTGTTGCACTAGCTCCCCTTCCCCTATAAATACCTTTGTAAACCTTCATTTGAAGGTTGGTTGTTCATCTCATTCAAATCCTACGCATAACTCTTCATATATCATTCGTGTTTTGTGTGTTTTGTTCAACCAATCTTTCTTATCTCTATTTCTTTACATATTGATGCTTGTGTTGCAAACATGGGAACCTAACAGTGGTATAATTCGCCATCTAGTTGGGTAAAACATTTTGTTTTTGAAGTTTTAAGGCATACGCGTGGGTTTCTCTTACACAAACATTCATACGCTTTAAAAACTCAATTTTTACACTTTAAAACTCAAGATTCTTGTACTTTAAGGTTTATTTGGTGATAAAGTTTAAGTTTTTGGCATAAAGTTTGAAACTTTACGCGTCTTTCATTGTTTTTGAGCTTGGTTTCATTCGTGTAGTCATTTCTACGCGTAAGGTGTAAACGAGTTTTAGATCATCAAGTTTCACACTTTTGTGTTATTTTGATGATATTGAAGCTTTTTCATCATAAAAATCTGGTTTAAAAACACTTTTGGGCTGAAAAATCAATTTTGGCTAAGATTGGTACAACCTACGCATAGTAAAACCCTAGTTTTACTCGTAAGAATTCAAAGTCTACGCATAAGCTTGTCAACGTTTGATCTTCGATTATCGATTACTCGGTGTTTTCTTGCTTGGATAAGCTCGAAACACTTCGACTTTGGATATCTTTACATCGGAATAAGTGTAAAGGATTTTGGGCAAACCCTAGTTTTACGCCTTAGCTAATCTCTTACGCGTAGAATACTTTACGCCTAAGCATTTTCTTACGCCTAAGCCTGTCTTACGCATAAGCTAATCTTACGCATAAGCATTCTACTACTAAGCCTTTGGTTTACGCTTAAGCTAAGTTTTCCTCAAGTCTACGCGTAAGCTATTCCTACGCGTAAGCTTTATTGTTACGCGTAAGTTGGTGTTTTTACGCATAAGGTATTTTCTTTGCATAAGCTGGTTTTCTACGCATAAGGATACTTCATCAACAAAGTTTCATTCGACTACAAAGATCCATCATCAACACAAGTTTTAAGATGTCTCAACCACCATACTCTAGCTACTTTCCTCATATGTATCCTCAACAACAACAACAACTAACACAACAACAACAATACTATCAACAATTTCAACAACAAATTCCTCAAGGAGCAATTCCACCACAAATGATTCAACCACCACCTAGTCTACAAGTACAACCGTACACAAACTTTCAAAATCAACATCCATCCAAGTATGCTATGAAGGAACCGTCTTGGTTTGCAAAGATGTGTGAAGCTTTAAGTAGCCAACAATCCATTCATGAGGCTGGATCACTTGATAGACCTCCAATGCTCACTCCCGGAAACTACGATCAATGGGTGATAAGGTTCTTTAGGTTTTGTGATCTAAAGAAGTCACATGGAAAGTTCTTGAAGAAGGTCATCCTTGAAGGTCCATTTCAGATGCCTACTATCACTCTACCCGGAGATCCGAATGCTAATCCACCAAGAGATGATATCACCAACGTTGTCGGTCTTAATAAACTCACTACTGATCAACTTCTACACATGGAAGCCGATGAACTTGCAATGCAATATATCCTTTTGGGATTACCCAATCCGATACTTCGTAGTGTTGATGCTCAAAAGACTGCTAAAGCAATGTGGGAGCATATTCATCTTCTCATGGAAGGCACAAAACTCAATCAAGAAGACATGGAATCCAAAATCTACTTAGCATATGAACACTTCATGATTGAACCAGGGGAGACATTAGATTCATATCATCATCGATTCTCAGACATCATCAATGACTTGGAAAAACATAACATCATTATGCCAAGAATTGCAGTCAACACTAAGTTCCTAAGTAGTCTTGGTACTGATTGGGAAAAGTATGTTATTTTCATCCGTCAAGCGAAGAATCTTCATCATGATACATACGGATTGTTGTACGACTATTTGAAGCCCCACTAAAAGGAAGTTGACAAAGAAAGGTGTTAGGAATTAGAAATTCCAGGTATTAAAGAGTCGGTCACCTCTAGAATATGTAATCGTTAGAAAGCTCGTAGTCGTAGTTCTTTTAAGCTAAGTAGTATTTAGTTAAGTAACACCGTGGAGGACGGACGGGTCTTTACCCACTGTATGCCTGATCTGTGCTAAACCAGTCAAGTCTAATCACACAAGCTAGCCACTTGTGAATGGCTAACCGTAATAGACTTAAAACTGCTTAAACACAAATACAATGAAGTCCTGGAGAATAGAATGAATTCCCGGGTCGTTAAGTCCCACGGAGACTCAATGGTGTGCAAACACTTTCAGACGATAGAATGATCACTAAGGATAATGATCGGAAAGGATTTGGATTGAATATTACACTACTGAAAAAGTTTATAAAATAAAGCGACTTAAATACAAATTAAGAAAATTAAAAAGATAAAATATATTAAATAAACGCTATCACTATATTTAAAATGATGAACGTTTAAAACTTAAAACGTACGTTTAAATTAAAAACTACGTGAACGTACAAAATAAAACGTGAAAATAAAGAAGGAAAATACCTACGGATATAAAAAATACATTTTTACAATCCTAAATATAAAAGAAAATTATTAGAAAAGGAAAATTATTTTTACAACTATTATTCTAATTATTATTAATTAAAAACTATTTATTAAGTATTTAAAATGCACTAAAATATAAGAAAATACAAAATTAACCTAGAAAATGAAATTATAACTTAGAAAATCTAAAATATGATAAAACTTATTTTAAAACTGAAAATATATTTTTAGACTTTTATATATTTATTACTAATTTAAAACTATTCAAAACTAATTTAAATTGTGAAAATGCCAAATAAAAGGGAAAAAATAAGGAAAATCTTTTTATGCTTTTATATTTTTCTTAAACTGGGAAAATTGAAAAATTATTTTTTGGAAACTTTTCTTAATTATTTGTATTAAAAGCTAATTAAAAATACTTAAAAACTAATTTAAATCAAGAAAAATACTAAACAGGACAGGAAAAATATGAAAAATTCAGGATAACTCTAAAATAATATAAGGAAGCTAGGAAAAATGGAAAAACAAGTGGTTATGTGGAGGAAATAGAAACTGATGAGCCAAGTGCTTATAAATAAGCACTTTGAATAAGCAAATGGAGACCAATAAGCACCAAACCAAAACAGAAGCTTAAATAAGCTAAAAGAACCAAATTGCAACTTAAAACAACAAGCCCTAACCACTGGATTGCAATATACCAAGATTTGATGTTTAGAGATTATAAGCTAAAACAGTTTTTGGGATACTACTTTAAGCCCAAGAATAAGCACTCAAATAAGCTAGCAACTAAAAACCAAAACTTGTAACTTACACTAGACCTGGGTGGGAACATGTAAACCAAAAAGGAGACTTTGAGAAACTCTTATGAGCCTTGTGCAATCCTCAAGACAAACACATGCAAGCTCGCTTAAAAGCGAGCTTATGCACGAGGAGATGAGGTTGATACACAAGCTCAAATGGAGCTTATAAAAATTCACAAAATGCATAAAATGCTAATAACAAAATAGACCAGTTGAACTTTAAAACCCAAGATTTCACTTAATTTAGCTTAAAATGAACCCAAGAAAATTCCATCTAGATGGGCTCAAACCGAGATTTGACTTTGACTTTTGAAGCGCTTGAGTGTAGTTGACTATTATGAACTTTGGATTCAATTTAAGGACCGATCATGATGTATAATGATGAAATGAAGATATCACAAGCTATGTTTATGAATTTGAAACACAAAACAAATGATGGGTTTTCACAAATCACAACAGATAGCAAGTTAAGACAGCTTTCATGTGATTTTGACTTTTCTCGTTTTGCGATACAAACTTAGACAGATAAGAGTGAATATTAACTAAACAAACTTAACTCAACAAATATTAACCACCGCAAAACCCTTTAAGACAGTTAATCTACAAAACCAAACACCCTTTACACTCATCGATTTGCAAGTAAAATGAACTAAACATTGAATTAACTGATGCTATCACTTAAACTGAATATAACTACTCTAAATACAACTGAATCAACAAATTTAAACTACTTATGACCTCAAATTCAGATTAAGCAAAGAAACTTTAAAATGACTTACAATTGTCCATAGCCACTATGGCTTGAAACAACACCCAGTGAACCACTAGCCTAATTATATCAACCCATATTATTCAAAATCACCCCATTTCCATGGCTGCATCACCTATTAACCATATCTGCACCATTGTTGCCCCATTTTGACTTTCATTGACCAATTTCCAAACTAGCTAGAAACTTGACTTTAAGCTTATAAAAAGCTTTAACCAGCTTATATAAGCTTTTATGAACTTGAAAAGGAGCTATATGAAGCTTAAATACAAGACTTTGAAAATAAAATTGTAATGATGAACTTAACAATATGAAATGATAATATAACCGAAATTGAAACTTGAAATTGATTTATATTGATAAAACAACTTAGAGAGTACAAAAGTTAACGAGTCTTACAACTTAACTAAAACTTTTAAACTAAAACGACATTAACTAAATTTTTAAAAACTAAAGACTGCCCTTTTCTTCTTCTCTTGCTTCCCTTTTATACCCAAATGCTTTCTCTCTCTATTCTGATTAATTCCCACCTGTTTTCTTAGCCATTGGATGTCTGGGAGTGATCATGGCCATTCAATTGATATTGGCGCCAATTTGAGCTTTTAACAGTTGTGGGTTGAGTGAGGTGAGGGTGAAAGCAATTAATGATTCTTGGAGTTTGGTGTTGGTGGGGGGGACAAGGAGAGTGGATAGGTGAGGAGGGGGGATGGCTTGGAAGTGTGTTGCAGAGGTGCAAGTGGAGAAGGAGGACTTTTGGTGCCAAGGGTCTTTGTTTGACCAAGTTGTTGACCAGTGTTAATAATAGAAGGGGGGTCAAAATTAGGTTGTGACAGGGGGTCCAAGGATATGACCAGGCCAAAAAGGGTATAAGGGTTTATTAATTATAGGGACCATATGTGTAATTTCTGAAATTGGGAGGACCAGAACTGCCAAACCTGCAAAGTTGTTTCCAAGGGCTGAAAATGACAATCTTCCATACTACAAGGACCAAACTTGACATTTTCCAATTTTCCAGGGGCCATTTATGACATTTTTCAAAGTTTAGGGACCTAAGTTGTAATTTTGCAATTTTTAATTTCAAAGACCAATTTTGACAACTTAAGAATCCCTAGGGACTTAAAATGATATTTTCCTTTATTTAGATTTACCAAGGACTGTTTTTGACAAATTTTGAAACTTTAGGGGACTAAACTGCCAATTTTGCAAACTTGATACGTTTTTCATCTGATTTTGATCTTTTTGCATTTAAAACACATAAAACACTAATTTGTGATATTTTGATCATTTTGATGTGTTTCTGAGTGTTTTCGGATGATTTTGCGCTTAGATTGTACAAAAATGATGAGTATTTAGACACTCATCAATCCCCACATCGAGATATTGCTAGTCCCTAGCAATGATTTGAAACTTTAATGGATTTTAAAACTCTTTACCAAAAGCCATCACTGGAGTAGCCAAATGTTTCAGCTCAAGTAAGAACCTTGGTACATCGATAACCAAATGATTTTGAGCAAATCATAAGTCGTAAACGGATTTGATTAGTCTTTATCGAGCCGCACTTTACGGACTAGCCAACTCTTAGATAAATTATCAATATTATCTTTGGTGAGCCGATTACCAATTATGGTTTTTCCATCGCCTTTACCACAAGCCATAACCTTGCGGGCTAGCCAACTCTTTACTAATTAAAGATATGGTGAATGAATACCATACAATTTTGGGCAATTGCAAGTCGTAAACGGATTTGATATATCTTTACCAAGAGCCGTTTGCTCTCGGATTAGCCAATCCTTTTGTTTATTAGACAAGGCGGATCGATAACCAAATGAGTAAGTGCAAAACACTTACTCCAAAAACATTTTGGCCAAAAACGGGGAATTGGGCGGATAATACATGAAATTCGTGAAATTCCCCACACTTAGAAATGAATATTGCCTCAATATTCAAAGTACCGTGTTATGCCGAAACAAAGAACGTAAAGGGAAATACTACGCCATTATTTAAATGATTTTTTTTTTTTTTTTTAGATATATATATATATATATATAACATGGGGGCATCACCCCACACTTAGTGGTAGAAAGGGGTAAGAAGACGAAATATGGGTGAAAACCCATATGGCGAGTGCTCTCGTTTTTGGTTACCGAGTCGCTAGCTTGACTCGACCCGCATTCATTGGTTCATGGGAAGTAAGTGGAAGAGATAATCTCCATCGGACTTTCATTCAAGATGTTTGGACAAACATTTGAAGCACGTGAAAGTTCCACACCGATGAGATATACATAGAACCGCTCAAAATGATAATTGAAAATGCCGGGATCAAAAATAGTGTCCTCATTCCGAAGGAGTGAAGAAGAGAGGAAGTCACCGAGTAGGTGAAGAAAGAAGGAAAATCATGATAACAATCATGACTAGATCTTCTTCCTCGGGATTAAGTGCGATTGCACTTATTTGGATTTTATTGGTTGAGCTCTTTGGGTTGGAAGGCATCTCGGTTGGGAGGGTGGGAAGATTTGTCATAACTATGCAAATTGAGATTCTCTCCCGATCATGATTTTGCCATCCAAGTAATCATACTCCAATGGAGATATGATATGAGTGAGTTCACCGGAGAACTCCTCGTGAAGAGTATACGGAGGTGGGACATGTGCGGTACCGTGGGCTATAAATATGCACCTCGTCCATTATAGTCTCCGTGTCGAATCATCACTATCAAAGATTGGATTAACTGAATTTAGAGTAAATTCGAATCGAATTCGAATAAGGGATTAGTGATAGTCGATTAATTGTTGTGGAAACAACATGGTCAACATCCTCTTCTAAGTTGACGATCTCGGAATGTGGAAGTAATGCATCAATAAATTCTATGTCTTTAGAATATAAAGAATCGGCATCACTATAATCACCGCCAAAATCGAGAAAGTCTCAACAAGATCATTTGAAGAGGAGAAAACACATCACACTCATGGTCAAGAATTCCCTCGGACTCACTTGGGATCGGGATAAGGTTCTCAACATTAGACGATTCCGCTTCCGAATAGTGGTGAGATGCTTATCCCCATGGTGAGAGAGTCCTGGATCAAAAATTTCAAAGAAATAGGATCATCGACCTCTTCCAAAGGAATTCACTTCTCTCAACCGCGTGAGTGAAGGGAAGAGTCGAAATGAAAGGCTCGAAACGGGAGTGGATTGCCACTCGAGTCGAGATTCCTCATCGAAATCATCGTCGTCGTCGTCATCATAGTCGCATACGAGAGGTTTCAATATTGAGAACTTACTCTAGCCGCTTGTTCTTCAAAGATATGTTTTCCGACGAGACTCTTCTTTAACCAATTCTTTTAAATCTTTGAGTATATCTAGACAATTTTCGAGAAGTTCATGAGGAATTTGCAAAGGTTGTGTTTGAATCGTTTGGTACTGTGGAGGTTGGTCATGATAAGAGTAGTCATAATTGTTACAAGGATTATGCTCAGAGACAAGCGTGTTCCCCGTTTGACACTCAAAACTCGGGTGAGGACCTCCACAATACTCACAAGAATATGTCTCCATCTCATAGTGCGGGGTTGGTTGAGGAAATTAGTTGTTTCATTGTAGGGATTTTGGTCATATACAAACCCGCTTCCGGATTCACAATGCCACAACCGGGCAATTTCCACCATTTTGAGGTCCCCACACCATTCACAACCAAATTGGTGAGGATGAGACATAGAAAGAATCAAATGGTTTTAGAGGGTAAGAAATGTAGAATCAAAAGATGTGAGAGGGTAAAGATGGATTTTTTTGGATTTTGGAAAAAACATGCTATAAAAACAAAGAAGGAAAATATTTTTGGTGTTGATAACACTTCGTGAAAAGTGTTAATGAACTTTTGGATTTTGATAACTTTACAAAAACTTTTACAAAAGATGGAATATGTGCAAGAATGAGTCTCGAAAAAGGTTTTAACACACCCTAAAGCCTCCGGCAAGCGCCAAAATTTTGATTCAGACTAAACCAATCAAGTCTAATCACACAAGCTAGCCACTTGAATGGCTAACCGTAATAGACTTAAAACCGCTTAAACACAAATACAATGAAGTCCTGGAGAATAGAATGAATTCACGGTCGTTAAGTCCCACGGAGACTCAATGGTGCAAACACTTTCGTGACGATAGAATGATCACTAAGGATAATGATCGGAAAGGATTTGGATTGAATATTACACTACTGAAAAAGTTTATAAAATAAAGCGACTTAAATACAAATTAAGAAAATTAAAAAGATAAAATATATTAAATAAACGCTATCACTATATTTAAAATGATGAACGTTTAAAACTTAAAACGTACGTTTAAATTAAAAACTACGTGAACGTACAAAATAAAACGTGAAAATAAAGAAGGAAAATACCTACGGATATAAAAAATACATTTTTAAAATCCTAAATATAAAAGAAAATTATTAGAAAAGTAAAATTATTTTTACAACTATTATTCTAATTATTATTAATTAAAAACTATTTATTAAGTATTTAAAATGCACTAAAATATAAGAAATTACAAAATTAACCTAGAAAAATGAAATTATAACTTAGAAAAATATAAAATATGATAAAACTTATTTTAAAACTGAAAATATATTTTTTAGACTTTTTATATATTTATTACTAATTTAAAACTATTCAAAACTAATTTAAATTGTGAAAAATGCCAAATAAAAGGGAAAAAATAAGGAAAAATCTTTTTTATGCTTTTTATATTTTTCTTAAACTGGGAAAATTGAAAAATTATTTTTTGGAAACTTTTCTTAATTATTTGTATTAAAAGCTAATTAAAATACTTAAAACTAATTTAAATCAAGAAAATACTAAACAGACAGGAAAAATATGAAAAATTCAGGATAACTCTAAAATAATATAAGGAAGCTAGGAAAAATGGAAAAACAAGTGGTTATGTGGAGGAAATAGAAACTGATGAGCCAAGTGCTTATAAATAAGCACTTTGAATAAGCAAATGGAGACCAATAAGCACCAAACCAAAACAGAAGCTTAAATAAGCTAAAAGAACCAAATTGCAACTTAAAACAACAAGCCCTAACCACTGGATTGCAATATACGAAGATTTGATGTTTAGAGATTATAAGCTAAAACAGTTTTTGGGATACTACTTTAAGCCCAAGAATAAGCACTCAAATAAGCTAGCAACTAAAAACCAAAACTTGTAACTTACACTAGACCTGGGTGGGAACATGTAAACCAAAAAGGAGACTTTGAGAAACTCTTATGAGCCTTGTGCAATCCCTGCACAAACCTGTGCAAGCTCAGTTAAAACTGAGCTTATGCACAGGGGAGATGAGGCCAGATACACAAGCTCAAATGGAGCTTATAAAAAATTCACAAAAATGCATAAAAATGCTAATAACAAAATAGACCAGTTGAACTTTAAAAACCCAAGATTTCACTTAATTTAGCTTAAAAATGAACCCAAGAAAATTCCATCTAGATGGGCTCAAAACTGAGATTTGCACTTTGACTTTTGAAGCAGTTGAGTGTAGTTGACTATTATGAACTTTGGATTCAATTTAAGGACTGATCATGATGTATAATGATGAAATGAAGATATCACAAGCTATGTTTATGAATTTGAAACACAAAACAAATGATGGGTTTTCACAAATCACAACAGATAGCAAGTTAAGACAGTTTCATGTGATTTTTGACTTTTACTGTTTTGCAGTCACAAACTTAGACATATAAGAGTGAATATTAACTAAACAAACTTAACTCAACAAATCTTAACCACTGCAAAACCCTTTAAGACAGATTAATCTACAAAACCAAACACCCTTTTACACTACTGATTTGCAAGTAAAATGAACTAAACATTGAATTAACTGATGCTATCACTTAAACTGAATATAACTACTCTAAATACAACTGAATCAACAAATTTAAACTACTTATGACCTCAAATTCAGATTAAGCAAAGAAACTTTAAAATGACTTACAATTGTCCATAGCCACTATGGCTTGAAACAACACCCAGTGAACCACTAGCCTAATTATATCAACCCATATTATTCAAAATCACCCCATTTCCATGGCTGCATCACCTATTAACCATATCTGCACCATTGTTGCCCCATTTTGACTTTCATTGACCAATTTCCAAACTAGCTAGAAACTTGACTTTAAGCTTATAAAAAGCTTTAACCAGCTTATATAAGCTTTTATGAACTTGAAAAGGAGCTATATGAAGCTTAAATACAAGACTTTGAAAATAAAAATTGTAACAGTGAACTTAACAATATGAAATGATAATATAACTGAAATTGAAACTTGAAATTGATTTATATTGATAAAACAACTTAGGAGAGTACAAAAGTTAACAGTCTTACAACTTAACTAAAACTTTTAAACTAAAAACGACATTAACTAAATTTTTAAAAACTAAAGACTGCCCTTTTCTTCTTCTCTTGCTTCCCTTTTATACCCAAATGCTTTCTCTCTCTATTCTGATTAATTCCCACCTGTTTTCTTAGCCATTGGATGTATGGGAGTTGGCGTTTATTGTAAGACTATAAATACTCTAGGGACTACCTTCCAAGGTAGAGATTTGGATTTAAAACTCATAATAAGATTTTCTTTCTCTTTAGATTAAAAATGTTCCCATCAATGCCCGATCCTCTAACTTTCTCTCTTCCAAAAAGCTCATCTTCACTCGCCTACTTTGTGTTATGGTTTGATGTGTATGTGAAATCCAATATCTTACAATTGGTATCAAGAGCCATGGTTAGATCATCTCTTACATATCTTTGGATTTCTAGTGGTTTTAGGTGGTTTTGAGTTTGAAAAAGTTTAGTGGTTTTGCATCATTTGGTTGATTTCTAGTGTTAAAGTTTGGATTTTGATAGTACTTTTGTGTTTAGAATCATCACAAGTGTTTAGGTTTTGACTTTGAAGGCTTGAATCATCGTGGTTGAGTTGTTTTTGGATTGAAAAGTGGTGTTTATGTGATTTTTCTTGCTAGCGACTTGGTTCTCGGTGTGATATTCATCATAGCGACTTGCTTCATAAAAAGTTAGCGAGTTGGAGTGTTATTTGGTAGCGATTTGGTCCTAGCGACTTGTCTATTGAGACAAGCCGACAAAAAGTACACGTAGTGGATTCTCCACTACACGTAGCGACTTGGTGTAAGTTAGCGACTTGTACTTTATATTGTTAGCGACTTGGTGTTAGCGAGTTGGTATCTAGCGAGTTGCTATTTAGCGACTTGACAAATTAGCGACTTGGTGCTTAGCAACTTCTTTGTCAAAATTTTGCTAGCGACTTGGATTGTAGCGAGTTGTTATATAGCGACTTGGGACTATAGCGACTTGGCGACTTAGCGACTTGGTTCAAGGTTTCCTAGCGACTTGGGTGATATCCTTTGAATACGGTTTTCTCTTGATTTAGTAAAATCCGTGAAAGAATCTATTTCCGGTTTAATCATAGAGTTATAAAATCCGTGTAATTCTTAAACATGTCTACCAACGTTCCTACAATCATCTCCACTGTTGCGAGGATGTTCAAGCGGTGGTTGGATACTCGTCCACCCATGCTTGCCAGACCGACTACGACTCTTGGGCTCAACGAATCGTTGTATTGTCTTGGAAAGGAAAATGGGGTCAACATACTCAAATCCATTGATGAAGGACCATATCGGGTTGAGACTACTAGAGACTTAATTGATACTGTGAAGATGGAACAATGATCTATGGAATTGATGGACCAAAGACATATGATGAGCTCGATGATAAGGAGAAAAGAGATTCGATCTTGATATCGGGGCTTCTAACATCGTACTTCAAGGTCTTCCAAAAGATATCTACAAGGCGATCAATCACAACACGAAGCAAAGGCGGTGTGGGATAATGTCAAGATGCTTCTCTCGGGTTACGAATTAACTATGGAAGGCAGAGAATCACAACTCTATGATGAATTTGAACACTTCAAGATGAAACCGGATGAGAGTGTCTATGAGTACTATGTGAGATTCCACAAGCTTGTTAATGATATGAGGAACATCGAATGACTATGCCTAACATTCAATTTGAACTCAAAATTTGTGAACAACATGAATCCCGAATGGCACAAGTTTGTCACTTCGTGAAGCTCACTAAAGGATTGAAGAATACAAACTATGAGCAATTGTATGCCTTCCTCCTTGAGAATGAGAGACATGCTATGTTTGAAAAAGGATTCTTAATCGGTTCAAAACCAACCGGGGAGACAAGCTCATCAAATGATTCAAGCGCCTTCTACTCAAACATCGGAATCACAACCAAAGCCTCACAAGTCATACCCATGGGTAATGGTAATCACAAACTCATTCACGATCCTATGTTCAAACAAGGCGATCTTTGATGCACACGTGGAAACTTCATTAATCAACTAGCTCTCTGATTAGTCAAAACATGAACTCTCTTCCACACACCAACAACAATCTCGAGCGCTTCCAATCCACATAATCAAGCCACTTGCGAGAGATGGGAAGGTTATGGTGCGACCAGTTCAAGAACGACAATCTGAACAAGCAAGAGGTGGAGTGGTAGAGGTTATCTTGCAAATCGAGAATAGGGAAGGAATGGTAATCGGGGTCAAGCAAAGCCAATCAAATGTTACAATTGTGGAGGTGAGGACACATTGCAAGGAACACATCGCCAAAACGCCTCGAATGCCGAGTACTTGAGGATAAGATGTTGCTTGTGCAAGCTCGGGATAATGGTGCGACTTTGGATGAAGAGGAGTTGTTGTTCTTGGTGAGGAAATGCTAAGACATATGATGCGAGATGTGGATGAGCAACCAATTCGGAGATAGGCCATAATCATCGAATGCCTTTCAAGTAGGCGATTGTGATGCATACGACTCGATGTTGATGAAGAACCCATTGCACAAACCATCTTCATGGCTAGCATTTCTCCAATGGTCTCTCCTAAAGTCTCTTCATCACCACAAGCTGGTCCATCCAAAGACAAACTCATTTACGAGGTATTAAAATTATACGATGAAGTTGATGAGCAAAGATACATAACAGTACAATCAATCGTATTTATTGAGTCGGATATTGAAAATATGGGTAATATCAATGTTGTCCCATATGATCAATATGTGAAACAAAGTGAAAGTGAGATTGTACCAAGTGATGCATCTTCTGCATCAATAATGATTATGTTTTGATGAATTCACGCATGTGCCCACGATGATTCTGTCATCTCGAGGCGAATGCCTATAAAGAGCGTGTTGCTATTTATGAACAACGTGCAAAATTTGAGTTGACCACCGTGAGCGGAAATGGATGACCAAATCGTACAACTATTAGAAAAAGTAGGTTTAGAGAAGAAGTATTAAAACAAGAGTTAAACTCCTTACAAGAAAAGCTTTCTAAAGCGCTAAGCAAAAACAAGAACTTCAAGAAAATGTTAAAATGCTTAAGCAAGAATTCGGTGCTAAGGAATCAAAACTTTTGAATGATTTTCTAATCTAAAACCTTGAAAAACAAGCTTGAAAATAAGTTATGCGTACAAGGAAATACCATTCAATTGCTCACATAATCACTAAGCATAGAGTTTTAGCGATAAG
Organism: Chrysanthemum lavandulifolium; assembly: GCA_022545495.1. Taxonomy (NCBI): domain Eukaryota; kingdom Viridiplantae; phylum Streptophyta; class Magnoliopsida; order Asterales; family Asteraceae; genus Chrysanthemum; species Chrysanthemum lavandulifolium. The sequence goes on from CM040242.1 coordinate 162,847,432, forward strand.
CATAGTGTTCCCATTATAGATAAACCCAACCACGAGTGCGGGAAGATTGCAAAAGCGACTCAAAGTGTAATCTATGATGGCAATGAGATTCTTAAACCTAGACAAAAACCTAGTTGCGTTAAGTGCACGAGAGGAAGATAAGAAATCGGATGAAGTCACTAGGGAGAAGATGAACAAGAAACTAGATGATCCTAAATGTAAAGAGAAGAAAATAATTATCACACCCCATGACTACAAAAGGAGAATTGGATCTCCTTGAACATGTTTAAGCCTCAAACATTGTTGACTCCCGAACAAGTGTTACGGAAAATGGACTTAGATAAGCGAAGCGGAAAATATTGTTGAAACAAACCCTCCCTTAGGAAAATGCCTAAAGCGATTGTGTATCCTCCCAATACACCAATGCATCTAGTTCCTAGAACTATTGCCACTAAAAGCAAGACCTTAATCGGTCAATACGTTATCTTTCAACTATTTGTTGATTTTGAGAAAACTTGCAAGAAAAGGATCACACCCACTTGGTATTCTTGAAGGGAAAGGGGTTTGAGCAAACAAAAGAATGTTATTTAATGAAGTCATGCCTTTCTTTAAACAACTAAAAGATCATTTTGAAAGTCTTAAAAGGGAATGAATTTAGACATTAAAGAAATGGAAAAGGAATTTGATGCAATGATAGTTGAGGTTAGTGATTATGAGCGTGCACTAAAATATAATGAGATTGAGAGGAAGAACTTGCATACATTGAATGAGACTCTTATTCTTGAATGTGTTGCTCAAGATGTGTTTTCATTTGCTACAAATTGTTCCATTAACGCTTCTCAATTTCATGAATTATCTGTTGCCACGAAAGTCTCCCATGATCGTGTCATTGAGCTTGAAAAGACTAATTCTAAACTAAGCGAGAAAATTGAACTGGATGATCACGACAATGTGGTTAAACATTTTCTAAATTAGAGGTTGAACATTTTAATCTACAACTAAAATATCAACATCTTAAAGAAAATGTAAAACTTCAAATATCAAGACATCCTCGGATGCTCGAGTTTGATGCGAGTTTTCAAATAAACAAACGTGATGAACAGATTCATGCTCATTGTAACACGATCGAGAAAATTGAAAGCCCAAATCTCTCAATTAAAGGGTGAAAAGAACAATGTGGTGGCTCCCAAATGCCTCCTCCTTTAGATTCTCGAAATTCTCAAACGTTTCATCTTCAAAACTTAGTAAATGCATTACAAAAGGAAAGCGAAAGTTTTCTAGAAGAAAATGAAAAGGTTAAACGTCATTTCAATGAGTTATTTGAATCAATAAAGGTCACTCGTAACAAAAACAACGAACAAATAGCTTCATTGCAAAAGGAAATTGAGAATCGAAGAGCCGGTAAAAGGAAAATGCCAATGACCAATGGGAGAATGGTGTATCAAAGGTTCACTCTAGTAACAAATATGCTTTATGCATGAAATATGTTCCCCTCATCTCGGGAATAACAAACTTGCTATTCAAACATATTTCTCATCCCTTAAGGATTGTCTAGAATGTCTCGTGAGATTGTTGAAGAGGATAAATTAGAAACCACTTGACAATGCAATTGGGCATGCATGCTTATATGCCAAACGATCTCAAGAAATTCTAGAATGCTTAATTACAATATGCCCAAAGTCCTTAGGTGAGAGAGTTAATCCTTTGATTCCATGTTCTATGCCTAGTGCCAAGTATGATATTCATTCGATGCCCGATGTTTTGAATGTGATCCTTAGTGTGCCTTCAAGTAGTTCGATTCGGATCTGTTAATGCTAAGAAAGCGAACTCTAGTGTGCCTTCTAGAAGTACAAATTCCAACACTTCTAGTGTTAAGAAAGTGAACCTTAGTATGTATGCATGTAGTTCGGATCGGCACATCTAAGCAGGAGAAGCAAAGAGTAGCAAAACCAACTAATGTTCCCATTCCATCTACAGAGTAATCGGTGACATTAAAGCGGCGGTCAAAGTCTCAAGACAATACAAGGAATGACGGGACCTCATGAGCTAAGAATGTGCATTGGAAGAGAGTAGAAGACCAACCTAGGAACTTTAAGTTTGAGCGAATAAAGCGAATCGTGTTGATTCTAGTATTAGCCATAGGCGTCTTGTAATTAATTCGAATTCGATACTATTTGCAAACCTTGTAATGATGTACGCTTGAATTACATTGCTAATCATGAATGTGGTATGAATACTTTGTCTAATCTTGTCAAATCCCCAATGAATCTTGTCAATGAAAAATATCATGCTAAGAAGGCAAAAGGCAAAGGCGAAAGAAAGTTAGAAAACAATGGAAACCCACGGGAAGAACATTTAGTAAGATAGGCTATCATTGGATACTTGTTGGTCATAAGACTAATCGAGACAATGCCCACTAGAAAATGGATGCCTCTTGGTAGAACTATTCCTTAAGAAGTGAGCACACTTTGAATAGGGCTATCTGAACACTAATCTGCATCTATTCATAATGATTCCATTGCCTTAATTTACGATATGAATGCTTCTATTTACGATGTGGGTGTTCCAACCATTGTTACTAACCAAATGGAACCCATTCTTGCATGGGGATCCCAATTATCCGATTATCCATTCTTATGCATGTTCAGCTGCGGATCGTTCAAATCGTTACGTGGTACACGGACTCAGTTGTTCCAAGCATATGATGGCGACGGTCATGGCTCATGAACCGTGAGCAAATTCATCGGAGACGATTAGATTCGGGAATGATCATTTCGGTGCAATTATGGGTTATGGAGATTATGTTGTTGGTAAAGTGTTATCTCCGGTATATTATGTAGAAGGTCTTGGTCATAACTTTGTTCTCTGTTGGTCAATTCTGCGATTACGATCTAGAAGTAGCCTTGAAAAACATACTTGTTTCGTTAGAGAACTTGATGGTAAGGAACTTTTAAGAGGTTCACGTGGTTCAAATCTATACACCATCTCTATCGAAGATATGATGAAGTCTTCTCAATTTGCTTGTTGTCAAAGGCTTCAAAAACAAAGTCATGGTTATGGCATCGTCGTCTCAATCACTTGAACTTGGCACCATCAATGATCTCTCGAGAAAGGACTTAGTTGTAGGTTTACCTAGACTTAAGTATGAAAAGGATCATCTTTGTTCAACATGCCAATTGGGAAAAAGCAAGAAGTATGCCCATAAACCCAAACCTACTAACTCACATCACGAAGTTCTTCATACAATTCACATGGACTTATGTGGACCCATGAGAGTCTGAGAATATCTTTGGGAAGAAATATGTGTTAGTTGTGGTTGATGATTTCTCTAGATTCACATGGGTAAAGTTCTTAAAGACAAAGGATGAAACTCGGATATCATCATCAAACTCATCAAACAGTTGCGAGTTCGTCTTAACAAAGCGGTCGAGAATCATCCGAGCAGACAATGGGCCGAGTTTGTTAACAAACAACTTAGTGAGTTTTATGAAAGTATTGGAATCGGTCATCAAAGAAGTGTTCCTCGAACTCCTCAACGAGCGGTGTAGTTGAAAGGCGAAATCGAACTCTTGTGGAAGCCGCAAGGACAATCTTGATTTACTCAAAAGTTCCAATGTTTCTCGGGGTGAAGCCATCGCCGCATGCATGCTACACCCAAAATCGATCCACGATTCACACCGCTCATGGAAAAACTCCATATGAACTTGTCCACAACAGAAAACCTAATCTTTCATTCCTTCGTGTGTTCGGTGCATTGTGTTATCCAACTAATGAGGGCCAAGATTTAGGCAAACTTAGAGCTAAAGCGAGACATTGGAGTATTTGTAGGTTATGCACCAAATAGAAAAGGATACCGAATCTACAACAAGAGAACCCGAAATATCATGGAAACAATTCACGTCACGTTTGATGGTGACCGGTCAAATGGCTCTGGACAATCCATTCGGACCCGCTCTTCAAAAGCAGTCCCATTGGTTCATCCTTGTACCAAATTCTTCTCCAAAGAACTCCATATGTACCTCCATCGAGGATGATTTAAAGAAATTGTTTGATCCTATGTTTGATGAACTCTATGAGCCAAGTGTTATTGAGCTGTCAATTCCCACAACAGAGGCTGCTCATATCCACGAGAATGAAGTCAATCCTTGGTCTCAATATCATTAAGTCAAGAAGCGCTGCTGGCGATCTCTCGATCTCATCAACAAATCATCAATCTTGAATGTACATCATGGAACTATTTCGGCATCAATGATGAAGTTAATCCCTTTGCTACTCTGAAGATGCTCCATTTGAAAACATATTTGCTCTGAATCATCATCGAACCATCTTCTTGGAGACATCGACTCTGCTACCTCGGTCCCTCAACAAGCGCCACATGAACACCTTAGAAAATGGACTCACGATCATCCATTAGACAACATCATTGGAAATCCCTCTCGTCCGGTATCCACACGGAAACAACTTGCAACCGATGCCTTATGGTGCTTCTTCAACTCCGTACTCTCTAAGATCGAACCAAAAGATGTTAAAGCGCCATGAATGAAGATACCGGTTCAATGCTATGCAAGATGAAATTCATGAGTTTGATCGACTTGATGTATGGGAGTTAGTACACTCTCAGTTGTGCTATGATTATTGCTCTAAAATGGATCTTCAAAGTGAAACTTGATGAGCATGGTGATGTGTTGAAGAACAAGGCTCGATTAGTTGCTAAAGGATACCGTCAAGAGGAGGGTATTGACTTTGAAGAATCTTTTGCTCCGGTTGCTCGAATCGAGGCAATCGAAATCTTTTGGCTAATCTTGCTAGTAAGAACATGGTAGTCTATCGGATGGATGTAAAGGCGGCATTTACGAGCGGAGATCTTAAAGAAGTCGTCTCGTCGATAACCGGAAGGATTTGTGAATCAAGAGCATCCTACTCACGTTTATCGTTTGAAGAAGGCTCTTTACGGTTTAAAGCAAGCTCCAAGGGCATGGTATGATCGCTATCAAAGTTTCTTCTATCTACGGATTTAGCAAAGGCGATTGATCCAACATTGTTCACCGGAAGTCGAGCAAACATTTAATTCATGTTCAAATTTATGTTGATGATATCATCTTTGCCTCGTGACCCCAATGAGTGTGACCGTTTTCAAATGAAATGGGTTCTAAATTTCAAATGTCAATGATGGGACAAATGTCATTTTCTTAGGACTACAAATTTCACAAAGTCCGGAGGCATTTTCATAAATCAATCTAAATATGCAAATGAGATTTTAAAGAAATTTGGATTTGATTCAAGTGACCTGTTGACACTCCATGATTGAGCGTACTAAACTAGATGAGGACCACTCGGGGATCATGGTAGACCAAACGAAATATCGTAGTATGATTGGATCACGATGTACCTCACGGCTAGTAGACCGGACATCTTGTTCATTTGTTTGCATGTGTGCTAGATACCGAGCTAAGCCTACTAAAAGCACCTTGAAGCGGTTAAGCGGGTCTTCGGTATCTCCAAGGAACCATCAATATGGGACTTTGGTACCGAAGGACACCGGTATGTCACTAACGACCTATCACGAATCTTGATCATGCGGGATGTCAAGATACTCGTCGAAATACGTGCGGAGGTGCTCGGTTTTTGGGTGATAAGCTTGTGAGTGGTCTTCAAAGAAGCAAATGAGTACTTCTATTTCCTCTCTGAGGTGAATACATAGCCATGTCATCTTGTTGTGCTCAAATCCTATGGATGAGATCCCATTATCGACTATGGCTTTGAATTTAACAAAATCCTACATCTTGTGATAATAAAAGTGCTATTGCTCTCTCATGCAACAACGTACAACACTCAAGAGCAAAGCACATCGACATTCGACATCATTTCATCGGGAACAAGTGGAAAGCGGTGTGGTGGAACTTTACTTTGTGAGGATTGAATACCGGTTAGCGAGACATCTTCACCAAAGCTCTTCCTAGAGAACGTTTTGAGTTTATTCTTCCACGACTTGGCCTTAAAAGCCTTCAACCGAAACACTCAAACGTCTTCAAGAGGAAGAAGAGGAGTAAAGGTTTCCTTCATCTATCTCTTGTATATATCTATTCGAAAAACAAAATACAAAATTATAAAACCTTCAAAATCAAATAGAAAAATATAAAACTTTCAAAATCCATAAAAATTTGAAAAATCTTGAAAAATCCTCAAAAAATATTGTCATTTTGTCATGTTTTCTCGATTCGATAATATCTACGGTCTTGATGTTGTCATTCAAAGAATGACACGGGACTTTAGATGTTGTTCGAATTTTAAAAAAAAAAAAAAAAAAAAAAATTTTTTTTGGGAGAAAGAAAACAATGGTTTATTGTCATTTCGAGCGATAACCGCTTTTAAAGAAAAACGAGCCATACTTTATCATGTTTTCAAAATTCCATGCTCGATTCTATAAACATTTATCTGCTGAAAACTAACGCTTTTGAAAAATAACTCGGACTCTATTTTTGATAATCATCTCGACTTATTTGTCAAAATATCTATCTCTCAATCAACAACCTATGTCATTGATTGAGGGAGAATGATTTCAATTAAATTAAAAAGTTATTTGTCATTCAATTGTTTTCAAAAGATATTCATGCATGTTTAATCAATGGAGTTTAAAGTCTTAAAATCCGATCCTTATCGATTAAAACGCTTTCATAATCAAGTCACAATTCTCCTTAAAAGCTTTCAAAATCAATTTAAATCTACAAGAGATCACAAATCTCAAAGATTTGATAATTGTGATCGGGGAGAATTTGTGATTTAAATTGGATTTAAAGCGATAATTCGGTAAATGGTTTTATAAGGATGTACAAGCTCTCCTTCCCACATGTGCCAAACGATTTCAAATTTTCCATGCACATGTTGAGGGGAGCATCTATCTTAAACCACAATGATTTGAAACGTGATCATTTATCTCAATGTGCGGGTTCCTCTAGTATGTGCAAAACTCTTTTCAAACCTCGAGGCACATATTGAGGGGAGCAAAACTTTGAAAACCTCATCCTTCCCAAAATGCTTTATCTACTTGATTTGATTAGGAAGTGATGTTGATATCTTTAGAAAATGGTAATCAAAGAAGTTAATTCTTTCTCTTGCCTCCATGTGCAAAACGATTTCAAACACTTGATGCACATGTTGAGGGGAGCTCTTGTTCTAAAAATATCAAAAACAATTCGGTACAAAATGCTTTGATAATATATCACAAGTATCGGATTGATTTTCAAATGGTTTTCAATTGGTTCCAATGGCGGATGAACAATACCAAATAGACCGACCAACTTTACTTTATGTATGGTGATATAAGGATGATAAGGTTAGGTATTTGTTCCCATGATCCGCCGAACCGGAGGGATCTACCGAGGACAATCCACTAGATAGTGTAGAAGTCCTTAGGTATATTGAAAAAGGAGAAAAATGAGATATGGGAAGAGTGCGGATGAGTCCGAGCTAGTCTTGGAATAAACCCAACAAGGTTCTAGCTATGAAGTCTCGGTAAGCTTGAAGGGTTGAAGAATGAAAAAGAATTGAATGAGAAAGGGTGAAAACAAATAGCCCTCCAATTATTCAACCTTAGGGCGAAACCGGGTTCAATTCATTTGCTCTTGGTGGTTACCAAGGTAACATCGGTATTGAAGACAAGGCGTCATGGACCCGGTGGCGCTCGCACTTCAACTTCCCAAACCACTCAAGTTCCTCTTAAAAGGACTTGTTTCATTCTCACGGGAACCGACATTATCTATCGACTTTCTCTTAGAGATTGTTGATATTGAAGAAGGAGACCCTCTCCCTAGTCTCCGATCTGGGATCCAAATATGCACAAATTGAGTCTAGAGCCACGAGATCATCAATAAATCTCATTAGGACACTTTCAATGAAGACTCTCTGTTTCACACAATGTGGAAGAGAGATTATATCTTGAGTCCTCGCATTATCCTTGTGGTATTGCGGAACATCCGAGTGATATGCAAACATATTCACAATGAAGATGGAAAGCCTTGGAGCCAACATCAAACAAGCTCTGGGTAGGTGGCATGTGAGATCTATTCAATAGATCAACCATGTGACAAGCGAGCATAAACAATGGGCGATTCAATCTTTTGAATCAATCACAGTTCGAGTTATGGATTGACGGATACCTTTGAAAAACCGGTCATTGTGCTTAAAACTCTTTTCTTTAGCACATCGACCGTGTACGAATATTTCAAATCAAAAGGTGTTTATGATTGATAATTGATTTTCATTAAAACCTTCGTTGTATTGCAAAAACAATTTCTATTGTGCGATACATGATTGTTTTCAAATCTCTTTTCATCAATCGGTGAATTTCTATTCATTGGTTCACTCACTCCGTGTTGTCTTCTTTGAGGCGTTCGGTTTGAGAACGACTAGAAGCATTGCGAAACCACATCAAGGAAATTCTTGAATTATACGATCACGAGCGATACTTGTCTTGATCAGCGGGAACCGTGGGCGTGTACCTCAATTCAACGAAAGTGATCAAAGACACTTTCGTGCGCTTTATTGCTAAGCTGTTTTATGCGGTACACCCGGCGTTTGCGGTGATCGAAATGAAGCGGTCAATCCATAGCCGCATGCTCACACAATACATTCATTTCTCAAGAAATCATGATAAGTGCATCAATGACTCGATATTTTCACTCCATGCTTACGCTTCTGCTGCCAATATCATGAATCAACGAAAGCTTCCGCTACTCGATGAGAAGATATCATGATCCGAATGTGAGCATGTCGGTCCGAAAGTCACAACATCACATAATACCAACACCACAATGGATGTCTCGAGAGATTTTGTTGGTGATGATCTCAAAAGGCGGCTCAAAATTATTATCACGTGGATCGATAAAGACCTCCACTTGGATTAACCAAACATGCAATGAGAAGAATCAATGACTACGAGCTTGAAGCAAAGTACTACATCAAGAATGCAAGAACAATTTTAATGTAATATCTGTTTGTATTCAATGTAATTTTAGTATATGTTTGAGGTGACCTCCTTAGGGAGATTGTTAGGAATTAGAAATTCCGGTATTAAAGAGTCGGTCACCTCTAGTATATGTAATCGTTAAAAGCTCGTAGTCGTAGTTCTTTTAAGCTAAGTAGTATTTAGTTAAGTAACACCGTGGAGGACGGACGGGTCTTTACCCACTGTATGCACGATCCACGACCCGTTGTGTGGCGTTTTATTGTAAGACTATAAATACTCTCTACCTTCCAAGGTAGGTAGAGTTGGAAACTCATAATAAGATTTTTCTTTCTCTCACTAAAGTTCCCAAACCTCTAACTTTCTCTCTAAAAAACCTCTTGTCGCCTACTTTGTGTTATGGTTTGATGTGTATGTGAAATCCAATATCTTACATGCTAAATCTTACCAAAGCGAAAAATCTTTGGAAAAACAGATATGTGATCTAGTTGCATCTAAGAATGCTTTGTTGTCTCAAATAGAACAAATGAAATATGATCATAAACAACAACTTAATGCTCTCTCGAAACTCAAAAGCCAAGTGTGAGTTGTTAACTTGTCAAAAAGCAGCTACGTGAGTACAAAAGCATTCAAAAAACGAATAGATGACTATCTTGAAGAAATTGTCGACTTACAAAACAAAATCAAAGAGTTTCGAAATGTTGTTTATAAACATGGTGAGTCAATCACAACTATTCAAAAGTTTACTTTTAAACCAAATCCAAATGGATATGGACCGAATCTTGCTGATTACAAACCAAAGTTTTCTAATAGAGCATTCAAACCAAATCCTCAAGTTTACAGTGCAGAACATAGAATTGATGATTCCATTATAAGTGTTGTTGAATATAATCGAATGGAGGAATTAGATGCAGAAGACGAGAGTCGGTCAAAATTAGAAAATGTTGTTTATAACAAACCATTTAACTATTCAAAAGCCATAACTTTCGTCGCACAACAGGATAATTCTAACACACCTTGGGTTGTCACGCCTATTTCTGAGTCTTCTAATGTTAATCCCCAACCCAATACTACACAAATTAATGGTCCTTTACCTTCACTCGGTGAAGTAAAAACATTACCGAACAATGTCAAATTCTTAAATATTTTGAAACATTCATTTCGGACATCAAACTTTTGGAACGTGAAATTGAAATCAATTACGAAATAAAAGTTGAACATTTTCAATCGCCTCATCTTGAGAACAAAGAGATATTTTTCGAAAAGAATTTTACCTTATGTCCGAAATTTGAAAATGTGTGCAATATATTGGGAAAGGGATTTTCACAAGGAGCTTGGACTTATGAAAAGAGTTTTCGAGAAAACAGAAACATTGATTTCAAATACAAAACGTAAAAAGAAAATGTTAAGAAAAGATGTTGATCGACTCTTGGAAGATGTAATCTGTGCTGATACCATTAATCTTGTGTTATTACATTCTGTTGCATATGCATTTGATTATATCACTGCTGATTATGTTGATTATGTTGTAAATGTTGAGAATACTGATACTGTGTCACAAATCAAGTCTTTAAAAGTTGAAAATGAGCGATTGTTAAACGAGCTTTCAAATGCAAAACGTCGTCTTCAATGGTGTCAAAAAGATTGTCAAAATCGAGAACTCGCTTTGCAAAACAAAATCAATCAGTTGCATACAAAAACTCTTAATCCAAAACTTGAGCAACTAGATGATGTAAACGTGTCTTTAAAGTGTCAAATTTCCAAATATGAACAAGAAATTTCAAAAGTTAAAAAGGAATATGGTGTCATATTTGATTTACTCAAAAAGACTCGTGCTCAAGCGTCAAAAGATGTTGATAATCATCTTGCATATACCAAAGATGTTTTACGACGAAATGGACTCACTCGTTCTGAAAATCTAGATTTGTTACACACTATCCATGATCTAAAAGCGAGTTGGTAAAACTTAAACAAGATAGGAATAGTAACACAAAAAAATTACATCGAGAATTCTTAGGCGCCTAATGACACATCACAAGAAACTAATGTGCTTCCTCTCTTCAAGCAGAATAGTTGCCTCTTTTCCCAACGCTAGCACTTCACGACTTAAGAGCACCACAAGGAAGAATAGGAAGTTGCGACATAAGAAAAGAACAATAAAGACCTCTGAAGTAGAAGAACACCTTAGGACTTTGAATAAGACTCAAGTTGCACTCACTTTAGATATTGCGTCTGACAAATGTAATGGAAAAAGTGATGTAACAAATGCTGAATCTTTAAGTACTTTAAATGTTATGTTTGAAGCTTCTTGTGTTGGTTGTCGTAAAAGCATGTTTTCTGGTTGTCATGATAAATGTGTTGCTAATGCTATCTTATTTCATAAGCGAAATAATAGAAAACGAAATACCTCTAGGCCCACTATTGCTTCTAAGTCTATGCTAGGTAAACCACCCTCTAGTGTTCCGGCTACGATCATTGATGTACCCATAGAACCCCCTTCACCTCCTAGGAAGAACTTATCACCTAGTTCATTTACTAAGACAAAAGCTAAGACTAGTTGGAGATGGCGAAATGGTTACATAATACACTTGGCTTTAAATGGATACCAAAATCATAAACATGTGTGTTCCAACTATAATCGCATCGAAACCCTCTAACTCTTGGGTTCCACATCTACTTCTATTCCATCCGTGTCGCCTATGTGTAATGCGGGTGATCTGATCATCCTCTGGATTGTTGATAGCGGATGTTCCCGACACATGACAGTAATCTCAAAATGTTATCCAACTTTGTTTCAAAGTTCATTGGCAACGCCTCGAGTTCGGGAATGATCACTCAGCAGCTATCATGGGCTCTGGAGATTACATCAATGGTTACATCGAAATTAGCGAGGTTTATTATGTGAAGGTCTCGGTCAAAATCTCTTTCGGTTGGTCAATTTTGTGATGCGATTTGGAAGTTGCTTTTCGGGAGAAAACTTGTTTCATTCGTGATCTACAAGGAAGCGATCTTATGTCCGTACCCGCACATCAAGTCTTTATACAATCTCAATGCAAGACATGATTGCTTCATCTCCCATCCGCTCTACTTTCAAAGGCAACATCTACAAAATCTTGGCTATGGCACGATCGACTCTCACTTAAACTTTCAAACCATAACCAATCTTGCACGATAAAAACTTGTTGAAGGTCTCCCAAGATTTCGGTATTCTAAAGATCACCTATGCTCACTTGTGAACAAGGGAAAAGCATTCGTGCTCACTTTCCTTCAAAGATGGAACACGACTCACAACATGTGATTCATCTTCTTCACATGGATTTGTGTGGCCCGATGCGTGCACGATTAACGGCAAGCGCTACATCTTGGTAATTGTGGATGACTACTCAAGATGGACTTGGGTTTATTTTCTTGAAGTAAAGATCAAGCTCCACGATGATCATCACCTTCTCACGAAAATTCAAGTTCACTCGGAAAACAATGACAAATCATAACGGAAAAAGGAACCGAATTTGTGAATCAAACTCTTCGTGCATATTATGAGAAAGTGGAATTGAGCATCAAACATCCATTGCATGAATACCGAGCAAGAATGGTTGAAAGACGAAATTGTACGTTAGTGGAAGCTGCAAGAACAATGTTAATTAATGCTAAACTTCAGATTACTTGTGGGTCAAGCCATGTCAATCGCATGCTACACTCGTAACTGCTTCAATGATTACGAACGCCACAACAAAACACCTTATGAGCTTATCCACAACCAGTAAACCGAATCTCAAACACTTTCATGTATTTGGATCCCTTTGTTACCTAAATAATGATCGTGATGACTTTGGTAAGCTCAAAGCCAAAGTGACATTGGAGTCTTTGTTGGATCTTGTGAAAACTCTAAGGGTTACCGGATCCGGAATCGTCGTGCAAGGGAGATTATGGAAACGATTCATGCAAATTTTGATGTGTGGAAAACTAGAAGGGGGTTGAATAGTTTTACCAATTTAAAACTTCCTTTAAATATTTAGATCGACTTATGTCAATCTATTTGGTTGTTTATGTTGGACGTTGATAGATAGATATATAAACGTGTAATGAAAGATAAAGAGTAAGAAGCACATCACCACGACACAAGTATTTATAGTGGTTCGCCACAAGGACACCTTCCTTGCCCTACTCCACCCCCGAGTCACCTACTCGAGAGTTCGAACACTACACCAACTCCTTATGGCGGAGAAGCCTTCACAACGCCGCTTAACCTTTTTCCGTACAAAGCTAAATACCGAGTTCCTTCACACCAAGGCGAACCACACCTAACACAACGTCGCCTACCCTTTATACTTGCTAGGCTAACCACCGAGTTCTTTCACACCAAGGAGAACTAATCCTATCACAACGTCGCCTACCCTTTATTAGGTACTAGGCTAAGCACCTAGTTCCATTACTATGGAGGAACTACTACCCTTCACAACACAACACCTAATGTCAAGGAGATCCACCTTGTTACAACACCATCAAGGATATCACCATCCTTGAAATAAACAAATACTTATATGTATAACGATGCACCTCATCGATTATACGACCTAGGCATTCTTCCCAAATGCCACTTGATTTGATTCTTAGGCATCCTTCACTAATGCCTTTGACACAACGCTGGCACCCTTCACTAATGCCTTCGTCTTGACACCTTTAGCATTCTTCACTAATGCTTTGACACGGACGATAAGCACCTTTCACTAATGCTTTCATCTTGACACTTTCGGCATCCTTCACTAATGCCTTCAACCCAACATCTACGGAGGAAGAAAGAACTATCAACAAGAGAACCTTAGTTGTCTTGATGATGACGAAGCATGGCAACTCATGGACTTGAGCTTGCTCGTCTTCAAGAAGTGGTGATCTCGCCTTTAAGAGGAACCTAGAGAATCACACAAAAACAAAAGACAAACTACATAGATCACTTGGATCTGAGGTTAGAGGGTTATAATACTTGGGAAGTATGTATGTAAAGTGATGAGTAGAAAGGAAGAAATGGCTCTCTATTTATAGAGGAAATTTTCATCGTTCCCGGATCCCGCGGATCCCTCCCACAAGGGATCCGCTAGCACAAAGCTAGGGATCCGTGGACGCCCTCTTGCCCATGGGTATTTTTGGTTATGGGTCATGGGTCATGGGTTATGGGTTGATCCATGGTTTTTTTCTAGATACAATGTATCTCAAGGATACAATGAACTTGGTTAAGTGGTATATATAAAACCATGGGTTATGGGTCAATACCATTTGCTAGTTTTACCCATTTAGTATATACTTGTTTTTACCCATTTTAGTATATACTTGTTTTTACCCATTTTAGTATACTTAGTTTAAGTATATGCTAACCCAATATGTAAACACTAGTTGTTGTACATATGTATCTAAATCATAAAATCACTTATACTTGTTTTAGTGTTTTATGTGAAAACGTAAGTGTGTTAGGAAACTATTGACTCAAACTATTTACGATTCTATTTGTTTCATTAAATGATTTTACGCTTGTTATCGACAAAACATTAGAAGATCGTAAAATATAAATAAACGCTTTTACGGCTTATTTGTATTAACAATCTCCCTTTTGTTGATGACAAAACATAAAATTATTTTAAGAAAAACTAAAATTGTAGCAAATTTGAATTAGTAGTTTTACTTTCTTCTCCCCTTTTGTCGAAACAAAAGTGTTAAAAGAAACTAACACAATTTTTATAAGAAAAATATGTAAAAGAAAATGTAAAGAGAGCAAGTGACGGAATGGTACTGCCTTTAACTCCCCTTGACGAGTCCATCCCTTTGAGAGGGCGCCAAGTACATAACGAAAATAAACTAATGTGTTTGCAAATATGTTTGCAAATGGTTCGCCTAAGTGACGAAAACGTGCTCCCCTTGAAGATTGCAAAGTTGCAATGGGTGTCATGAAGTATAATCCAAAATCGGATTAAGTTGCAAATGTTTTTGCAATATCGCTTGACACAAAGCTCCCCTAGCTTTATGGTGTCAAAATCTTCATGTGTATTTTGAAAATCTACAAAGTAAAGGTTAGAAAACAAGAGTATAGTGCATAATTTCCTCGCAAATAAAACTCAAGTTAGTAGAAATTTGTGCTTCAGACCACGGATCCCACGGTTCCCTTCTTGGAGGGATCCGCTAGGCATTTTGAGGATCCTACTGTCTGCTGACGCTTTCTTCAAGAATGAGAGTGTTTCAATCAATGCTAATGAAGATGTGAAGTAGTATATGATATAGCAAGCACAAAGCACAAAGCACAAAACAATTATGGCATATAGATATTCATTCAATAAAAACAAGAGATGATCAAACAAATCTCTAAAACTAAGAGAATGAACTAGCCATACAAGTGCTACTAATGCTAATGAGTTACCCAAACTCAAGATTCAACTAAAAGCTTAATGATGATCAAGGATGAGATAAGTTTCCTAAACGTTCTAAGTTTGAGCTTGTGACTATGATGCTCATTGTAGTTTAGGCTTGTTGACCTCTTCAAACGCTCGAGGAGGTGATAAAACATGAAACGTTGCTCTTCACGTAGTTCATGTATCAACCTTTCAACATGTTTACAATGATAGCAATCCTTGTCATGGTTTTGAATTTCTTGAAGTGGAAGTTCAAGTGAAGTGGGTTGAGGATCTTCAAATGAAGGAGGAATTGGTGGAGGCTCATTAAGTGATGGCTCTACAATGTTTGAGGGTGAAGGTAAAGAAGCATCAACTTCCATGTGGTCGGGTGGTTGACTTTGATGTCTTCTCATAATCCAAAATGGACTATTGGGGGGAATGAGAGAGTTTGATATTGGAGCAAGTGTTGATTCAACACTTTGATTTTGTTGCTCAATCTTTTCAAGTGAATTTGTTGGTAGTGGTGGAAGGTGAGATGGCCAAGGAGGTAAGTCTTCTACATTGTGAGAATGTGGAGATGATTGTGAGGTGGCTCTAGGCACCAATGATGTTGGTTGAGTTGTGGAGGGTATGTTTGGTTTGTAGAGTTTGGTGATGAAACCTAGTGGGAACAATTTTCTTGGGGATTAGTTTGATTGGTTTCCTTGGTGTAGGAGAAATCCTAGCATTAGTGGACTTAACCGAGATGATTCGGTTGAGGAAACTTCGTGTATGATCCTAGCAAGTTTCTTGGGTGGTTCTTGAGTGGATGAGTTAGCACTAGGAGCCTTTCTCATGATGAAATGACTAAGGGAGATGGTTGTAATTGCTGATAATTGTGTTTGTGTTTGATGACTAAAGTGTTCTTAGCAATATGGCTTATAAAGGGAAGAATTTGGCAAGTGCATTTAAGACTTAAGCCACTAAGATTCTTAGAGATGTGATGATTAACACGCACAAGGTTGAAGTTCATAGTTTCACTGATCTAGGAACTCATTTAAGATGAGATGGAGTGTTTGAGTTAGGAAGATGAGTTGAAATGATTGTTTTAGCAAGGTTTGACATAATCGTCACCCGGATCCCACGGTTCCCTCACTGAGGGATCCGCCTAGGCTAATCCTAGGGATCCGCCTCAAGAAGCTTATGACAAAGTTAGAAATCAAGTTTCTAAAAGCTAGATCCTATATTATTTTGAGTGTTTCACCTCCTAAGTTCCTAAGATGAGGGTACACTTGAATGATCAAGAGTAATGAGTGTTATAGCAAATGATTGCTTTTATGGAAGGAAGATGGGACTAGATGACTACCAATGGATGTTCAAGGATAACACTAAGGGTTTTGGTGGTGTCAAGTCATAATAAATGATCCTAGAGATCGATTTTAGCTTGAGGTGAAATTTGAAAATCCTTAAAAATCACAAGACTTGAAAACTAATTTTGACCCACTTTGAGATAAAGATGACTAGAAACAATTTCCTAAAATTGTTCAATATGTCCACTTAGGTGTTTTGAAAGATAAGAAACAATTTGTGAGTGTTGAAGCGGAAATATGGTGAGTTTTGATGTGTTGATAAATCAAGAGGCATTTTGACTAAGATCTTAAGTAAGCCATAAATGAGTCTAAGCCTTTCTCATCCTTGAAGTGGACTTAGTTGGGTTCTAATATCATATGTTTAGCTAATGTGATGTTATCTAGAAAGTTATCTTGATGTAAGGGATGTTGTATTGTTGATCTGATGTCACGGATCCCACGGTTCCTTTAAGGAAGGGATCCGTCTAGGCTAATCCTAGGGATCCGCATCCGCAGATCGTAATCTTCACGTAATTGATGTGCGATTTTGCACACTAATAAATCGTTAAGCTAAGCAATAAGAACAAGCATGTCATCACAAAGCACCACTTATAAAAACATGATAAAGTAATAATATCCAAATTACCACAAACCAAAGTGCTAAAACGTAATCATTCATACATAAAATAAAAGAAAATAAGCATATTCCTATTGTCTCTTTCACAATCCTTTCTTTTCCTTTTGACGGCTTAGTGAGGTTGTAAGCAAGGTTTTGAATCATGCCCTCAATTGTTTGAATTCGCGGTTTCGCTTGGAATGGTTGGAAGTTGTTCGTAGTAATCAAAGGGTTCCAATTTGATGTTGGCTATGGGTCGACATCTTCTTCTTCTTCATTTTCTTCTTCTCCTTCCGAGGAGTCCGAGAGAGCTTTAGGTTTCTTTCCATTGACCTTGAAGCGCTTAGAGGGTATTTTGGTAAGAGGTACCATTACATGATCGGCAAGGAAATGATCATTGTTGATAGGGATGGTTGCAATGCACTAACATACTTACAAAGTCGTGTTAGAGCATACCATATGGAAGTACCATGTTGAAGCTTTGAATACCCCACCATTCTCCTTACCATGTAATAGGCGAGATTAAATGGCTTTTGGTGGATAAGACAATAGATCATTTGCACAAGACATGCGTTGGATGATCTTTGTTTCCAACTAGGCTTATGACGCTTTCCTAAGGATTTCTTCCCATTTTCTATACATGGGATGGATTTCAAAAGTTCCATTTGAAAAGGATTACGGTGAATGAGTTTCTTGTTTCGGCCGAAACGGATTGGTCGGCTCTTATTTTGAAAATGGTGTCTCGGATGGTTTCGGGTTCATCAAGAGGAGTATGGTACATTGGTTTAGAATCAAGTGCAAGGTTTTGAGTGTTAATTGCCCAATCTTGAGAGTACATACAAATTCCTTCACAAGGAATGCGAAGAATTTGAGCAAAGGTGTTGAGAGGAAGAGTAAAGTTTCGTATTGATGATGAAAGCGATTGAAATGCTATCATCGACATTTCAAATGATCCTAATGCTTCTATAAAACTCAAAGATGAAGACCGGACAAATTTGTTCATCAATGTCAAGAAGACAATCAAAATTGATTGCCGAGAAGACTTGACGAATGTCGGTATCCTCAAGGAAACATTCCTTGATTACACGACCTTCGTGGATAAGTCGTTTTTCGAGCTTTTTGAAGACCTTGCGGTCGGTTTTTGAGAATTCCTCATTTCGATAATAATGAGTAAGGTAATGGACGGTATCATGATGATCTTGTTGAGTGGCTTTAGGCATGGTTGGTCCTAAAAACACAAAATTTTCAATTAGGTAAGATTAGTTGAGGTGGGTTTATGGTTTTGATTTGTATTAACAATGTTGTGAACACAATGTGAACTTAGTTATGTTAAAAGCCCCTTTTCATGATTAATTTTGAAAAACCCTAATTAAACTAATTGATTAGAGATTTGTGAAACCATAAACCCTAGAATGAGGATGATGAAAATTAGAACAAGTTAATGTAATTACTTACAATGGTGTTCTAGGAAGGAATACTTGAGAGTATGGAATCCAATGAGGATGAAATCAGTGGTTTAGTCGTTTTTGTGTTATGTGAGTAGAGGAAAAGATCATGGTGGTGATTTTTGAAAGCGATAGTCGAGTTCTGCTCCACTGCCCCCGATCCTTGTATTTGGGATCCGCTAGTACAACTAGAGGATCCGCCATCGTGGACGTAAAAGGGTTGTTTGGCATTATTTTTGTAGTAGGCTTATAAACTAGCTTACTAAAAAATAGTTTGGAGGTATTAGATGAAGATTGTTTTGGATGACGGGTTTTGATGAATCACATATCGAGGGTTCATATGTGACGACGGCGTTAGTTTGATTTAATCAAAAGGAATACTATTCCCGATGATGAATAAGACGGAAAAGTGACGAAAGAGACTTCTAACGATGCTAGTAATTATTAAACAAAGAGAACTATGAAATAAATTAAACTCATGTAACCTATCTAATGAAAAGTAAAACATACCTCTATGCTTCTTGGTTTGGCATAATACCAAAAATACTTCATGAGCTTTTAAAGTAATCCTTTGTACTTGGTGTACGTAAGTTGTGATTACTTTTTAGATCCTTCCTTGAATGTTGACTTCATTATTCTTTGAATAGAGATGAAGATTTTGAGAGATTCTAGCATGAAGATTTCTTGAAAACAAAAATTGTTAGAATGATCTATCAATGTCCAACAAAATGATTTAAAAGAAAATATGACCTTTAAAAAATCCTTCTTTGTAGTTTTCAAACATACACGGATCGTATCAAGTCTTTAAAGTACAACATACTTTAAGAAACTTGGTAACGAAGCTCTGATGCCAATTGTGGAAAACTAGAAGGGGGTTGAATAGTTTTACCAATTTAAAACTTCCTTTTAAATATTTAGATCGACTTATGTCAATCTATTTGGTTGTTTATGTTGGACGTTGATAGATAGATATATAAACGTGTAATGAAAGATAAAGAGTAAGAAGCACATCACCACGACACAAGTATTTATAGTGGTTCGCCACAAGGACACCTTCCTTGCCCTACTCCACCCCCGAGTCACCTACTCGAGAGTTCAGAACACTACACCAACTCCTTATGGCGGAGAAGCCTTCACAACGCCGCTTAACCTTTTTCCCAGACAAAGCTAAATACCGAGTTCCTTCACACCAAGGCGAACCACACCTAACACAACGTCGCTTACCCTTTATACGGTGCTAGGCTAACCACCGAGTTCTTTCACACCAAGGAGAACTAATCCTATCACAACGTCGCCTACCCTTTATTAGGTACTAGGCTAAGCACCTAGTTCCATTACTATGGAGGAACTACTACCCTTCACAACACAACACCTAATATCAAGGAGATCCACCTTGTTACAACACCATCAAGGATATCACCATCCTTGAAATAAACAATACTTATATGTATAACGATGCACCTCATCGATTATACGACCTAGGCATTCTTCCCAAATGCTACTTGATTTGATTCATAGGCATCCTTCACTAATGCCCTTGACACAACGCTTGGCACCCTTCACTAATGCCTTCGTCTTGACACCTTTAGCATTCTTCACTAATGCTTTGACACGGACGATAAGCACCTTTCACTAATGCTTTCATCTTGACACTTTCGGCATCCTTCACTAATGCCTTCAACCCAACATCTACGGAGGAAGAAAGAACTATCAACAAGAGAACCTTAGTTGCCTTGATGATGACGAAGCATGGCAACTCATGGACTTGAGCTTGCTCTTTCAAGAAGTGGTGATCTCGCCTTTAAGAGGAACCTAGAGAATCACACAAAACAAAAGACAAACTACATAGATCACTTGGATCCGAGGTTAGAGGATATAATACTGGGAAGTATGTATGTAAAGTGATGAGTAGAAAGGAAGAAATGGCTCTCTATTTATAGAGGAAATTTTCATCGTTCCCGGATCCCGGATCCTCCCACAAGGGATCCGCTAGCACAAAGCTAGGGATCCGTGGGACGCCCTCTTGCCCATGGGTATTTTTGGTTATGGGTCATGGGTCATGGGTTATGGGTTGATCCATGGTTTTCTAGATACAATGTATCTCAAGGATACAATGAACTTGGTTAAGTGGTATATATAAAACCATGGGTTATGGGTCAATACCATTTGCTAGTTTTACCCATTTAGTATATACTTGTTTTTACCCATTTTAGTATATACTTGTTTTACCCATTTTAGTATACTTAGTTTAAGTATATGTTAACCCAATATGTAAACACTAGTTGTTGTACATATGTATCTAAATCATAAAATCACTTATACTTGTTTTAGTGTTTTATGTGAAAACGTAAGTGTGTTAGGAAACTATTGACTCAAACTATTTACGATTTTATTTGTTTCGTTAAAATGATTTTACGCTTGTTATCGACAAAACATTAGAAGATCGTAAAATATAAATAAACGCTTTTACGGCTTATTTGTATTAATCTCTACGGTCTCAAACAAGCCCCCGGCGTGGTATGATAAGTTGTCATCCTTTCTTAGATCTCATAATTTCGTCAAAGGATCGGTCGACCCAACACTATTCATACAATATCACGGGGCACACATTTAAATTCGTTCAAATTTATGTGGATGACATCATTTTTAGGTCAACACATCTAAAGTACTCAAACGCTTTTTCAAAACTTATGAAAAACATTTTGAAATGTCCATGATGGGTGAACTTCGTTCTTTCTAAGATCGCAAGTTCATCAATCACCCCGTGGTATTTTCTTGAGTCGGTCAAATATGCTCTTGAAATTTTAAACAAAATGGAATGCATAATCAGTGATACCTATGCCACACCAATGGCACATACCAAGAAACCGGATGTCGATTTGCATGGGAAATTGGTTGACCCTACCAAATACCAAAGTATCATTGGGTCTCTCATGTATCTAACAACCAAGAGACCCGATATTGTCTTTGTTGTATATCTTTGCTCCGTTATCGATCGCGACTAACTCAAACTCACTCTCGAGGCTAAAAGAATCCTCCGATACATCAAGGGAACCATTAACTTGGGGATCCGGTATCCGAAGGATTCTCGGTTTTGAACTAATAGCTTTTTCAAATCTTGATCACGCAGTTGCTTAGATTCTCGGAAAAGTACTTGAGAGCTCTACAATTTCTTGGTGATAAACCGGTGTCATGGCAATTGAAGAAGCGGATTGTACATCGCCATCAACCGAGCGTAATATGTAGCCATGTCGGTGTTGTGCTCAAGTCATTTGGATGCGAACACAACTCAAAGACTATGGTTACGTATTTGATGAATCCGATGTCTTCGCGACAATCGGCGCTATTGCAATCTCGCAACTCGCTCAACATTCAAAGTCTAAGCACATCGATCTTGATATCATTTCATCAAGGAGCAAGTGGAAAAGGGTACCGTTGAATTATATTTTGTGGGTAGTGAATATCAAGCGGCGCACCTTCTCACCAAAGCCTTAGCTCCTGCTAGGTTTATTGAGTTGGTCCACGGATTGGTATGAGGTGTTTGACTCGAGGAACTAGAAGAACTTTTAAAACAATCTTAAAACCAGTTAAACACCAAAACCTCTTTTGTAAATATTTTTCAAAAACAAAATACAAAAATACAAAACTTGTAAAACTCAAAAATATTCTTCTTTCTTAATTTCTTTCAACATGGCAAGTATAAATATTCTGTCAACACTTCGCTCTTTCAAAATTTCAATATTTTCACGGTTAAGTGTTGAGGGGGAGAAAGTAAATATTTTATGTCTCATAAAACCTTGTACTTGCATGTTACCCTGTATTGGTAGTATCTTTGATAACGGTGGACACGTTTCTTGTTTCTTGACACTCCTCGGACCCAAATTTGTAAAATTTCTCTATTTCAAAAGTCGGAGGAGTGTCGTCAAGTTTCTTTCAAATATCTTTATGTAACCAAATTGGAAGTTATGGGCGTTGGATAAAAATGGTTGAGGTGGAGGGACCAAAGTTGTCAAAAGTTTAAAATATTTTTTTAACAAAATCACTCCACCAAATTTACTAACACATTTATTACACACATTAACTTTTCCAACCAACTCATCCTACGCCTATAATTCAAACTACAAATCCGTGTTTCAATCTTCAATTCTGTAAGTGGTTAATGATTCTTGGTGATATTCTAAACATAGGTTTTAATTTATACATAAAACCAACGGTTAGATTTGTCCCTAGGCGTGATTTCATGTTTACGCATATGCGTATGAACATGCAATCATGTTTTGGGTGTTTGTTGTTGAAATAAGTGTGTTAAAACATTGATAACATCCTTCTAAAACTATTTCCAACATTAAAATCAACCCAGAAACATCAATTAATCAATTTCAAAAGTTAGGGTTTATGCGTGGATTTGGGCGTTTTTGATTGTGAGTGTTTCTGTGAAATTAGTTGCTTGAGAAATGTTTATTACATGTTGAATTAACCTAAAACAACCTTTAATCATGCCCAAAAACACTAAATTTGATATAATTAAGATTTAGGGTTTATGTCTCGTTAAATTGGGTATTCTTGATTCTTGAGGCTTTTGATGTTAAAACTTGTTGTAAACAACTCAATAGGCATCTAAGACATTCCAGAATGAATTTGGTGCAAATCCTATGGCTAGATTTCTTATTCGTAAAATTTGAATCCCTAGGGTTTAAGGTTTACGATAAGCAATCCTTACGCCGAATCGTTTATGACTATGATTCCATGTGAGAATGAAAGGGATTGAATAATGTGTTAATGAAAATGTTATGACAAATTTATTTCGTGTTTCTGCGTGAAAATTCGTAATCAAGGTTACATTGGAACTCTACGCTTAGGATCACCTTACGCGTAGATGGTTACTCGAAGAGAAATATTACGCGTAACCTTTACGCATAAGGTTCTACATGGGGACTACATGTATCCTGTGAAGGATATGCGTAAACTAGAGTCTTACGCATAAGGTTCACTCTTATGAGTAAACCTTACGCATAAGCTCTCACATACGCTTACGCGTAAGCCTTATGCCAAGAGCTCTTTACCTACGTGTAATATTTCTTACGCGTAAGAAGAGTTCCTACGCATAAGCTTATGTTTACGCGTATGGTCACAACTGTTTACGCATAAGCTTGTAACTTTACGCTTAAGCCTTATTTTTAACCATAATTATGAATTGTTACGCGTACAAACTTGTAAATAAATAAATCATAACGTCACAAAACCAAAATGTCACTAATAAGCTATAATGGTTAATATGTTGTGTAAATGAGTGAAAATTTGGACTTTAAAATTCAAAATTAATAAACTCACGAAACTTATCACGACTTCTTTGGACTATTGGACAAACAAGTGACGTTGTACTCGTAACATTCATCAACATAACATATTCAATAATTGGACAATAAAATCAACTTTTGACTAACGTAATGTCTTTCGATATGTTGGTTCTTTTGGCTCAATATCTTTCAGATCACAATATGGACGTCACGATGGAAAACGTTAACGCACCAAATGTACTCACGATGGAAGACATTTTCCCTACCGGTTACAAGATGAAGATTGGAAAGAACAATCTCAAAGTGGACTTTGATAACTTCACGTGCTCTGAGTCTTCGTGTCATATTGTTGTTGACATTCTAAAGACTCATCCATACAAGAACATGCTCACAAATTCGCAAATGATGCAGAGGCGTAGATCCATTCATCGGTTACGGCACACTATGAAGAAGGTCGATGGTCAAGATGTTGTTACGGTGACACTCAACAACAAACAAGTCACCATCACTATCGCGGATTTAAGAGCAATTCTCCTTCTTCCCGCCATCCAACTCATCGATTATGTAGCTACTCCTTCGGAAGAGGCTACTCTCCAATTCATGGTCAATATTGGCTATGATGAAGCTGCTGGGATCATCACTAAACATTCTTCAGTTGATCTAAAGAACATCCCTCAGCCGTGGAGAACTTTGTACATTATGATTGCCAAATCTGTTTCTGGACATGATAGTGGTTATGAGCATCCTAAGCTCATGGAACTACAGATATTCTGGGGGATGGTCAACATGATGCATATTGACTTCGCAACTCTGATTTGGGAAGACATGATGTCTTACCTCAAGAAGCCTGGCACCAAGATCCCCTACATCAGATACATTAAGTTGTTGATACAAAGAATACTCGGGAATAATCTGGACATTCCCTTGAGACTTGATGACCCCAACCATCACTCCGCGTTGTTTGAGCCTACTCTAAATGTTGTCAGATTCAAAGACTCAACAACAAAGAAACAAGGTGCGCTTTGCTCGATCGCCTTCTCACGATGATATCAAGCAACTTCAATCATACTCACGATATCAAAAAGCAGTAGCATCAGGCAAAGTTGGCTTCATTGATGAAAAGTCTTCTGCTATACCTGTCAAGAAGACCAGGAGATCGGGCAGTGCTGGAAGTGCTGCAAGCACTGGGAGTACCCAAAAGTATCCAAAGAGAACTCATACTCTCAAGAGGAAAGTTCCCTCAAAGG
Organism: Chrysanthemum lavandulifolium; assembly: GCA_022545495.1. Lineage (NCBI taxonomy): Eukaryota > Viridiplantae > Streptophyta > Magnoliopsida > Asterales > Asteraceae > Chrysanthemum > Chrysanthemum lavandulifolium. The sequence continues at coordinate 162,872,683 of CM040242.1, forward strand.
TTGCTATTCCTAATCCTCAACCGACACCAAAATTAAAGGACGAGGACTCCGAGGATACTGACACGGATGAAGAGGTTCACTACTGATAAACTGTTACAGACGATACGACAACAGTAGAAACACCTCCTAGTTCCAAATCTGACAAAAGGAAAACTCCAGTGGAAGAGCAGGAAGAGGAAGAAAGTTCAGAAGAAGAGCCACAAGATGAAGAAAAACAATACCGCAGGAAACTGAAGAATCTCAGGCTACACCATGTTGCTAAGGAGTTTAATCTTCAACAGACTCGTGGCCCTGGAGGTTCAAGTGGTGGCTCACAAACAACACCAGTTCTCGATGTGGTTAATCAACCCGATAAGGGAACTGGTACCACCACCCACGAATCTGAACAACAACAGCAAGAGGATGAAATTATCTTCGACTTTGAGGAACCAGTAAAGGAGAAGAATGAAAAGATAACTGATGAAGATGTTGAGGCAGCTGCTAAAGAAAAAGCTGAAGAGGAAGCTCTAGCTAAAGCAGAAGAAGAGGCTAGGGTTAAGGCTGAAGAAAAGGCTAAAGCTAAAAAAGAAGCCGATGATTATCTTCTAGATAGTCCCGAACATAACCCGGAACAAACTTCTGAGCCACCAAATGACCCAGAGCCTTCTCATGACCCATCTTCGTCTGACTCATCTTCTCATTCATCACCACCACCATCCAAATACACCACCACCATATTCGCATCCAGATCTGTAAAGAAACCAACCGATACTTGGGCATCACGTGCAAAGACAAAGATTGTCAAAGCTGTCAGGCAAGTAAGGAAGAAAAACGTGGTCAACAAGAAACTGAATCAACTTGCGGACAGAATCAATCTCCTTCAAAATGTGATAAACAAGTTTTCGGATGAAAGGGAACAGATTCAACAGTTTCTAAATAGAGATATCCAAGGGGAAATGGACAAGACAATCAGATAATATACTCATAAGTTTCTTCTCGACACCGTCCCTGGAGTGACAAGAGAGATGTTCGCCAGACAACTCTATCCTAATCTCATGCGATTGGTCAAGCAAACAATGCAATCTACTCCTGTAGCAATGCAAATCAATCCAATCGATCCTACGGTTGTCTTTGATGCAGAATTGATTTCCAAGCTTGTGTTACAAATGTCTCAACGATCCGCAACATTTACTTCTGACGAAGCTAAACTATTTGAGGCATTACTGGAATATCAACTCAAAACTTCATGCAAAGAGTCAGCTGTAAGGGCTAAGCGTCCAAGAGACGATGATGATGCGGATAAGGATTCTGAGCCGAAACGTAAGAAGAAAAATGACGATTCATCATCTATGCCTCCACCACCCCAACGGACCTCCACCTCTAGAAGATCTCCACAACGTCCTCCTTCTACAAACAAACCTCAGGACTCTGAGTCTCCACCACCAATAGAGAAAACTGGTGATCACTTTGAATACACTGGTGGTGACGATGAAGAGATTCCTGAGCCCCAACAACAACCTCCTTCTTCTACATCAACCAAGCAACCAGCATCATGGCTAGATGAAGATGACATAGAAGAATATGACTGGTTCTCAAAGCTTGTTGATGCAACCCCTCAATTACCGGAAGGCCAAGAACCAGTAGATGGTCGAACATTGGAGCATGCCAAGTTAATTCAGGAAAAGTTTAAGGTGAAGAAGATGACGAAAGCAGAATTGAGACACATCAAGAACGAAGCTTTTTAACTGCTAAAAGACAGCTCCGACAGTGTAATTGAAGTCGAATATCATCTCGACAACATCGCCCGAGCTATGTCCTACAACATTGATTGGCTCAACCCTGAATCTAATATCGACTTCACCAGACCTGACAAGGCTCCATACTACACCGACTGGACAAAGCCACTACCCACCATTGGCCGACTCGATCAACCAAGATTCCTTACTAATATTTCTTCAACAACGACCTGGAATTTCTTCAGCGCGGTATCGATGTGAGCAAGAAATACGCTACTTCACTCACCTTCCCTTTCCCGGCAGCAATCTTCTCCAACAACGTAGCCATCGAGGAAGAAGCCACACATATGTTCGTTGACAATGTGGTAAAGTATGACCTCGACGCACTATATGGAATTCATCATTGGCCTGAACGAAGAAGAATTTACTACAGAAGCTGTCAGGTACTCAAATCGAAAAAGGAGGTGTACAAAGACCAACGAATCGTTTCCATAATGCATGTTAGCCTGTCTACCAAGTGGGACTACACATTCCTGAAGAAAATCGTAGTCAAACGCCAAGACGAACAGGAATATGACTTTACTGAAGCGGATTTCCCGAGATTGTCACTCAATGACATTGAAGACTTGTATCTTGCTAAGGTACAAGGTCGAATGTGACAGTTCTCCACCAACATCCAGCTCCAGTACATCAAGTCATTGCTAATATTCATCAAGAGCATCGTCATCCAGGAACGTGTTGAAGATCTTCAACTTGCCGTGGAATCATATCAGAAACGTGTTAATCTCACACCACCAAAGATATACATTCCCGATATCAACCATCTGCCTCAGTACACCATTCTTAAGAAACCAACATTCGGCGTAGTTTACCGCAGTAAACTTCACCGTAATTGCTTCATGGCGTGCAAGGAGCTTCACAAATTTTGTGATAATACTTTGAAAAAGGTTCGGGATGGGATGGCTTATAGGTTAAAGGAGATTCATCAAGGCATAGGGTCGAAGAAAAGGTGGAATTCTAGGGAAAGGAGGGATGCGAAGAAGATCATTACCAGGATTGATGAAAGGTTGTTTCGTCGGGATCAGATGAGGACTTTGGTGAGTTTCGTGGGTGCACATCAAAGTATATCTCTAACAGGCTACCAACATCCAAAACGAATTCCTGGTGTTATTGACGGACTTCCTTGTACTCCTTGATTTGTTTCTTTCATTAAATATTTGGATGTGTGATCTATATTTGACCATGGCTTGTGCACACATAAAAGTGCACAACCCCGTACTTGTAATGAAAGGACCCTGTGGTACGCTTCAGTGCCACAATCCTTATAAAAGGAGCAAAAGCTTCTTACTTTTGAGTAAAACTAATCAAAACTTTCACTTTCAAAGTTTTGCTCAAAAGAACAAGTACTTCCCCTTATGATTTTCAAAACCTCAAAAGTTAACATCACTTGTTGAGGGGGAGTATTTGCTTAAAACTTTGTTCCCAAATTGTTCTTCGTGGAAATCTTCCCACAAAACTTAAAATGGACATATTCGATATTAAAATTTCGTCAAAAATAACATTTATATGCCATTTTTGAGGGGGAGAAAAATTATGTGATAAGAAATATATTGTGAATTGCTATTGAATAGTCGTGCTAAAGACTTAACAATGAATTGACGAGCTCTTAAATGTTATTAACTCAAAAAGACTTGTCCGGGACGGGTAATAATTTCAAGCTAGTTCGCTAGTGATGTAAACGTGTCTCGCAAAGGACTTGTCCTAGTAGAATGTACCATTCAAGAAACTCTTGGTAGACATGAACCTTGACTGGTCAAACCTCCTCTCCAAGGAGTGTTTACAACTTCAAGCTGACCTAGTCAGTGATGTAACCGTGTCTCGCAGGGAATTGTCTATCTTGAGTTGATCAATTCAAAAGTGCGCGCTCTTCTCTCACCGTGCAGATTTCTGTCAAAATACTTAAGCACGTGTGAAGGGGGAGTATTTCTGCATAATATAAAACTCTTTCAGTGGTACAAAATGTTTTTAATAACAACCACTTTGAGAGATTTTTCATGAAAATGGTTTTATGGCAACATAGGTTAGTCATGGAGTTATAAGGTGACTATGGTTAAGAATAACCGTCCTATGATCCACCAGAGCCGGAGGGATCTACCCAAGGACACCACCAATAGTTAGAATTGAGAAGTCCTTAGGTATGATTCTAATAAGGAGAAAATGAGAATCGGAGAAAGAAGGAGTTGAAGAATTAAAAAGAAAAGTAAAGAAAAAGGTGAAAATAAATAGCCCTCCAGATTATTCAACTTAGGTCAGACACCGGGTTCAACTCATATGCTATTGGTTGTCACTTGATGACACCGGTATTGAAGATTAAAGTCGTCATGGACCCAGTGACGCATGCACTAAACCTTCTTAGCCACTCAAGTTTCTCTCAACAGAAGCTTGTTTCACTCTCACAGGGAACCCTACGTAAACTATCAGCTTTCTCTTAGAGACTGTTGGTATTGAAGAAGGAGACCCTCTCCTAGTCTCCACTCAGAAAACCAAAGCGCACTATTGAGTCTAGAGCCACGAGATTCATCAAAAGATCTCTTAGGTACACTTGACATTTCATCACTTGTCGTTCAACAATAAGGACGCAAGTGATACATTTAGAGTCCTTCACGATCTTAGCAACTGTCGAGAACATTTATGAGGGGTTCACAACTATGATCCTCATTGATTGAATGGAAACTCTTGCCGGGTCAACATCAAACAACCACAAATAGTCACTTTGGTAACTCCTTGTGGTTACGCTTAGTGTTGTCTCAAATGGTCTACAATCATGGGGTGATGCTTGTGTACCTCAACGACTCACCGAACCGTAGATGTACTTCGTATATTGTGTTAGCCTTCTTGAGGGCATCGTGTTTCAGGAACACCTTTGCTAGAATTAGAGATGTGTTTTCACATTATGCTGTTGACACTCTCAAGTTCGAACTTGTAAGTCCGGAAATCCCGCTAAGGAGATTCCTTTCAAGAATCGAGTCCACGAATATGTGGGTCATTACTTGAACTTGTTCAATGTAATGCCAACCGTCCCTTACGGGATTCGGACGGCTGATTCGCCCGACCAAGGTAAATGGAATCAAGACATTCATCAGTAGAACAATTGTAGTAATCAATTCTTTATGAAAATATTACAATGATCAATTGGTGTTCGTGACTTTACCGGAGATGCTGCTGCTGATGGATGCTCGCGGGAGGAAGAGATCGTGCTGATTCTTCACATGCTCATACCAACAACATCACAAAAGAAGTTCTCTCAATATCAAAGGCAACACAAAGTCATAATGATTCTTCATCAAATCAAAGAATCTACAAAGTTATAAAGACTCAAGAACTACTTCACATTTGGAATTCACTGTCAAATGAGCGTGTGAGCATGTTGGAGAAAGACGTGAGACATTGGAGCAACGAAGTCGACCAGAGTGACAACAACATACTATCACAACCACCACAAAGAACAAAGAATTAAAAGAACAAAGAAATCAAAGACGCCAAAGTCGAATACTTCAAAGAAAACAAGATCCCTACACGGGAGATTGTTCGAATCAAGGCACTTCTTCACAAGAAAGAAGAATGTCAAGACGTCAAAGCAACTATTACATCAAAGACCAACAACGTTTCAAATTACTTAAGTCATTAATTACCAACACTTAGGGGGAGATTGTTGGAATCACTCCGAAACTATATTTCAAGTGTTTGTAATTAACTTGTAATAGGTTGCTTAATTAGGCTTTTATGTTAGTATTAAAGGCAAGGCTTATGTAGAAAGCCCATAAGCCTTGGCCCATATCCAATAAGGAAGGAAGGGACAAGAAGTGTTGCCCTAGCTCCCTTCCCTTATAAATACCTTTGTAAACCTTCATTTGAAGGTTGGTTGTTCATCTCATTCAAATCCTACGCATAACTCTTCATATATCATTCGTGTTTTGTTCAACCAATCTTTCTTATCTCTATTTCTTTACATATTGATGCTTGTGTTGCAAACATGGGAACCTAACAATAATATACATATATATATATATATATATATATATATATATATATATATATATATATATATATATATATATATATATATATATATATATATATATATATATATATAAAGTTAGGATCAAATAAGAAGATTACTTAAAATAAGAAGGAATAAGAAGAAATATAACCGCAAATCCTAGATGCACGACCCAAATTAGATGCATCCCTATAATCTTAGATGCATTATAACGCACCATAGTGTGTTTTCTAGCTTTCAATCAAATGTATATACGTATATTAGATGCATTTCAATAGTTCTCTTGTTTTTTGTTCCTCTACACGTGCCAAAATCATGAGAATCAATTTGCACCATCTATACATCAAATTAACTTTCGAAACTCAAAATGTTGCATCTATATGAATAGAAATGCATTTAACGCAAGTCGTTGCATCTCAAATGCGTGGTTTTGGTCACTTCTCAAACTTCTTATTTTAATTTACTTCTCATGGATCCCTATATCTATATATATATATATATATATATATATATATATATATATATATATATATATATATATATATATATATATATATATATATATATATATATATATATATATATATATATATATATATATATATATTTATATATATATATATATATATATATATTATATTCACCCAATGGGCGGCATGTTTTATAATTATTTGTTTGTTGTTTTTTGTTAGCGTAAGCATGCGTAAATACGTTTTTAAAATAATATTATTTGTTTGTTGGTTTAAGCATTTGTTTGTTGCTTTTAAATAACTTGTATACATTTTTGAGTCCAACATATGACAGATTTAGGAGTAAAGCGACACCAACAACGTTCTATCTTGTAGCTAGAGGATGACATGGTTCTTCTATGGTAGGCCTTACTCTTTTCTGTGATGAAGGTTTAACCGTCTGATAAAATGTGCAAAGTCAAAAATACTTATGTGGCATCGACATTAGGTAATGGCATACCAAAGAATAAGTATCATCAATAGAACATATGAATTTATTGAAAAGTAAACTGAGTCCAATCCTAATAGCATGCTTTGTGAAAGTTTGACTGTTTGGAGTGTTAAGATCTATTTGTCCAGATTGTCATCATCTCTTTTGTTATGTATCGTTGATATGTTAGATTGCGTGACTGGCATATATTTCAGGCAATAGGACAAAAGAAACCGCCGGATAATGCTTAAGCCGAAGTAAGTATAGACCACCCAAAGCAAAATGAGCATTTTCGGTTTAGTTTATCTATACTTTTTGTTAATAGTTGGTTTGTCACTATAGCTATAATTAGTGTACTATTTCAGTAACAATATAAAGATAAAAAGATTTAGTAGCTTTTATGCATTAAAAGACACCTTTGGTGACTTTCAAACCCGTTCCCTTGAAGCTTATTCTTTTTACTCTACCTGTTTAGCCCATCATTTATAAAGTTTAATCAAATCGACCCATTTATAAGTAAATGGATTGAAAGTGCCATGTGTTGCACGTGTTATTGTTCTTAATATGAATCAAAGGTAAAAATATTAGGAGGTGCTTCCGATAGGACCCAACCCATTTGACACACGTCAATAGGAAAATTTGAATGAAGTGCTTTGGTTACGTGATACCAATTTGACATGAAATTCAAGAAACCATCAACAAAACCAACACTATTACATTCGCCTCTATTCTACATCCATGTCATTGTTACCAATATCGCAATAAAATTACATATATAATCATAACCACTCCTTCTTGTGATGTCATGGTAAGAAGTTTAAAAAAGTACACAGTATAACACACTTTACTCAGAACTTTGTATCCACTACAAATGGGCGTATTTGCCACCATTATGTCAACTAAAGTATTATTGTAGACACGAAGATGTCAGCGAACTGCAGTATAGAATGAAAAACAGTACAACCTTTTATATCTTACGTAGATTGTCTACAACTTCTCAGTTTTTACTTTCCATAAGGAACTGCTACCTACCTCAGAATCCTCATCATGTTTCGGTTTTTTGAGGCAATTTTTTTTTCTGTCGATGATGTGAACACGTGCCTAACACCCAATCCCCGGATATAATCTAAAATTCATTAAACTAAAGTCATTGTTTATTTGCTAGCATTTTGAAGATAGTGCGTATTGACTTTAATATACCATCAAACTTGATAGGAGCGACTTCTTGAGAAACATTAGTATTATCTCGCCTTAGCCATGTCTCCCACCATGTACATATTTACTTGGCATGTCCATGATCATCAAACTCTTTTGGCTTAACTACTATAAGATAAAGCCATATAGATGTATATTTTTAACAACCGAAAAAGGAATAAAACCATAAATCTCGCCTCACGGTTCAAGTTCATAAGTTTAGCGTATGCATGAAAAGACAGAGCCAACGAAAAGTCATTGCTAAACGTACAAGAGACTAAGCCTAGACACATACTAAGTAATAATATGAATTATTTACATACAAAAGAGCCTTCACCGAAAAGCAATATTTGGCAAGATAGGATCATCCCACCACAATAAACGAATGATCCTTAATTGCATACGTGCAACAAAATCAAAGAGGTTGGATATATAGTTCAACGAGTCTTGGTGTATCTATAAAAGAACCAATCAAGGAGGAACAACCATCTCGTAGTGCAAAATTACATGTTATTGTGGCTTGGTGTGTTATCCATACATTTGGCTTGGAATTAAATATTGATCCGGACATAAACATGAGTCTATATTACACATCTTCACACCTACAGTCCAGTACACCCATTCTCATTCTGATGGAAAATCGGTTTGAAGGGCTTTCTAACCCGCATTTACAACTTGAGAAATCGTATCAAAATAACGATAAATTCTAGCTTATAGATTGCATTTGCACGGTGGTATAGAAACTAATGGATAAACCATAATATGCCTCTTTAAAGACGTAAAATTACAAGTACCTAGACTAATTCATCACGAACTTTATCCTCATTAACAATTGGAACTGTAGTTTCTTTAAAAAGTGTCCAAATTCTACTAAATTACTTTGTTATGATTAAACTATTGCTATTTATATTTAATTGTTTATAAACCTTAATAAATAAATAAAAAGTGTTGATATTAAGAAATTGCTTTTTTTTGCGCCGTTTACATGGTCTGCCCATCGTGCCCAATCTGGCTTGATTTGGACTGTGCAATGGGTCGATCTGGTCAAACTTACGGGTTGAAAGCCGTCCAAATCAACATTATAGTTGACACATTGTTACTTTGGTTTAACAATACTTTTGTTATACTCAACATGTAGCCCCTGGTCCATCAGTAGTATCAGCTGCAAATCCAAATCCCATAGCGAGGTCGATCTAAAGATCTACAAAACTGTTGACCCATCTTGCTATGCTCAAGTATTTGGTTCTCGTTTACCTAAAGGGCATAGGTACCAATAACCTATGCCAACTACAACATATATATTTCTATTACTATGTGATGGCATAATTGAAGGCAAGTTTCTGAGCCCTTAAGCAATAATATCTAGCGTATTGGTATAATGATATAAACTTTTGGAAAAAAAAAAAAAAAAAAAAAAAAAAAAAACTTACTAAGAAAGGATCCAACAGATCGCCTAGAAGACTCCTCGATCCAACGAGTACTCAAACCATCTTTCCGTCCACTAAACCCACTCCATTCTCAACCATCATCTCCTTAAACCCGAGCTCCGAACCTTCACCCCTTGCAGATCATCGAGAATAGTACATTCGAAGTGAGTGCTGTTGGTGTCGGGTGTAGCACCTCGTACTATGATTACTCAATATGAAATGATCACTATTAAAATGCATATCCAAACACCGAGCAAGAAAACCAAAAAGAACGAATGAAGGAGATATACGAAATCACATGTCAATGAACTTGGTCGGTCAAGTTTTGAATACGTACTAAAAAGTAACCCGTTTCAACCTATTACTCTACCCAATCATGTGTATTTTTTCCTTCAAGTACTATTTCGCAACCCCTATTGCTTACCAAAGATAACAATTGAAAAACGACGGATGAAAAGTGGTATTTCATACGCTCCGCATGTTCATACTGACCTCTCATTGTCCTAAAATTCAAGAGCTATTATTTCATCAACATGCTTTTACGGTAAATCGGCAATTTATAGCGGAAAAATAATGTACATGATATCAGAAATATTTGGATACTTACAACAATGCAACTTAAAAATTACGAAACCCAATTAGAGATTGTGGTATGTCAGATAAGATATAATTTGACAAACAAAATAATTAATTAACGAAACTAAAAAGAGTGGTGGAACTTCTAACTCATCTTGTTTGTTGAGGATCTGTTTTGTAGCTATTGTGTTGCGTCTTTTTGGAAGTTCATTCTTATTCTTCCCTTTCATTGTTGACGAAAACCTTTTTAAATATAAGTGTTCAAGGTCTGTGTCACAGAAGGTCTGTGTCACAGAAGGCCTGTGTCACAGCATCAAAGGTAGGATAAAATCAAATAAAACATAAAACCATTATACCAGATAGACGTAATCCTTGTAGTTAAGCTTCACGTGCCAGTGAACACGTATCGGGCACATATGTCTTGTGCATTAAACCAGGGGTGCCACGATGTTCTTACCAGGACCATTAACAACTGAAGCCAGATATAGTGAGTTTGGGCTGCAAAAAAGTCAAACATTTAACATAAAAATTAAAGGTGTCGACAAATATTAGAAAAAGAAAGATTTAGAAATGTCTCGACTATAGAAAAATCTTTACACAACTTCCAGTGAGTAGCATTGTTTTGGCATCATACGGATCAAATTTATTACCTCCATGATGACCATCTTCGCTCAAACGCAATGCTTGAACTCCTTGGCAGATATGTTTCTCCCCGAGAGAGTGTACGTGGGATTGCAGTAATGGTCTCATCATAATACTTTGGATCTGGTTTAGGGAAGCCTTCGAGATACGCTAGCAGAACTTCATCATAATCTTAAGCTAAAGCTGCAGCTGTAGAGGATTGTCTAAATTGGCAGAGAAGTAGGGCTCTAGTGAGTACTTGGTGAGTAGCCAACATCTGGTATCCATGCATATTACAGTAGTATATTAAGGTAGCAAGGAAACAGAAGTATTAAGTATTGTAGAATCTAATAAGGTTGTATATCAATTAAAAATATTATTAAACTCAGTTGTTAATTTCACAAGAAATCAACATGTAAAATCAAACGGGGTAAAAGTAATTTTGGACAAAAGATGTCAAGAAGGATGGACTGTTTTGCATTTCAATTTCCATTCTATGATTTCATACATTCTGCTTAAAGTATATTGTGATGGTTCATAAAGGCGATCACTTTTTCATCTCTAATTGCTTTAATTTGACAACTTATTTACCCGATTTATACATTCAATCTATTGTGATCCTAACAACAAAAATATGAGTAATGTGAAACTTTAAAGTGAAAATATGAAGATTCTTGTTACGTTATCAAGTTATAGCAAATCTCCACGGGTCTTATAGTTATCTCAAAATCCATATATATCATACACTGCAAGTTGAATGGAACCAATTGTGAAAACAAACAATTGATTAGAACCTATATAATAAAGTCCTTAAATCATCTACTAATCAAACATAATGATGACTGACCAGTAAACTATGTGACCGTTAAGTTCGAACATATGCAATAATGATGACTGACCAGTAAAATATGTGACCGTTAAGTTCGAACATATGCACTGACTGACCCATTGACTGCAAGATATTCAAACACTGAGCTCCTGTTAGCTTCAAGGCACTGTCCAAGCAGGTGCCACCGCCAAGTTGAATACATTCAGCTCAACAATGATAACAATAACTGGAAACCAACAATAAACTACATACAACGAAACAAATAATTCAAGATACATAAAACATGAAACACCGCAAAATCAATAATTGTATTATGATCACCTCCATTGATACAATTGTGTACCTAGTGTTCAAGTCACATACTTCATGCTACATATATCATAAACAATGGCATATACCTAACTTATTTTATGATTAGTGGCATATACGAACTGGTATGATCATAGATATAGGAACAAAGAGGAATCACGTTAGTTTCTCAAACCCGCACACAAACGCATAAAATTGACAATAAAATCAATAAAAAGCGTGCCCTAAAATCAATAAAACCTTAATATCATGTTTCATTATGTTTCATTAAGTCAAATGTACCTTAATCGTCTATGCATGTCAGCTAACTGAGCTCGCATCAAAGCTCCAAGAACAACAAAACCTGCATAAAAACACATTAAAAATCGTTAAAACCCTAGTTATGGAGTTTTCTTCTTCGAGAGAGATTTGATGATTAGGGTTAAAAATATACTTATGTTTTTTTAATAATGGATTTGGATTATATGAACCGTATATAAGTTTTTACTTGTTTAGGGTTACCAAAGTTGTAGGGATTCTCCTACATAATTGGTTGCATAGATTTATAATTTTGGACTTGCAACATATATTCCAAAAGTTGTGTTGCCTTAGTGGTAAACACACAGTTATTTATCCAAATAACCAAGGTTCAATCCTTGCAAGGCTCCTTTTTATGAACAAATTTTAAAAATTAATTAAAAATCCAAAAATCCAAAATTAATTAAAAATTCAAAATTAAATAATAGCTAATTAAAATTTAAAAAAATGCTTAGTTGGACAACAAATGCTTATGTGGCATGAAATTGGATGAGGTGGCATTGGCATTGAGGTGGCATTAATATAAAATGCCTCATTATATATATATATATATATATATATATATATATAGTTTGGATCAAATGAAAAGTGTGTTATGATAAAAAGGATAAAAAGGGTTAAAGTGTAACATATATCATTTTATTAACAAGGGTACTACAAACATTTAACCACTTCTCTTTTAAATGCTCATAAAAGTCACATTTAGTGTTATAAAGCTTTTACAAATTTGAACTTTATATATTAGTTGTGAAATTAAATGGTCAGAAGAAAAGTTTTTACAAGTCTATATGAAAGTAAGGATACGAGTGTGGCCCATGTGTTTTGTTGCATGAACTAATGAAACAGTTTGTTAAGGAGATGATGAAAAAGAACCGAGTGTTTAATTTAAAATGTAGTAAAAAGTTAGTGTTTGTCGATGTAAATGTGTTAAGAAATTAGTGTGTCATTATAAATGTATCAAAAGCTTAAATGTATGCACAAAATGTGTTAAAAAACTTAGTGTGTCGCTATAAATGTATTATGAAACTAAGTGTGTCAAAAGATATAGTTTTAATTCAAAATGTGTCGTAAAAGTTAATGTGTCACTATTAATGCATCAAGAACTTTAGTGTGTCACTACATATGTATCAAGAATTAGTGTGATAAAAAAAAATGTCACTACAAATGTGTTAAAATTTTGTTGTGTGTCACTACAAATGTACTAAAATTTTGGTGTGTCACTATATATGTAACAAAATTTAGTGTGACACTAGTGACTACAAATCTATTAAAATTTTGTTGTGTGTAACTACAAATGTACTAAAATTTCGGTGTGCCACTATACAATTACACTAATAAGAAATTAGTGTAATTGTATGGAACTAGAGAAAGGAAGAAAAACTAACAAAAAAATAAGAGGTTTGTGTAATTTAAATGTGTCAGGCATGAAACGGTTTAATGTTTTAAATATGGATTAAATGTGTCATGGCCAAATAAACTATTTAAAATTTTTAATTAAATGGGTCATGGCATTAAATCTGGATGTGATTAAAACAAACGTTGAATTGAAAAATACTAAAAGACAATCATACCCTTTTTCGTTTCATAATTATACATAATGACCCAATAAAATTAATAAATTGTCATTAATAACCCTTATTCATCTTAACCACAAATCATAACATTAATTACACATCCAATGGCCAAGAATCCTTCCTATACTTTTTACCCATAAACCCTTTTTACACTAACCATACTATATATATATATATATATATATATATATATATATATATATATATATATATATATATATATATATATATATATATATATATATATATATATATATATGTTTATATGAATTCGGTTTTGGTTGATTGCCAAACCCATATACATCCCGAGAACCGAATTAGTAGTTCGGTTCCGTTTGGTTTTAGCAAATTCGGTTTGGTTTGATTTTTGGTTTATTCGGTCATTTCGGTTTTGCTCACCCCTATGTTGGGTTAATAAGTTGGTTAATGGTAATATAGTTGTTTTCACATACAAGTATTCGAGGATTCGATCTTCGGGAACATATCCGCCTTGAATATTTTGGACAAACCTAGTTTACTTTATGTATATTTATTTGTGTTGTTTTTATTTTATTTTTTATGTTTTTTCTATTTAGTGTACTTTTTTAATGTACTTTTTTAATAAATTTTTTAACTTTAGTTAAATGTGTTGCTTTATTTAAACGTGTTTAAATAGATGAAAAAATGAAAAAGAAATATGTGGGGTTCAAGGGTGCATGAAGGCACCGGTTATAGGAGGGAGGGTGTTTTTGGTGTTGTGGTGAATTCTACTGTCATGGGAAAAGATGCTAATATGGCATATTTTTTCCCATGACACCAACGGGACAACACAAGGATACCTAATTGTCTTATGGTTAGAATCATGTTCAGTTCTACCTAGTTGATAAGTCCATTGTTTCTTTATTTGGTTAAGATTCTTTCAGAATGGTCTAATTGATTCAAGGTTTGCAGCTTGACATCTGTGTACTCAAGACCTCAAGTTCAAGACTAAGAGGTGTTTATCTTGTGCTTTTCCAAACACCTTATCTTGCTTATGTTGCAGTTAATAGTGGATTTACGTTTAATTATAGTATTGACTATACTTTGTCTTTTAGTTGTATAGCGGTATATACATTTTAATATGCTATCTATGCTTGGTGTATTCGCAAATCGGTATGCAATTTGTTTAGTCATATAAGGATATCCCCTTTTGGCTTACGTAATTACGTGTTATAGTTACAATATGTTATGCCGTGGTTCCATATAAATGTTATCGCAAGGAACTAGAAACTTTTCATCGACGGATATGATGAAAGCTATCAAACTCTTTGAAAAAGCACTTTATCATACACGTAAATGCTTATAATTAGTATTTTGGAAAATATTAAAATCAATGGACAAAAGAAACTTAAAATGATACGCTTGGTACTCATTTGGGACTTATCGAAAGAAGTAGGCAAAAATTTAGTTGGGCCTTATCTAAATGGATACTACAAATTTTCATTTTATATGTCACGATAGTTTATATGTTTTTCACATTATCGTTATTTCTATATTTTTTATCAATACTCGAGTTAAAAATATATGATTTGCTCACTATGTGCTACAAATCCAATATCATTTATGAATCTAAAAGTTCATAAATCGTGTCGAAAATCATTAAACGCAATCAGAGCAATGGCTAAAGAAATCTAATTTATCATGATGGTTCAACTATTACCAAAGGCTAATTTTAGAAAATAACGTTCAACGCTACATCATTACGACACACATGGAGAGTGTGGATATGCTTACATGCTACCGAGCATGTTCATGCGAGTGTTCTTGCCCAAGGAAGTTGTACTTCGACATGATTCTGATTCTTCCAAAGGACGTTGTTATTTACTGACGAAGCTTAACACATTAGTGAAAGTTGATCCTTCCAAACTCACCCACAAAGACAAAACTTTCATCAAGTTCAAGTGCGAGAGTCATAGCAAACACATTTTGGTGAACGTTCTCAGCCACAAAAGCGCGGATTTCTAATTATCATCATTGCTATATGCCTAGGAGTTTTTGTGGTTTTGGGGGTTTTTGCGACCACAATTGCTTTCTACAAATATTTCAAGGAGAAAAGAAACAATGAACAACTATATCAGGAGTTGGAAAAATATGATGATGACAAGTATGTAAAGAATTTCTCAGGATAGCCCACTTGGTATTCCTACAAGCAACTACAAACAGCCACTAATAATTTTAGTGAAGAAAATGTAATTGGTAGAGGAGCACACGGATATGCTTTTCAAGGTACTTTAGACGATTCCAAGATTGCAGTGAAAAAGTTGAGGAAAGTCTTGAATTAAATGAATCTTTCAAAAGTCAGGTTAAATCTATTACAAGTCTCCATCACAATAATGTACTTAAACTTATATGTTATTGTCCATTTGTAGATAGTCCACTTTTATATACGAATATATGGTCAACGGATCATTAGACAGGTGGATCAACGGGGTAAAAAGAGAGGCAGAGGAACTCACATGGTCAACCTGGAAGCTAATTATAACTTAGATAGCCAAATGTTTGACTTACCTAAATGAAGAATGTAATAGCCAATGGATTATTCACTTTGACTTAATACCCGAAAATGTACTACTTGACACTGATTTTAGTGTCAAGATATGTGATTTTGGGTCATCCAGCTTCATAAGCACAAGTCAAAGGCAAAACACAAGTGAAACGTTCCACCTTGATAGTTTGAAGGGAACAACGGGTATCCGAAAGTTTCCAAATATTTTTAGGAGGCCAAAAGCGAAAATATGATCTACGAATTTCATATATCTAAAGTTTCGGATAATGGTTTTGTGCATACGGATATCCGAAAATTGAATATCCAAATATTTGAAGTTATATAAAACTTATTTATGTGCTCCAAAAGTGACAATCATGTATCCCAATTTTCGAACCAAAACCAATTAAATTTCGGATATCCGAATATGGACATTTTTCAACACCCCTAATATATTTTTCTCCATTTATGTCATTTATGGGACTATAAACGAACTAAACGTTCACTGAACATTTCACTAACTTTTGGTAAATTTTTTTAATTTATGTTCGTTTATTTATAAAGGCTAACTTGTTCATTATTGGTTCTGTGATTATCATCTTATGGTTTTGATACCAAATCTTCACAATATTAGAAAGTATTTACGAGTTGTATCAATTATTGAAGAGCTTTGACTAGTTTCTTTTTTGCATCCATCAATTCAAATTTCACATCCAAAATTTTGCCATTATCTTCATCAAACACCTGCTCAACTCTCCATTATTCTAATTTTTCCAATCGTTACGATTAACTACATTCTCTCCCTTGATCCTAAATTTTCCTTAAATTGAGCTATGTTGTATTGTTTGGTACTGTGTTGTTTTGCACATACTCTTGCGGTTTAGCTAATGCTAACAAAACACTCTCTAGTTACAACTGTTTTTGTAAATGTGTTCACTACTTTGAGACTAAACAATTCTGTTTCTGAATACGGAAATTTTATTGATGGGTCGAGGGTGAGACCCATACTCATTTCTAGAGCTAGTATGGATAACCGGGTTAAATTTGGTTATGGCTTTTACTGTCGAGGTAGTAATTGTACACATTATGTGTTTTCAGTTTTTATTCTTGCTCATGATAAACAACTAGAACCCCTTGTCTATGCTCCACCTCAAGTTGTTTGGTATGCTAACCTAAAACATCCAGTTAAAGTAAGAGCAATGCTAATACTTAATGCACAAGCTGGTTTGGTATTACATGATGTTGATCATAAAACCGTCGTTTGGACCTCCTACCTTCCTACCTCCCGGAGGATATCTCTTTTTGGATTAATTTGAACTGACATTAGTATTCTAGAATAATATGATGTACATCACCCATCGGTTTGGGATTCTTTTACTTGCCCGAGTGATTCTTTGTTGCCCGGAAAACAATTATTCCAAGGAGCAGGCAAGCTAATCCTAACTACTCCATTTCCAATATGAAGACTCCATTAAGTCCTATTATCTTCAAGTGACGGCTGAAGGAGTGTTTACATATCTAGATTCAACCCCACCTACTTTTACAATGTTACTTGGTGAAGCCGGGTAAGAAACTAGTGAACGGTCAACTAGTAGTCAGTTACATTAGGTTATTGATTGGAAGTTTAGCTTGCTTTATTCTTTCCGCTAAGCCAAATGAGCTCGACATTGCTTTTAGTATACGTAGAGCATTGTCGATGTAATATTTGAAACTAATTTTGGATGGTCGTTTGATAGTACGTGAGTGGAATCTAAAAGAGTGCACACAGGTTGCTGATATATATTCAAGAGTCCTTGTGGAAAGTGCGGTCAGACACTAGCTTGTGGAGAAAACTCTGTATGTTAGTTAGTAATCAACAATGTGATTAAGTAGGTTCAATATTTTTTAGACCAATTTTTTTTTGGCAAAAATGTCACACCCCCAAAATATCGCAGCGGAACGACAGTGTCATTGGGGTGTAACGTCATAGCACAAAGTATGGATACAGAAAACGACCTCTATGATGAGACGTTTTGAAAAGTTTACCATTCGATAAATAAGTTAATGTTTACACCACAAGAAATCACAAGGTTTGATAATACATAAAAAGTTTACAAAACATGTCGAATGGTAATTGTTAAAAAACACAAGACTCCAATGTATGCCATGCGACCCAAAAGCTCCATGAACTGCTATCACCTTAAGACCTGAGATAAACATGCTAAAAAGTGTCAACACAAAGGTTGGTGAGTTCATAAGTTTGTGATGAAATGTAAAGCCTTTCAAAAATTGTTTATGCAAAGGCATTGTAAATCCACTCGGTTCAAGTTCGCCCATACAAAACTTGCAACTGTGTGTTTACAACCCATTGCCAAAATATAGAATTGTCAATCTTGTTTGTAAGTAGGACATAGGTGCATACGATATATACATGTACTTAATGCAAAGAATCACACCAATGAACCTCTTGACGAGTCTAACTTGTTTGCAATGTTTCATTGAATAACAGATTATATTCACCCAGTCACGTCATCATGGACCAAGGGTGGGCGTCGGCCGATAGTACTATCAATACCTCTCCGCCGGCTCCAGAGTTAACCGATTGCTAAAGTTTGTATGTTGATGCATAATTGAAAACTAGTTTAGCACATTAAGGCACATATCGCAATAAACCACACATAATGTCCAAAGTGTATAAAGTATATTGTAACACAATTGTATAAATGGTTTGAGTATTCGCAAGAGTGAAACAAGTATTTAAGCATGTATCTCCCCAAATAGTTTGTAATAATTTAAGCGAGTAAAGTGGGGTATGAACTCACAGTATGATGGATATGCTAACAAAATGAAGTGCACGAAAGTGAGACTGGAAACTATCCGCAACCTAGAATGAATGTTATGATATGTAATGAGTTTTGATGTTATGATATGCATGCATTTCATATGTTATTTATACCATTTGCGAGTTTTGCAAATAATACTTATCGTCGAAAAATACTCTTTTGACGTCTTGACCATTATTAAATTACTTTACAAGTGTTTACGTCAAAATGTCATCCTACAATAGTTTCGTAATGATTTATGGTGAAATTATCACTTTCCGTCGTAAAACAATGTCGTCGGAATTTTCATGAAATTGACAAAAATGGCTTCGAAAAACTAGTCGTAAAATGGTGTGCGTCGATCGTTAGGAAACGA
This sequence comes from Chrysanthemum lavandulifolium, assembly GCA_022545495.1. Taxonomy (NCBI): domain Eukaryota; kingdom Viridiplantae; phylum Streptophyta; class Magnoliopsida; order Asterales; family Asteraceae; genus Chrysanthemum; species Chrysanthemum lavandulifolium. The sequence continues at coordinate 162,891,904 of CM040242.1, forward strand.
ACTCGACAGTTTTAGAAAGTTTGTATCAAAATCTAGAAGTTTCATTTCAGGAGTTTTCGACATAAAGGTCTCGAACATAAAGATAATAAGGGTTAAAGATGGTGATTTTGTCTAATTGTTGTGTAAAAAGTGAGTTTCGGCCAAGTTTGTGCATCCGTCAATAATTTATTAAAACTCCGCTATACAAACGGTTAGTCATTTTGAAAAATATGTTCGGTGATCTTGATTTTATTAGAAGACATTTCGTTACAAAAAGTTCCACATCATAGTTAAAAACAGCCCTCAATATGGTCATTTTAGTTACCGTAATACTTGTGTCATAAAATAATATAGTTTTACGAAAATAATAGTTACGGCAATTTTACAAAACGTGCATATTTTAGTCGTTTCAAATCCGTTTTCTCGTATAATACGTCCTTAGCTTCGTATCAAAGTATACTAATATATTTTTGACAAGTCGAAATAATTTGTAAAGCTTAAGGCTCGTTTTTGACTCGAATAAGGTAAAAATAGTATCTTGAAATTTACGAAAATATATACTTAGTCACAAACTTTAAAAATTCATAACTTCTTCGTTATAACTCCGTTTTAATCCGTTCAAGCGGCCACGGATTCGTTTTAAAGTATATTTTCTAAATATCAAGGCCAAAATTTCGTGCCTACCGTCGGATTTTCCAGAAAATCAAAATAAGGACAGATCACTTTAATACTTATCGAAAATAGTTTTCTCGTACTAAACCTATTCCAATCCCTTCAAATCAACTCCAAAGCTAATCTAATCCTACCATACACCTTCTTAGGGTGTCATGGGTTCCTAAACATCATCAAGACCAAAATATACCAAGGGAATAATTATAGGATGACCTTTATATATATATATCTCTAAAATCAATGGAAAATGGTATAAACAACACAAGTCTTGCATGTTTTGCACAAAAATGATGAGATAAGTATGAAATGAATATGTAAGATGAAAAATAAACATGAGATGCTTACTAGTGATATGATGAGGTGATTAGAACCAAGGATTAACCTAAACACCCTAGGTTTTTATTTCAAAACCTTATATAAGAGTGTAATCTAGATTGTAAAACACTTGACTTGGAAAAATTTGATGATTTCTTCACACACCTTGGTAGCACCGGTTTTAAGGAAAGAACAAGAGAGAAGAAGACAACTTTACTAGCTAGTGAATTATTGTTGAATGAAAATGAATGTATGAAGTTGGTGTATAAATATCAATGTGTAAGTAAAATTTTCCACAAATAATAAATGTCCACCCCCCTAGAACCGGTTTTAGGGGGAATGTGTTTCCTCAATATATTTTTTTTTTTTCTTTTATACCTTGTGTAAAAATGTGTGTAATTTGTAAGAAAAGTATAAGTAATTGTGTAGGTAGAATTAACTTGTAAGGTAATTAGTAGCTTTTAGGTAAAAGTAAATTTTTAAAAGATCAAATTAGAGTATAATGATATTATAAAAATTGTAAAAATACATTCCTTGTAAAATTTGAGTGATAAAATAATTATCGTATAGTTTTTAAGAAAAGCGTCGTAATAATATAAATTTAACGATTTATAAACCAAATAAATTTAAAACACTAAGTAAACTCAAAATATAGTTTTTATAAACTAAACATAAGTATAAAAATATATCGGGATTATTTTTGGAAGTAACGGATTAAATTTTCAAAATAATAACTCACGCGATAACGTTTATTTAATATAAAATTCACGCGTTTAATGTGAAATGCAAAAATCATGAATGAACCGTTATGAAATGATGAATATGGAATATGAGAATGACCGGAAAATGAGAATTGTGACATTCTTCCCCTGATAGAAGAATCGCGTCCTCGCGATTCAATCGATACTACTTAAAGTTCTACCCTTAGGTTTCGCGAAATCAAGTGTATGGTCAAAGTGTTTAAGTCAAAACTTACGCATCTAGGTTTCTTATCTAATGAGACTTACTGAATCTTAATAATACGGTGGATCACTTAATGGTCTAGGAAAAACGTACTAGTTACGCATTGCGGGCTTCCTCGGTCCCTATATAGAATGCTCGACCTCGAGGTGGACTGATATTGAGTCTGGGTTTGGGTTATTTCCTTCAATTGCCACACTAGAGGAGCTTGCATCGGTGGCTTATTCAATCGAGGACAATTATTCGGAAGTGATTCGGCCATTACATTCAAAGCAAGTCTTTTGATTATTCCTTTACATCGCTCCTTGAAATGGCCGTATCGATTGCAATTTGTACACAAGCGGCGGGGCTTGGTCTTGGTGATGATAAGCACATTTAGCACATTTGGGATGTGTACCGCATACTCTCTTTGTTCGATGCAGTTGCCACAAAACTCTCGCCACTTTTGTTTATGCGCTACCACGTCTATCTGCTTATTCGACCCACGGCTTCCTTCCTCTTATCAACGCTCTTCAACGTACCATTTCTAACCATCTCGTCCGTCGTGGTTCACGCCTCGATATAGCACTTTGTATTGTAGGCGGCTCGGTTGTTTTCACGGTTCCACGGATTTCGGGACAAGACCATATATGTACCTCGAGATTCTCTTGGACTCGGGGTAACTAGATGAGGAACTAGTCTAGCTAACTCATGAAATCGGTGCATGTAGGGCGCGTGACCAGCCCTATCATGGAGTGGTGATAAAATTCATCCTCTAGTTTCGCATTTCATTGTCCGGGCGGTACTCCTCTTTCAATAACTCCTTAAATTAGTCCCATGTCATACCTATAGTTGCTCTCTGCCTCTAGCTTTGTAGTCGTGTGTTCCACCATGTCAATGCCTTTCACGATAACAAGCAAGCGATACTTCACCCTCGATGTGTGGCACAATTGCTTGATGTCGATCAACGCCTCTGCCTTCTCTACCCATCGAGTATCGCCAAAGCACCTCCTATACCATCAAACTCCACGGGTTTGCATGCCGAAAATTCCTTATATGTGCATCCATTCTGCTTGTTGGTGTTGTTGTTGTTGTTACTACCACTACATTGTTGGTGTCGCCATCACTTCCGTTCCGTGGTTTCCGAGTTATTCATATGATTTCCAACTTGTGTGACAATAGTGGGAAGCAAGATTTGAAGTTGTTGAGCGATGATGGCGGCAAAATCGGGGTTTCCGATGTTGTTGTCATTGTTACCCATGTCGCTACCGCCTTCTCTACCTCCACGCCCACCGTCATTCCACCCTTGGTACCGCACCACCTTGGCGATCTTGCGTGTTACTCTCTTTGGTGCCATTATCTCTGCAAGGGAAAGAACCGTTGAATTCTCAATGTCTATGCCTAACGTCCTCAAACATAATATCACGCCACAAATTGGTTCCTAAGGTGTCCACACCGATCTACGTATGTGTGGTTGCATATGTCCACGTGAGTTGTGACGCATTTATAATTATGTTGGCCACCATAATTATAATTGCCTCATTTCACACGTGTACATACCACCAAGCATACATGTCCCGGCGATTGGTGTTACTTAAATAGGTAGCGATCATCATCCGATTCTAAGCGATGAAGGAGGATTTAGGGTAAGTATCTAGGAAGAGTCGCACTTGGTGTATAGGAAATTCCGTTAGGTGCTAAAGTCACTACGAGGTTTGGTCGCCGCCGGTTCCCAAAGTATCCTCAAGAGAACTCCCATCCTCGGGCAAAATCATCAAATCTATCCACTTTATAGTAACACTTATTTAGCTCGATCTCGCATCTCATCAAACAAGAACTGTCACGAGATCAAGTTAGATAAGTGCTCATTCTGAGCTCCATATCTTTGATGACCCAACTAGATTTTGGGACTCCCTATTGGTACAAGGAAACTACGTTATCTAATGAGGTGGTTCTAGAAGAAATACTTAAGAAAACATATCGCACGAAAAGTGAGTAAGGAAATAGGAAGCGAAAGGATCGGCGTGAAAGCGGTTATAGTCTAGGAACTAAAATGCAACCTAGTTCTCTATAACCAAGGCTCGATACCAATCATCACACCCCAAAATATCGCGGTGAACGACGGTGTCATTGGGTGTAACGTCATAGCACAAAGTATGGATCTGACGACCTCTATGATGAGGCGTTTTGAAAAGTTTACCATTCGATAAATAAGTTAATGTTTACACCACAAGAAATCACAAGGTTTGATAATACATAAAAGTTTACAAAACATGTCGAATGGTAATTGTTAAAAACACAAGACTCCAATGTATGCCATGCGACCAAAAGCTCCATGAACTGCTATCACCTTAAGACTGAGATAAACATGCTAAAAGTGTCAACACAAAGGTTGGTGAGTTCATAAGTTTGTGATGAAATGTAAAGCCTTTCAAAATTGTTTATGCGGCAAAGGCATTGTAAATCCACTCGGTTCAAGTTCCGCCCATACAAAACTTGCAACTGTGTGTTTACAACCCATTGCCAAAATATAGAATTGTCAATCTTGTTTGTAAGTAGGACATAGGTGCATCGATATATACATGTACTTAATGCAAAGAATCACGATAATCGAACCTCTTGACGAGTCTAACTTGTTTGCAATGTTTCATTGAATAACAGATTATATTCACCCAGTCACGTCATCATGGACCAAGGGTGGGGAGTCATCCGATAGTACTATCAATACCTCTCATGGCTCCCGCAGAGTTAACCGATTGCTAAAGTTTGTATGTTGATGCATAATTGAAAACTAGTTTAGCACATTAAGGCACATATCGCAATAAACCACACATAATGTCCAAAGTGTATAAGAAGTATATTGTAACACAATTGTATAAATGGTTTGAGTATTCGCAAGAGTGAAACAAGTATTTAAGCATGTATCTCCCCAAATAGTTTGTAATAATTTAAGCGAGTAAAAGTGGGTATGAACTCACCGGTATGATGGATATGCTAACAAAATGAAGTGCACGAAAGTGAGACTCGGAAACTATCCGCAACCTAGAATGAATGTTATGATATGTAATGAGTTTTGATGTTATGATATGCATGCATTTCGTATGTTATTTATACCATTTGCGAGTTTTGCAAATAATACTTATCGTCGAAAAATACTCTTTTGACGTCTTGACCATTATTAAATTACTTTACAAGTGTTTACGTCAAAATGTCATCCTACAATAGTTTCGTAATGATTTATGGTGAAATTATCACTTTCCGTCGTAAAACAATGTCGTCGGAATTTTCATGAAATTGACAAAAATGGCTTCGAAAAACTAGTCGTAAAATGGTGTGCGTCGATCGTTAGGAAACGAACTCGACAGTTTTAGAAAGTTTGTATCAAAATCTAGAAGTTTCATTTCAGGAGTTTTCGACATAAAGGTCTCGAACATAAAGATAATAAGGGTTAAAGATGGTGATTTTGTCTAATTGTTGTGTAAAAAGTGAGTTTCGGCCAAGTTTGTGCATCCGTCAATAATTTATTAAAACTCCGCTATACAAACGGTTAGTCATTTTGAAAAATATGTTCGGTGATCTTGATTTTATTAGAAGACATTTCGTTACAAAAAGTTCCACATCATAGTTAAAAACAGCCCTCAATATGGTCATTTTAGTTACCGTAATACTTGTGTCATAAAATAATATAGTTTTTCTGAAAATAATAGTTACGGCAATTTTACAAAAACGTGCATATTTTAGTCGTTTCAAATCCGTTTTCTACGTATAATACGTCCTTAGCTTCGTATCAAAGTATACTAATATATTTTTGACAAGTCGAAATAATTTGTAAAGCTTAAGGCTCGTTTTTGACTCGAATAAGGTAAAAATAGTATGCTGAAATTTCTGAAAAATATATACTTCGTCGTCAAACTTTAAAAATTCATAACTTCTTCGTTATAACTCCGTTTTAATCCGTTCAAGCGGCCACGGATTCGTTTTAAAGTATATTTTCTAAATATCAAGGCCAAAATTTCGTGCCTACTGTCGGATTTTCCAGAAAATCAAAATAAGGACAGATCACTTTTAATACTTATCGAAAATAGTTTTTCTCGTACTAAACCTATTCCAATCCCTTCAAATCAACTCCAAAGCTAATCTAATCCTACCATACACCTTCTTAGGGTGTCATGGGTTCCTAAACATCATCAAGACCAAAATATACCAAGGGAATAATTATAGGATGACCTTTATATATATATATCTCTAAAATCAATGGAAAAATGGTATAAACAACACAAGTCTTGCATGTTTTTGCACAAAAATGATGAGATAAGTATGAAATGAATATGTAAGATGAAAAATAAACATGAGATGCTTACTAGTGATATGATGAGGTGATTAGAACCAAGGATTAACCTAAACACCCTAGGTTTTTATTTCAAAACCTTATATAAGAGTGTAATCTAGATTGTAAAACACTTGACTTGGAAAAATTTGATGATTTCTTCACACACCTTGGTAGCACCGGTTTTAAGGAAAGAACAAGAGAAGAAGACAACTTTACTAGCTAGTGAATTATTGTTGAATGAAAATGAATGTATGAAGTTGGTGTATAAATATCAATGTGTAAGTAAAATTTTCCACAAATAATAAATGTCCACCCCCTAGAACCGGTTTTAGGGGGAATGTGTTTCCTCAATATATTTTTTTTTTTTTTTATACCTTGTGTAAAAATGTGTGTAATTTGTAAGAAAAGTATAAGTAATTGTGTAGGTAGAATTAACTTGTAAGGTAATTGGTAGCTTTTAGGTAAAAGTAAATTTTTAAAAGATCAAATTAGAGTATAATGATATTATAAAAATTGTAAAAATACATTCCTTGTAAAATTTGAGTGATAAAATAATTATCGTATAGTTTTTAAGAAAAGCGTCGTAATAATATAAATTTAACGATTTATAAACCAAATAAATTTAAAACACTAAGTAAACTCAAAATATAGTTTTATAAACTAAACATAAGTATAAAAATATATCGGGATTATTTTTGGAAGTAACGGATTAAATTTTCAAAATAATAACTCACGCGATAACGTTTATTTAATATAAAATTCACGCGTTTAATGTGAAATGCAAAAATCATGAATGAACCGTTATGAAATGATGAATATGGAATATGAGAATGACCGGAAAATGAGAATTGTGACAAAAAACACATGGGTTGCTATCCACTCGCTCCTCTATAATGCAATGATACCAACACTCAAAGGCTATTTTAAAAAATAACGTTCAACACTACATCTTTAAGACACACATGGAGAGTGTGGATATGCTTCCTGCTATCGAGCATGTTCACGTGATTGTTCTTGCAAGGCAGTTGTATTTCGACATGATTCGATTCTATAATACCCCCGAAATATCACAGCGAAAAATTTTGTCACTGGGGTATTACTTCTTAGTTCACAGCACAAGTTATAGAAAACGAACTCTAAATGAGACGTTTTGAAAAATTACCATTCGATAAATAATATCAGAGTTATAACAAGAGGTCCCAAAGTATGATATTACATAGATGTTTTACAAAAATATTATCGAATTGTGAATATAATGCATCTCGTCTTCAAAACATGTTGTGCGACTCTAGTGCTCCAAGCCAATGTTAATGCCTTACGAACCTGAGATAAACATGCTAAAAGCATCAACACAGAGGTTGGCGAGTTTGTAGATTTAATAGTAAAGCAGTTGATCACAAGATTTCAAGTTTAATAGACAGTGGTTTACGTTGTTATATACCGATAGTTCGAAAGACTTCCGAGTGTATGACTATTCTACATAAATACAATAACAAAATAGAGATAGGGTTTTCGTTGCCCTAAGTTCCTGACACCGGAGCCTTAAGTTTTCTAGTTTATGGTTTCTGGTGGGTATCCATACCAGGACCATTGTGTCTCCTCAAATGATTATACATTCGTTTGACATACCAGTCTGGTGGGGAAACCACCCGGATAGGGGATTTCAATCCCAATAGATCTATTCATAACATTCGCGCTCACTACGTAATTAATAGTTCATAACTTAGCCAATCTAGAAATGTTTTTTACATTTGTATTCGCATATAACAAAAATTGTGTATCTAAGTAAAGCGAGTAATATGTTTCAAAAAACAACAGAGTGTTCCATCAATCAAGTAAAACATTTCAGATAACAAGTAAAATATGTAAGTAAAACGAGCATGTATCTCCCCCAAAGGTTTGTAAAGTAGTTTAAATGATAGAAGTGGGGCTATGAACTAACAGTAATACGTAAAAGTTCAGAGTATTTGTGAAAGTAAATGAAAATAGTTAAACATGTATCTCACCCCAAAGTAGTTCATAATAAGTATTTAAACGAGAAACGTAGGGGCCATGAACTCACCGTGAGTAAATGATATCAAGTATTTAATGAAATCAGTGGATGTGTCGCGAAAACTTCTATGAGCAACCTATAATATTATGTTTTGTCTTAGGTTTTGAAATAACGATGAGAAAACATAAGCGAGTCTATATAAGTTATTAAACCCTAAATCATTAAACGCAATTAGAGCAATTGCTAAAGAAATCTACTTTAACACGATGGTTCAACTACTACCAAAGGCTAATTTTAGAAAATAACGTTCAACGCCACATCATTACGACACACATGGAGAGTGTGGATATGCTTACCTGCTACCGAGCATGTTCATGCGAGTGTTCTTGCCCAAGGAAGTTGTACTTTGACATGATTCTGGTTCTTCCAACGGACGTTGTTATTTATTGACGAAGCTTGACACAATAGTGCAAGTTGATCCTTCCAAACTCACCCACAAAGACAAAACTTTCATCAAGTTCAAGTGCGAGAGTCATAGCAAACACATTTTGGTGAAAGTTCTCAGCCACAAAGGCGCGAATTTCTAATTATCATCATTGCTATATGCCTATGAGTTTTTGTGGTTTTGGGGGTTTTTGCGTCCACAATTGGTTTCTACAAATATTTCAAGGAGAAAAGAAACAATGAACAACTATATCAGGAGTTGGAAAAATATGATGATGACAAGTATGGAAAGAATTTCTCAGGATAGCCCACTTGGTATTCCTACAAGCAACTACAAACTGCCACTAATAATTTAAGTGAAGAAAATGTAGTTGGTAGAGGAGCACACGGATATGCTTTTCAGGGTACTTTAGACGATTCCAAGGTTGCAGTAAAAAAGTTGAGGAAAGTCTTGAATTAAATGAATCTTTCAAAAGTCAGGTTAAATCTATTACAAGTCTCCATCACAATGATGTACTTAAACTTATAGGTTATTGTCCATTTGTAGATAGTCCACTTCTTATATACGAATATATGGTCAACGGATCATTAGACAGGTGGATCAACGGGGTAAAAAGAGAGGCAGAGGAACTCACATGGTCAACACGAAGGCGATTATAACTCGGATAGCCAAAGGTTTGACTTACCTAAATGAAGAATGTAATAGCCAAGGGATTTTTCACTTTGACTTAATACCCGAAAATGTACTACTTGACACTGATTTTAGTGTTCTGATATGTGATTTTGGGTCATCCAGCTTCATAAGCACAAGTCAAAGGCAAAACACAAGTGAAACGTTCCACCTTGATAGTTTGAAGGGAACAATGGGTATCCGAAAGTATCCAAATATTTTTAGGAGGCCTAAAGCGAAAATATGATCTACTAATTTCATATATCTAAAGTTTCGGATAATGGTTTTGTGCATACGGATATCTGAAAATTGAATATTCAAATATTTAAAGTTTTGTAAAACTTATTTATGAGCTCCAAAAGTGACAGTCATGTATCCCAATTTTCGAACCAAAACTAATTAAATTTTGGATATCCGAATATGGACATTTTTCAACACCCCTTAATATATTTTTCTCCATTTATGTCATTTATGGGACTGTAAACGAACTAAATGTTCACTGAACATTTCACGAACTTTTGGTAAAAATATTTAATATATGTTCGTTTATTTATAAAGGCTAACTTGTTCATTATTGGTTCTGTGATTATCATCTTATGGTTTTGATACCAAATCTTCACAATATTAGCAAGTATTTATGAGTTGTATCAATTATTGAAGAGCTTTGACTAGTTTCTTTTTTGCATCCATCAATTCAAATTTCACATCCAAAATTTCGCCATTATCTTGATCAAACACCTTCTCAACTCTCCATTATTCTAATTTTTCCAATCGTTACGAGTAACTACATTCTCTCCCTTGATCCTACATTTTCCTTAAATTGAGCTATGTTTTATTGTTTGGTACTGTGTTGTTTTGCACATACTCTTGCGGTTTAGCTAATGCTAACAAAACACACTATAGTTACAATTCTTTTTGTAAATGTGTACACTACTTTGAGACTAAACAATTCTGTTCCTGAATACGGAAATTTTATTGATGGGTCGAGGGTGAGACCCATACTCATTTCTAGAGCTAGTATGGATAACCGGGTTAAATTTGGTTATGGCTTTTACTGTCAAGGTAGTAATTGTACACATTATATGTTTTCAGTTTTTATTCTTGCTCATGATAAACACCTAGAACCCCTTGTCTATGCTCCACCTCAAGTTGTTTGGTATGCTAACCTAAAACATCCAGTTAAAGTAGGAGCAACGCTAATACTTAATGCACAAGCTGGTTTGGTATTACATGATGTTGATCATAAAACTGTCGTTTGGACCTCCTACCTTCCTACCTCCCGGGGGATATCTCTTTTTGGATTAATGTTAACTGACATTAGTATTCTAAAATAATATGATGTACATCACCCATCGGTTTGGGATTCTTTTACTTGCCCGAGTGATTCTTTGTTGCCTGACAAAAAATTATCCCAAGGAGCAAGCAAGCTAATCCTAACTACTCCATTTACTAATATGAAGACTCTATATAAGTCCTATTATCTTCAAGTGACGGGTGAAGGCGTGTTTACATATCTAGATTCAACCCCACCTACTTTTACAATGTTACTTGGTGAAGCCGGGTAACAAACTAGTGAACAGTCAACTAGTAGTCAGTTACATTAGGTTATTGATTGAAAGTTTAGCTTGCTTTATTCTTTCCGCTAAGCCAAATGAGCTCGACATTGCTTTTAGTATACGTAGAGCATTGTCGATGTAATATCTGAAACTAATTTTGGATGGTCGTTTGATAGTACGTGAGTGGAATCTAAAAGAGTGCACACAGGTTGCTGATATATATTCAAGAGTCCTTGTGGAAAGTGCGGTCAGACACTAGCTTGGGGAGAAAACTCTGTATGCTGGTTAGTAATCAACAATGTGATTAAGTAGGTTTAATATTTTTTAGACCAATTTGTTTTTGCAAAAACACTTGGGTTGCTATCCACTCGCTCCTCTCCAATGCAATGATACCAACACTCAAAGTCTATTTTAAAAAATAACGTTCACCACCACATCTTTAAGACATACATGGAGAGTGTGGATATGCTTCCTGCTATCGAGCATGTTCACGTGATTGTTCTTGTAAGGCAGTTGTATTTCGACATGATTTGATTCTATAACACCCCCAAAATATCACAGCGGAAAATTTTGTCACTGGGGTATTACTTCTTAGTTCACATCACAAGTTATAGAAAATGAACTCTAAATGAGACATTTTCAAAAATTACCATTCAATAAATAATATCAGAGTTATAACAAGAGGTCCCAAAGTATAATATTACATCGATGTTTTACAAAAATATTATCGAATTGTGAATATAATGCATCTCGTCTTCAAAACATGTCGTGCGACTCTAGTGCTCCAAGCCAATGTTAATGCCTTACGAACCTGATATAAACATGCTAAAAGTGTCAATACAGAGGTTGGCGAGTTCGTAGATTTAATAGTAAAGCAGTTGATCATAAGATTTCAAGTTTAATAGACAGTGTTTTACGTTGTTATATACCGATAGTTTGAAAGACTTTCGAGTGTATGACTATTCTACATAAATACAATAACAAAATAGAGATAGGGTTTTCATTGCCCTAAGTTTCTGACACCGAAGCCTTAAGTTTTCTAGTTTATGGTTTCTGGTGGGTATCCATACCAGGACCATTGTGTCTACTCAAATGATTATACATTCGTTTGACATACCAGTCTGGTGGGGAAACCACCCGGATAGGGGATTTCAATCCCAATAGATCTATTCATAACATTCGCGCTCACTACCTAATTAATGGTTCCTAACTTAGCCAATCTAGAAATGTTTTTTACATTTGTATTCGCATGTAACAACAATTGTGTATCTAAGTAAAGTGAGTAATATGTTTCAATAAACAACAGAGTGTTCCTTCAATCAAGTAAAACATTTCAGATAACAAGTAAAATATGTAAGTAAAACGAGCATGTATCTCCCCCAAAGGTTTGTAAAGTAGTTTAAATGGTAGAAGTGGGACTATGAACTCACAGTAATACGTAAAAGTTCAGAGTATTTGTGAAAGTAAATGAAAATAGTTAAGCATGTATCTCACCCCAAAGTAGTTCATAATAAGTATTTAAACGAGAAAAGTAGGGGCCATGAACTCACCGTGAGTAAATGATATCAAGTATTTAATGAAATCGATGGATGTGTCGCGAAAACCTCTACGGGAAACCTAGAATATTATATTTTTTGAAATAACGATGAGAAAACATAAACGAGTCTATATAAGTTATTAAACCCTAAATCATTAAACGCAATCAGAGCAATTGCTAAAGAAATCTACTTTAACATGATGGTTCAACTACTACTAAAGGCTAATTTTAGAAAATAACGTTCAACGCCACATCATTACGACACACATGGAGAGTGTGGATATGCTTACCTGCTACCGAGCATGTTCATGCGAGTGTTCTTGGCTAAGGAACATGTACTTCGACATGATTTTGATTCTTCCAACGGACGTTGTTATTTACTGACGAAGCTTGACACATTTGTGAAAGTTGATCCTTCCAAACTCACCCACAAAGACAAAACTTTCATCAAGTTCAAGTGCGAGAGTCATTGCAAACACATTTTGGTGAACGTTCTCAGCCACAAAGGCGCGGATTTCTAATTATCATCATTGTTATATGCCTAGGAGTTTTTGTGGTTTTGGGGGTTTTTGCATCCACAATTGGTTTCTAAAAATATTTCAAGGAGAAAAGAAACAATGAACAACTATATCAGGAGTTGGAAAAATATGATGATGACAAGTATGTAAAGAATTTCTCAGGATATCCCACTTGGTATTCCTACAAGCAACTACAAAATGCCACTAATAATTTTAGTGAAGAAAATGTAATTGGTAGAGGAGCACACGGATATGCTTTTCAGGGTACTTTAGACGATTCCAAGATTGCAGTGAAAAAGTTGAGGAAAGTCTTGAATTAAATGAATCTTTCAAAAGTCAGGTTAAATCTATTACAAGTCTCCATCACAATAATGTACTTAAACTTATAGGTTATTGTCCATTTGTAGATAGTCCACTTCTTATATACGAATATATGGTCAACGGATCATTAGACAGGTGGATCAACGGGGTAAAAAGAGAGGCAGAGAAACTCACATGGTCAACCTGGAAGCTAATTATAACTCATATAGCCAAAGGTTTGACTTACCTAAATGAAGAATGTAATAGCCAAGGGATTTTTCACTTTGACTTAATACCCGAAAATGTACTACTTGACACTGATTTTAGTGTCAAGATATGTCATCCAGCTTCATAAGCACAAGTCAAAGGCAAAACACAAGTGAAACGTTCCACCTTGATAGTTTGAAGGGAACAACGGCTATCCGAAAGTATATAAATATTTTTAGGAGGCCTAAAGCGAAAATATGATCTACGAATTTCATATATTTAAAGTTTCGGATAATGGTTTTGTGCATACGGATATCCGAAAATTGAATATCCAAATATTTGAAGTTTTGTAAAACTTATTTATGAGCTCGAAAAGTGGCAGTCATGTATCCTAATTTTCGAACCAAAACCAATTAAATTTCGGATATCCGAATATGGACTTCTTTTATGTCATTTTTGGGACTGTAAACGAACTAAATGTTCACTGAACATTTCATGAACGTTTGGTAAAAAGTTCATTTATGTTCGTTTATTTATAAAGGCTAACTTGTTCATTACTGGTTCTGTGATTATCATCTTATGGTTTTGATACCAAATCTTCACAATATTAGCTAGTGTTTACGAGTTGTATCAATTATTGAAGAGATTGACTAATATTTACCTCTAATGGCCCTCAATTATTGAAGAGCTTTGACTAGTTTTTTTTTCCATCCATCAATTCAAATTTCACATCCAAAATTTCGCTATTATCTTCATCAAACACATGCTCAACTCTCCATTATTTTAATTTTTCCAATCGTTACGAGTAACTACATTCTGTCCCTTGATCCTACATTTTCCTTAAATTGAGCTATGTTGTATTCCTTGGTACTGTGTTGTTTTGCACATACTCTTGCGGTTTAGCTAATGCTAACAAAACATCTCTAGTTACAATTCTTTTTGTAAATGTGTCCACTACTTTGAGACTAAACAATTCTATTCCTGAATACGGAAATTTTATTGATGGGTCGAGGGTGAGACCCATACTCATTTATAGAGCTAGTATGGATAAACGGGTTAAATTTGGTTATGGCTTTTACTGTCGAGGTAGTAATTGTACACATTATGTGTTTTCAGTTTTTATTCTTGCTTATGATAAACACCTAGAACCCCTTGTCTATGCACCACCTCTAGTTGTTTGGTATGCTAACCTGAAACATCCAGTTAAAGTAGGAGAAATGCTAATACTTAATGCACAAGCTGGTTTGGTATTACATGATGTTGATCATAAAACCGTCGTTCGGACCTCCTACTTTCCTACCTCCCGGGGGATATCTCTTTTTGGATTAATGTTAACTGACATTAGTATTCTTGAATAATATGATGTACATCACCCATCGTTTTGGGATTCTTTTAGTTGCCCGAGTGATTCATAGTTGCCCGGACAAAAACTATCCCAAGAAGCAAGCAAGCTAATCCTAACTACTCCATTTACTAATAGGAAGATTCCATATAAGTCCTATTATCTTAAAGTAAAGGGTGAAGGCATGTTTACATATCTAGATTCAACCCCACCTACTTTTTACTAATGTTACTATGTGAAGCCGGGTAAGAAACTAGTGAACAGTCAACTAGTAGTCAGTTACATTAGGTTATTGAATAGAAGTTTAGCTTGCATTATTCTTTCCGCTAAGCCAAATGTGCTCGAAATTTCTTTTAGTATACCTAGAGCATTGTCGATGTAATATCTGAAACTAATTTTGGATGGTCGTTTGATAGTACGTGAGTGGAATCTACAAGAGTGCACACAGGTTGCTGATATATTCAAGAGTCCGCGTGGAAAGTGCGGTCAACCACTAGCTTGTGGAGAAACCTCTATATGCTGGATAGTAATTAACAATGTGATTAAGTCGGTTCAATATTTTTTAGACCTTTTGCAAAAAAACATGGGTTGCTATCCACTCGCTCTTCTCCAGTGCAATGATACCAACACTCAAAGGCTATTTTAAAAAATAACGTTCAACACCACATCTTTAAGACACACATGGAGAGTGTGGATATGCTTCCTGCTATCGAGCATGTTCACGTGATTGTTCTTGCAAGGCAGTTGTATCTCGACATGATTCTGATTCTATAACACCTCCAAAATATCGCAGCGGAAAATTGTGGCACTGGGTTATCACTTCTTAGTTCACAACGCAAGTTATAGAAAACTAACTCTAAATGAGACGTTTTGAAAAATTACCATTCGATAAATAATATCAGAGTTATAACAAGAGGTCCCAAAGTATAATATTACATAGATGTTTTACAAAAATATTGTCGAATTGTGAATATTATGCATCTCGTCTTCAAAACATGTTGTGCGACTCTAGTGCTCCAAGCCAATGTTAATGCCTTACAAACCTGAGATAAACATGCTAAATGTGTCAACACAGAGGTTGGTGAGTTCGTAGGTTTAATAATAAAGCAGTTGATCACAAGATTTCAAGTTTAATAGACATTGCTTTACGTTGTTATATACCCATAGTTCGAAAGACTTGCGAGTGTGTGACTATTGTACATAAATACAATAACAAAATAGAGATAGTGTTTTTGTTGCCCTAAGTTCCTGGCACCGAAGCCTTAAGTTTTCTAGTTTATGGTTTCTGGTGGGTATCCATACCATGACCCTCGTGTCTCCTCAAATGATTATACGTTCGTTTGACATACCAGTCAGGTGGGGAAATCACCCGGATAGGGGATTTCAATCTCAATAGATCTATTCATAACATTTGCGCTCACTACGTAATTAATGTTTCTAACTTAGGCAATCTAGAAATGTTTTTTACATTTGTATTCGCATGTAACAACAATTGTGTATCTAAGTAAAGCGAGTAATATGTTTCAATAAAGAATAGAGTGTTCCATCAATCGAGTAAAAAAATTCAGATAACAAGTAAAATATGTAAGTAAAACGAGCATGTATCTCCCCCAAAGGTTTGTAAAGTAGTTTAAATGATAGAAAGTGGGGCTATGAACTCACGGAAATACGTTAAAGTTTAGAATATTTGTGAAAGTAAATGAAAATAGTTAAGCATGTATCTCACCCCAAAGTAGTTCAAATTAAGTATTTAAACGAGTAAAGTAGGGGCCATGAACTCACCGTGAGTAAATGATATCAAGTATGTAATGAAATCGATGGATGTGTCGCGAAAACCTCTACGAGCAACCTAGAATATTATGTTGCGTCTTAGGTTTTGAAATAATGATGAGAAAACATAAACGAGTCTATATAAGTTATTATATTGATCATAATGTTGTACATAATAGTTCATAGTGTTCGTGTATGTCGATATGGAAACGGTTTACTAGTTTATGAAATGTACAAGATTTATTTAGAAATAATGTCGTACCATTGTTTGGGCTAGGACACTTAAAATCGTAAATCCAACAACCTGTCGATATGTTTACCCTGAAGAGGCCCCTCACATGAAATTTCGTACTAACATGGTACTTTAATAGAAAAACATATAATTTGCATGATTGATTATATGATGTATGTGTTAAAACGGCCATATGGTTTATGAAATCAGTTTGGTTATGTTTCAATAAATGGTTTAGGACAAGTTTGGTGTTTTACGAAAGTTTACAAGGGTTATAAGTTAGGATGATGGGTCAAAACCGGTTTTTATACTTCTAGTTTACTTATGAAAAACACTATTCTGAGGTCATGTGAACGATGTTATTTGACGAAAGTGATATTTATAGGTTTATAATGAAATCTGTAAAGTTTGAAACGATATTGAGCTCGGGAACTAGGTCTAACGCAAAAAAGTTTTGGAATAAAAATGGAAACCGGGTGATGAAACCCATTTAGCCGCGGCTTTGAAACTTAGCCGCGCGGCTAAATGGTTTCTGTGGTGAATAGTCGTTGCTAAATCGTGGCTATTTGTGTTACTTGGTATGCCCTAGGGCTTATACCCGCAGTTGTTTGCCTTTGGGTATGACAAAAGGCTTTTAGCCATGGCTATGCCGCGACTATTTTCACTTTGGTACAACGAAAGACATTTAGCCGTGGCTATTTGCACTTTGGTACGACGAAGGGCATTTAGCCGTGGCTATGTCACGGCTATTTGTACTTGGGTACGATGAAGGGCCTTTAGCCATGGTACAGATGCGGCTGTCATGCGGCTAAATGGCCTCCGTGACCCCGAAAGGCATTTAGCCTTGCGGCTGTGCACACAGCCATGCGGCTAAACCCTCTCTGTGGTACCAACTTTTTGTTAATCTTATAAAGTCCATAACTTTTGATCTACAAATCCGTTTGATCCAATTTAAAAGGCCACGTTTTTGTTATGAGTTCCTTTATAACAAAATAAGTTAATTCAAGGTCATGGGTTCATGGATTTGAGGCGATAACTAACATAAGGTTACTTGTTTTTAACTAGTTTACTAAATAATGTTTTACACATGTTTCTTTTGAGATTTTGGCCATGTACATCATATGATCAATATATACACTAAGTAGGAAAAAAGGAATGGATATGTGCACAAGCTTTATTAAAATGATTGGTTTTGGAAACAGAAGACAAGAACAAGGACAAGATTACTCAAAATCAATTAACACTTAGAATCTTTAACTCTTCTTGTAAGCTCTTAGACTTGTGCTAGGACTCTTGAATCTCAGCTCTTAACTCCTTGTGTAGCTTCTTATTAGTCAGTACTTGATAGAGATCACTAGTAGCTTTAACTTTGATGTTATACTTGAGATATGAGAATTAAATTATGATGATGTGTGGTGGTGGGTTGTGGGCATTCAAGGAGGGGAAGGGGAGGGTTATAAACGGTCTTGGTTTATCAAACGGGATGATAAGAGTGAAGACTTCCTAGCTAAATCTTAGCATGTGGCACAAGATCTAGCAAGATTGAATACCACAAGGCCATGTGGCCTAGTGAGTCACTTGCATGACTCACCAAAAGAGATGAGGTGGTTTAAGATATTTCCAAAATATCTAGATATTTGGTGACTAAGTTTAGGTAATTTAGTGGTATAATTTGATCCCGATAATTGTTAACATTTAGTACTTACATCATGAAACAGTGCCACTAATAATTTCAGTGAATAAAATTAATTGTTAGAGGAGTATATAGATATGTTTTTCAGGGTACTTTATACAATTCCAAGATTACAATGAAAAAGTTTGAGGAAAGAGTTGAATTAAATGAATCTTTCAAAAGTGAGGTTAAAGCCATTGCAAGTCTCCATCACGTTGATGCACTTAAACTTATAGGTTATTCTCCATTTGTAGATACGCCAATTCTTGTATATGAATATACGGTCAATGGATCATTAGAAAAATGGATCAACGGAGTGAAAAGAGAGGCACTGGAACTCGCATGGTCAACCTAGAAGCTAATTATAACTCAGATAGCCAAATGTTTGACTTACCTAAATGAAGAATGTAATAGCCAAGTGATTTTGCACTTTGACTTAAAACCTAGAAATGTAATTCTTGACATTGATTTTAGTGTCAAGATATGTGATTTTGGGTCATCCAGATTCATAAGCACAACTCAAAGGCAAAACACAAGTGAAGCGTTCCACCTTGATAGTTTAAAGGGAACGACGGGTATCCAAAAATCGAGTATCCAAATATTTTAGGATGCCTAAAACATAAATATTATCTAGGAATTTCATATATCTAAAGTTTCAAATAATGGTTTTATGCATACAAATATCCGAAAATTGAGTATCTAAATATTTTGAAGTTTTGTAAAACTTATATATGAGCTCCAAAAGTGACAATCATGTATCCCAATTTTTGAACAAAAACCAATTAAAATTTGGATATCCGAATATAGACATTTTTCAACACCCCTAATATATTCTTTCTCTTTTATGTCATTTGTAGGGCTGTAAAACGAACTAAACGTTCACCGAACATTTCATGAACTGTTTGGTAGGGCCAACCTGAAATTAAAAAGCACATGACAGAAACAAAATTTTGACCCACCATAAACTCAATTGCCCAAAATAGATATAGTTCCACTTAAACTAAATCAAAGAAACACCCCCATATATGTTCCATTATTCTCAACAAAATCTGCTACATTTCGGATAACAATAACATTATCATTATCAGGTTCTTTTTTTCCTTGTATATTATTGTTCGTGCTACCATGTTGTCCCAGCAAATTGGTTGGTCTTGTGTTGTTTCACATTTCAGTTAGTGCTGTTAACAATTCTAGTTATAGTTATTTTGTGAATGTGACCACCACTTTGATACTCAACGATTCTCTTTCTGAGTTTCCTTCTTTCACCGATGGGTCTAGAGTGAGACCTATACTCATTTATAGGGCTAGTACTGATAACAGAGTAGAATATGGTTGTGGATTCTACTGTCGAGGTGAAAATTGTACTCAATATGTTTTTTTGGTTTTTATTGTTGTTCATGACAAACACCTATAACCCTTTGTCTATGCTCCGCAACTCGTTTGGTCTGCTAACCCAAACGTCAGGGAAGGCACAAAGTTCATACCCTGATGCACAAAACGGTTGGATATTACAAGATGTTGATAAAACCATTGTTTGGAATACTCCAAAGGTGAAATCTATTTCGTATTACTGTTAAAAGATACCATTAATATCATGATGTACAATGCATATCACTCACCCATTTGGGAATCTTTTAGTTACCCTAGTGACTCTTTGTTATTGATGCAGGATTTTCGACCAGGATTTAATATTTATATTGTCTCGTCTACCTAAGGTCTACCTAATGCACTAATGAGCAGTGAACCCGGTCGTGCCTAGTATAGAAGATGGTAAAGCCGAGGTCGTTCCTAAGAGCTATGTAGATCAGGATCCTATTAAGTCTAAGTGTCACTTGTTTTAAACTGGTTTTGAGGTTGAATTGATTAATAAAACTAAGAAATAAAATGTGTAAAGTAAATAGAGGTTGTGATCAATGGAGAGAAAGTGTGCTAACCTAATTAATCATCCTATCGTGTAATGTCTATGTTTTATTACTTCCAATTGATTCAAGTGGGGGTTTAAGTCGCTAGGACAGCATTTGGTCAATTCGTCCTAACGTATCAACAAATGCTCCTAACCAACGTCAAAGGTTTACCCCTTGGGGAGTCGAGGGTCTTAAGTCCCCTAAGCCAAGTCATTAAGTACCCTACATGCAAGATTCGAAATAATGAGTGCCCGGGCGCTAGCATCTTAGACACTCATCCCTAACTTCTTAAGTTCATCCAGACACCGGTGATCATTTGGTCAGTTCGCACAAGAGAGGAAGGGTCGTCAGTTGGTCAATTCTTACCCTTCCAAACTCTACCTACCTACTTAGGGTCAATTGGTCAATTCTCCTAAGCAACTAGATACGACCGCATTTCAAAACTACCGAAGCTAGGGTAACTACCAACGGTTTTTATCTTTTCACACCAATGCTTCCGTACCGCCTTGTCGTTGGTGTCGCTTGAGTAGTCATCTTTACCGGAGATATCATCCTTGATTGATTTTTCATCAATGAACTCTTTATGTTGAAGGCGATTTTCTTCATAGTCGAGCTTGAGCTTCCTTATTAAGCCTGCATTAGTAATAGCGTCCCCGAATCTAATCATATACCAATCATGGAAAGATAGAATCCCGAACTTGATATCGTGTCTTTCAATCTCGTGGGAGCATGTCCATTCTTCAACTTTCATATTTCCACCCCCATTACAATACTCGCGAAATGGATTACATGTGAGCCATGCTTGCGTAGATTCACGTTGCACGATCTTTACCGAATTGCAGTAGTGTTTACTAGGATGTTCCTCTACGTCCTCGATTGAGAAGCTCATCTTCCTTTCTTCATCGTTTGTTGAAGACCACATGTACTTGTTATTTTTCACCTTTTTTTGTCATCTCCTCCATCGCAAATGTCATTATGAGGGTAACACGAAGCCCAAAGGTCATACCATTTATCATTGTCCACTGGTATTGCCTTGCACCCATGGTACTTCTTCTTGGATGGGGATTTCGGGACCATATTCGGATTACCGGGCCAAGTGTCCAGGACTTTGGATCCTGATTCATCAAATTCAAGGAATTCGTCGGGCCAAGTATTCAAGTTACGCCGTAATTCCGATGGGGAGTTACGGCGTAACTGGCTTCTTTCAAAACTTCTAGCTTCATTTTCCTGCACAATGCTAGAACTATCGTCAGATTTATCTTTTTCAGAAAAAATAGCCTTGCATGCTACCATCGGTTTGCATTCTTGTGCTTCATTCCTTCTTTGTACTTCATCGCTAAGTTTACCAATCATGGTTTCCAATTTTTTTAGCGATTCATCATGACTGAAAAGGCTTTTGTTTGTACTTTCTTGGAAGTTCTTTAGACATTCCTCCTGCTCTTTTTGTCTCTTAGTGGAGTCTTAAGGTACTTGTTGATCGTATCCTCGAGATTAGACCTTCTTTCACCGAAAGGTCCACGATTGTAATATGCCGGAGGTCCTCCCCGATAACCGTTACCATTTCCATTTGACTCTTGGAACGGTCTATTTGCTTCACCATACTTGACTTCTTTGATTTTACTATCTTCGTTAATAAGAGGACAATTTTTAGTGAGATATCCTCCACCACAGCTTTCGCATCCAACTTGGATAGCGTGCACACTTTCCTTCAGCTTTAGCATGTCATGACAAAGATTTTTAAGCTTGTTCGTAATGGCGGCAATACCATCAAGACTTCCGCCTAAGCTCCTATGGCTTCCTACTTCGTGCCACTTTTGAGAATGGGTGGCCATATTCCAGAGATCGGCCCCTGAGAATCGAGCATTTTCCTTGTAGCAACCCCAATACCCTTGTAGAAAATACTGACCTTCTGTTGATTATTGAGGTCATGAGTGGGGCATTTGTATAAGAGGTCATTATACCGATCCCAAGCTTGGTATAATGTTTCGCCATTTTCTTCTCTAAAATTGTGGATTTCCTCTAATTGCTTTGCCGTTTTTGAAGGAGGGCAAAATATCTGAATGAAAGCCCTTTTTAGAAGATTCCACATGTCAATGGTTCCACCGGAAAGTTTATCAACCCATCGCCTACCCAACCCCGTAAGTGTCATAGGGAAAACCCAAAGCATAACTGCATCATGAGAAACACCTAGGATGTTGAAGAGGCTTGCGATACAAAACATTCTCAACATTCTCGTAAGCATCTTCGTCTCTATTTCCAGAAAAAGGGTTAGCACGAAGCTCCCTCATAAACTGGTCCTTGATCTCAAATCGGACCTCAGCTCCAATAGTCGGCCTAACGAGCCCCCGCCCTTGTTCATCCCGAGTCCTATCAAGATACTCCTCGAGAGTGAGGTTATCAATGTCCACAACTGCCATTGTACCTGAAACTTAAAGAAGATCGTGAGAAAACAAAAATAAACAAAAACAAAAATAAAAATAAGACTTCACAAATAATCCTAATATAGCTCCCCGGCAGCGGCGCCAAAATTCTAATGCAGGATTTTCGACCAGGATTTAATATTTATATTGTCTCATCTACCTAAGGTCTACCTAATGCACTAACGAGCAATGAACCCAGTCGTGCGTAGTATAGAAGGTGGTAAAGCTTAGGTCGTTCCCAAGAGCTATGTAGATGAGGATCCTATTAAGTCTAAGTGTCACTTGTTTTAAACTGGTTTTGAGGTTGAAATAATTAATAAAACTAAGAAATAAAATGCGTAAAGTAAATAGAGGTTGTGATCAATGGAGAGAAAGTGTGCTAACCTAATTAATCATCCTATCGTGTAATGTCTATGTTTTATTACTTCCAATTGATTCAAGTGGAGGTTTAAGTCGCTAGGACAGCGTTTGGTCAATTCGTCCTAACTTATCAGCAAAGGCTCCTACCCGACGTCAAAGGTTTACCCCTTGGGGAGTCGAGGGTCTTAAGTCACCTAAGCCAAGTCATTAAGTACCCTAAATGCAAGATTCGAAATAATGAGTGCCCGGGCGCTAGCATCTTAGACACTCATCCCTAACTTCTTAAGTTCATCCGGACGACCGATGATCATTTGCTCAGTTCGCACAAGAGAGGAAGGGTCGGCAGTTGGTCAATTCTTACCCTTCTAAACTCTACCTACCTACTTAGGGTCAGTTGATCAATTCTCCTAAGAAACTAGATACGACCGCATTTCAAAACTACCGAAGCTAGGGTAACTACCATCGAACTATGCATGCATACACTAGAAACAATTATATGAAAGCATGAAAACATAAACAATACATTCAAGGAATCATAACTAGGCTAGCACCAAAGGTGCTTAGCCGATCATATTAAAAGAAACAATGAATTCAATGTTTAACATAATGAAAGACATGAATTAATAGTAAAAGATAGAAATGATCGCTAATGCTTATCGATATGGAGTGATTCCTCCCTTGGAGATGGCTCCGTATGCTCTGCCTTTAGAACCCTCTTCACGTTCTTTGCCTTTGAGTTGTGAGTGAATGATGTAAAATGCAGAATTTAGGGCTTGTATTTATAGGTACGATCAAAGTTACGGCGTAACTTGAGTTGAGAGTTACTATATATATATATATATATATATATATATATATATATATATATATATATATATATATATATATATATATATATATATATATATATATATATATATAATCCTCAAATGTAACTCTCGTTAAATAGACTAGGGCGTAACACTAGGGAGAGGTTACGTCGTAGTTAGCAGCTCCGTCGTATAGTGGATGTTGGTTACGCCGTAACTTAACTAACTTCAAAACAGAACTCTCATTAACTGGACTACGGCGTAATGCTTGTTGAGGAATTACGGCGTAGTTGATGGAGGCACGAAATATTTCATGACCTAGATGATTACGGCGTAACCTTAGTTGGGAGTTACGCCTTAATTGTTGTTGAGTGGGCAATCTGAGATAAAACACTACGGCGTAATGTGAGAGAATGAGTTACGCCATAGCTTCTTCATAAGTAGCATACTATCATAAACTGTTAAGAAAATCTCCAAATCCGCGTCTCTTAAGCTCCAATGCTCATAACTTACCTGAAAGTGAAATATAAAGGAATACAAGCGTAAATCCATATATATGACATAAAATATGAGCATTATCGGGGGAAACTGACACTAAAGAGTCAGGACTATTTGATGTTATCAGTTATCCGGGCAAAATCTGACCCCAGGAGCGGCGAACAAGCTAATCTCAACTTCTCCTTTTACTTATAGGAAGATTCAGTATAATTCCTATTATCTTCAATTAACAAAGGAAGGTGTGTTTATGTATGTTGATTCAAACCCACCTACTCTATACTACATATACTTGGTGAACTCGGGTAAGAAACCAGTGAAGAATGAACCACCATTGAGTTACATTAGGTTTTTGAATGGAAGTTTAGCTTGCATCATTCTTTCTGCTGAGCCAAATGAGCCCGAGTTTGCTTTTAGTATACCTAGAGCATCGTCGGTGCAATATATGAAACTAATGCCTGATTAGTTTCTACAAGAGTTGAAATAGGTTGCTCATATACTTATGAGTCCTCATGGAAAGTGTGGTCAGCTAATGGCTTGCGGAAGAAATTCCATGTGCCTTGTTAGTCTGCAATGTGATTGTGTAGATTCACAGTATTTTAGACCAAAGAACTATTTGCAAAACAACTCGGTTGTTATTCACTCACTCATCTCCTTTGCAAAGATACCAAACTCAAAGGTTAATTTCAAAAAATAATGTACAACACCTCATCTTTAAGACACATATGGAGAGTGTGGATATGCTTACGTTGGTAAACAAGCATTTTACGCAAGTGTCCTTGCAAGGCAACCGTATTTCGACATGGTTCTGATTCGTCCAATGGGAGTTGTTATTTACCAACGGGCTTTACACATTACTGAAAGTTGATCCAATTGAACTCAACCACAAAGATGAAACTTTAATTAAGATTTAAATGACACTGGCATTTCACTGGAAATTTGCTGAACTTTCTCATCCACGAAGGCGGAGACTTCCAATTAAAATCATCATTTCTATATGCCTTGGCGTTTTTGGGGTTTTTGTGTTCATATTTGGTTTCTACATATATCTCAAGGAGAAAAGAAATAACAAACAACTATATCAAGAGTTGGAAAAATATGATGATGACAAGTATATAAAGAATGCCCCGGGATTGCCCACTTGATATTCCTACGAACAACTGCAAACTGCCACAAATGATTTCCGTGAAGAAAACTTAATTGGTAGAGGAGCGCACGGATCTGTTTTCCAAGGTACTTTAAACGATTCCAATATTGCAGTAAAAACGTTTGATGGAAGAGTTGAATTAAATGAATCTTTCAAAAGTAAGGTTAAAGCCATTGCAAGTCTCCATCACGTTAATGTACTTAAACTTATAGGTTAGTGTCCATTTTTAGATAGTCACTTCTTGTATACAAGTATATGGTGAACAAATCATTAGACAAGTGGATCAACGGAGTAAAAAGAGAGGCATAGGAACTCACATGGTCACCATGGAAGCTAATTATAACTCAGATAGCCAAAGGTTTGTCTAACCAAAATGAAGAATGTAATAGCCAAGGGATTTTTCACTTTGACTTAAAACCCAGAAATGTACTACTTGACACTGATTTTAGTGTCAAGAAATGCGATTTTAGGTCATCTAGATTTATAAGCACAAGTTAAAGGCAAAACACAAGTGAAGCGCTCCACCTTGATAGTTTGAAGCGAACAATGGGTTATATGGCACCAGAACGGGTACATGGAAAAATCAAGACAACAACGGATGTCTATGGTTTTGGTATGATTGTATTCGAAATTTGTTGAAGAGCGCAAATTCATGAGAAACAAAAACATGATTTACGCTTTATGCTCGGAAAATTCATCATGACCGGGAATATAGATGGCCTTATTGGTAATAAGCATAAAAACCATAAGGAGGCTCGTGAGATGCTCAAATTAGCAGCAGGTGCTTGGAGCTTAAACATGAGAGAAGTTCTTGCATGTCAGATGTATGTAAAGTTCTAGATTGTCGAATGTGTGTTCCCAACTGATTTATCTAGCGTCTGTGTACCCTCTACTTCAGAAGCAAGCACAAGCAGAAGACAGCCTGTTTAAGCATCCTTCGAGATTGAACACGATAACCAGTAATTCATAGGCAATAAAGACGTGAAGATTTCAAGATACATGTATGTTGTTTTGCTCGGTTTTAATTTTTCCGATTAACAGTTTTGTTAGTATTAATTAGGGGTGGCAATTCTTGACACGACACGATAAACGACACGAACCCGACATGAAGTTAAACAGGTTTGGGTTGAGGATAAATAGGTTTGGGTCAAAAACGGGTCAACCCGTCTAAACCGTTTAATAAACGGGTCGTGTTTGGGTTGAGTAAGTATTAAACAGGTCAACCTGTGAACCCGTTTAAGTATATAAGATCTTAAAAATAAAATATATAACCTGGTTTTATGTTTGATGTGGATTAAATGTATTTTGTTATTTACTTAGTATGAGTGAATTATAACTTTATCCTGAGATATCATGAAAATTGACGATTGTAATTCAAAAAATTGTCGCATAGTTATTTGTATGTTATTCTTATCATATTTTAGATCCTCATATCATTTTTTGCATTTAAACTAGTTAACGAACAAACCACCAACTTTATTCACTGCTTGACCTATCTACTTAAATGGGTTAAACGAGTCACAAATGGGTTACACGTGTTATGCAGGTCTGGGTTAGGGTTGAGTTTCTTGACACGATTAATAAATGGGTCGTGTTTAGGTAAAGGCTATACTAACCCGCCAACACGCGAACCCGAATAGGTTAACACGAACACGACTCGATTGCCGCCCCTAGTATTAATATGTGGAAGATATGTTGTGATTGTTGATGAGTTACTAACTGTTCAAAATAGAACTTATAAATTGCCTACTACTGTATTTTAGTGGCAAAGTTTGCTCGGTGAGAGGAGGAAATCCGTGATGGTGCAGTTGTTGTGATAACACCTGACATGCCAGATGTTTTATCCCATGTATCTGTTCGAGCAAGAAACAAGAAGGTATTTGTCTAATGTGTGATCTAGAAATAGAAATTTTGAACCTCTTATCTATAAATGGGTCGGTTTAACCGTAGCATTATATAAAATCTGATATGAAATACCTACCTTTGACGCATTGCTTCTGAAAGATGATTTCCAATTCTCCCTTACAGGTTTGCTTTGCAACATGTTTAGATACCAATATTTTGTTTTGTCATTCAAGGCTATCCCCTTTTGTTTTGTCATTCAAGGCTATCCCCTTTTGGCTTATGTAATTACGTCTTATAAATACTCGTAATATACTACCGTATAAATGCACAATATTTGTTGATTGATTAATGCAAGGAACTAGAAACTTTTCATCACCTGATGCAAAGTAGCAAACTCTTTGAAAAAGCACTTTACCATACAAGTAAATGTTTATAATCAGTATTTTTGGCAAAAATTAAAATAAATGGACAAAAGAAACTTACAATGATATGCTTAGGCGTGTTCACAAATCTAGTAACACCCACAGGAACTGAAAAACTGAAAACCAAAATTGAACTAAATTTGCCTAAACCGAACCGAACCGACTCTATTTATTCGGTTTCGGTATAGATATGATTTTAGCACAATGAAAATTGAACCGGAAACTGAAATCATATAAATATACATTTTTTATATATTTTATATTAAAAAATAAATAAAGAAAGAAATAAAGAAAACTATTAAAATTCTTTCGTAGTATAAATATTGCATTTTTTAAGTTTGAAAATTTTTTTGTTGCTAAAAATCTGTATCATTTAACGAAAAAATATAAATTATGTACCCTATAATTCGAGTTAGTCGGGTTAACCCGATAACCGAACCAAATTCAAATATGGTTTCTGGTTTTACCCAAAAAATAACTGATCTAACCGAACCGAATAAACTAAACAACCCGATAACCGAACCGATAAACACCCATAGATATGCTTTGGTACTCAAATTGGGCCTTATCAAAAAAGTAGGGCAGTAGGCTAAAATTTAGTTGGGCCTTATTTAAATGGATACTATCAAATTCAAGACCCATTTAAAAGCCCAATCATGAGGATGGCGCCCAAAGCACCTAGCAACAGATATTTTCATTTTAATTGTCACATATAGTTTAATATTCACATTATCCTTATTTCAAGAAAAATATGGTTTGCTCACTATGTGCTGCAAATCCAACATCATTTATGAATCCAAAAGTCTATAAGTCATGTAAGAAATCATTAAACTCAATCACTTCAATGGCTACAGAAATTCACTTTAATCATGATGGTTCAACTACAGCCAAGCTTCTTGTCAGTAACTCTCAGTTTTTACTGTTGTTTCTATAAACTTCTGTACTTTTTACCATTTTATTATTAGCAATGACTGTAACTTTGTGAAGTTTGGGTGTAGGCAGGGGTGAAAATGGTAGCAGAAGTTATTGGGGTTACATTGGGTCCAAAGGGTAGGAATGTCGTGTTGCAAAATAAGTATGGTCCTCCTAAGATTGTTAATGACGGTGAAACTGTTCTTAAAGAGGTTTGTTTCTATGAGAAATGTACCTTTTTCGATGATTTCGTTTTAGTTAAGTTGTGTTCCATGTGTTTATAAATTTTACCGGGCTAATAACCTTTTAAAGATATATTGTCGAGAATGTCGTTCTGCGTGTGAAAAAAATAACTCTTTTAGACATTAAAGTTGACGTTTTGTCTTTCTTTAAGTATTATGACTATATTATGACCATTTTACCCTTGAAAATATTTCAAAAAAAGAAATTTGAAAAAATTTCAGAAATTTCAAAAAGAGTATTTCGAAAAAAAATTCAAAAAAATTTGGAAAAGAATTTCGAAAAAAAAAGTATTTTGAAAAAATTTAGAAAGGGTAAAATGGTCATAATATGGTCATAATATTTAAAGAAAGACAAAATGTCAACTTTAATGTCTAAAAGAGTTATTTTTTAGTTATTCTGTAACTCGCTATTCTCGACAAGATAATCTTTAAAAGGTTATTAACCCAAATTTACCCTGTGAGATTCATTCTGCTGAGTTGTGCTCCCGGAAAAGGATATTAGAGTCACGAGCCCGCTGTATGAAATTCAGGCTTACGTATATCACTAATTTGAATGTTAATAATATTGGCTTTAATGATGATGGTGCCATTTTCCTTTTCTTGTTGTCATAAGTTAGTATTTTGATGGTTTATTCAGATTCAGCTTGAGGACCCTTTAGAAAACGTAGGCGTGAAATTAGTAAGACAAGCTGGTGCAAAAACTAATGATTTAGCTGGTGATGGCTCCACTACATCTATTATGCTTGCCCATGGACTCATTGCCGAAGGTGTTAAGGTACAAAAATACCATAATCCTAAGTTACCATAAAAAAAGAAAAAGTGACTATCTGAGATAATGAAACTTAAAACTAAAAGTTTTGAATTTATGAAGGTTATTGCAACAGGCATGAATCCTATACAGATATCACGAGGGATTCAAAAAACCGCAGATGCTCTAGTACTAGAACTCAAGTTGATGTCCAGAGAGGTGATAACTCAAATATAAATTTCCAAACTTCTTATACCAACTCAAGAATTTATATCTGAAAATGCCTAAACTTGGCAGCCAAATATCGATTTTACTTTGTAGGTTGAGGATCATGAGCTATCAGATGTTGCTGCCATAAGTGCAGGGAATGACGATGAAGTAGGAAACATGATTTCCAAAGCTATGCAACGAGTAGGACGGAACGGTTTTATCACCATTGAGAAAGGGAATAGTGCTGAGACTTCTCTAGAAATTGTAGAGGGGATGCAGTTTGATCGTGGTTATCTCTCTAAATATTTTACCGATCGAAAAACTATGAAAGCAGAATTTCAAGATTGCAAGGTAAGACATCTTGATTTTACTCAAAGTGATATACTTTGACATTTGAGGTCAAAGGGACTAATGTTGACTTCAAAAAGTATGAAGTGTGTTATCAACATTAGTAATATAATCGAAGAAGTTTTGACTTGACCTAAAAAGTCAAAGCAATCTCAAAATTCAAAGTTTAAGGGTAAATTTTGTTGATTGCAGCTGCTATTGGTTGACAAAATTATAACAAACCCGAAGGATATGTATAAAGTATTGGACTTTGCGGTTAAAGGGAACTATCCGGTTGTAATAATTGCTGAGAATGTTGAAAAAGAAGCTTTGGCTCCGGTTATTAGGAATAAACTCAAAGGTATACTAAAGGCTGCAGCTGTAAAAGCTCCTGCCTTTGGTGAGCATAAGAGCCACTACTTAGATGACATTGCTATTTTGACTGGAGGTAGCCAACCTTAATAATGTTTCTCTTGTACTAATCAGCAAATAGCTAAATGTAGAAAATGAGCAATATATGGTCTTGTAGGGACTGTGATTAGGGAGGATGCGGGTTTGACCTTTGAAAGGGTCCGAGAAGATATGCTGGGAAGTGCAAGTAAGGTGGTCATTGATAAAGACTCTACATTAATAGTTACTGATGGACGCACTCAAGCAGCTGTCAAGAAAAGAGTCGCTCAAATCCAAAAGCTTGTTGAGGTGCACCACTTATTGCAATTGGTTGACCTTAAAAGTCAACCTATATTTGTTTTAACTATTTTTACTATAAGCTCTGACCCGTTTATCTTGCAGAACACTGAAGAAAATTTTCAAAAGAGAATTCTTAATGAGCGAATAGCAAGATTGTCAGGTGGAATTGCTATTATAAAGGTATGTTTAGATTTTTTTAATTTCGAGGAATTTGTTTGAAATCTAAACGTTGGAGCTTTTTGAACTTATGAATAGGTTGGAGCTCAAACACAAGTTGAGTTAAAGGATAAACAATTGAGGATGGAAGATGCTGTAAATGCAACCAAGGTAGGTTGACTTACTCATAGTCAGTTGTTGACTTTTTTGTTGATGCTCTTCTTAAGGTTCTAAAATTTTCAATTGCATACTAAAGGCTGCTGTTGAGGAAGGAGTTGTAGTTGGTGGTGGTTGTTGTCTTTTGAGACTATCTTCGAAGGTTAACGAGATCAAAAAACTTATGGACAATGAAGAGCAAAAGGTAATCCCACATTTACATTTTCACATTCCATCATGTACTGATATTAGGCTGTCATTATTGTTAGTGATAGACTTTTTTAATGTTATATTTTAGATAGGAGCCGAAATATTTAAACGAGCTTTGGAATATCCGGCAAGACAGATAGCCAAAAATGCGGGTGTTAACGGAAGCGTTGTTATAGAGAAGGTATGCCACCCCTATGATGTATATTTATTCTATGGACCATGCTACTAAATGTATAGGAAAATTATTTTAAAACCACATAACATTTTTTACGAATCCTTTATCATACATGCATTACTTTATTGTATTTAGGTATTGTCCAACGATGATGCGAGATATGGGTACAATGCTGCAAGTAACGAATATGAAGATCTAATGGCTGCTGGTATTATAGACCCAACAAAGGTAGTGCGGTGTTGTATAGAACATGCAGCATCGGTTGCAAAGACATTTTTGACATCTGATGCCGTTGTGATTGACATTGATGGACCAGTGGTCAAAGGAATGAGAACACCAAAGCAAACCCCAAAGCCTACACCAATGCCAATGCCATCGCCAACGCAAATGCAAATGCCAATGTCAATGCAAACACCAATTCCAATGCCATCTCCAATGCCAATGCGAAGGCCAATGCCAACCACTGGTAATTAATTTGATCAGCACACCAAGCCGTGTATCGTGTGAGGTTTTTTTAAATTCATGCTAACACCTTTTTGTGATCATACAGGAATTCCTCCAATGGGATTGTAAAAAAAAGGTCCTATATGTATGTATCCAACCATTTTTTAAGAATCTTTTCCAGTCGTGAATCATGAATCTTGAACTGATCAAGGGGCCTTAAACCGCTAATGGGACTCGTGCCCATGAAGATTACAAGGTATGATGTGTTTCACTCACAAAAATGAGAAAGCAAACACAAAAAGGGGCCGGGATTCAGTGAGGGCACCGAAGAGGTTTTTTAACTTCGTAATTCAAGCACTCGATCCAGATTTCTTGAGAATTCATGTAGCTAGGCAAACTAAGAAGGTTTAAATCTTTGTTTTTTACATTTGTAACTTTGGTTATATTATTGTAAGGTCTTATACAGTCTTTGATACTCTACTACTAATTAACATGACACATGTTGCATTAAAGAACATAAACTTCGATTTTGTTATATGTGTTTGTGTCTATAGTTAGTCCCTCAAACAACATAAACAAATGTATAAAAAGATGACTTAATGTTTATTTCAAGATGATATGAATGTGCTGACATCCTAACTTTGACAAAAATTCTTGAAAGATGGACTTGTGTGTCGAAATAAAAACATTATTGGATAATAGAATACTGGCATGAAATGGTCACGGAATATTGCGATTCACGTACATATGAATCAAAGACTCATTCTCCTCAAGTAACGTGAATAGGAAAAACGACCCTTATACGTTTAAGATAATACCTCACAAGTTTAGTTGATTGCCAAAATTAGGACGCGTACATGTGATTCAAAGACTCACCTGCCTCAAGTAACGTGAATAGGAAAAAACCTCATACGTTTAAGATGATACCTCACGAGTTTATCAAGTTTTGCGAACTTACATGAAATGTCAAATAGAGGTGGCCTGTGTAACGTATTTGGTTCTGGACTTCAATTCGCTGATTGAAATTAGTATTGTTTTCAAGTTTTAAGCTCAAATTTCATTTTAATAGTTTTTCTTGAACGAATTCACTTTAATAGTTTAGTTGATAGATAAACGCCAAATTATCACTCAACTACTCAAGCATGCAGGGCCGTTTTATTGATTTGGGTGGCCCGATGCGAAATTACGAATGAGGCCTGTAAATCACGAAAAGCTTAACTATTATAGAAATTTCAAAACATAACATACTTAGATATGTATAAATACTAATGGGCATATACTAAATCAAATGCCCCATCGCATTATATTTAAAATGGGCTACAAAAATTCAAGTGGGATATGTATAAATACTAATGGACATATACTAAATCGGATACCCCTCACAAATAATGACCATGTACAAATGCCCCATTTACATATGTTAATCACCGCCACTGAAAGTATGCAATCCACCCAATTTCTAATCACTTGTTGGTCCTATAAACAAATTTTAAAAAATTTACAACTAATCTTATTTTGTCTCTTTATAAACATCGCTTAGAATATATAAGATTTAGATATGGTTTTACAGAATTTATCTAACACATACTCCGTATTGATTGTGAGATAATGTGAGACCATCAATATATCAATAAAATAAAAAAGTAAAAATTGTTATTCATAATTTAGTGAAACTTTATAAGACTGGTGACTAATTTTTTTATTGGCATTAGGTAATGTAGTTGTCTATCTATTTTAAATGACAATATCATTGAAAATAGATAAACTTGTATTCCAATATTCACTTAATAACAAAATAGTAAGGGTGTTAAGCGGTAAAAAGCTTGTTGCAAAAAAAGTTTGAAGTTCGAATAATATTTGTTGCAAAAAATTTGAAGTAGTAACGTTAACTTTAAAAAATAACGGTTTTACTACGCATCAAATACCATGTAGGCTAAAGGGTATTTGTTTAAAGCATATTTTTGTCTTACGAGTTTATTATGTTATTTTGGTTTATATTTTAGGAAACATATTTTTTTCTGAACGTTTCAAATTTCAAAGCTTGTTATGCATAGATAAGTCACTTTATTTTGCTTACCCATAAATCCATGCTTACCAAGGGAAAAATCCTCACCATCCATCTAGTTTGATCTAATGGTGAGAATTAACCCAAGATTTAGTAAATAAGCACAAGTCAGTTTTTTTTTTTTTTTTTTCTTTCTTTTTATTCACATTTTTTTTTTTTTTTCCTTATTCACGTTTTTTATTTTATTTCTAAATTAACTTTTTTTTTTTTTTTTTATTATTCGGGTTTTTTATTCGATTTCATACGTTTTCATCTGTTTTCATACGTTCTTATACGTTTTCTTTCGTTTTCTTACTTTTTCACCCGTTTTCATACGTCTTCGCCCGTTTTCATACGTCTTCGCCCGTTTTCATCATTTTTCTTTCATTTTCGTCCGTTTTCGGACGTGTATTTACTCTTTCATACGTTTTGCCCATTTTCATACAATTAGATACATTTTCTTACGTTTCGTCCATTTTCTTAAGTTTTCGTTCATTTTCATACGTTTCGACTATCACAGTGATTTACGTGATATTCGAATATCACTGTGATTATCCGAATATCACTTTGTGATATTATGAATATCACCGTGATTATTTATTTTACGAATATCACATGTGATTTTACGAATATCGGTTGTGATATTCGAATATCACTTTGTGATATTATGAATATCACTTGATTTTCCGGATATCATTGTGTGATATTATGAATATCACGTGTGATTTCAATGTTACAAAATATTAGTTGAAAATCACTAATGATATTCAAAAATCACTTGTGGTATTGAATATCACAAGTGATAATCACATAATATCACTTGTGCTATTGAGAATATCACTGAAATTGAAACGTGAAAGCGTTTAAAACGGTAGAAAACATTTAATAACGGACTAAAGCGTGTGAAAGCGGACGAAAACGTAAGAAAACGGATGAATATGTATGAAAACGTAAAACACGTGTGAAAACGGACAAAAACGTATGAATAATGGACGGCGTGAAAGCGGCGCATGAAAACAGACAAAATGTATGAAAACGACAAAACGTGTGAAAGCGAACGAAAATTAGATGGAAGCGTATGGAAGCGGACGAAAACATATGAAGGGTAGAAAAAGCGAGAATTAAAAAAACGTAAATAACGTGAATTAAAAAAACAAACAAATAAATAAAAGCGTGAATATAAAAAATGTGAATTTAATAAAAGCGTTAAAAAAGCGTGATTATAACTAAAAGCGTGAATAATTAAAAAAAAAAAAAAAAAAAAAAAAAAAAACATGGACTTAGGTTTAGATATTAAATCTTGGGTTGTCTGGCAATTAGATCAAACTAGATGGATGGTGAGGATTTGTCACTAGTAGCGTCAAAATAAGAGTAAGCATTTGAAAATTCCTCATGCATAGATAAGCAAAAATCCATTTATACTACTACATGAATTTTTATTTGCTTACCTTTATTTTGTTGCTTACTAAAGGACAAATCTCCATTATCCATCTAGTTTAATCTAACGGCAGGGATTAACCTAAGATTTATTAGATAAACTTATGTCAATGTTTTTTTTTTTCTTGTCTTTTTGTCTTTCTTTTTTATTCATTTTCTTTTGTCTTTTCTTTTAGTTCACTTTTTTTTTTTTTTTTTTTTTTAAATTCACTTTCTTTTTTTTAATTCACGTTTCTGCTTTTTTACATTTTCTTTCATTATTCATACGTTTTCGTCCATTTTCGTCCGTTTTCATACTTGTTTTTACGTTTTCGTCCGTTTTCATACATATTCGTCCATTTTCTTACGTTTTCGTCCGTTTTCATACGTTTTCGGCCGTTTTCTTACGTTTTCGTTCATTATTCATACGTTTTCGTCCATTTTCGTCCGTTTTCATATGTTTTCGTCCGTTTTCATACTTGATTTTAAGCTTTCATACATTTTCGTCCGTTTTCATACATATTCATCCATTTTCTTACGTTTTCGTCCGTTTTCATACATTTTCGGCCGTTTTCTTACGTTTTCGTTCATTATTCATACGTTTTCGTCCATTTTGTCCGTTTTCATATGTTTTCGTCCGTTTTCATACTTGATTTTACACTTTCATACGTTTTCGTCCGTCATCATACATATTCGTCCATTTTCTTACGTTTTCGTCCGTTTTCATACGTTTTCGTCCGTTTTTAAATGTTTTCGGCCGTTTTCAGACGTTTCTGAATATCACAAGTGATATTCTGTGATATTCATAATATAACTTGTGATATTCTAAATATCACAAGTGATTTTCAACTAATGTTTTGTAACATGAAAATCACAATTGATATTCAGAATATTACAAAGTGATATCCAGAAAATCACAAGTGATATTCATAATATCACAAAGTGATATTCATAATACCACAAGTGATATTAAGAATATCACAAATATATAATTTGAATAGCAGCTACATAGTTTGGGGGTATTTGTTTAACCTTATTTTATTTGCTTATGACCTTATGTGATTTCGGTTTATGTTTCACAAGCTTAATTTGCTTATTTTGAAACTTATAAAAATATGTAAGTTTATATTTACCACGTATAAAGAGAAAATGGTTAAATTTTGGTTTAGAGTTCATACATATTCGTCTGTTTTCGTTCATTTTCATACGTTTTCGTTCGTTTTTAAATGTTTTCGGTCGTTTTCATATATTTCTGAATATCACAAGTGATATTCTGAGTATCACAAATGATATTCTGAATACAAGTGATATTATGTGATATTCAGATGATCACAAGTGATATTCAGATGATAACAAGTGATTTTCTGAATATTACAAGTGATTTTCAACTAATGTTTTATAAAAGGAAAATCACAAGTGATATTTAGAATACTACAAAGTGATATCCAGAAAATCACAAGTGATATTCATAATATCACAAAGTGATATTCAGTCAGAATATCACAAAGTGAATTATGAATGTGACAACTCGCAATTTCAGGTCATTTCTCAAATTTACTATTCATCTCGGGAATTTACTATTCATCGGTTACTATTCAAAATTTTACTATTCACCGTTTTCGAAGTCGAAGTAATATTCTGAGAACGTATTTCAAAATTTACTATTCACGAAACACTATTCATTTTCGGAGAAAATTTCTATTCAAGTTTCACTATTTCATCATTTATCGTAAACTAGGTTTACGAGTATCAAATTCGCTTAACCTTAGTGGTTTAGCTGCGAATTCATGAACAATCATCAAGGACATTTCATATAGACTAGGTTTAGTCTACATATCATTAGCATTATTATTATCATATTAGTTTATGCATAGTTTTGCATTTCACAATAAACGTATAATTTCATATTAAATAAACGCTATCGCGTAATTAATTATTTTGAACATTTGATCCGTTACTTCCAAAAATTATCCCGATATATTTTTATATTCATATTAAGATTATAAAAATAATATTATGAGTTTACCTAGTGTTTTAAATTTATTTTGTATATAAACTGTAATATTTATATAATTACGACGGTTTTCGTAAATTCAACTCGATAATTATTATTTCACTCAATTTTTGTAAGAAATGTATTTTTATAATTTTTATGACTTCAATACATTTTATTTTGTCCCGTTAAAATTTATTTTTAGTTAACACTACCCTACAAACTCAAATATTTACACAAGTCACCAATTATCCCTAAGTAACTACACATTATACACTACATGTATCCTAGCATGTGCTAGTCACCCTTGTCGACACAAGGGTGATTCACACTCTTAAGTTACAAAATATCTTCACTTTTAATGTATTAAACTCACAAAACTACACATAATACCTCATATCTTCAAAGTGTAAGAAAAAAAAGCTCTCATCCTCTCCTCTTTTCTCCATATAACCGGCCACCTCGAAGACCAAGAAGGAAAACATGAAAATTTTGCTAGTCAAGTTCAAAATAATCTAGACACACTCTTAATTAAGGTTATGAAATAAAAACCTTGGGTGTTTAGGATTAATCCTTTGTTCATAAAACCTCATCAAGTAACTAGTAAGCATTTCATACTCATTTTCATCTTTCATATTCATGTTATGTTCATTTTATCATGCTTGAGTAAAACATACAAGTTATATGATGTCTATACCACTTAAATTGTTTATAAGCACTATTAATTTATATTTGTTATCCTATAATTACTCTTTGGAATATATCACTTTTGGTGATGTCTAGGAACCCATGACACCTTAAGAAGGTGTATGGTAGGATTAGAATAGCTTCGGAGTTGTTTTGAATTGGTTGGAATAGGTTTGGCGCGAGAAAATCTTATTTCGACAAGTTTAATTAAGGGTCTGTCCATATTTTTGAATTCTGGAATTTTCGACAGTAGATAAAAAAATTTGGCCTAGATATTTAGAAAATACACTTTAAAACGCAACGTGGCCGCTTGAGCGGGTTAAACGGAGTTATAACGAAGAAGTTATGCTATTTTCAAGTTTGACGAAAACTATAATCTTGAAAAATTCACATGTTATATCAACTTTTACGAGTCAAAATGAATCTTAAGCGTTATTAAATGTGTCGACTTATCAAAAATATACTAGTATATATTATCACGATTCCGAGGATATATAAAACGTGAAACGGACTTATAACGATTAAGTTATTCACATTTTAAACAAGTTGCCGTAACTATTTTATATAAGCATAACTAATATATTTTCTAATAGACAAACATATCGGCCGCGAATGACCATGTTGAGGGTTGTTTTTAACATTGATGGAGTACTTTTTATGAAACGATGTCTTCTAGTAAAAGTAAGTTCGCCTAGCCTATTTTCCAAAACGTCCAACCGTTCATCAAACGGAGTTGTAACGAGTAAAATACGGTCACTTAAACTTTGTCGAAAACCACCATTAAACGATATTTTGGACAAAAGTACCATACTTAACCTATGTTTTTCTCCATAATCGAGACCTCTAGGATGAAAACTTAAGTGCTAAAACTTTGAGATAATGATACAAGCTTCCCAAAACCGTTGAGTTCGTTTCCTAACACTCGAGGTGCACCATTTTACGACTAGCTTTTCAAGGCCGTTTAGTCACTTTCATGAAATTTTCAACGACATTATTTTACGACGAAAAGTTATAATTTCACAATAAATCACTAAATAACTATCGTAGGATATCATTTCAACGTATATACTTATAAAGTAATTTATGAATTGTCGAGACGTTATAAGAATATTTTTCGACGATAAACGTTATTTTCAAAAATTCACAAGTGGTATAGATATCATACGAATTGCATGCATAACATTACATCATAACTTATTATATATCATATCATTCATAATAGGTCAAGTTTAGAGATTCACGCTACATTTCGGTGTACTCACTTTTGCCATCGCATCATTGTCCAAGTGAGTTTTCATAGCCCAATTTTTAATTATTTTGTACTATTTTTGGGGGAGATACATGCTCAACTACTTGCTTTCATTTACACAAGTACTTTAAACTTTTACGGATTATCGTGAGTTTCGTAGCCCCTACTTTTGTATGTTTTGAACTATTTTGGGGGAGATACATGCTTAACTATTTTTCACAAGTACTTTGGATTTTTAAGGATAACTTCTATCATGATCACCATCATTTCAAAACCGAATGTTGTACTATATCAATTGTTCTTGTTTGTGTGGTATAGTTCTACGTCGAATAAAGTGCTATGTCAGTTGACTACTGATACATTGAGTCATGTACTATTGATTATGTGTTATAGTTCTACGTCGTATAATGTTCTAAATCAGTTGACTACTGATATATTGAGTCAAGTCCTATTGATTAAGTGCTATTGTTCTACGTCGAGTTAGGTACTATTGTGAATTAATTTGACATCATGTGCTTGAACATAAACTATACACATTTTGGCAGTGGGTTGTGAACACACAGGTTGCAAGTTTTGTATGGGCGGAACTTGGGCCGAGTGGATTTACAATGCCTTTCTTTGCATAAACGATTTTGAAAGGCTTTACATTTCAACTCAAACTCTATGAACTCACTCAACCTTTGTGTTGACACTTTTTAGCATGTTTTATCTCGGTATCTAAGGCATTCATTTCATGACATGCATGTGGACATATCATAGAGTCGCGGTGACGACGCGTCTCACTGGGTTTATGAACTTTAAAACATCGTTTGACTTGTAACAAACTTAATTCCGCATATGTTGACTTTCATTTGGGACCTATCTTTTGTAAACTCGATTGTTTTATTAAATCAAGCGATGTGTTTTCCAAACGACACTTTAGGTCGCTCAATATAACTGTGATTGTGATCTTATGACATCGATCCCGTGAATCACAATCCCGTGAATTCTATTCCATTGCAAAAGCAGTAATTTGGGGTATGACAATGAATATCACAAAGTGATATTCGAAAATCTAAGTGATACTCGAATATCACGAAAATCACTTGTGATAGTCGAAACGTATGAAAATGGACAAAAAGCGTAAGAAAATGGCGAATCGTTGTGAAAACGGACGAAACGTATGAAAGCGTAAAACACTTTTGAAAATGGATGAAAACGTATGAAAAATGGACGAAAACGAAAGAAAACTGATGAAAACGGATGAAAACGTGTGAAAACGGACGAAAACGTATGAAAACAGACGAAAACGTATGAAAGGGAAGAAAAAAACGCGAATTAAAAAAAAGTGAATTAATAAAAAAAAAAGAGAATTTAAAAAAACGCGAATTTAAAAAAAACGCAAATTAAAAATAATAATAAAAAATAAATGTGAATAAAATAAAAAACGTGAATTTAAAAAAAAAACAAAAAACAAAAAAAGAATATGTGAATAAAAAAAAGACAAAAAGACAAGAAAAAAATTATGGACTATGTTTACCTTTAAATCTTAGGTTAATCACAACCATTATATCAAACTAAATAAATGATGGAGATTTATCCATTAGTAAGTATGGATTTATGGATAAGCAAAATAAAATGATTCTTATGTAAATTATTTAAATTATGAGTACATCAAAAATTAAAATAAATATGTGCAATCTTACGTGTCACTTCTTAATTAAAAAATTGTTTTTATTTTTAAACTGAAATATAATGTTATCTATTTATTTTTTTATGATCTAATTTTATCATATTTTTTAAAATCTTGTATACTTTAATTCAATATACATTTTGATATATTTTTTATTTTTAGTTTTTACATTTTTGGTGAGTTTATTTTATTTGTATTCAACTTTCTTAACTTTAACCTTAATTTAAATCAATACAAACTTGATTCGTCAAAATTATATACTTTTTTGAGAGAATTTGACAGGTAAGAGAGTGTGAAGGTCTTTGTATATACGAGAATAACGATGTTAATATGGTGTTGTTGAAAGCTACGTGAAACCAAAACAAACACATGGAACGAACACATATACATTCGGAGTTTTGTGAAACGAATTCACTAAGCGGATAGAAAATATGATATAAATATTTTTATATTTGTGTCATCTTATGTTAAGTTTTATAAATGCAAAAACATGAGATATGATTATCCCGTCACGTCATGGCACGTGTCGCGTATTTATAGACTTGCTGAAATGAAGTCCGAAAAAGGAGGGGAAAAAAAAAGCTATATTCCGACTTACCGAACACTGGAACAGTTTTGACCAACAACAACAACAAAGCAGCATGTCCAGCTTGACATAACTTAAGATATCATTGTTACTCATCGATCTTCATAAACCATATTT
This sequence comes from Chrysanthemum lavandulifolium, assembly GCA_022545495.1. NCBI lineage: Eukaryota > Viridiplantae > Streptophyta > Magnoliopsida > Asterales > Asteraceae > Chrysanthemum > Chrysanthemum lavandulifolium. The sequence goes on from CM040242.1 coordinate 162,933,816, forward strand.
TATTTCTGGAATATTACACTACTAAGGTAACACCAATTTGTTACATACCTTTTTACTGTATAATAATATGTGATCATCATTTACTATCTCATCAAATCATCAATTAACTGGTCTGGTATATTTTGTTCTACTTGTGTCACTTAAATATACTAGTACTATATATGATGTTAATTCTGGAATTGCCTTTGATATAGATTATAGTGTATGAATATTGTGCTTTTTTTGTTATCAGTTTGGATTGATTTTGGGTACTAATAATCAGTTTGAGTAGCTAAAGATGATAATTGGCTGAATAATCTGTTTCCTGACCTCAATTCCAAACACCCCCTATACTTCCTTAACTTCAACTTCCAATCTGAAAGTTTTTTTTTTTTTTTTTTTTTTGTATTCAAAGATCCAGGGCTGCAGTATTTGAGTTCAAACTATATAAGGAGCCGAGCTCGAGCTTATAAGGCATCTGCCCGAGCTTTTTTTTTTTTTTTTTTTCCCCGAGTCTTTTCTTATATGTAGGCATAGATATGATGTAGATATATTAATTGGAGTTCATGATCAAGTTATTTTGTAGATTTTTATTTATACTATGAATGAGGTTGATTATTGAATATAAGATTTATACCCTATATTCAAGCTGAGCTCAAGCTTGCATCATGAAAGCTCGTCGAACTATTGAGCCGAGCTCGAGCTTAGCCTAAGGTTACCGGGCTCTCTTACACTCCCTACAAATACTCGTATATCATATCAAGGATCCAAAAGTTAAATAAAATATTAAACCTTTAAAGAATGACGATGATTGTTTATCATGTCAATTTTATATAAAAACTATGAATATGATCTCATTAATAGTGAGTAAGTAAACCATAAAACTATAGATGTATGTATTGATTAACGAAATGAATATCAGTTCTTTTTGTTGCCCCTTTCATGATGTTCATGAGTTTTTGCTTATTTCAGAACAGGAGAAGGAAATGGCAAAATCAAGGATTGGACTTGCAGGCCTTGCAGTCATGGGCCAAAACCTCGCCCTCAACATAGCTGAAAAAGGATTCCCGATCTCCGTTTACAACCGCACAACTTCAAAAGTTGATGAGACAGTAGAACGAGCCAAGAATGAAGGAAACCTCCCATTATACGGGTTCCATGATCCCGAATCCTTTATCAGTTCACTCCAAAAGCCACGTGTTGTAATCATGCTAGTCAAAGCTGGTGCACCCGTAGATCAAACAATCAAGACCCTTTCTGTTTACTTAGAGAAAGGTGATTGTATTATAGATGGCGGTAACGAGTGGTATGAAAACACAGAAAGAAGACAAAAAGCAATGGCTGAAAAAGGTCTGCTTTATTTAGGTATGGGAGTTTCGGGTGGTGAAGAAGGTGCTAGAAACGGGCCATCGATGATGCCCGGAGGATCATTCGAGGCTTACAAATACATAGAAGACATTCTTCTCAAAGTGGCTGCTCAAGTTCCCGATAGTGGACCATGTGTTACATACATAGGCAAAGGTGGCTCAGGAAATTTTGTGAAGATGGTCCATAACGGGATTGAATATGGTGATATGCAACTGATTGCCGAGTCTTATGATGTACTTAAATCTGTTGGAAAGTTATCCAATGAAGAATTACACGAGGTTTTCTCAGAGTGGAACAAAGGTGAACTTTTAAGTTTCTTGATCGAGATTACATCCGATATTTTCAACATCAAAGATGACAAGGGAGATGGCTATTTAGTGGACAAAGTCTTGGATAAAACAGGTATGAAAGGTACTGGTAAATGGACTGTTCAACAGGCTGCTGATTTATCTGTAGCAGCCCCAACCATAGCTGCTTCTTTGGACTCGAGATTCTTGAGTGGGTTGAAAGACGAAAGGGTTGAAGCTGCTAAAGTGTTTAAGTCACAGGGTGTGAGTGACATTTTAACTGGTCAAAATTTGGATAAAAAGAAGTTGATCGATGATGTTCGACAAGCACTTTACGCCTCTAAAATATGTAGTTATGCACAAGGAATGAACTTGATTCGCGCAAAAAGTTTAGAACAAGGATGGGACCTGAAACTTGGTGAGCTTGCTAGAATATGGAAAGGTGGGTGTATTATCCGTGCTATATTTTTGGACCGTATTAAGAAGGCTTATGATAGGAACCCGGAACTTGCTAACCTTCTTGTGGATCCTGAATTTGCTAATGAAATGATCGAGAGACAGTCTGCTTGGAGAAGGGTGGTTTGTCTTGCAATCAACTCGGGTATTAGCACTCCTGGTATGTCTTCTAGTCTTGCTTATTTTGACACGTATCGAAGGGAAAGGTTGCCTGCTAATTTGGTTCAAGCTCAAAGAGACTATTTTGGTGCTCATACGTATGAGAGGACTGATATCCCTGGGTCCTTCCACACCGAATGGTTTAAGCTTGCCAAAGCATCAAAGATGTGATTTCACTTGATTTACTTAAAACTGTTATGAGTTTATCTGTGACATCCTGGGTAGTTTACTGGTACCCATGGATTAAAGTTGTTATCGTTTTCATGTTTAGTATGTTACCGAGTATGTGACCATTTCGAAATAAGAATAAGCACTTTGTCTTACTTGTTAATAATATAATTTGTGTATCTTTCTGCAAGTCTTCAAGGGTATCTGGTTTACTCATTTTACCTGTGGTAACATGGTCCGAGTCTGTTGATGGACTAAGTTGAGAGAAAGCTTGTTTGGATTGACGCTTTGCTAGTGAGGAAACTGATAGACCTGGGTTGTCGAGCACCAAAAAGTTCTAGTATATGTTTGGTTTCTATGGATTCGTATAACTTGATCTCTCAGCATATAGAAAGTATTGTTTGTATTAGCCAGCATGGAATTTAGACCAACTTTTGATAAACTTGGATCTAAACCCTCCTTACGTAACAGAAAATTAAAAGTACCACGCAGACTTGAATAAAAAAGACTTGGAAGCTGCAAAACCTGAACCACATATGTAACAATTTCTGACTGATTTGGTGGGGAAGGCCGGAAGGGTCAATGTTGATTTTATTGTATGTCAAATGTGTCAAACATAAAACCTTAGTAAGAAAGAAGCAGGTCAAACGTGTCAAATATTCTAAAATGGACTCATCCTTTTTTTTTGGGTAAAGAATGGACTCATCCTTTTGTCACAGACATTAAATGTAAGAGTGCGGATCTGTTAAATATTATAATTTGTGTGATGGTAACATAGTGATGATGTTATTGTAATTGCTTTTGGCTAAACATTTTGTAATATGTAAATTTTATACTAACTAAACCGCTGAAGCATCTAATTATATCCCATTAACTGATTTAGCTAACCCACATTGGCGTGCTTTTCAATTCTAAGTCGCATTTACCTATAGTTGCAGAATTCAAAGAACGTGGATTCCCACATTGTGATCTCTTAATATGGTTAACACCCGAAACAAAAATCTAATCTCCCATAAATATATTTTTGCTGAGATCCCGAATGAGAGTGTTTATCTGCACGGATACAAAGTTGTTTCCCAGTTTATAATACATGGGAAATGTCGATTAGCTAAAATGTTTTTCTTTTTTCTGGCATAATATGCAATATACTGTAATAATAAAAACATTTAACTATTATACTTTTCACTTTAGAGCACAAGGTATGAGGTATCGTTGGTGAGTCGTTGGTGTCTTAAGCCTTCACCGTGACACGCCAAACTTGTGCTAAAATCACCTTTGTGTTTTGAGCCACTCCACTAGCTTAAGCCAAATGCACCTTTTGTGTATGTGTGTTTTTATTGTGAGTGAGTGGTATATTTGGTGGGGTATTTGCGGGACTACATGTGATGTTAGTGGTGTGTTATGAGGGAGTGTTGTTTGAGTTATTGGTGTGTTATTGAGAGGTGTATGATGTGGCGGTGGCATCTGAAATAACGTGTTATTGAATTCTGCATCATGCTTTCTAGCCCACCTTCCAAAAAAGGAATACCAGACTTTATTGTTGATGAGATCTTGGATAAAAAAGAACCCAATGGAAAATCCTTCTCCAGGTTTGAAAAGCTTATCCCCCACCCATTTGCTACTAAAAATTTTGAAAACTATATAGGATCTTAAACATGCTTTACTTATCGTGACAGACACAACGACACCCGCCACCAGAACACACTTTTTTAGTTTGGATATCAGTGTTATACAACTACAAGACAGCTTTAGTCTTGCGAATTACAACATCAACAAGATTTCTACCTTGCAATTGGTATGCCATCAATGGGTTAATGGTTATCAAGCCTCTACATACTAATTTTTGCTTCTGTTTACCAAAGAGTGCATATATCCATGATGTAATTGAGACATTGTTTTGGTTTCGGGAGTTTTTGAGACATTGTTTTTAGATGAGAATATTAGAATGTATGAAGAAAGAATGTGTTTGAAAATGTGAACATAAATGGAATAGTTTGAAAAATGTCCTTTCCTTTTAAATTTTTTTTTTTACCATTATACTTGTTTTGGTCGTGGCCAAGACCAAGTCTTGTTTTCTTATGGTGGAAGAAAGCGTGCGAGGGGGGTTGGTGGTGGTTAACAAAGAGGACGTCAGCTTGAGGAAAGACCGAGTCTTTGAGGCCTTATTAGGGTAGTGTAAAATAAAACAAAATTTTATCTCTTTTGTCTACACATATTTTTATGTTTAAAAGTAAGTTTAGTGATTGATGTTGATCTACTAATGAAATATATATGTCTCTATTTTTTGAAAACAAGTTTACAATTACTATATCAAATTAGTGAAAAAGAGAACTTTACTTTAGAATCTAAAAACCTTTTTCTTAAAAAAAATGAAAAATCAAGGAACAACATAAAATAATAGGGCCATACACTTTTAAACTATAAAGTTATAATCAAATGAGAAAAATAATTAAAGTGATAAATATGAAGGATAATTATAATTATACATTTCAAATGCACTTATAAAAATAAATATATTGTTGGATCGATATACTTTAATCAAACTAACTTTAACTAGCTCGTTAAGGTTTAATAACCTCGGATAAATCCTAAGTTATTAACAAAGAAACACCGAGCAATCTTTATTAAGTCGCGAATTTACTTAACAAAGCTAAGAAGAATAACTTTTATTATAAACTCTAAATCTGCTTATTATGCAGATACTCTAATACAACTCTAAGATAATCGAACTTTTCTCTAAAACACTAATTCGTAATCTCTAAAACTCTTTTTGGAATCGTACCTCTAATGCCAATCTAGGAGTCCTTTTATAGGCTCAAGGATATCCTAGTCGGTTTACAATTTGTAACCTTGTACGACAAGTAATCAAAACATAGAATACAATTCTTTCCATAAACGAATATAACAAATCTTTTGTTCTTGCAGTACTTTGACTTCATAAAGCAGTACTTTGACTTTGTCTTTAGCAGTACTTTGACTCTTTGACTTCTTCCAAGATGCTGCGACTACGATGCTTTCAAGATTTTAGTACTTTCATATCGACAATCCTCCCTAACTTGAATTCTACTTGCTTGACTTCAAGTTCCTTTGTGAATATATCTTTAATGACTTCATCTTTAAAACGGATTGTTTCTTAGTCTTTAAATTGTATCTCTGTAATATCCGTGCTTGTCAAAGTATCTCTTAGAATTGTTCTTCTCACAAAGAAACATCCAAGAATCTCCATCTTTTCAAAAACACAAAGAACATATGAGAAATTGTACATTAATTCGGTTTAAGTTGCATACTATTCTCATCACTTCCAAGTGAATCATTGAAAAATAATGGATTTAGATCTCTTTACCAAAGCCATTATCTCGGAGTAGCCAAATGTTTTGGTGTGTAAGACCATGGTACATTGATAACCATATGATTTTAGCAAACCACCGACTATCAACAGATTTGATTTGTCTTTACCAAAAGTTGTACCTTCCGGACTAGTTAGTTCTTCTATCTAATGGTGAACTAATTACCAATAACGGTTTTTCCACGCCTTTATCACAAGCCATTTTCTTGTGGGCTAGCCAACTCTTCACATTCTTGATATGGTGAGTTGATTACCATCGAACTTATTAGCAAGTTGTCAACTAAAAGCGGTTTGATATATCTTTACGAGCCGTTTGCTCATGGATTAGTCAATCCTTTTGTAACCATGGTGGATTGATAACCTATTGATGTTATCATCACAAAAACCATTTATTCAACCTTTATTTCAAAATATGTATTACTTAGCAAAGGTTTCTTCTAAAATTCATTTAAGCGGTTTAGTTCGCAAACGAGACTTTGATGAAAGTCTTGTCGATCGCTAGATACTTTGAATAAAAGTCTTGATATATCAAAAAGTATTTATTCAAATAAAATTCATACCGCTTATTGATCATCTTGACAATGGTAGTCCGGTTTATAAACAAGTTGATAACCATGCGATCGGTTTCATTATCCTCTTCTACTTCCAATCCATGCTCTAACATTCTTCTCATGAGATCAACTGTGAGAGGGTATCTTCTTTCGCAAACATGTGTATCATTGTTCCATTTTCCACTCTAAAACATGAACTCCAGACTCTTCAAAGAATCTCCAGCAAACAATTTCCCAGCTTTCTTGATTCTTCCAGATATCATCAGTGCTCTCTTCTTCAGTTTCCCATATAGTTATGAGATCTCCATGTAAAACTAAACCAATCCCTTCTAATGGATTATCATTAAAATAAGCCTTCACAACATGATATAAGTAGAATAGATCTACTCTATCTATAATGTGCAATATATCCCATAGCCTTTTGAAAACTTTGAAACTTTCATCTTCTTTATGAAAAATCATGTAATCTCCATTATTAGATTTCACAACTTTAAAAACACTAATCTTTGATCTGTTCATCTTCATGTCATCATCTTCCTTTGTATAATCAAAATCTACCACTCGAGATAATTCTTTAATTCATCACTAGTCTCGGATCTTAATTCAACTTTCTTTGAGAACGAACATCGTAACCCGGTTTTCCTTTTCTTTTCAAACTCTTCTTTCTTTCGACTTGATCCGGTAGCTTCTTCTATAAAGTCTTTAATACCGCAACATCTTTCTTATAAGCCTCTCTCGACATCATATAATCTTTTCATATCAACATAATTCAACACGCAATCCTTTATATCCTCTCGCTTTTTAAATATGCCATCATTGCATTCCTTTCTTTAGCTAAATTAGGTCTTCTTGACATATATCTAACGAGAGTCGGTGGTCAGTAATGGTTTAGCGACTTGACATCTAATTCATCTTGTACCTTTTGAGTCGCTTCTATTACGAGCTTCGAGCCTCCCGATCTTTTCTATCTTTAGCATCTAATTCTTCTTGAAGCTTTCTAGTGCGACTTCATTCCTAGCAACTTCAATTGCTCTAAGTTACGCAAAGTTAGTTTCTTTTTCTTGGTTTCAACCAGAACACCTTTTCCTTTATCCTTAGGATCAATTGCAGGTTGAGAAGCTCTTTGTTGTGCTTCTTCTTGTACATCTCTAATAGTAAACTGAAGTTACAGATGTTCAGTTCTCATCACTTGTAGGTTTCAAACTCCTCTAGGTTGTGCTTCTTCTTGTACATCTCTACCTGGACATCTCTTTGTTGTGCTTCTTCTTGTACATCTCTACCTGGACATCTCTTTGTTGTGCTTCTTCTTGTACATCTCTTTGTTGTGCTTCTTCTTGTACATCTCTACCTGGACTGAAGCTGAAAGAAAGAAGAGTTTGAAAAGAAAAAGGAAAACTGAAGTTACAGATGTTCAGTTCTCAAAGAAAGTTGAATTAAGATCTGAGACTAGTGATGAATTAAAGAATTATCTCGAGTGGTAGATTTTGATTATACAAAGGAAGATGATGACATGAAGATGAGCGGATCAAAGATTAGTGTTTTAAAGTTGTGAAATCTAAGAATGGAGATTACATGATTTTTCATAAAGAAGATGAAAGTTTCAAAGTTTTCAAAAGGCTATGGGATATATTGCACATTATAGATAGAGTAGATCTATTCTACTTATATCATGTTGTGAAGGCTTATTTTAATGATAATCCATTAGAAGGGATTGGTTTAGTTTTACATGGAGATCTCATAACTATATGGGAACTCGAAGAAGAGAGCATCGATGATATCCGGAAGAATCAAGAAAGCTGGAAATTGTTCTTGGAGATTCTTTGAAGAGTCCGAGTTCATGTTTTAGAGTCGGAAAATGGAACAATGATACACATGTTTGCGAAAGAAGATACCCTCTCACGCTTGATCTCATGAGAAGAATGTTAGAGCATGGATTGGAAGTAGAAGAGGATAATGAAACTGCTCGCATGGTTATCAACTTGTTTATAAACCGGACTACCATTGTCAAGATGATCAATAACGGTATGAATTTTATTTGAATAAATACTTTTGATATATCGATGCTTTTATTCAAAGTATCTGGCGATCGACAAGACTTTCATCAAAGTCTTGTTGCGAGAACTAAACCGCTTAAATGAATTTTAGAAGAAACCTTTGCTAAGTAATACATATTTTGAAATAAAGGTTGAATAAATGGTTTTGTGATGATAACATCAATAGGTTATCAATCCACCATGGTTACAAAAGGATTGACTAATCCATGAGCAAACGGCTCGTAAAGATATATCAAATCCGCTTTTAGTTGACAACTTGCTAATAAGTTGGATGATAATCAACTCACCATATCGAGAATGTGAAGAGTTGGCTAGCCCACAAGAAAATGGCTTGTGATAAAGGCGTGGAAAACCATTATTGGTAATTAGTTCACCATTAGATAGAAGAACTAACTAGTCCGTAAGGTACAACTTTTGGTAAAGACAAATCAAATCATTGATAGTCGGTGGTTTGCTAAAAATCATATGGTTATCAATGTACCATGGTCTTACACACCAAAACATTTGGCTACTCCGAGATAATGGCTTTGGTAAAGAGATCTAAATCCATTATTTTTCAATGATTCACTTGGAAGTGATGAGAATAGTATGCAACTTAAACTCGAATTAATGTACAATTTGTCATATGTTGTCGTGTTGTTTGAAAAGATGGAGATTGGTTGGATGTCACGTGAGAAGAACAATTCTAAGAGATACTTTGACAAGCACGGATATTACGAGATACAATTTAAAGACTAAGAAACAATCCGCTTTTAAAGATGAAGTCGTTAAAGATATATTCATAAAGGAACTTGAAGTCAAGCAAGTAGAATTCAAGTTAGGGAGGATTGTTGGGATATGAAAGTACTAAAGCTTGAAAGTCTTGTAAGTCGCAAAACTGGAAGAAGTCAAAGAGTCAAAGTCTTGCTAAAGACAAAGTCAAAGCACTTGCTTATGAAGTCAATCTTTGCAAGAACAAAAGATTTGTTATATTCGCTTATGGAAAGAATTGTATTCAATGTTTTGATTACTTGTCGTATAAGGTTACAAATTGTAAACCGACTAGGATATCCTTGAGCCTATAAAAGGACTCCTAGATTGGCATTAGAGGTACGATTCAAAAGAGTTTTAGAGATTACTAATTAGTGTTTTAGAGAAAAGTTCGATTATCTTAGAGTTGTATTAGAGTATCTGCATAATAAGCAGATTTAGAGTTTATAATAAAAGTTATTCTTCTTAGCTTTGTTAAGTAAATTCCGCGTACTTAATAAAGATTGCTCAGTGTTTCTTTGTTAATAACTTAGGATTTATCCGAGGTTATTAAACCTTAACGAGCTAGTTAAAGTTAGTTTGATTAAAGTATATCGATCCAACAATATATTTATTTTTATAAGTGCATTTGAAATGTATAATTATAATTATCCTTCATATTTATCACTTTAATTATTTTTCTCATTTGATTATAACTTTATAGTTTAAAAGTGTATGGCCCTATTATTTTATGTTGTTCCTTGATTTTTCATTTTTTTTTAAGAAAAAGGTTTTTAGATTCTAAAGTAAAGTTCTCTTTTTCACTAATTTGATATAGTAATTGTAAACTTGTTTTCAAAAAATAGAGACATATATATTTCATTAGTAGATCAACATCAATCACTAAACTTACTTTTAAACATAAAAATATGTGTAGACAAAAGAGATAAAATTTTGTTTTATTTTACACTACCCTAATAAGGCCTCAAAGACTCGGTCTTTCCTCAAGCCGGACGCGTCCTCTTTGTTAACCACCACCAACCCCCTCTCGCACGTTTCTTCCACCATAAGAAAACAAGACTTGGTCTTGGCCACGACCAAAACAAGTATAATGGTAAAAAAAAAATTAAAAAAGAAAGGACATTTTTCAAACTATTCCATTTATGTTCACATTTTCAAACACATTCTTTCTTCATACATTCTAATATTCTCATCTAAAACAATGTCTCAAAAACTCCCAAACCAAAACAATGTCTCAATTACATCATGGATATATGCACTCTTTGGTAAATGTAGCAAAAATTAGTATGTAGAGGCTTGATAACCATTAACCCATTGACGGCATACCAATTGCAAGGTAGAAATCTTGTTGATGTTGTAATTGCAAGACTAAAGTCGTCTTGTAGTTGTATAACACCGATATCCAAACTAAAAAGTGTGTTACGGTGGCGTGTCGTTGTGTCATCCACGATAAGTAAAGCATGTTTAAGATCCTATATAGTTTTCAAAATTTTTAGTAGCAAATGGGTGGGGGATAAGCTTTTCAAACCTGGAGAAGGATTTTCCATTGGGTTCTTTTTTATCCAAGATCTCATCAACAATAAAGTCTGGTATTCCTTTTTTGGAAGGTGGGCTAGAGCACAAGGTATGCAAGAATTCAATAACACGTTATTGGTATGCCACCTCAGCGCCACATCATACACCTCTCAATAACACACCAATAACTCAAACAACACTCCCTCATAACACACCACTAACATCACATGTAGGTCCCGCAAATACCCCACCAAATATACCACTCACTCACAATAAAAAAAACACACATACACAAAAGGTGCATTTGGCTTGAGCTAGTGGAGTGGCTCAAAACACAAAAGGGTGCATTTGGCACAAGTTTGGCATGTTGGCCGGTAAGGTAGGCACACCAATGACTCACCAATGATACCTCATACCTTGTGCTCTAAAGTGAAAAGTATAATAGTTAAATGTTTTTATTATTACAGTATATTGCATATTATGCCAGAAAAAAGAAAAACATTTTAGCTAATCGACATTTCCCATGTATTATAAACTGGGAAACAACTTTGTATCCGTGCAGATAAACACTCTCATTCGGGATCTCAGCAAAAATATATTTATGGGAGATTAGATTTTGTTTCGGTGTTAACCATATTAAGAGATCACAATGTGGGAATCCACGTTCTTTGAATTCTGCAACTATAGGTAAATGCGACTTAGAATTGAAAAGCACGCCAATGTGGGTTAGCTAAATCGCTTAATGGGATATAATTAGATGCTTCAATGGTTTAGTTAGTATAAAATTTACATATTACAAAATGTTTAGCCAAAAGCAATTACAATAACATCATCACTATGTTACCATCACACAAATTATAATATTTAACAGATCCGCACTCTTACATTTAATGTCCGTGACAAAAGGATGAGTCCATTCTTTACCCAAAAAAAGGATGAGTCCATTTTAGAATATTTGACACGTTTGACCGCTTCTTTCTTACTAAGGTTTTATGTTTGACACATTTGACATACAATAAAATCAACATTGACCCTTCCGGCCTTCCCCACCAAATCGGTCGGAAATTGTTACATATGTGGTTCGGTTTTGCGACTTCCAAGTCTTTTTATTCAAGTCTGCGTGGTACTTTTAATTTTCTCATTACGTAAGGAGGGTTTAGATCCAAGTTTATCAAAGTTGGTCTAAATTCCATGTCGGCTAATACAAACAATACTTTCTATATGCCGAGAGATCAAGTTATACGAATCCATAGAAACCAAACATATACTAGAACTTTTGGTGCTCGACAACCCGTCTATCGGTTTCTCACTAGCAAAGCGTCAATCCAAACAAGCTTTCTCTCAACTTAGTCCATCAATGACTCGGACCATGTTACCACGGTAAAATGAGTAAACCAGATACCCTTGAAGACTTGCGAAAGATACACAAATTATATTATTAACAAGTAAGACAAAGTGCTTATTCTTATTTCGAAATGGTCACATACTCGGTAACATACTAAACATGAAAACGATAACAACTTTAATCCATGGGTACCAAGAAACTACCCAGATGTCACGTATAAACTCATAACAGCTTTAAGTAAATCAAGTGAAATCACATCTTTGATGCTTTGGCAAGCTTAAACCATTCGGTGTGGAAGGACCGTGGATATCGGTCCTCCCATACGTATGAGCACCAAAATAGTCTCTTTGAGCTTGAACCAAATTAGCGAGCAACCTTTCCCTTCGATCACGTGTCAAAATAAGCAAGACTAGAAGACATACCAGAGTGCTAATGCCCGAGTTGATTGCAAGACAAACCACCCTTCTCCAGCGGTCGTCTCGATCATTTCATTAGCAAATTCAGGATCCACAAGAAGGTTAGCAAGTTCCGGTTCCTATCATAAGCCTTCTTAATACGGTCCAAAAATATAGCACGGATAATACACCCACCTTTCCATATTCTAGCAAGCTCACCAAGTTTCGTGTCCCATCCTTGTTCTAAACTTTTGCGCGAATCAAGTTCATTCCTTGTGCATAACTACATATTTTAGAGGCGTAAAGTGCTTGTCGAACATCATCGATCAACTTCTTTTATCCAAATTTTGACCGCTTAAAATGTCACTCACACCCTGTGACTTAAACACTTTAGCGCTTCAACCCTTTCGTCTTTCAACCCACTCAAGAATCTCGAGTCCAAAGAAGCGACTATGGTTGGGGCACTACTGATAAATCGGCGACTGTTGAATATCCATTTACCAAGACCTTTCATACATGTTTTATCCAAGACTTTGTCCACTAAATAGCCATCTCCTTGTCATCTTTGATGTTGAAAATATCGGATGTAATCTCGATCAAGAAACTTAAAGTTCACCTTTGTTCCACTCGAGAAAACCTCGTGTAATTCTTCATTGGATAACTTTCCAACAGATTTAAGTACATCATAAGACTCGCAATCGCCTGCATATCACCATATTCAATCCGTTATGGACCATCTTCACAAAATTTCCCGAGCCACCTTTGCCTATGTATGTAACACATGGTCCACTATCGGGAACTCGAGCAGCCACTTTGAGAAGAATGTCTTCTATGTATTTGTAAGCCTCGAATGATCCTCCGGGCATCATCGATGGCAAATCTCCTCTAGGTTGTGACAAATCTCCTAAAATTGTAGCAATGAATTCATCATCACTTGTAGAATGAATAGGTTTCAATGTAGCTTCCTCCTCTTCTTGTATAACAGTTGTAGAATGACCAGCTTCTTCTTCAAAATTCAATACCCTTGGTGTTATTACCTCTTGCCTAGAAGCAGCACTTTGATGTTCAGTACCTTGATCATCAGTACCTTGAACATCAATACCTTGAACTTGTTCTTCTTGTTCCAAGATGTCGAAATAATCTTTTCTTGATGACCTTGATTCTTTCTTCTTCGTAACATCTTCTTTCAAATTTTCCTTTTCTAAATTCCTCCCAAGTTGATGAAGATGATTTAGGAACTTTCTTGCGTTTAATTCCTTCGAAGTTGCTTACGGCGTTTGTTTTCCTCTTTAACCCATAAGTTGTAACCACGAATATATGGTTTAATAAAATTCCTTAACCACATATACTTACGCTTTAACTTCCTAAGTGCTTTAGCTTGCTCTCCAAAAGATTTCTTCAACCTTGTCAATTCTCTAGTTAAAGCATAATTGTTGAGAACTTGACCTTCAGACTCCATAGAAACTTCATCTCCTTGGGATTGTGAGTGAACTTCTTGTTGAGATTCGTGTAGAGATGGTGGAGGTGTAACAGCAACATGTTCTGGAGCATCAGTACTTTGTTGAGAAGTAGTACCATGTGTTGCAGTACCTTGTGTGTCGACGCTGGGGATGCGATCGTTGAGAAGCAAAGACCGAGAGGCGGCACTTTGTGAGCGGTACCATGTCTGTAATCGGTACCTTCACTTTCCTCATCCTCTCCGGCTTGGACGCGTGCGACTTGAACAACTTCCGGCATTGTAGTAGTCAATGGAGTATCTCCACCTCTAAGCAGATCACTTCGCCTAGCCATAAATGTAAATATTTTGGCTTGTTGCACAATGACGACAGTAACAAATTAGCGGGTTTTGGAACATCGACCAATTGCTTGTTTAAGAAAACACATACACACCTTGGGTACATCAACCATTTTGACCCGGATGATATATGTGAAAGCATCCCATCCAAAATAAGCCTTGAAAAATTAAACACTGCTTTGTAGCTAATCCAACTCTGCGGATGCTATATTGAACCCAAACTGCTCCCAAGAAGTACTTTTAGAACTTATGCAATGGAGCAATACATGAATTAAGAACTTCCATTGAGGACATAATAATGCTTTCTTGAATGTTTGTTCTGTCAAAGATCCTTCATAACCAAGATCCCTAAAAATATCCCAAATTAGTTGCTTGTCAAATCGAATAGCCCCATCTGCATCACCAAATAATAAATCTTCTCGAATAGAGGCCTCTGTAATCTTGATAGTCCGTCCAGCAACTGTTGATCTAATATAATATTCATCCTCCTCCATATTATCTCTAGCATTAACCCAAAATTCTTGAATCCAAGGTTCAATAATATCCGGCTCCACTAAAAGAGCATAACTAATTGGCGATCCAGTAAGATAATCAATGATATCATAAAAAGCCACATTCGCCTCAGTCTTGTCCAAATTAGCCACCATATTGTGCTTTGAAACAGTTAAGATTCGCCATTGATGAATAAGTAAGCACAATGAGAAGATAGTATCGAATAATAAAGATGGTGATTGTGAGATAAGTATGGAAAAGTTTCTAAGTAATAATATGAGAGGGAAAATCGGAAAGTAGTTATTTATAGGTGGGATTTGAAAATCACACCCATAATAACAAAGTTACCGTTACATGCAATTACCCATCAATATTACCGTTGGAGCAATTACTTTTAATACGACAAACGGTACTTTCCACATAGCGATACTTTCCCAGCGGTACTTTCCAAGCGGTACTTTCGGGAAAAGCGATGCTTTGCCAAATTCCTTCATAGAAACTAAGTATAAACAAGAATCCTCCCCTCAAGCAATACACAAGACTATACTAACACCTTATAGTCCTCCCCTCAAACATAGCTTAGTAGTTAATCATTCCAATGCTCACGACCAAGTGATTGAATCGTGACACATCAAAACCTTTTGTGAGTAAATCAGCTACATTATCATCTGTGTGAACCTTAACAACATTGATGAGCCTGTGCTCATAACAATCTCTGATAAAATGATGCCTAATCTGAATATGCTTTGTCTTGGAATGATACACAGGATTCTTCACAATACAAATGGTACTCTCATTATCAATATTGATAGGAGTATTTTTGAAATTGAAACCATAGTCCAAGAGTTGATTACGCATCCACAAAACTTGTCCACAACACTTGCAGCTACTACATATTCATCTTGATAGATGAGGTTCTTTGCAATTGTCTGTTCTTGCATTGCCGGAGACTAACCTTCTTCCAAGATATTGGCATCCACAGGTTGTTGATCTTCTATCATAATTATCACTGCATAATCACTATCGAAAAAGCTTCCAAGTAAAGGTGACTCTTTAGGATACCACAACCCCAACTTAGGTTGTTGTTTTAAATAGCGAAGATTCTCTTCACCGCATTCATGTGAGAGATCTTTGGTGAGACTTGATATCTTGCACATAGACAAGCGCAAACATGATATCGTGGCCTTGATGCGATAAGATACATAAAAGAGCCAATCATTGATCTATAAAGCTTGACTTCAACCGGTTGTCCATCTTCATCTTTGCCCAATGAATTGATAGATTTAATAGGGGTAATGTGACCTTCATATCATCAAAATTAAACTTCTTAAGTATATCTCGTAACATACTTGTCTTGACCGATAAAAATTCCTTCCTTTGACCGCTTAACACAAGTCCCAAAAGAAAGTTAACTCTCCCATTGAACTCATTTGAAATTCATACGCATCACCGCTCAAACTCCTTAACCATGGACTGTTTGGTAGCCCCAAAGATGATATCATCAACATACACTTGAACTAACATGATATCCTTCTTATCTCTTAATAAACAAAGTCTTGTCAATAGCTCCCTCACGTATCCATGTTGTAATAAGAATGTAGAGAGCCTCTCATACCAAGCTCTAGGTGCCTGATGAAGGCCATAAAGAGCCTTAACCACCTTATAGACTTTGTTTGGGTGCTTAGGATCTTCAAAACCTGGAGGTTGTTTAACATACACCTCTTCTGTAATAGTGCCATAAAGAAATGCACTCTTGACATCCATCTGGTAGACCTGAAAACCCATGTATGAAGCAAAAGCAAGAAATATTCTAATAGCCTCAATCCTTGCTACAGGAGCAAATACTTCATCATAATCGACTCCTTCTTCTTGTCTGTAGCCTTGTGCAACTAACCTTGCCTTGTTTTTGATAACATTGCCTCTTTCATCTCTTTTGACTCTAAAACCCATCGGTGCCAATAACTATCTTCCCATCCGAAGATCACATAAACCCAAACTTCTTGAAGTTTAAATTGAAGAAGTTCTTCTGCATAGCTTCAACCCACTTTCTTTAGTCAAAGCTTGAGCAATATTCTTGGGTTCCTCTTGAGAGATGAAACAAGTAAATGGCGCGTGTTTGATGGTCCTTATGATTCACTGTTTTGTTTATACACAAAGCTAAGTAAAGCATTATGAGGTTTTGTGAAACCCTTAGCTTTGTGTCTTGTCATAACTCCAAAAGTAGAAGGACCAATGATTTGATCGGTTGGATGATTCTTATGAATTCGTAAGAATGGTGATGTGGAACTCCATATGTATCATCTAAGTTAGTATAATCGGACCTTCATTGGAGTCGAGAAAATACCTTCATCTGCAAGCTCATCATCGTTTCTTCTAATCCGGGCATGGTAGGATCATCCAAATCATCTAAAATCTTGTCAATAGGTGCGAAGATTTGGTCAAAATCTTGTCAAAATCTTGTGAGAGAATTCTGCGATCTTGGTCTTCTTTGCCTCTTCATAAGCTCTCCTTTGTTCATCGGTGTAAGAATGTGCTAATACATCTTGAAGAAGCATCGATTAAGTTCCTCTTGAATAGATTGATCCTCGGCAGACAATGAGGATTGTGGTGCAACATAGATTGTTTTGGAGAAACATTACTTTGCTTAGGAGCAATGATACTTTGTTTGGACTTAGAGGATCTTCATCGAGAGCGACATCGGTCTAATATGAACTCCATGAACAACATATTGTGAATCTTCTCCATGATACATGTGTTTGTTCTCTTCTCTTACAGTACATAGTTCATGGATGGAGTTAACACTTCAAGATCAAACATCCAATCGGGACCTTTACCTTTCTCGGTGTCTTGATCTTCTAAAAATTCAACATGAAGACAATCTTGAACCTTCTTAGTAACTTTGTTGTAGACTCTAAAGCCTTTCTTTGTTGGTACAATATCCCAATAAATAACCTTCTTCCGACTTGCCATCAAACTTTCCCAGTTATCAATGGTGTTTAAAATAGTGAGAGGGCATCCAAAAGGCTTCAAGAATCGAATGTTGGGTTTGTTGCCCATCAAGAACTCATAAGGTGTCTTCATCGTGGTTTGGTGACGAGACCTGTTAAGTACATAGCATGCGATGCCGACTTTTCCCTAAATTTGAATAGGTAGATGGGAATCTGCTAGCATTGTCCTTGCTGCTTCAATCAAAGTCCTATTCTTCCTCTCTGCAACACCATTTTGCTGTGGTGTTCTTGCAATACTAAACTCCCTCTTTATGCCTTTATTAGCACAAAAGTCATCCATAAGCTTGTTCTTGAATTCAGTCCCATTGTCACATCTAATACCTCTAACCTTGAGTCTTAATTGATTTTCAAGTGCTATAATCAGTGTCTGAATAGCATCAAAAGTATCATCTTTAAAGCCCAAAAAGAAAACCCAACTGAATCTACTGCAGTCATCTGTAATAACCAAGCAGTACTTCTTCTTGTTTAAACTTGCCACAGAGACAGGTCCAAACAGATACATATGTAACAGCTCCAATGGTTCTCTTATAGTTCTCTCCTCAAGCTTCTTGCATGAAGCTTTATGTTGTTTACCCTTCTTGCATGCCAAACATGAATGATCATTCTTGTAAGTCTTTGAAGGTAAACCTCTAACTAAATTGCCTTTGACCAGTTTGTTGATATTCTTGTAGTTAACATGGCCTAATCTTCTATGCCACTGATGTGCTTCTTCAGTTGATGCTTTTGCCACTAAACAGGTGGCCCTTCCATAAGAGTGAAGACTCTTCATGTCCAGACTATACACATCATTAGTCCTTGGTACTCTAAGTACTACCAAGTCATCGACAATGGTATGAATTCGGATGAAAGAATAAGACATTACGTGTCGGTGAATAACACAGATGCTTTTATCACAGATTGAGAGGCCGACAACAAGTTAAACTTTAGCTCCTTCACATATCTAACATTCTCAAAATCGATTCTTCCGACTTTGATTGTTCCTTTACCGGTAATCCTTCCTCCATTGGGATCATTCCCAAAAGCAACTCTTCCTCCACTAATATTTCTAAAATCGACGGGATCTCTTTGTCTCTGTCATACTTCGAGCAACCACTATCCACAATAAGATGATCTTTAAGCTCCTCTTACGGGTTGCCACCACACAAAGAAAAGAGTTAGTAACTTTTAGGAACCCAAGCCATTCTTGACTTGTGTTCCCCGTGGAGTTACAAACTCAAATTCTTTAGTATGTAATTCCACTATCCTTCAAATGATGATCCAAAATTATCTTTTGATTCTTAGCATGTGGATTTTCAAAACTTTTGGTTTTCAACATAAATTTCTTTCACCGATTATTAGCATCTTCTTGTATCACAAAAATATCGATTCACTTTTTGTTGATCGTCTTGTTTGTCCTCAACAAGATTTTCCTTTTAACCCATTCGGTTTTAACAGTGGTTCTGTGATCTAGATTCCTTTGTGAATTGTAAAACTTTCTAGGTTGATAAAAGTGAGATCTCCTAGGATTCCTGTTCCAAGAAGTGTGAGCAGGACTTTGTGTAGGCTGAGCAGTACTTTTAGAAGGTACTGCTTGTGAAGGTACTGGTTGCCTAGAAAACTGTCTTCTCTGGTGAGGGTACCTATGGTCTGGTGAGAAATTACTATGATTTACTCTATTAGAATGATTCCAGACTGATTTGTGTTCTCTAGATTTCTGGTTGTTAGACCTATTCCTTGAAAACTTGTTCAGGTATTCTGAGTGTTTGTCACAATCTTTGATTAAGTGATGAGGACTGTAACATACAAAACACGGTTTTTCACCCATACTTCCAAAGTGTTTTCTTCTATGTCTATGCCCAAAATTATTTGGCCTTCTTGGTAAATGATAAAATCTGTTTTGACCAAAGTTTTCCCAAATTGTTTAGCGATCTTGTTTTGAAAAGGTTTTGCGTAGGTATCGCTTGTTGAGCAATACTTTGTTTTAAAGGTACTGCGTGATTTTGAACAATATTTTCAACGACTTCTTTGGGTTTCTCGGACCTAGATTGAGCGACAAGTTTCTTCCTAAACTCTAGGCTGCCTACTCCAAAACGAAAACATCGGGCCTAAAGGGTTGATGACTAATGGGATGAGGAACAACATGATAACCATTGTCTTTCTTATATTCGGAGGTGGTTCACTTATTGAGCCCTCATTACTAGATGTATCTACATAGTTAATGAGTTCATCATCACTAGTGGTTATGTCCTCAAAAACACCATCATCACGATCACTAGGTTGATTTTCATCTATGTTACTAAAGTCCATTCCAAATCCTAAGCTTTGTTCTAATGTAAGCCCTTCTGCTTTTTCAACATAAGCAACATGAGACAATCCGGACTCTCCCCAAGCAAAGAAACTTAGCTAACAAATCATCTCTTTCCTTAGTTAATTTCTCAATTTCACAATTTTACGCTTTAGTTTCCATTCACTAAGTTTTAACCGATAATCCTGTTGTTCATATTTTTAGCCCAAGCCATTTCATTATTTTCATGAGTTAATATTTTGGCTTCCATAGATTCTAAAGTGATTTGATAACTGCTACCTCGGACCTAGCCCTAATACAATTATCTCTTTCAATCACATAATTGTTAAGCGGTTTAGATAAAACTCATAACGGTTTGAGCATACCTCGAGATAGGAGGCGAGTTGGAGAAGTAGCCACCATAGCAAGAAGAACAAAGTTATCTTCACTTTCTTTGCTCCAATCAAATCCTCCAAAGCCATCATCGATTCCAAAGCGGCATGTTGATTCTTCATCAAAAGCGATGCTCGGTCAATGCTTCCTTGTGTCTTCAACCGTATCTTCCATCGCTACCATACAATAAGTCACGGTTCATCATCAAACTCTTCACTCCACCAACCGATAACTTTTCTTGAGCAACCAAAGCCTTTGTTTGATTATTGGAATTTCTTTAAGCTCAAGTTTTGGCTTCTCGGATGTTACATTTGCTTGATACTTAGCAAACCCGCACTCTTGCAAAGTGACCGGTCTTTTGACAATTGAAGCATTCAATTTGAGATTCATCAAAAGTTATTCCTTGTTTTGGTTTGAAATCAATACTTTTGCTGTCTTCTTCATGTACTTTTTGATCCGTGCGATGATCATAGCAACTTGCCACCGATATCAATTTCTTCAAGTGCATCTTATTCAACTGTGCTAGATCCTCTTCATAAGTGACGGGTAAGCTTGCTTGTTGTGCAAAGAAGGAGCACACAACTTCATCTCGAGTGCAAAGTGGTAGATGGTGGGGCTCACGAGCATATGAAGGGGATTGTAAACATCGATGCTTTGGGAAACAGTACTTTGAGGAGAAGCAATACTTTTAAATCTTGCTCTTCTTTTCGGATGATAGAAAAGCAATCTTGTGAGATTTAGAACTTGGTTGACCACTCATCTCATGTTCATACACCTTGATTGATGATAGAGATCATCAAAGTCCATAACATCCAATCCTTGTTGTCCTCGATCATTGTAGCAATCACATGCCATGTAGATGGCAAGCTCATAAAAACTTCAAATTAGCATCCTCAATGATACTTACGCCTTGTATAACTCCAACATGTTGAGGAGATTTTGAAACCTATCATATGCGACATCAAGACTCTCTCTTTCACCAACCGTGAAAGTTTCAAATTGTTGTTTGACAAATTTCATGCATCTTCTTAGAGGCTTCATTCCTCCAATCTGGTCTTGAGAGCAGCCCAGAGTCGCTTAGCATCTTTAGCATCATGAAATTTGAGAAGATGACCATCCGGAATGGCGAGATAAGAGAATGTTTAGTGCCTTCTCTTGATTCCTTATGGTTCTTTGCTAGTAAGACCGCCTTTAGTGCGCTTGGTTGTCGAGAATATTAATGGGTTCAGAACAACTTCATTCCCATTCACAATTACATTCCATAGAGCATGGTCTCGTAATGGCAATATCTTGCCTCATCTTCATGCACCGAGATCATATTCTCCTTCTTGATTATTGGAATTACGAGTGAGGTGATTGAGGGTGGTGGAGCGACTTGATTGACATCTTGAATATAGTTGAAGTAGGGTTTCTTCTTAGTCGAGTTTCCACACAAGCTCGATACCACTTGTTGGATCGATATACTTTAATCAAACTAACTTTAACTAGCTCGTTAAGGTTTAATAACCTCGGATAAATCCTAAGTTATTAACAAAGAAACACCGAGCAATCTTTATTAAGTCGCGAATTTACTTAACAAAGCTAAGAAGAATAACTTTTATTATAAACTCTAAATCGCTTATTATGCGATACTCTAATACAACTCTAAGATAATCGAACTTTTCTCTAAAACACTAATTGTAATCTCTAAAACTCTTTTTGGAATCGTACCTCTAATGCCAATCTAGGAGTCCTTTTATAGGCTCAAGGATATCCTAGTCGGTTTACAATTTGTAACCTTGTACGACAAGTAATCAAAACATAGAATACAATTCTTTCCATAAACGAATATAACAAATCTTTTGTTCTTGCAGTACTTTGACTTCATAAAGCAGTACTTTGACTTTGTCTTTAGCAGTACTTTGACTCTTTGACTTCTTCCAGTACTTTGCAGCTTACAGTACTTTCAGTACTTTAGTACTTTCATATCCCAACATATATCTTCTTTACTTCCCCCACCTCACATTTAAATTTATGAGTATGTTTGGCGCTGAGCGATGTGAAGATTTTTGAAACGGTGAACGATAAGTAATGAATATTTTGAATTTTAATAGTCTTTTAACAAAACAAAAAAAAGATTATCCTTGATTAATTTTTAAAAAAACTAAATTTTCAATGCGATGGGAATGGGGCGGGAATCCCGATCTTGCGTCGTTATGGTAATACCCTCGGTCAAAGGAACTTCCTTTTCTTGAGCAAGTTTTATAACACTCTAGATGTACGGTGAACCTAATCGTTGTAGTGTAGTAATTAGGGTAAGCCGTTACGGGTATTGATATCGTTCTCTTCCTTTTCTTGAGGGAATAGGAATGCTAGTAGGGAGTTACTACGCTAAGGTTAAGGTTGAGGAAGATTATTTTTATCTTTTATATTTTATGAAAATGGAAAAGTACGAATCTCGGGTATTGGATTTGGGGGTTGGTATTTCTACCGATTACTCTACTATTATCTAATTATCTAAACTAAGGTTGTGGGAGTCTATGTCTAATTAATGTGTGCTCGTATGATAGTTTAAAGATGTGTTTACTTAGTTTGTATTACTCCTTAATTATCTCCTATTGATGGTTGAGTGTCACGTCTTATTCCTAGTTGCGTTGTGTTTCTAAAGTTGTAGGGTATCGTTTCTCCTAACTCTTTGAACTTACCAAAGGGTCTTGTCTACAAATCCACGTAGAGATTATAGACTCCTACTCTAAGGCACTCTTCGGATGTTTTAGCCTACAATCACTCGGGTAATCATACTCTAAGGTTCACAAAGATGAATCAAGCATTAAGTACACAGCGAATGACCTATCGCATTACTAGATCATTAATCAACTAAGATAAGAAACAACCAATCAATATTTAATAATTAAGTTTCATACTTCCTAAGCAAACACACAAATAAATTAGCGGGACATGGAGAACATGCAAGCATACACACAAATAATCAAAGACATAATTGAATTAATGAAGCAAAGACTTATCTTGGTGTAAGATAGGGTTAAAACCCTAAAATCTTGTACAAGACACCTTAGGTTCGGTTTTAGGTTTTACTCCAAAGACTCTCCACACAAAGGCGAAAAATTCGGATTCTATATATAAGATTACAATTGCGGCGGCGTCACCTTATGTTTAGTGGCCGCGTCGTGTCGCCACTCGTTAGGGTTTCGTCTTGGCGCGTTAACCTTGCGGCGGCGTCACCTTATGTCCGTGGCGCCGTCCTCTTGACCGGCGTCGTGCGGATCGCATCTAGGCCGTGCGAGTAGCGACGGCCTACTCTTTCACACTAGGCGCCGTCTCTTGAAAACACGAGTTTTGAGTTCGACCGTCACAACAATTCTCCGGCGGCGTCGTACATAGAACTGGCGCGTCGCCTTCTACATTCAGCGATTGTGAGTGTCGATTTCGACTTTGGCCATTTTCTTCATATATTCGCCTTTTAGTCCAAATAAGTGTCATTCCGACATTTTGCCTTCACGAGACCTAAAAAGTGAAAAGGAGCGATATTAAGCAATAACGGATACAAAGTGATCAAATAAGGACTTAAACGACCCTCAAAATGGTACCTTTTAAAACCTTATCAAATATCCCTACACTTGTTATTTGCTTGTCCTCAAGCAAATGTGCTTTAACCAATTAATTTGTAAGTTAGGGGTCATTCGGCATTAATTCAAAGCGGTCCACAACACATATAAGCCCATAAAAGTCATAACAAGCACGGAAATACATACTAGCACCTCACATGGGGTGTTTGGATACTCGCATCTCTCTCGGTGTATATGAAATATAACAAAATAGGAAATGGAAGATAAACACTCATTAACGGTCCTAGTACATAGATTACCATAGGCTTGAGAATAGATCAAACCTCCATCGCTTTGGCGTAAGCACCTAGGAAAGACTATCAAAGAGGTCTTTAAAGGGTTGTAACGTTAGGCTTACGGTAGGAAATAAGGGTTTGGTGGGATAGGCTATTTAGTGGTGGTAAGTCAAAAATCTCTATGTTAAATGCATATGAAGAATGGCGTTGCTAAGCCAAGACTCGACACTCTAAACTCTAGATAAGCTGAAATAAACAAACATAAATTAAAAGATAGATGTAGGATGGTAGCAGTGGTAGCTCTATTTTTTTTTTTTTTTTTTTTTTTTTTTTTTTTTTTTTTTTTTTTTTTTTCATCACACTTTTACTCTACCATCCTCTACGATAACATCAAAATACTAGGGATTCTGGGCATATCCCTACACTTGAGTTTTATTATTCTAACACTAATTTGACCCGAATCGAAAAGATCAAAACACTTGGGGTACATTATTACGTAAACAAAGGGAATTTGAATTTAACGTTCCTTCCGTCATTTCATAAACTTTAACTTTTCCCATGAATCCCAATCATCCCAAAACTGTATACAAAGGATATGACTCGACTTAGCAACTTATGCAAGCAACTAGATAATTGAACTAAGGGTTTGGGGTGATAACAAATAATTGCACTAAAAGTGAGTGCATAAGGGTTAGGCTAAGGCGATTTGGGTGTATATTTGGGGGTGGGGTGTAAACAATGCTCTTCATTGATATTCTGGAAAAACCGAAATATCACGAGAACCGCGAAAAGGATAGGCTCGAGGGTTAACTAGGGGTATCGTGTACTAAAGATGAGTACAACGCAAAGGGTGTGGGGAATTACTCAACCGATGTGGAAGAAGTAATTATATTACG
Organism: Chrysanthemum lavandulifolium; assembly: GCA_022545495.1. Classification (NCBI taxonomy): domain Eukaryota; kingdom Viridiplantae; phylum Streptophyta; class Magnoliopsida; order Asterales; family Asteraceae; genus Chrysanthemum; species Chrysanthemum lavandulifolium. The sequence continues at coordinate 162,958,877 of CM040242.1, forward strand.
GTATCAAACAAGGGTTTATCCTAATGCCTCTTATCATTTAGTTATTCCTAACTACACAAGTGTAGCCTCACTTGCGATCTCGGAATGCATCACAAAACAAGTTCTAGAATCTAATATACTACGGTTCACACTCTAAGCATTAAAGATGAATGCTTTAATTCCTACTAATCTAAGGCGATCCTCGCATTTTGGGTGGAATTTGGGTGGTAAAGGGTTTTGTGCTAGTCATATAACTTCCTATCCATGAGGCGCTTTTGTTAAGACTAATGGCCCACTCTTATATGTCATGAAAAATTTTAAATTTGGTGCCAAAATTACCTAACCGACATTTCTCATGGTTTATTACACAATCACAATTGGACAAAGCAAATAGTCAAGGATAAGCATAGTTTCAAAGTTCCGTTTATTTTCCTCCCTACACTTAAAGCGAACATTGTCCCCAATGTTCCCGAAATATCAAAGTTATGATAAAGAAGGTAATTAAAAGCGAAAAAACTAATACTCCACGATTAGCTCGGTAGGATCCGTGTAAAGTGGTGGTTAAATTCTTTTCAAGAAGAATTTATTGCGTGAAAAGCTCCTTCCAATCTTTTGTAACTTCTTCTTGACAAACTAAACTGCACACTTGAAGAAAACAAAGCGAAACCTTCGCGTAAAATCGGCGGTAATAATATATATAAGACTCGATTTAAACTAGGATATAATGCTTGTGGAATGGATGTTTACTGAATTTCTAAGAAAATTAAGACACGGAAAATTCCAAAATTTATAAGTAGCTCGAAAACGAGAAAAAGTAATCGGCGTTTTACTCCTTCTGGCCGTCGGTTGCAATCTGACGCCGTCGGTTATCTGACAAAAAGCGGTGCGATTTTACGGAAAAATTTACGGAAAATTTACATCTTTAGAATCTGGAAAAATTTACGCAAAACATCCATTATGACTCGATACAAGCATTTGACTCGAACAAACAAACATATATATCTTTTAGTTAATTGTTATTCTCATGTTTACGTTTCTTTTGAAAGCGTGTGTAATCCTCCTACACTTATCCCTTATGTAAAATACCTTTATATGCAATTAAGACGAGGTTAAAAACAAAATAAAGCATTTTTACAAATTTAAACATGAGGATAAACAATTAATAAAAGATATATGACACTAACAAGCAAACAATTAAGCATGGGTTGCCTCCCACGAAGCGCTTTTCTTTATTTAAGAGTCTTGTAGCTAGACTCATAGTCGTGCTCCTACGTTTTCTCACCATCGCCCTCTTCATCTAAAACAATATCCTCATCGTTCACTATTTCAATATTATCCAATTGATAATGCTTCACTCGTTGCCCATTAACTGTGAATTCTCTTCCATCATGGTCTAGAAGTACTACCGCCCCATTGCTCATCTGGTTCTTTACTGAAAAGGGTCCATACCACCTAGATTTGAGTTTTCCTGGGAATAATCTTAGTCTCGAATTATACAAGAGCACTTTATCCCCTTCCAAAAACTCTTTAGGATTCTTTATTCGTTGATCGTGCCATCTTTTTGCCCTTTCTTTGTAAGTGATTGACGATTCGTATGCTTCGACCTCACTCATCCAATTCTTGAAGTTGTAAGAACCGATTTGACCACCTTGAGAATAATCCATATTCAGGCCTTAAGGGCCCAATATGCTTCTGCTCAAGTTCGATAGGGAGGTGGCAAGCTTTTAGTATACCGAGCGAAAAGGGTTGTCCCGATAGGTGTTTTATAGCGATTACGAATGCCCAAAGTGCTTCATCCGGTTTGAATGCCCAATCTTTCTGTTTTGGTGAACCGTTTTTCAAGTATCCTCTTTAATGCCTGTTTGTGTTTTCTACTTGTCCGTTTATGCGAGGATGATATGCGATGAAAATCTATGTGGGACGCCATACTTCTTCATCACCTTTTCCATTTGAGCATTGCAAAGTGAGTCCCTCATCATGATTAATGCTTTGGGAATCCCAAATCGTCTGAAGAGCTTTTAAGAAAGTGAATAACTACCCTTGCATCATTAGTTCTAAGGGCTTGAGCTTCTACCCATTTGGATACATAGTCGATAGCTACGAGAATGTATTCATTTCCTCCGGAAGATGGAAAGGGTCCCATGAAGTCTATTCCCCAAGCGTCGAATATTTCGCGAGACTTGGATATAGTTAAGGGTGACTCATCCGTCGTGAAATATTTCCTGATCGTTGGCATGCATCACACATTTGAACTAATCTCTTAACGTCTCGAAAAACAGTAGGCCAATAGAATCCGGCATCGAAAACCTTTCGTGCCGTGATATTCACACCGTGATGTCCCCCAGATGGTCCTGCATGACATTCTTTTAGAACTCGATCAATCTCTCTACCGGCCACGCAACGTCGTATGATTTGATCGGGACATATCTGAAAAAGGAAGGGTTCATCCGAAGTAATGTTTTAGCGCGATGAAGAACTTCTTTTATCTTGTCGGTCATGTAATTTGGCAAAACTCTCTTGGACGGTAGTTAGCATAATCGACATACCATGGCTCACTCTCTTTAATCGCCATTAGCGTTCCTCGGGAAAAGAGTCACGAATATCGATGTGATCGACTTCTCAAGATCGGGGTTCTCAGCGTGATAGATGATCGTGGCGAGATTTTCACCCTTTTATCTCGAATTTCAATGTCGAATTCTTGAAGTAATAGGATCCATCTAATCAAGCGGTTTAGCATCTTGTTTTGAAAGCAGATAACGTAAGGCGGAGTGATGCGTGAAGGCAGCGATTTAGAAGAGCGAGATATTGCTGAATTTGTCGAAGGCAAATACAACGGCTAAAAGTTCTTTCTCGGTGGTTGTATAGTTCTCTTGTGCTACATTCATGGTTTTGCTAGCATAGTAGATTGGTTGAAAATGCTTTTCCTTCCTTTGACCGAACCTTTGCGACAAAGGCATAATCACTAGCATCACACATGATTTGAGCAGGTGAGACCAATCGGGGTGACCATTATAGGTGCTTGAGTGAGATCTTTCTTGATCGGTTAAATGCTTCCTTGCATTCTCGGAAAAATCAAAGGGCATCCTTAACAAGAAGGCATGTCATAGGCGGGCAATTTTGAAAAATCTTTAATAAACCTTGATAAAACCGGCATGACCAAGAAAGCTGCGAATGGCTTTAACGGTAGTAGGATAAGGGAGTTTGGAAATTGCTTGATTTTCGCTCTATCGACCTCAATTCCATTCCACGAGACTCTATGCCTAAAACAATTCCTTCTTTTACCATGAAATGGCATTTTCCCAATTTAAAACCAAATTAGTTTCCTCGCATCGCTTCAACATCTTTCTAAGGTTGGAAAGACAAAGGTCGAAAGAATTTCCAAACAGAAATCATCCATGAAAACTTCCATCTTTGTCCTCAATTAACTCATGGAATATGGCCATCATACATCGTTGAAAAGTTGCGGTGCGTTACATAACCCGAAGGCATTCGCTTGTCTGTGAGCGTTCGTAAGGACATGTAAATGTAGTTTTCTCACGATCTTGAGAGCAATTGGAATTTAAAGTAACACGAAAAGCCATCAAGGAAGCAGTAGTATTCGTGCCCTAATCTTTCAAGCATTTGGTCAATAAATGGTGAGGAAAATGATCTTTCGGGTGGCATCATTCAATTTTACGTAGTCAATACATACACGCCACCCGATAACCGTTCTTTGTGGCACCAACTCACCCTTCTCATTTTTACAACCGTCATCCCTCCTTTTTGGAACCACTTGGTGGGGTGACCCATGGGCTATCCGATATGGGGTAGATGAGACACGCATCCGAAGCTTAATGACCTCCTTTTTACTACCTCTTTGATGTTAGGGTTAACCCGCCTTTGCGGTTGAGCAGTTGGTTTGTAATCTTCTTCCATGAGGATTTTGTGAGTCTGAGAATGTAGAATCGATTCCCTTAATGTCGGCAACACTCCACGCAATCACCCTTTATATTCTTTTAAAACTTCTAAGAGCTTCTCTTTACGAATAGTGGTTAGCGAGGAGCTTATTATGACGAGGAGTTGGTCCTCCCTTGAAGAAAGGCGTATTCAAGTGACTCGGGAGATCTTTCGGTTCTAAGGTAGGAGGCTCTTTGATCGATGGTTTTAGCCGGTTTCCGGTCTCTGAAGCTCAATAGGTTCAATTTCATCGGCGAGGATAAAGGACACGACTCAACCATCTCAATTTCATGATTGTCGTATATTACGTTGTTATCATTATTCATGAATTCGTTTAATAAATACTCGTCAATGCGACCGTCTATGTCATCAACAAATTCATCAACTTCTTCAACTAAATATACGGGACGACCGCGGGAAGAAGAATGTCTCATAGAATCCTTAATGTCGAAGGTCACGCTCTCGGATCCTACTCGTAAAGTGAGCTTTCCATCATGAACATCAATAATGGCACGAGCCGTAGCCAAGAAGGGTCTTCAAGGATTATTGGGACGGAATTATCTTCCTCCATCTCTAAAATTACGAAATCATTGGAAATTTGAATTCCCCACCCTTACAAACGTTCTCACAAACTCCAATGGGATATTTGATTGATCGATCGACTAATTGGATACTCATCCTAGTTGGTTTAAGCCACGAATATCCGAGCTTAAGAAAGCAGGGAGTGAGGCATCGGGTTAATGCTTGCCCAAGATCTGCTAAGGCGTTTTCATAAAGCGCCCTATAAACAAGGAATAGTAAAGCGCCGGATCTTCCTTCTTCTTGGGCATGCTCTTTTGGATGATAGTGAACATTCTTCCCTAATAATATCAATCCTCGAGCTTTTTCGATTAGATATCGACCTCTTGAAGTATCTACTATATTTAGGGATATGATAGAATACATCAAGGAGTGGTATATTGACGGATGTTTGTTTTAAGTAAGACAATATTTTTCATTGTCTTCTTGACCTTTGATTTTTAAGCGAGAGGATAAGGAATCCGTGAGAAAGTTGGTATTGAAATTTGGTCTTTGGTGTTTGTGGGGAGGATCGTGAGGAGTTGGAAGAGGTGTGGGAATCGCCTCATTTCTAACTCGGGTTCCCTTGTGATGGGGTCCCGGTTGGGATGTGGGGATCCTTGGTAGTAGTTCTGATCGAGTAGTGATTGCGCAAGTTGGATCGTGAAGTGCTATGCGAGTCCACTCATTCTTTCGTGGAGATTGGTGAGCCGACTTTCTAATTGACTTCGCTCTTGGATAAACTCCTCAAGACCTTTCAAGATTGCGGCCCTTCCATGGTGAAATGCCCGAGTTTTTCTTCAAAGGATCACGGATGGAGTACTCGGTCCGTCCTTACCTTCCGTTCTCCATTTCAGATTGCCCCAAGGATCACATTCATCGGTTTGATAAAATGCGAGGTGAAGGGTCATCATAAATATCATGGTTGGAGAGGAAGGCGCTTTCTCGGGATGTGTCATCGCACTCATCGCTCTCATGCGATCCTCCACATATGTCGCATAAGAGATATGGGTTAGTCGACCTTTTTGGTTACGGTGATTTTATGAGGTAAGCTAGTTTCTTTTGTGCTTTCTCAATCCGATAATCTAAGGATAACTCTTCACTTGAGAAAGTGGAAATGCTTGATGCGTTTTCTGCTCATTCAATGGTTTGTCTTGATATTGGATATATTCCTCTATTCGGTTCCATCCTTCTTCCGCGGTGAGATTTGCGATTCTCGGCTAGTTGAAAATCAATCCCTTTTGATCCTTTCGGAGACATTGTCGTAAAGATTTGAACAAGCAACCAAAGGTTAATACCGTGGTGTGGAGCTTGTTGAATAAGATCTTTATAACGACTCCGGGAGTTGGTGATAGATTCTCCATCGGGTTGGTGAAAGTGCGAATTTTGCTCCTACATCTGCAGTTCTTCGGGAGGAAAGAACTTTCGGTGAACTTAGTTGTGAGTTGTTCCCATGTGAAAATGGACCTTGGAGGGAGCTTGTCGAGCCACTCCTTGGCTTGCCCTTGAAGAAAATGGGAAAAACGGAGTCTAGATGTCTCCTTAGATGCTCAAATCGGCATAGATAGCATCAACAATTTTAGAAGCTGTTTGATGTGGTGAATTGGGTTTTCAACATGGGATCCATGGAATTGACATGCCTTTTGGATTAGCCAAATATCGGATGCATGCAATACCTCATTGATCATTAGAGGATGACAATGGCATTGGTGAATCGAGACTTGAGAGGGATAGGAGTGTTCCCAAGAGTTTTCGCTTTAGGAGGATTTATGGGGCTATTGGTGGAGTGGTAAGGACTTCCTCGCCATTTGGCTCGGATCGTCAACGATAATGGTTTCGAGGAGATTGTGGTGAATGAGGAGATTCTTCATCGGATGTAACTTCATCAAAATTGATTGAAGTGCCATGAAGTTACGAATCATGGAGAGCTTTTTCACTTATTGAGCTCTCTTCGGGTTACGCAAATGGTTCAATAAGAGTTTTGGTGGAGCTGCGGGTTCTAAGTTGCTTAAGGGGTTTGTATGGGGACGTGGTTGTTGATTATCACCTTCCATGATGAAGAGTGATGGGGTTACTGAACAAAGGTTACGAAGAAGGGGATAGACTAAGAAAGCTAAAATAAGAAAAATTTACTTGATAGGAATCAAGCAAAGAAACCTAAGCGAGGTGGACTACTAACTAGCTATTCTATTCCCGGCGGCGCAAAAACTTGATAACGCTACACGCGTCGTTCGGGGTCAAAGAAACTTCCTTTTCTTGAGCAAGTTTTATAACACCTAGGCGATGAACCTAATCGTTGTAGTGTAGTAATTAGGGTAAGCCACGGGTATTGATATCGTTCTCTAGGGAATAGGAATGCTAGTAGGGAGTTACTACGCTAAGGTTAAGGTTGAGGAAGATTATTTTTATCTTTTATATTTTATGAAAATGGAAAGTACGAATCTCGGGTATTGGATTTGGGGGTTGGTATTTCTACCGATTACTCTACTATTATCTAATTATCTAAACTAAGGTTGTGGGAGTCTATGTCTAATTAATGTGTGCTCGTATGATAGTTTAAAGATGTGTTTACTTAGTTTGTATTACTCCTTAATTATCTCCTATTGATGGTTGAGTGTCACGTCTTATTCCTAGTTGCGTTGTGTTTCTAAAGTTGTAGGGTATCGTTTCTCCCAACTCTTTGAACTTACCAAAGGGTCTTGTCTACAAATCCACGTAGAGATTATAGACTCCTACTCTAAGGCACTCTTCGGATGTTTTAGCCTACAATCACTCAGGTAATCATACTCTAAGGTTCACAAAGATGAATCAAGCATTAAGTACACAACGAATGACCTATCGCATTACTAGATCATTAATCAACTAAGATAAGAAACAACCAATCAATATTTAATAATTAAGTTTCATACTTCCTAAGCAAACACACAAATAAATTAGCGGGACATGGAGAACATGCAAGCATACACACAAATAATCAAAGACATAATTGAATTAATGAAGCAAAGACTTATCTTGGTGTAAGATAGGGTTAAAACCTAAAATCTTGTACAAGACACCTTAGGTTCGGTTTTAGGTTTTACTCCAAAGACTCTCCACACAAAGGCGAAAAATTCGGATTCTATATATAAGATTACAATTGCGACGGCGTCACCTTATGTTTAGTGGCGCCGTCGTGTCGCCACTCGTTAGGGTTTCGTCTTGGCCACGTTAACCTTGCGGCGTCACCTTATGTCCGTGACGCCGTCCTCTTGACTTCGGCGTCGTGCGGATCGCATCTAGGCCGTGCGAGTAGCGACGGCCTACTCTTTCACACTAGGCGCCGTCTCTTGAAAACACGAGTTTTGAGTTCGACCGTCACAACAATTCTCCGACGGCGTCGTACATAGAACAGGCGCGTCGCCTTCTACATTCGGTGATTGTGAGTGTCGATTTCGACTTTGGCCATTTTCTTCATATATTCGCGCCTTTTCGTCCAAATAAGTGCCATTCCGACATTTTGCCTTCACGAGACCTAAAAGTGAAAAGGAGCGATATTAAGCAATAACGGATACAAAGTGATCAAATAAGGACTTTTAAAACCTTATCGACCCTCAAAATGGTACCTTTTAAAAAATTGTACATTATTTGTTTGCTTATCAACCACTCTTAAAACTAGAACAATGTGCCATGAGCAGGCTCATACGCACAACAACCAAGAGAAACAAAAGACCTAAAGTGCAATAGAAAAGAAAATTAATGAAAAAACTAATCGCCACTAGATCATGACCAGTAAGATGGGATTACTCCTCAGTTGCTAGCTTCCAATTTGCCTTCATTCTATCCACTCGAGCACTTTTCTTGAATCTTATGGATGCAAGCTTTAATCTTACCGTGTCAATCACAACGCTTGTAACATGCTTCGGATTCCTTTCACCTTTTGTATGGATCCGATTGTTCCTCTCTTGCCACACAAAGTACGAACTTGCAGCCAAGACTAGCCGACTAACAATGGCCATAACATTATTACGAGACGACCTTGGTATCATCCAATCCATGATATCTTCCCAAACTGGCAAAATATTTGGAAGATCAGCCGCTTTAAGAACTAGCGTCCACACTTTAGTCGAATAAGAACACTCAAAAAACAAATGCTCATGCGTGTCGTGTTGAGATTTACATAACGGACATCGAAGGCTTTGTTAAATCAACATCCTTTCCCACGTCCCATTGTCGAAGTCTATCCTGAGTTTTGAGACGTTTTCGCATAACGAGCCATAAATGTATGGCGTGTCTTGGTATACCGTAAGTCGACCATACCATACGATACCAATCAATCTCCTCTCCGCGTTCCCGGATTGTGTTCCAAACTTCATATACAGAAAACTCAGTCAACACATCATCATGGTTTATCCATAATAGTATATCCTCATGCACATGATCAAGAACAGGAACATTAACTTGATTTAATATTGGGAAGAGATTATACCATGCGACAGGCCACAACCAAGCACCATTTGAAATAATGTTTACCACTTTATCTTGAAGAGAAAAGCCCGCATTAGTCACACGACGGTAAGTTAAGTGGTTCATCAGGGGACATTATTCATTCCAAATATCAAACCAAGTTGATACCTTGTCACCTTTACCCAATCTATAATGAAACTGATTTCTAACACGATTGCGTATTTGAAGAAGTTTTCGCCATCCCCAACTCACATTAGTCGTTAGACTTACGTCCCAAAAACTCCTATCTTTCAACTTGTAAGCATGGATCCACTTCACCCACAAAGACTCCTTGTTAGTTAACCGCTTGTATATGTGTGAAGTCATCAACGCGACATTGAAGTTTTCTAGACGACGAATGCCTAGACCTCCTTCAAACTTAGGAAGACATATATCCTCCCAAGCCACTTTAGCTTTGCCACGTTTCATTTCACCTTGACACCACAAGAAACCACACATAAGCCGCTCAATATCATGAATAATACCGGCCGGGAGACTAAATACGGATGCCCAATATACATGCATAGATGATAAGATCGACCGAACAAGTTGCAACCTCCCTACAAACGAAAGCCACTTGTTTTTCCAATCATCTATTCTTTTATTAACCCGTTCCACAAGAATTTTACAATCTTTATGTAGGAGACGAGACGATATGAGAGGCACTCCCTAGTATTTAATCGGTAAACACCCTTGTTCGAAAGGCATGAGATGAAGAATAGAAGTTTTAACCTGATGACTAGTGTTGCAAAAGAACACGGTGCTTTTTCGGGATGCTAGGAACCAAGCCCGACACAATCTTAAACTCATCCAAAGAATCCATAACCACTTTAGCCGAATGAACATCTCCATGAGCAAAAATTATTAAATCATCCGCAAAACAAATGTTAATAATTTTTTGTTTGCTACATTTATTATGATAAGTAAAATTATCTTCCTCTCGAACCCTCCGCTTCAAGATAAGAGTTAAGATCTCCATAACTAACGTGAAAAGATAGGGAGACATAGGATCCCCTTGACGGAGCCCACGTTTTCCTTTTAAAATAGCCATAAAGATTGCCGTTGACGTTAATGGAGAGCGATGTACTAGTAACACAAGCCATAATCCACTCAATCATGTAAGAGTGAAAACCAAAACCCAAAAGAATTTCTTTCAAGAATTTCCAACTTACAGTGTCATAGGCTTTCTGGATATCGATCTTGAATGCACATCTCGAAGGCCCTCGGTTCAAGTGGTAATTGTGCATTAACTCTTGAGTTAACAAGATGTTATCCGAAATGCTTCTACCCGGAATAAAAGCCGACTGATTATTGCTAACAACATCATCTAAACCATCCTTAATACGATTTGTAATGATCTTACTAATACATTTGTAAATAACATTACAACACGAAATAGGACGATAATCATTAATACGAGACGGTGTAGATATATTTGGCAACAAAGCAATGATAGTATGATTGATTTCCTTCAACATTTGGCTGTTCCTGAAAAAGTCTTTTATAGCTCTACAAACGTCACCTCCTACTACATCCCACGAATTTTTAAAGAAAACCGAAGTGAATCCATCAGGCCCCGGGGCTTTGTCATTCCCAATAGAAAGTATGGCTGATCGAATTTCAGAATCAGTAACATCACGAATCATTAGACCAGCACGGTAGGAGTTCAAACGTTTGGAGAACAACCCTTCATAATTTAAATTATTTGTATCACCTTCAACTCCTAGGAAGCCTGCATAATGATTCACAAAAACAGTAGGCACCAAGTTACCTTCGTACATATTGTTGTCATGCCCATAAACACAGTCGATACGACTCCGACTAACACTAGCTTTGACAGAACAATGAAAGTACGCCGAATTGGAATCCCCCACGTGAAGCCATTCAAGTTTTGCTTTTTGTTTCAAAAACCTTTCTTCATCAAGTAGAGCATTCGTATACGCTGTGAGGTAAGCATCTTCTTCCTCACGAAGCACACTAGAAGTTGGGTTTTTATCAAGCGCCTTTTGAACCTCGTCAAGTTCATGTCGTAAATTCTTAACCCTTTTATGAAGGTTACCTTGCGAGTGCATCAGCTTACGTATAGGTTTTTTCAGTAACCTTAACTTGTTTGCAAGCTTAAACATGTTATGGCCATGCACATTAACACTCCAGTTATCTTCCACCAACTTCATAAATTCATGTTTATATGCAAGAAAGTTGACACATTTGAACGGCTTAGGTTTATGTTTCGAAACCTTGTACACTTTCAAAACAGCAGGGGCGTGATCTGAGATTCGATACGGTGGAAAATTGCATGAGAACCAGGGTACACATTTGTGGAAAACTAAAAGGGGGGGTTGAATAGTTTTACCAATTTATAACTTCCTTTTAAATATTTAGATCGACTTATGTCAATCTATTTAGTTGTTTATGTTGGACGTTGATAGATAGATATATAAACGTGTAATGAAAGATAAAGAGTAAGAAGCACATCACCACGACACAAGTATTTATAGTGGTTCGCCACAAGGACACCTTCCTTGCCCTACTCCACTCCCGAGTCACCTACTCGAGAGTTCGTAAACACTACACCAACTCCTTATGGCGGAGAAGACTTCACAACGTCGCTTAACCTTTTTCCGGTACAAAGCTAAATACCGAGTTCCTTCACACCAAGGCGAACCACACCTAACACAACGTCGCCTACCCTTTATACGGCGGTAGGCTAACCACCGAGTTCTTTCACACTAAGGAGAACTAATCCTATCACAACGTCGCCTACCCTTTATTAGGTACTAGGCTAAGCACCTAGTTCCATTACTATGGAGGAACTACTACCCTTCACAACACAACACCTAATATCAAGGAGATCTACTCCTTGTTACAACATCATCAAGGATATCACCATCCTTAGAAATAAACAACTACTTATATGTATAACGATGCACCTCATCGATTATACGACCTAAGCATTCTTCCAAATGCGACTTGATTAGATTCATCGGCATCCTTCACTAATGCCTTTGACACAACGCTTGGCACCCTTCACTAATGCCTTCGTCTTGACACCTTTAGCATTCTTCACTAATGCTTTGACACGGATGATGAGCACCTTTCACTAATGCTTTCATCTTGACACTTTCGGCATTCTTCACTAATGCCTTCAACACAACATCTATGAAGAAAGGTAGAACTATCAACAAGAGAACCTTCGTTGTCTTGATGATGATGAAGCATGGCAACTCATGGACTTGAGCTTGCACGTCTTCAAGAAGTGGTGATCTTTCCTTTAAGAGGAACCTAGAAGATCACACAAAAACAAAAGACAAACTACATAGATCACTTGGATCTGAGGTTAGAGGGTTAGAATACTAAGGGGAAATATGTGTGTGAAGTGATAAATAGAAAGGAAGAAATGGCTCTTTATTTATAGAGAAAATTCTCTACTGTTTCCCCGGATCCCACGGATCCCTTCCACTTGGGATCCGGCTAGCACAAAGCCAGGGATACGTGGAACGCTCCTCTTTACCCATGGGTATTTTTGGTTATGGGTCATGGGTCATGGGTTATGGGTTGATCCATGGTTTTCTTTCAAGATACAATGAACTTGGTTAAGTGGTATATATAAAACCATGGGTTATGGGTCAATACCATTTGCTAGTTTTTACCCATTTAGTATATACTTGTTTTTACCCATTTTAGTATACTTAGTTTAAGTATATGCTAACCCAATATGTAAACACTAGTTGTTGTACATATGTATTTAAATCAAAAAATCACTTATACTTGTTTTAGTGTTTTATGTGAAAACGTAAGTGTGTTAGGAAACTATTAACTCAAACTATTTACATATTCTATTTGTTTCGTTAAAATGATTTTACGTTTGTTATCGACAAAACATTAGAAGATCGTAAAATATAAATAAACGTTTTAACGGCTTATTTGTATTAACAATCTCCCCTTTTGTTGATGACAAAACATAAAATTATTTTAAGGAAAAGCTAAAATTGTAGAAGTTTGAATTTGTAGTTTTACTTTCTTCTCCCTTTTGTCGAAACAAAAAGTGTTAAAAGAAACTAAAACAATTTTTATAAGAAAAGGTATGGAAAATGTAAAGAGAGCAAGTGACGGAATGGTACTCGTCTTAACTCCCCCTTGACGAGTCCATCCCTTTGAAAGGGCGTCAAGGACATGACGTAAAATAAACTAATTGTGTTTGCAATTAAGTTTGCAAATGGTTTCGTCTAAGTGACGAATGTGCTCCCCCTTGATGATTGCAATTTTGCAAAGGGATGTCGAGAAATGTAATCCTAATATTGCAAGTAATTTGCAATGTATTGTTTTGACACAAAGCTCCCCTAGCTTTAGGGTGTCAAAGGCTTCAAGTGTAGATTGAATAACTACAAAACAAATGTTAGAAAACAAGTACAATGCACAATTTCCTGCATATGTGATCCAAGTTAGTAGAAAAATAGTTTTCATCTCACGGATCCCACGGTTCCCTCCTAGTAGGGATCCGCCTAGGCAATTTTGAGGATCCGTATAGGCGATGATTAAATTCAAGAATGGTGATGTAACAAGTAATGTTAACATCAAAATGAGATATGTATTCAACCAACAAACATATACTCAATGCAATATGGCAAGTAAACTATCATTCAATAAAACATAAGAGATGATCAACAAATCTCTAAAAACTAAGAGAATGATTTAGCCATATTCTACTAATACTAATAAGTGACCAAAGCTTAAGAAGCAACAATGTGCTTGAGTCTAGGGATGAGTAGACTTGTTGATTTGGTCCAATCTTACAAGAAGATGATTAAACATGAAGTGCAACTCATTTCGTACTTCTTGAACAAGTCCTTGGGTGATTAGACAATTAGAGCAATTATTGTCTTGATTAGGAACAGGATGTTTCGAGGAGGTTCTACAAATGATGGTGGAGGTACATTGAGTAATTTAGGATGAGGTTCTACTAGGAATGAGAGTGGTGGTAATGGAAATTCCTCCATATGATCAAGTCCTTGGTGGTTCCTTGTTTCCAACGATGGAATAGTTGGTGATGTAGGTGGTTCCTATTTTAACGAGAAGGTTGATGAATGGGAAGTTCTCGGTGGTGAATGCTCTAATGAATAGAGAGAGGCTCGGTGAAGGACTCTAGTCCATGCTCTAGGGATGAAGGTTTAGACGTTTTGCTAGAACTAGGTATGTTTGGTTTAGAGCTCGATGATCCCTTTTCTAACCTAAGAGGTTTAATGCTAATTATTGCGGTTCTCTTGGCAATTGTTGATTGGGTTTGTTGAGGTGAGATTCTAGCACTATTATCTCTTACGGATGATGATTCGTGGATGGAAATCCTACCATTTGTGGGTTTAACCGGAGATGATTCGGTTGAGGAAATTTCGTATACAACACGAGCAAGTTTCTTGGGTGGTTCTTGGTTGGATGAGTTAGCACTAGGAGCTTTCCTCATGATGAAATGACTAAGTAAAAGGTTTCTAAATGCTGAGAATTATGTTGTGTTTGATGACTAAGGGATTCTAGCAAGATGACTTATAAAAGGGAAGGATTTAGCAAGTGCATTCAAGACTTAAGTCTCTAATATCCTATGGAATGTGATGATTAGCATGCACAAGAGTCAACTTCAGAGATTTAATTAGGATGAGGTGGAGTGTTCAAGTTAGCAAGATGAGCTTGAAATGATTGTTCGAGCAAGAGTTGACATAAATCATCATCCGGATCCTACGGTTCCCACCAATGGGGATCCGTCTAGGCTAATCCTAGGGATCCGGATCTCAAAGACTAGGAAAGGATAGTAGTGATGTTTGAAAGGTCTAAAGCCTATACCTTTTTGAGTGTTTCAGTTCTCCTAAGTGTCTTTAAATGGAAGGGTACTTAAATTTTCAAGGTCAATGAGTGATGTAGCTAATGATTGCCTTATATGGAAGAAATTGGAACTTTCGTGAGTACCAATGAATGAACAAAGATGACACTAAAATCTTGAGAGTGTCAAATGGAGCTAAATGATCCTAGTGATCAGATAGTGACTTAGGATAATGTCTTGGAGAAAATCCTAAAGGTTTTAAGGTGAACTAGAATTTGATCCATTTCGACCAATTTTGAGGTAAGGATGATTATGATCAATTTTGCCATAATCGAAAGATTTCTAAGTCTAGATGTGAAGGATCATGTGAGAAATAATGAGTGATCTAGAGAGCGTAAGAGTAATGAGTTTAGGTGAAACGATAGATCGAAAAGCACTTTGAGTGTGATCCTATGAGTGAGTGTGAAGCTTACTAAGCTTGAGTAGGACTTAAGAGATCCTAAGGTATTAAGTTCAGCTAGTGTGAAGTAGTCTAGGAACATGGTTTGAGGTGTAAAGGATTGAAACTCTACTTATTTGCCCGGATCCCACGGATCCTTCACTGAGGATCCGGCTAGTTACAAACTAGGATCCGCATCCGGGACGCTTTTACTTAACAAAGGAGCGTTTGTTCTAAGTATCGAAATTAGAAACTAATGATCTCTACAAGAAGCATACATGTATACAAGTAAAACATACCGAGTATCATGTAGAAATAGCACATAAGCAATTAAATGAGATCTAGCTCACAAGTAACACGAGGTTTATCAAACTTAACAAGCGCTATTTAAGAAGCTCAAAATAGATTACGATCTAGATTAGTAAATCGCTTTGTATTAACAATGGCGTGCGATTAGATGATGGTGTTCAAGACGATAGGGTTGTTTTGGCCAACGAAGCAATGAGCTATGTATAGTCATTATGGATGGTGATTAGCATACAATGAACTTCGTCCATGAAGTCATGTAGCTCTTCTCGATCAAAGCAAGATAATCGCTGATGAGGCAAGTGGTTGTGATTAATTAAAAGAAAAATCAATTTTACAACTTGGTTGATTAGTAATCCTAAGACAACGCAGTATTTCCATTGTAAACTTACTTTAGGGAAACATGGGAGTATAGATTTCCCAAGTGAGAGAATGAATATGAGACTATTACTAGCGGTGCTCAATTACGGCTAAACACGACCATTTTTACGGGTGATTCCACATACCCAACTTCTATCAAGGAAGCAATTCAACCGTTAGGTCAAATTGAGTTTCTAGTGCCATAAGTTCTCCAGTATTCATTCTCAAGTTAGGAAAATTTATATTCCTACAATGGCCTATCGAAGAGTAACAATGATGATACTTTGCTTCATTTAATATTATACTTGAGACAACTAAGGTGACGAAGGCGTCATGTTAAAAATAAGTTTAAAAGTTGTCCATACAAAAAAAATGGTTGGATGAGCTAGTTCAACATATGTTGTTGGAAAGCTTTGAGTTTGGAGTTTTGGATATGAACAATTATATTTGCGTTGCAAAATAATTTACTTGAGTATATCGGATGAAATAATCAAGTTGTCAATCCTACTATCAATCTTGGAGAGCGATCATGAAAAGGAAAATGGGAGAGTACATCATCAACACAAGTGTAGGTTATGATCCGATGTACATTCTTGTTGTTTTTAGAAAACGATACAAGAACAAAAGAAATCATATAAGCACATAAAACATTTATGTTGCACACATGACAAACTCAATCAAAAATCCATTTAGTGTGTTATATGTTTTAAACATTTTTCAACCTATATGACTTATCTAAGTATCTAAACTAACATTTTCGACACAACTAGATGTTAATCCCAAACACTCCTTCAAATAGCACATTGATTAGTAGAATATTACTAAATCGACAAACAAGAGAATGAATAGCAAGGTAAGGAAACCACATATGTTATTCAATCAAACAAGCACAAAAGCTATTTCAGATAAGCAAATAATCAAGTAATGCAAAGAAGACAATTTATCATTTAGCATAGCATACGAAAGTTCTTTTCATCACTTTGTGTTAAATATAAACATGTATACCAAGCTTGATTAGTTTCTTTTATATTTATAAATATGATCAAAACCTTAATTTCAATATAGGACACATTGTTATTCAAAAGCGAAAACATCCGTCTCCAATTAAATCAAAAGTTTGTGCAAAAGTTATGACCGAAAATGACTTTCTATTATAAATCAATGATTCTCAGATTATTGTTTTGAATCGGTTTATGAAATCATTTTAAATGAAAGTAGACTCAAATACCTTTAAAATGATAGGCGGCATGACTTCTAATGACTTACGTTTAAAAGTTATGAATTTTTGAAATTCGCATAAAATCGTCTTCTATACCACGGATCCCACGGATCCCTTGCTTGAGGATCCGTCCATGTAACCCGAGGATCCGCAGATCGATACGTAATTACAAAATGTACGTTTTGACCCGATTTAAAAGGTTTAGTCTTTGTAGACTTTTAGTGAAGTTATATTACCCATTTTACCTTTATTCAAGCTTGATTAACAAGATATCTAACAACAAAACTTCAAAGAAAAAAATCACTAAAACACTTTTCATATTATGCTTATTATAAGATAAAAGCATATATCACCATTTTGTCCACAAGCAATTTAGCACGTTTTGACAAAAATTGTAACTAAGAAAACATACCTTTGCTATATCCCTTTTATGGTTTTAGAAACCATAGACGCGAAATACTTCATGAACTTCTAAGATACCCCAATCCTTTGCTATATTCCTTTTTATGGTTTTAGAAACCATAGACGCGAAATACTTCATGATCTTCTAAGATACCCAAATCCTAGTATGAAGACTTCTCAAAGGAAAATGTTAGAATGATCTATCACTATCCAACATATGATGATTTCTAAAACATGACTTTTGTTTTAAGAAATTCCCTCTTTGTAGTTTTCAAACATACACGGATCGTATCAAGTTTTCAAAGTACAATATACAAAAAAACTTGGTAACTAAGCTCGATGCCAATTGTGGAAAACTAGAAGGGGTTGAATAGTTTTACCAATTTATAACTTCCTTTTAAATATTTAGATCGACTTATGTCAATCTATTTAGTTGTTTATGTTGGACGTTGATAGATAGATATATAAACGTGTAATGAAAGATAAAGAGTAAGAAACACATCACCACGACACAAGTATTTATAGTGGTTCGCCACAAGGACACCTTCCTTGCCCTACTCCACCCCCGAGTCACCTACTCGAGAGTTCAGAACACTACACCAACTCCTTATGGCGGAGAAGACTTCACAACGTCGCTTAACCTTTTTCCGGTACAAAGCTAAATACCGAGTTCCTTCACACCAAGGCGAACCACACCTAACACAACGTTGCCTACCCTTTATACGGCGGTAGGCTAACCACCGAGTTCTTTCACACCAAGGAGAACTAATCCTATCACAACGTCGCCTACCCTTTATTAGGTACTAGGCTAAGCACCTAGTTCCATTACTATGGAGGAACTACTACCCTTCACAACACAACACCTAATATCAAGGAGATCTACTCCTTGTTACAACATCATCAAGGATATCACCATCCTTGGAAATAAACAACTACTTATATGTATAACGATGCACCTCATCGATTATACGACCTAAGCATTCTTCCAAATGCGACTTGATTAGATTCATCGGCATCCTTCACTAATGCCTTTGACACAATGCTTGGCACCCTTCACTAATGCCTTCGTCTTGACACCTTTAGCATTCTTCACTAATGCTTTGACACGGATGATGAGCACCTTTCACTAATGCTTTCATCTTGACACTTTCGGCATTCTTCACTAATGCCTTCAACCCAACATCTATGAAGAAAGGTAGAACTATCAACAAGAGAACCTTCGTTGTCTTGATGATGACGAAGCATGGCAACTCATGGACTTGAGCTTGCACGTCTTCAAGAAGTGGTGATCTTTCCTTTAAGAGGAACCTAGAAGATCACACAAAAACAAAAGACAAACTACATAGATCACTTGGATCTGAGGTTAGAGGGTTAGAATACTAAGGGGAAATATGTGTTTGAAGTGATAAATAGAAAGGAAGAAATGGCTCTCTATTTATAGAGAAAATTCTCATCTGCTTTCCCGGATCCCACGGATCCTTCCACTGGGATCCGGCTAGCACAAAGCCGTGGATCCGTGGAACGCCTCCTCTTTGCCCATGGGTATTTTTGGTTATGGGTCATGGGTTATGGGTTGATCCATGGTTTTCTTTCTAGATACAATGAACTTGGTTAAGTGGTATATATAAAAACCATGGGTTATGGGTCAATACCATTTGCTAGTTTTTACCCATTTAGTATATACTTGTTTTTACCCATTTTAGTATACTTAGTTTAAGTATATGCTAACCCAATATGTAAACACTAGTTGTTGTACATATGTATTTAAATCAAAAAATCATTTATACTTGTTTTAGTGTTTTATGTGAAAACGTAAGTGTGTTAGGAAACTATTAACTCAAACTATTTACGTATTCTATTTGTTTCGTTAAAATGATTTTACGTTTGTTATCGACAAAACATTAGAAGATCGTAAAATATAAATAAACGTTTTAACGGCTTATTTGTATTAACAACATTAGTAAATTCGAGATTACACATTACCCGATCAATCTTTTTCAAAATTCCCAACTCACCTTTAGGTTTCTGATTCCACGTAAAATGCAACCCTGAACTATTCACATCTATGACTTCAATATTATTCACGCATTCGTTAAACTCTCGCATAGATATGTTAATATCTTTTGAGCCAAGGTATGTGTCTTCAAGGAAGAGTGAAGCATTAAAATCTCCCAATATGACCCATGGCCTGCCACGAACAAAATGTTTGTGGATATCAAGAGTTTGCCAAAGCTCCCTACGAGTTGCATAAGAGTTTGATGCATACAAAAAAGTGCAAAACAAAACTTTCTGATCCGTTTTCAAAAAAACTTGAGTATGAATTGCTTGGCTTGTACAAGACAACACCATAACATCTACACGCTCATCATTCCATCCTAAAATTATGTGAGAGCCTTTAGTACAAAAATTCCCATTCGAAACCCATTTCCACTTCACACACAACTTAGAGCAGACTTCATCTAGCTTCCCAATGTCAACATGAGATTCTAAGATCGCGCAAACATTCAAACAGTTCTCATTTATGAAATTACGAACCTCATTTTGTTTCGGGGTACGGTTCAGACCCCGTATATTCCATGAGGAAATGCTATACATTATGACCGATTTTATTGGGAGTGCTTGCCCCCTTTTTGGTCGCTTGATTACCCACCACAGATTCCTCATATTCATCATACACATTTACCACATCATCATCATCCAGGTCTTCAGGAACTTCAATCGTGCTTTCCTTTATAGGATTTTCCTCAGAATGCCCCGTTCCACTCGTTCCTTCTTGCACCAAGCTTTCAAACGCGTTTGATAACTCAACAGGTTGCTTCACATTTCTCATACCAGCTTGTTTGGACACTGGTCTATATACCAAATTAGACTTTGGTCGAAACTCAAAATTCCTATCAGTTTTTTTCTTTCCTTTGTTACGCGTTTTGACAGTTTGAAACCCATCATCATGAGCATCTAAATTATTTTTAGGCACCTCTTTGACAATATGAGGACATTGTTCCTTCGAGTGACCAAAGATTTTGCAAGTAGAGCAATGTGGGGGTTTCCATTTATACTCAATATTTACTTTTTTCACATGTATACTCATCACCCTCCAGCGTGGGCACAGCCACAGTCACTGATTCTTTAAGATCATTTTCAGCTTGTATTTCAATCATTGGTCTTGCGTAACTACTCCTGCCCCACGAATCGTTACACATAGTACTAGTGTATGAGTCGAGCATTTGAGGATTCCCAACCTTTGTTGCAATGACACTCAACCCGTCGGCTGTGAAAGCGGCCATCGACACATCGTGCATCTTCACCCACACATGTACACTCTTATGATTTTCCTTAGTAAGACTTGCCGTTGGAGACCATTTATTCAAAATAATAGGTACGGTTCGTATCATCCACATACCATTCTCTAG
This sequence comes from Chrysanthemum lavandulifolium, assembly GCA_022545495.1. Lineage (NCBI taxonomy): Eukaryota > Viridiplantae > Streptophyta > Magnoliopsida > Asterales > Asteraceae > Chrysanthemum > Chrysanthemum lavandulifolium. Next base: position 162,979,777 of record CM040242.1, read on the forward strand.
AACATCATCCATCCCCTTTTTAGTTGCAAACTTAAAAAAGAAAAACCCCTTTGCATTCATCATTATTTTTTGAATCCTATATTTACCCCATGCATTATAAACGTAGTTTTCGACTACTGGTAATGCTATCCTCTTACCTATGAAGTATCCATATATTGTGTTACTAAGACGGTCATTAACTTCCATCACTGACGATACAGGTATCATAGCTTCGAAATCACCCTTGCTTGAACTGGTAGCTTCAAGTTTTCAAATTAACTTTGGGTTGCACTTTCTCGATGTGACAACATTAGCAAAGGAGACACGTTTACCTTCCTCATCGACCTTGAGGACTCTTGAACCATATGGAGCATATCAAGATAGTGGCATCTTCCTTATCAACCCTTGATGACTCTTGAACCATATGGAGCAAATCGGAATCAGATACCTTTTTGAGCATCCAGATTCTTTATCTTATCACTAATTCTAGACAATAGCGAACTTATATCCCCTCTCCGAACTCTCCTCCATCAACACACAAATTGGTAAAAAATTAAAAAAACACGAAGAGCAAAACCTAATCTTCAGTAATAACACCTAATCGAAGAATTAGGTGCTTGAGCAATGAATGCACTTAAATCGTGAAAGAAAAACGATAATTGAATTAATTGAATAGTCAATTAAAGAAAAGCCCTAACCAACCTGTATTTAATCATGTTGAATGGTGGTCGGAATAGCAAATTAGGAGCTGTGGTGATGTTCTCTTTCCATTGACTCTTGGGGGAAAAGGTCAAAGGAGAAAGTTATTTTTCAATTTTAAGTAGAAAGTAGAAGTATCTTTTTGTAGAATTTGAACTACTTTTGGAGCATCTGGTAAATCTTTATATGCTGAATAATTTTACTTTCTTTTTCTTATCAAAAGAGAATCCCACTCAAGTACCATTTGAAATATATTTCAAAAGTCAATTATGTAATGGTGAAAAATCTCCGATTCCTCATTGGGGATCCATGTTCCCCATCAGAGACGGGGATGGAGACATATAATTGTGACCCCCGACAGAATGAGGACAGAGATAGAGATAGCTATTTAACTTCGGAGATGAGAATGGTATTAACCATTCCTCCCATATTCGGTCCCATTGCCATCTCTATGAGCGGTGACTCCTAGTTATTCTTCTAAAATCTCTTCCCCTAGACCATTAAATTCTTAAGAAGGATGCATGTAACCACGTGAAGAGAAAACTTTATATTATTTTAATATTAATATTTTTATGAAGTATATTTTAATACTACTATGTTTAGTTATGATTGTATTATATCAAACAGCATTCCATTGCCATGAGGACTATTTTTTAGTAGAAGAATAAAAAACCGCAACGGCAAATTTTACAAATCTGGCACTAATTTGTGCTTATGTGCAATCCGACCTATACAACAAAGGATGAATACGTAAGTTACTCGTATAAAAAAGTCTTCAAACCAGTTCTGTATACATTAGGTTAGATTGACAAATACTTCTGTCAAATAATAAATACAATTAGAGTATCTATTATGATAAACTTTTTAAAAAATTTATAAGATTATTATCTTATAAAATATTATTAATTTAAAATTTTTTCATACTATAAATTTATTTCCACTACTATGGATAAAGTTTTAAATAGGTTTATAAAAATGTCAACTCGTTCAATGCATTAATTTATAAACATTTTTAAAATATTAGACTTTTTCATGCTACATAAACTTGAAATGATTTCTCATTAAGACACACAAATTTTTGAATCTCTTTATAATTTTTTGAGCATATTTCCTAACGGATGCTCTAAGTATTTTGTTTTGTCACATATACGGGTAATAAGTTTTTATTTTCAAATTCTATCAATGGAAACACTTAATTTTTATTTTTTTCTAATATTGTGTGTCAAGTTAACAATAAACATTTATTATAAGACGAAAGAAGCACGATCATATCAAGTTATTGTGGGAAACGGTGTACACTTTTATAAATAAAATCAGATTACAATGACAGTAAATAAATTAACAGAAATAAAAAACATTAAATTAAATAACAGACAGAATGGGGTAGAAGCAGAAGACAGACTCTATAATAATATATAAACGAAAGCAGTAAAGGTCGTGAACGAGGCTCGTGTTTAACACTATTCCCTTAAAACAGATTCGCCGTCTATTTCCCAGGGTACAACGTTCAATACTGTTGCACAGTCGGACCTGACAAACTTGCCTGAAAATTCGCTGAAAAACTGTGCGTTTCTGATCGAGAAGGTTGCTAGAAAGTTGCTGCAGTGGAGTTACGTTTTTCCTGTGTCTTTCAACTGAATGTGCAAACGTTTATTATATAGCCAATACCTAACTTGGTCTCCAAGATAAATATCACCTTAAAATAAAAGGATTCTTCAAATCTGTTATTCGTATAAACACGATTTGATATCTTTTATTTATATAAACTGATTCTGTATAACTTGTTCCGAAAGTTTAAATCAGTTCTAAAATAAACGAATTACAAAATCTGGAAACTTATTAAAATTGGAAACGAAATCTGCAGCAAAAAGATTCGCACGCATGCGAGGTTTCTGAGTGCATTCGTGTCCATGGTCGCGGGCTCGCATGAGTTCGAAGCTTGAACCCATTTTGGCCCGTAAACTCGAATCGCACCCCTCACACAAGACGTAGGTGTTGGAGTAAAACCAAAAAATCAATTTGAAGGTTCATATCAAGATTTCTATATAAACAAGGTTTCACTTCTTGTTTTGGGCGATGTGGGATACTCCCACTTTTCCATATTTTGTGTTTCACGTGTCCCACTTTGAGACACGATATCTCATTCATATTAACTCCATTTTGGACACGCTTTAGCTCGTTGCGAAGCTCTCGTCAAGGAGAACGCAAAGCTACCAAGAAATATAAATATATATAACATATACATATATTAAATAGTGTCCAAACATTTGCAAAAGTCACTTTGCAAAACTATTTTCCAACAATCCCCCACATGAATGGAAATCGGTCGAAAACACACGAAAGTTTCGGTAAAATTTCTGCGGTTAAGTCTTGCATAGGATAGGTAGGTGTAACCCTTTGAACCTTCCCTTGTGAGATGCACTTAGTCTCCTAGATCTGAGTAGACGCGATGTCCTTGAACTCATCATCCATTTACGTAGACGACATTACACTTCACACAAGACTCTCCCTGACAATGTCAAGTCCTCATAGTCGTGTTCGTTATGGTCATGAACACTAGCCTGGTTCTGCAAGAGCTCTTAGGAATTGCGCCCCACATTTCCCTTGAAGCGACCCCACTTCTCTCTCACATAGGTGATTTCATCTTGAATCATTAAAACATATGTTTTGTGATTTCATCTTGAATCATTATGCTTTATGATTTCATCCCGAATCCTTAAAGCCATATGTTTAACCTCTCAACAAGTCACATTTGTTATAGGAATGGACTAGGAAAGTTACAATATTTAGTAACTCCCCACATTGACGTGACTTCCCCACATTTCTATGATTAGGTTGTCTATTGAACCCGGATCTTGGGATCTCCGCTTAATCGGGTTAGGTTTTCCTTCATAGAAACTCATTCCTTCAAGGGCTTTAGTCTCATTCCTCTAGACAACTTACTTACTAACTCTCCGCTTAAGCCTTTCGTAGCGGATCCGCGATGTTATCCTTTGACTTCACATAGTCAATTGAGATAACTCTGTTGAGAGTAGTTGTCGATCGAATTATGTCGATGATACGACGGATATGTCTGGACTTTCCATTATACATTATGCTATGAGCTCGCCAATTGCCGATTGACTATCACAATGTATACTAATGGCGTTACGGTTTAGGCCACCTTGGTATGTCCTCTACGAATTGACGTAGCCATTCCGCCTCTTGTCCGCATTTATCTAGCGCGATAAAGTCCGATTCCATCGTGGACTTAGCTATAACGCTTTTCTTGGAAGACTTCAAGATATAGCGCCCTCCTAGTGTAAACACATATCCACTAGTCGATCTTGAATCCTTTATGTCGATATCCAATTTGCATCATTGTATCCTTCGATAACAATGGATATCGATCATAATGCGATCCATAATCGCGATCGTATCTCAAATAGTGAAGTACCTAGTCATAGCGCCCAATGTGCATAGCTTGGGTTACTAGTATACCTACTTAGCTCGCTAACGACATATGCTAAGTCGGTCTGCACCGTCATTAAGTACATTAACATGCCAATAATTCTTGAATACTCTAATTGGGCAACACCTAAGCCTCTATATTTAGATAGATGCTTCTTGGTATCAATTGGAGTTCTAGCTAGGCCGGAATCCCCGCATTATGAGTATTAAGAATTTTGTCCACATAATGTGCTTGACTTAACACAAGTCCATTACGAGTTCGTATGATCTTTATTCCAAGGATCACATCACCAAACCCATATCCTTCATGTCAAACTTTGATTTTAACATGTCTTTAGTAGATTTGATCATCTTATCGTTACTGCCAACGATAAGCATATCATCAACATATAAACACAAGATTACATATCCACTATTTGTGTCTTTGATATAAACACACTTGTCGCATTCATTAATTTTGAATCCACTCTCTAGCATGGCGTGGTCAAATTTTTTGATGCCATTGTTTGGGAGCTTGCTTTAAGCCATATAATGACTTAACAAGCCTACAAACTTTGTTCTCTTGTCCAGGAGCCATGAAACCCTCAGGTTGGTTCATGTAGATTTCTTCTTCTAAATCTCCATTTAGAAATGCCGTTTTCACATCCATTTGGTGAACTTCCAAATTTCTTAAAGCGGCAATAGCAAGTATCATCCTAATCGAGGTTATTCGCGTAACAAGCGAATATGTATCAAAGTAATCAAGACCTTCTCGTTGTCAAATCCTTTGATTACTAATCTTGCTTTATACTTGTCAATGGTGCCATCGGCTTTCATCTTCTTCTTGAAGATCCATTTATAGCCTAGTGGTTTACAACCGGAGGTAAATCCACGAGCTCCCAAGTATGGTTTTGTAAAATAGAATCTATTTCACTTTTAATGGCTTCTTTCCATTGAGGCCCTTCGAGGAAGTAACCGCTTCTCGGTATGAAGTAGGTTCGTTTTCAACCATAAAAGAAACAAAATCGGGTCCAAACGATTTCTGGTTCTTGCCTTTTTGCTCCTTCTAGGTTCATCCTCTTCTTCCTCGGTTGATCTTGTCTCTCATCTTGGAGATCATTATCATCTCGTTGTCTCTTATCTTGGACAACTTCTTCATCTATTCTAGATGAACTTCCGCTTCCTTCGTTAAACAAGGAAATATAGTTTCAAAGAATGAAGCATTCCTTGATTCCATTAATGTACCCTTTTGTATATCCGGATTTTTGAATCATGTACAATGAAGCGATAAGCACTGCTATTCTTAGCATATCCGATGAATATACAATTCTGATTTAGGTGCAATCTTTTGGGCCTTTGAGTCGGTATAGCTACCTTTGCTAGACACCCTCACACTCGTAAGTCTTGATATGATGGCTTTCTTCCATCCATAATTCATAAGGGTCTCTTCTTTTCCTCACGAGGTATCTTATTTAAAAGATAAGTAGCCGTTAAATGGCTTCCCCACATGTCCCGGCTTAGACCGAACTTATCAACATGGCATTAACCATTTCTTTCAAGGTACGGTTCTTCCTTTCGGCAATACCGTTATGTCGAGGTGAATAGGAGCGGTGAACTTGTGTCTAATTCCATGTTTTGCACATATGTCGACAAATGGAGACACATATTCACCTCCTCTATCACTTCGGACCACCTTGATTTTCTTACTAAGTTGATTCTCAACTTCGCTTTTGTATAGAACAAACTTGTCTATAGCTTCATCTTTACTTTTCGAGAAGTAAACATAGTAATACTTTGTACAATCATCAATAAACGTGATAAAGTACTTATTGCCACCTTTTGTGGGTAGTGATTTCAAATCACATATGTCAGTGTGTATCATATCAAGTGGTTCGGTTTTTCGTTCAACCGATTTGAAAGATGCTCTTGTAAGTTTGGCTTCAACACAAGTTTCACATTTATAGTTTGAGTCAATATGGATATTAGGTATGCAATTAAATTTAATCAAACGACGCATTGAATTAAAATTTACATGTCCAAGACCGCCATGCCACATATTAGAAGACTCAATCAAGTAAGCAGAAGAATTCATTTTATTGATAGCATTCTTAACAAGCATTACATTGAGTTTAAACATACCATTCAGGGCATATCCCCTACCAACATACACTTGATTCTTAGAAAGAACAAACTTATCGACTCAAAAACAAGACGAAAACCAAACTTGTTCAATGACCAACCGAACACAAGATTCCTGCGAATCTACGGAACATACAAGACATTAGTCAACTTGAGCTCTTTCTGGATGTCATCTTCAAGATTACATCTCCTTCGCCTTGATTTCAAAGATTGCGAGTTGCCCATGTACGCCTTCTCTCCACTATCAACCGCTCTGAAAGAGTGAAACATACTCTTATCGGACACACACGACGGTAGCCCCAAGATCCACCCACCATTCCATGTTGTTGGAACCTACCAGTTAACCCGAGATCATGGCAATGACATCGACACCATAGCAATCATGTCCACATCTTCATTCACCACATTAGCTCGGCGTGGAGTCACCCGCTTGACATCTTACATGATTAGCAAGACGGTGACTGGTTGGTCACAATTGAAACACACCCTTGGAACTTTTGTTTCACAATTGCGACTTTAGGAGCAAGGTAATCGACTTCCTTTGCCCTTCTTGTCATTCTTTCCTTTTCCTTTGCCTTTAGCTTTGACATTGGACTTTGAAGATGACGAAACATGCTCAACCATATTTGCCTTTGCGAGAATCGGTATACGTGTTTTTCGAGCGACTTGTTGTCTGTTCAATACGAAGACGAACAACCAAGTCTTCAACACTCATCTCCTTTCACTTATGCTTGGTAGTTCTTGAATTCTACCCGACTGAGGTAACTTTTCAATAATAGCGAAGAACTTGAAAAGTTTCACTCAAAGTCATTCCTCAAAGATGAATGTCGTAGCAAAACCTGCGATCTTGAACCCGACTCATCACATTCTTTGAATCATCCATCTTGTAATCCAAAAGCGAGCTACCATGAACTTCTTTGTACCAACATCCTCGCTTTGTACTTGCGTTCCAATGACTCCCATAATTCTTTGGCGCCTTGGTCTTGCGAGACACGTTGTACAAAGAATCAACCAAACCATTCGTAACATAGTTGTGACACAAAAATCAATGTTTCCATGCTTCCAAGGCTTGAATGACTGTTGATTGAGGATTGACCTTCGCATGAGGTTCCACGTTAGGTGGGTTCTCTTTAAGAACCGTGCAAGGTTAAAGTAGTGAGATAAAAGAACATCTTTTGTTGCCACCTCTTGAAATTCGTCCATTGAATTTCTCGGTTTCTCGAAGATGATTAGCAAGTGTTAGTAATCGCGCACCATCACGCTCACGTAAGTAGTCACGGGAGGGTAGTGGTGTTTGTCATCCTGAAAATCAAACACAAACAGTTAAACAAACTGTTTTAAATGGTATCTACTTGTACCGGATCTGATTCAACAAAACTCTAGCTTGGTTTTAATGGATCGAGTAAATCAGTTTAATAGAAACTCTATCTTGGTTTCGTTAAAACTGATAATAAAACTGCTTAAAAAAAACGTTATAGATCTGTTAATCCAAATCTGTATGTTAAAAATTGTTTAATAGAAACTGATATCCAAAGAAACTCAACAAGGTTTCGACAGAAACAGTTATAAAAGTCTGTTAATAATTAATCCGATTTTTAACAAAGTGTAATAAATTCGGTTAAACCGAATCTGTTTTAAGACTGTGGGAAACGGTGTACACTTTTATAAATAAAATCAGATTACAATGACAGTAAATAAATTAACAGAAATAAAAAACAGTAAATTAAATAACAGACAGAATGGGGTAGAAGCGAATACTGACTCTATAATAATATATAAACGAAAGCGGTAAAGGTCGTGAACGAGGCTCGTGTTTAACACGATTCCCTTAAAACAGATTCGCCGTCTGCTTCCCGTGGTACAACGTTCAATCTTGCTGCGCCGGGACGACAAACTTGCTCGAAAATTATTTGAAAAAGCGTGCGTTTCGATCGAGAAGGTTCTTTGGAAAGTTGTTTGCGGTGGAGTTACGTTTTTCCTGTGTCTTTCAACTGAATGAGCAAACGTTAAATATCACCTTAAAATAAAAGGATTCTTCAAATCTGTTATTCGTATAAACACGATTTGATATCTTTTGTTTATATAAACTGATTATGTATAACTTGTTCCGAAAGTTTAAATCAGTTCTAAAATAAACGAATTACAAAATCTGGAAACTTATTAAAATTGGAAACGAAATCTGCGAAGAAAAGATTCGCGACGCACGCGAGGTTTGAACTGCGATTCGTCTTGTTCGCGTGAGTTCAAAACGAACCCATTTTACCGTAAATCATGAAATCTTTTAACAAAAACTAATACTAAAAGTCAAATATTCGATTTCATTTTGTTTTCATATTATCGATGATTATATTGTTGCTTTATGTCCAAGTACTCAAAATGTCATTCTATTTTTTACGTTTATTTATCGTTTTGTTCATATATTCATTGCGTTCAAATTTTAACCCCAAGTTATAATATCCATGACATATGAAGAACTTTTTAGTCGTTTACATGCGTGTGTTAATGAGAGGGTATTAAGATAGAATTGTGATTTAGATGGGATTGGTTGCATGCGAATATGCGTTAGAGGACTTACTGTGAAAATCAATAATTTATTAACATGTAAAACTGATGGATTAAAGAATGAAATCGTAGATAATCCAACATGATCACTCTATTTATTATAAGTGTCTGGCTAAAACGAAATTCTACGAACTCACCAGTCTATCAGTCGTAACACAAAACTCGACACAATTATCATCTCTAGTATTATTTTTTAATAGTAACTATGGTTTTTGACATTTTAGCTGAGTAATACACAAGATTTGAGCAAACCACAACACAAACTTGAGCCATGTAAAACCCTGATCTTTTATAGAAATGTTGGCGTGACCATTTCAAAGTTGTTTGCACTTAACAAAAATTAAACTTGATACTTCTCACATCTTCCTAATAAGACTACAGTAATAAACAATCAATGACACGTATTTATCCTCATTGGCACAGCCAAGACGCATGAGTCCCTAAAACACTCACTCAGAATGATGCGCCTTGATCTATTTTTTTTGTGTGCAAAACTCGGTCACTCATTTGGCCAACATCTTTTTTGTTTTATTTTAATGTGGGTGAGTATACTGTGAGGTATATTTGTGTTTAAGTATGGTATGTTTTGATGGTGATGCTGGTGTTGGTCGTCTTATTACACTATGCTGGTAGTGATGTTGGTGGTGTTGAAAAACTTATGTGACACTTAGTTAGTAATGGTGATTGCGGTCATTGCTACACCCAGCCTAACAATCACAAGTCTTTTACTTCTAAGTCCAACTTTAAGGCTAATGGTAATAAGTAGTCACCCAACCAATTTTATCACCGCTACTTCATCTTCACGTCATTTTCTCTCTCTACAAAAAACTTAGTATAATAACACAATCAATTTCACCACTCGAAATATACCCCACTTATATATAAATATATCTCACGTAAACAAATTAAACAACTCACATTTGGCCCACACACGATTCCTCCACGGCTTGGTGTTAGGGACGACCAAGTCCTCCATTTTTCCTCCAAGACGCGTGCTGTGTGGGTGTGTGTAACAACAAAGACGCGTGGCAATATGCTTGAAGACGCGTCTTCGATGCCTTATTACCACCTGTCTAAGAAAGTTAATTGTGCAAAAAACATCATGTTAGAAAGTGAATGGACCAATAAGAAACATAAACTAATCCATGTTTCACAAGTATTAAAACAACAGATCATTGACCCACTTCGATTAAATCCCCAACACAGCATCTCCATCTACATCATGTCTTCTGCTTAACACACCTTCAAAAACTGAAAGATCAAATATTGCAACATGGGTATTGTAGATTATGTAAAATCAATCGACTTTGAACAAGAATCTTTCCCTACTTATGAAGATTTCGTCATTCTTCCCATGTTTGCTGTCTTTTTCCCAACTGTTAGATTCTTTCTGGACAGATTCATTTTTGAGGTATTTTTTTATTTATTTATAAGATTGTATGCTTAAATCCAATAAAGTTTATGTGTTTTCATTGAATCTTTAGTGGGCTAATTTGGAATTGATGTATTAAGTTAGTCAGTCAAATTTATATTATTGGTTTTTAATTAAAGAGTGTGAAAAAGGTGCTTTATTATGCCTGCATTAGTAATTTATTAGATATATATGTTTTTCGCTAAATGTTAGAGCTTGAGGAATTTAGTAGTACTTGGATCGGGTGTGTTGTATTTGATAATGATTAGTATGGATATGAATGTTGATAGGTGTAATGTCATAGGAGTGTTTTATGATATTATAGGATAGGATGGTAAGTGGTTTATGATTAGACATAATGATTTGATGTCAAATGATTTGAAGGTTGTGTATAAGACGATAATTGTTATGAATGACGGGAGAGTAGTGTTTATATCTTTGTTGAATGATATTTATGACTGTTTGTAAGTGATAAGCTCATTAGTCGGAGTTTAGTTGTGACAAATCACAAATGTTGTTGAGAGTTCATTTGTGGAGTTTGTAGAAAGTTCATCGTAAAACCTTAATTTTGTTGTTCTGAGTAGCTTATGATGTGCTAGTGAACAAGAAAGTTGGAGTTCTATTTCGGAATCAGATTCAGCAAATTTCAAAGTAAATATTTTAAGAAAGTTTGTACTTCATCATGTGGTCCCTTTAGAAAGTGTTCCTTTGAAGAAACATATCAATAGCCAAGAACTTTCGGTGATGTCCCTTATATAAGTCATATGAGAAATGTTATAGAAACATAGCAATCAATTCCGGATTTCCGGAACTTGTGCATGCTTTGGTACCATATTTAAAGTTTTTTACTATGGTAAATCTTGTTTAGGGCTTGAGATCTTGAGGAATCTATTACTTGGATAGGGTATGTTTGATTTAGATTTATATGGATATAAATTTTGATAGGTGTGACGTGATAGTAGTATACTAGTATGAAACAGTTGAGGTTGCTTTATGATTGTTTAGATAGTACAGTTGCTTGATAATAGTGAATAAAATTTGATAAGCTCATTGAGCAATTTAACTGTGACATTGTTTTCCGTAAGTTCATTTACAGTAATTTCGTTTCTGACAGTTTGTAGAAAGTTCATACGAAAACTTAATTGTTGTTCCAAGTAGCTTAGGCTAGACGCAGTGGGGTTAGAAAAGTCGGTCGGGCACCCCAAAAAAAATACGACGACCGATATATAGTTCGGTCATCCCCACTGTGGGGAAAAGGTGAATATCGGTTGAGGGATACCATTTTGGAGAGATCGGTCAATATTTGGAGAGATCGGTCAATATTTCGACCGATTTTGCATGCAACAAAAATCCAAAAATTGTTATTACCGTTTGATTAAAAAAAAAAAAAAAAACCTCGGTCATCGACTGTGGCAACTTGGTGACCCAGGTCACGACTGTGTCTAGCCTTATGTTGTGATAATAAACAAGAAAGTAGTAGTACTTTTTTGCAGTCAGAAAGTTTGTACATCATCATGTGGTCCCTTTGATGAACATTGCTTTGATGAAATCTATAGTCAATAACTTACAGTGATGCCTTTGAACAAGTCAAAATAGGAATGCTATAGCGACATAAAATCAGTGCATTTATGTTTGATGTGCTCAACGCCTCAACCTTATGGGTACTTCTCAAACTCGCGCATGCTTTGGTATTATATTTAAACCTATAAAAAAGTGCTTTTTCTACTTTGGTAGGTAGTCTCATTTATGAAACAAATGAGGCTGATTTATGATACTGATTTAAATGACGCAATGATTTTAGTGTTGAATGATATAATGATTTGATTCTGAAAGAAGGCCAATTATTTAATAGTTTGTCTGAGTGGACAGTCCAAATGGCAGTGATGACCATTTAACCTTCAGTTTCTGTATGATATAATATTGGTTTATATTAGAAATTCAGTTAAGCTCACCTGTAGTAGTTTCAGTTTGAGTCAGTTTGTCGAAATATCATCTGTAAATTTCAATTAGTGTTAAAAGTAGCTTATGCAGTGCTGGTAAACTAGAAAATTGGAGGACAATCTTGCAGCCAGAGTCGTGTGTTATTTTATGTAAATTTGGGCTTCTATCAGTTATTAGGACCTAAACTGTTGTACAGAGAATGAAACTTAGCTTGGATATAGACAAATGCTGTTAGGACCAAAATATTGAGGCATGTCTCATCAACAAATATGTTAGTAATTTTGTGAATTTAGCTACCCGTCAATTGAGAATTTAGTTATGCTTCTTCATAAATTTCAAAAAATTCGTGGGTCCCTTTGAAGAACATTACTGTATGAAAATGTATCAATTATAAGAACTTACATTGATTTTCTTGAGTAAACGTCGCAATAGGCATCTGTCAGAGATCTAAAAGCCAATTCAGTAATGTTTAACGGGTTAAAACATGGGTACTATCCAGTCTTGGGCATGCTTTTTTACCAGATTTGACGGAGAAAATGTGCTTTTATTACGTTAATGATTTTGATAAAGAAAAATGATTGTTGGACCTACTAATCATGCCTACAAATAAACCTAATGATTTGATTGGTTGATTTAAAAAATTGATTGGTGGGAATTTAGAGAGAAAGTACTTAATGCAATTGTACAAGTGATTTATGCATTATATCATTTGAATATTTAGGAATATCAGTACTAATGATTAATCAACATAATGATGTGTTTATAATCAAAGTTACGTGTTGCAGCGTGTAGGTAGGTGGTTAATATTTGACAAGGGGCAGCAGAATATTAGTGTTGAGACAGATGACAGGAATAAGAGGATACGCAAATTTAAAGAATCAGCTTGGAAATGCGTTTATTACCTTTCAGCAGAAATCCTAGCCCTGGCTGTAACTTATAATGAACCGTGGTTTACTAACACAAACAATTTTTGGTTAGGTCCGGGTGACCAGAGATGGCCTGACCAGAAAATGAAGTAAGCTCTCCTCTTAAACATTTATTCATATTTAACGTTAATAAATAACTAATTTTTCATACTGGATTTCCAGGTTGAAGTTGAAAGGTCTGTACATGTATACGGGTGGATTCTATACGTATTCCATCTTTGCATTGATTTTCTGGGAAACAAGGCGATCTGATTTTGGTGTGTCAATGGGCCATCATGTTGCAACTGCCATTCTCATTGCAATGTCTTATATATGCAGGTTTTTTGTGTTTCTGTTTCTTTTTTTTTTTTTTTTTTTTTTTTTTTTTTTTTTCTCTTTTGTAGAAACTAAGGATCAACGTGTTCTTTTTTAACTTTTGTTTATTGTGTAGGTTTGCTCGTGCTGGTTCGATTACCTTAGCTCTCCATGATGCGAGTGATGTTTTTCTTGAAGTAGGAAAGATGTCTAAATACAGTGGTGCAGAAGCACTGGCAAGCTTTTCATTTATTCTGTTTGTATTGTCGTGGGTGGTGCTTCGTCTTATTTATTACCCATTTTGGATTCTATGGAGTACAAGGTTAGAAAATGATTTATTTATGATTATAAATAATTTCATTTTTGGTCATTTTTGCATCACCGTATGCTAATGATTTTGTACTTGTTTTAAGTATATTTTCATTAATTTGTTTCCTTAAATTTCCTCATTGCAGTTACGAAGTAGTCATGACTTTGGATAAGGAGAAGCATATACCAGAAGGCCCATACTACTACTATATTTTCAACACCCTTCTTTACTGTTTGCTTGTTCTTCACATATACTGGTGGGTGCTTATGTACCGGATGCTTGTTAAACAAATTCAAGATAGAGGCAAACTTAGTGACGATGTTCGTTCTGGTAAGTCAAAGGAAGCCATATCTAAACTTTGCTTCCCAAATTTTCATATAAGTTATATTTTCTGTCACACGTTGTTTTGACGTCGACTGATTTTTATGTTAATCATATATTTTAGCAATCTTGCACATCACTACTATAGGTAATAATTAAATTTTGCTGTTTAATCTGCAGTCCGTCTGTTTCTAGTAGTCACACGTTCCTTTTAGCTTTCCATGTTTTATTGGTTTCCCTTGAACTTCTGATTCCATGATTGATAAGGGTTCATCTATTAGTGATTCACCACACGTTTTTGGGTGACTTGCAGTACTTGCCATAAACTTTAGCATGGATATTACTGTCTTTTAGCAAATTCCAAAATCGTAAGAGGTTATAAATTCTAAAAGTAAATAATTTGATTCAACAAGTCAAAAGTGTTTCTTTTATGGAATGTAGTATATGATCCTTTGGTGCAGTTCTTAGGTATTGTAGGGGGATAGACCATATACATCCAAACTCTGAAATACTCTTGTGCAGTTTGGCTTACGTGATTCTGTTCTTTATGTTTATCGTTATTGGTTGGTAATCCTTTCTTTTGGTAATGATTATTATTACATTTGTACATACCAAATTCAGTACAGGTCGGCCTATGGTTCAAAGTTTTCGTACTAATTGACTCTAAGGCAACCACTATAATATGTTTATCAAAAGGCTTTTAAATTGGATTCCTATAGTGTAGGCATGGAAAATGTCCATGTTTATGAACCGTTTCATTGCAATTACATGTGAAGTAACTCATTAAAACTAATCTAATCTAACTCTCTTATAAACCTTTGAAAAGCTTAAACATATTGAAACTATGCTTATAAAATGAAAATGTTTATGGGTTGATAACATGGTATGACATGACAACTTTATAAACCTTAGTAAAGGGTTCATCATAGTAGTTGCTTTTAGCATCTGCTTTTCGTTAATTATATGTGTTTTGAAATATGCTCGTTAGAAAATTGAAAATATAGTTTTTTTCTTACTCATTTTGGTTTCTTGTTTTGCCATGTTTACAGATTCCGATAGTGATAAAGAACATGACGATTGATCACTCATTCATGCTGGGCTACTAGAGAAGTTAGTATAAGGTATTTCAAGTAATCTAATAAGGTTATAGTTACTATAGAAGGTGCTTGTGAAGTTGTGAATGCTTATATACTTTGCTTCTGCTTATAACTAAGCAGAAGCAAAAATAGAGATAAATTCTCAATCTAATCCATTTATAATGGGTTTTACGTTAGATATGATGGTAAATGATTTCAGTTTTTGCCTAAAATAAGCACTACAAAATAAGCATGTGCCAACCTGCTTATTGAAAACTGCTTATTTTCCCCCAAAAAAGCAGATAAGCAGAAGCATTTGGATGATCCAAAACACTTCAAACTGCTAGTAAGCAGTTAAGCAGAAAAATAAGCAATCCCAAACACCCTCTTATATAGTGAAGATTTTACCGAGTTCAACCTTTTTTATTTGGATTAGTAAATAAGGCGATAAACAGTTTTATGTTTCATTTGCAGGTAGGGGAGATGTTTTTCAGATCAACCTTAAACTTGATGTCAAAATGAGTTCCTGCATAGCCCTGTCATTGGACAGACTTGTATAGATAGAGTCATAATGGCTATACAAAGTCTTCTTTCATCATTTTGCATGTTGTTTACAGACAATTGCTGATGTATTTTCAATTTGTTGATAGTTTTCTTGTTTTTTTGCCGGATTTAATATCGTCAAGGAACCTTGGTGGTATTGTTGGATCAACTTCATTCATGTACCAATGAATTTTCAGTTTTATAGATGTTGTATTTGATTCAAGCTTTTTATCCTTTTTCTTGCGGGTTAGTTTATTTTTTTTTAACATATGTTTACCTAGTTACTTGCTAGTTTTTATTAAAAAAAATGCCGTTAGAAGATTTGTTGACTTCTAGTGGGCGACTTTTATCATGTGAAAGTTTGATTTTCTTTTTTACTTTCAGGTTTGTTGTGGTGTAACTTGTTAGTGTGCCTACTCTGTATTAGTAATTTTGCCATACCTTTTATAAGTTGGGTACAGTAATATTTATGAGGTCTAGAGTAGTTTTTGCAGGGTCTCTCTATATTTTTGAATGTGTCTAAATGAGTATTTAATATAAATTCATATCGTATAACAATTAAGCAGGGTCTAGCGGCACATCCTTTCATATTTTTTCATTTTTCACTCCAATAAAAAAACTTGTTTGGTTGGAGTAAATTGGAAATATATTAGAATTTCGATTTCAATTCTTTTCAAATATCATGTTTGGTAACTTAAACAGACGTCTTTGATGTAATTTAGAATTCCACTAATCGCTAAAATGGAAAATTATAACGCTTCAAAAAGTGAGGAATTTAATTTACTTGAAAAAAAAAATTATAAACTTTTTTCTTATTGTTTTTATAAACTTTTAAATAGAATATATATGAAAAAAAATTTATAAACTTTTTATAATTTTTATAAATTTTATTTATAAACTTTTTTTATAAATTTTTATAAACTTCTTTTATCAATTTTCTATAAACTATTTTTTATAAACTATTTTTTATAAATTTTTATAAATTTCTTATAAAACATTATAAAACTTTTTTATAAACCTTTTTTATAAATTTTTTATAAACTTTTTTTTATAATTTTTTTATAAACTTTTTTTATAATTTTTTATAAACTTCTTTTATCAATTTTTTATAAACTTTTTTTTTTTTTTTATAAATTTTTATAAATTTCTTATAAAATTTTTATAAAACTTTTTATAAACCTTTTTATAAATTTTTATAAACTTTTTTATAATTTTTATAAACTTTTTTATAAATTTTTATAAACTTCTTTTATCAATTTTTTATAAACTATTTTTATAAACTTTTCTTTTTTATAAATTTTTATAAATTTCTTATAAAATTTTATAAAACTTTTTTATAAATATGTTATAAACTTTTTATAATTTTTTATAAACTTTTTATAAACTTTTATATAAATTTTTATAAACCTTTTTATAACTTTTTTATAAACTTTTAAAGAATATTTATGAAATTTATATTAAAAAATAAAAATATATTTATAAATTTTTGTCAACCAAACATGCGAAGGTATTTTAAATTTCGGAATTTTAAATTCTCAAGAATATAAATTTTCTAGAATTTAAAATTCCGGAATTTCAAATTACTCCAACCAAACGCCCCCTTGGAGAAAACCCCTGGCCCTAGACCCATTTGACCCTGACCCATTTAGACCCATGCTCCTGAATGACCCACCTATAGACTTAGACCCCGTTCAGACCCATATGCATCTAGACTCGCGATCCAAACCGACCCACTCATTTTGCCACTCATGCCTTTTATAAGTTTTGAGTGATTATTGGACATGGTTAAATCTTTGTGAAATTTTATGCCAAAATATACATGACCTCCATCCATTGGTTTGGATGATGAAGCGATCCTTATTGGATATATGTTATCTATATCTATATTTAGAGTAGACAAAAGTTTGTACTTTGTAGGCATGAGACATATTTAAAATATCGGTGCTCTGTAACCAAAACTACTCTTTCTTTATCAAAAAAAAAGAAAGAAAAACAACCTACTCTTTCATTTGTCCCGCAATGAGCAATTTTATGAAAGTAAACAGTTATAATTTACAACAAGTTAAAGGCGGTGATGAAGTTGGGCCAAGTATTCGGGCTGTGTACATAAATGGGCCGTTTGCAAATTGTTGCACTGTTTACGGAACGACAGCGTTTTAAACGCCTTTTAATATATATAGTAATTTTGACCAAAATCTAACCTATGTAAGAAAGATTCACACTTAACTACATATTCATTGTTAAAAGGAAAAAAAAAAATTGCCATCAAGTCCCCTCATCACTCCCTCACGCCACAACCGATAAGTAAAATGATAAATTTCACGATATTTGCGCGTTGTGATGACGAACACTTTGTAATTGATATTTTTGGCGAACAATATTATTTGTTTACAAGGACAATCAGTTTAGAGATTGTGAAAATCTTTTTGCAGTCACGGTAAGCTATTGAAATTCTGAAACCGTTGATGGTATCTTATCTAAGACTACTTTCAACTTATTTTTCTTTTCGTATTCCGAAAAATCGAACATAAAATATAGAGAAAAGTCCGAAATACATCCCTAAAGTTCGTCTCATGTCTCGCTTTACATCCTCTTACTTTTTATTGGCACAAAACCATCCATTCGTTAGTAAAGTTGGCCACCATACATCCATCTGTTAAGAAAGTTAGCCACCATACACCAATAAGGACTAAAGAAGCAAATATTTCTCCGTTATCTCCTAACGTAAGTTAAAATATTTTCATCGTTGATCCCAAAGACTAACGGCGCAATGTTTTTTTGAAGGGACTAATGGTGCAATGTAAAAAAAAAAAAAAAAAAAAAAAAAGGCGACCCACCCACTGGACTGCGCGTCCAATGGTGTTATTATTCCATTTCGTATCTCTTTTAACCCTTTTTTGTTCTTCAGGCTTTTAGTATATTAACTCGTTTAAGTTTCGGTCGGTCTTTTCATGGTGGAATAATACCACCTCCATCCTCACCACACGCCACCACCACCCATCGCCACCCACGACCCCCACAACCACCACCACCACCGCCAACCACCACCACCACCGCCAACCACCACCGTCACCGCAACCACCGCCGCCGCCATTGGCGAGTGGTGGTGGTGGCGGCGA
Organism: Chrysanthemum lavandulifolium; assembly: GCA_022545495.1. NCBI lineage: Eukaryota > Viridiplantae > Streptophyta > Magnoliopsida > Asterales > Asteraceae > Chrysanthemum > Chrysanthemum lavandulifolium. Next base: position 162,998,526 of record CM040242.1, read on the forward strand.
TGGCGGCAAAGGGTTGATGGTGGGTGGAGATGGTGGCGACGGTGGGTGGGGGCGGTGGGTGGTGGTGTGGGTGGCGGCGGTGGTGGCGGCGGGTGGCGGCAGTGGCGGTGGGCGGTGGTGGTGGCTGTGGGTGTGGGTGGTGGTGGTGGCGGGTGGTGTGTGTAGTGGCGGGTGGAGGTAGTGGTGGGTGGAAGTGGTGGTGATGGATGTGGTGGTGGCGGCGGTGGAGGTGGGCGGTGGTGGCGGTGGGCGGTGGTGGTAGCGGTGGTGGTGGAAGTTGGAGGTATTGGTAGTTGTGGTGGTGGTGGGTAGCGGCGGTGGAGGTGGGCGATGGTGGTGGTGACGGTGGTGGGTGGAGGTAGTGGTGGTAGTTGTGGTGAGTAGTCCAACGGATTTAGCCCCCGGTCCACCATGAAAAGGCCGACCGAAATTTAAACGAGTTAATATACAAAAAGTCCGAAAAAAAAAAGGTTAAAAGAGATACAAAATTGAATAATAACACCAGTGGACGCGCAGTCTAGTGGGTGGGTCGCTATTTGGTGACTCCATAGACCCTAGTTCGATTCTTGCTTTGCCCTTTTTTGTTTATTTAAAAGGATTAATTTCATATATCACCCTACTTTTATGATTAATTTCATATATACCCAAAGTGCAAGTGTTGAATGCATAATGTACAATGTTTTTAATGCATGTTTGGGTATATATGAAATTTCCAACTAAAATGAGGAGAAATATGAAATTGCCCATATTTAAAAAAACATTGCACCGTTAGTCCCTTCAACAAAAAAATTTCACCGTTAGTCCTCGGGACCAACGATGCAAATATTTTAACTTACGTTAGGAGATAACGGATAAATAATTTGCATCGTTAGTCCTTATTGGTGTATGGTGGCTAACTTTATTAAGCGAGGGATGTATGGTGGCCAACTTTACTAATGGAGGGATGATTTTGTACCAAAAAAGTAAGAAGATGTAAAGTGAGACACGGGACAAGCCACAAAGATATATTTTAGACTTTTCTCTAAAATATATGAATTTGTTACTTTTTTGTAATTCATAAATTTGTACTATTTGCATAAAAAGTTGTATTATTTGACATTATTCATGAAATGTATTCAAAAATTTAGGAAGAGAGTGTTTAGCAGTTTGTTTGTGTTTATTTAATGATAACTTTTATTAATGAGGTGTTTTAAAGATTATATGTGTTGACCGATTAATATACGTAGGTATTGATGTATAAATTGATTGTACATCTATATTTGCTTAATATATATATAAATCTTAAAAAATTGTAAAAAAGAGAGGGTTTATGCTTTATATGTAGTCAGATTAGATGTGTGTAATTACTAAAAAAAAAAGTCATTAACAATACAAAGAACTACTAAAAAAGTATGTATGCATCATTTATGGCAAACTACAAATTTGATTCGTCAAGTTTAACTACTAGAAGTGATCACACATTAAAAAAACTTGTAACTATCATCATCAACATATAAGTTTAAACAATCAGGGTGACCAAACAATAAAAACTAAAAAGTATGTAAGTATCTCACTAACATGCAATAGTTTTGGTTGTGTGCTTTGGTGGTTAGGTCACTCGTCTGAGCTTGTGATTATTTGTTTTTTGTTCTCGGTTTGTCCCATAAAGTATATACTTAGTTGGTTAATAAATCATGCTTTTCAAAAAGAAAAATAAAATATCTCACTAACATGCAAGCACTCATGAATGATCAAAGTATCAAAATGCAAAAAGCTTATAAGAATATTAGCCTTTCATAGAAGAGGTCAAATTCAACGTAGAAAAAATTAATCCTCTTGTGGCCACGGAGGTTCACAACGCCGAATCCGGGATATCCAAAAGGGTATTCGTTCTGCGATTAGTTGGCTCGCAATGTCGAGTCAGAACCCAGGTAAAAGAAAAAAACTTGCAAGTATCATCACTAACATGTGAAAAGTCTCAAATCTAAATCTCGCTTGATACAAAAAAAAACCCTAAAGAAATCAAAAATTGCTCCAGAAAAGAAGAAGAGTTTTACCTGGTTTAAATCTGTATAACGATATGCTCAAACACCTTAAATTAGTCGGTTTACAGATAAGAAACCATTTAGTATAAAAAGTAATACCGAGGTGGTAAATTAGAAGTGTAAGAATTAAAGGTACCTAATAAGTGAATAAATATATAGACGAGGAACCAAAAGTGAAACATATGAAACCCATAAAACCAAACTTGACAGGGTCTACACTTTAAATTCACCACTGCCGGAAAACCATAAATCTTTCCGATCTCCGGTTACCGGAAGTTGATCATCGCCACCGTAACTCCGACTATTCACCGCCGTTGATATCGTAACTTGAAATTGGTATATTATATTTCTTTCACGCTCAATTACTTGTTTTCTTCCTGCACAAGAAATTACCATATTATTATATTTTTCACTCATTTGTAAATAAATAACTGTTTAGCAAGTTTAATAATAAAAATAAAATAGTGGATTGGAGAAACTAAATGATTTTTTTTTTTTTTTTTTGAATGTAGGTTTGAACACTAAATGATATTTTCCTTTTGATTTAATACTTGTTTTATAGATTAATGTAGTTAGGAATTTGTAGGAGCTCATGACAAACATATTAGTTGTTTTTAAGGATGGTTGTAATGTATATTGGATACACAAAGTTAAAACTTACATAACTATGTAAATATTTAAATCACAAGGTATCAGTTTGTTGTATATTTTTTGTGGAAAGTTGTGCTGGCTACTCGGATTAACTTATTTATCAGTTATTTGGGTTAGAGAAGATAGAATTGGGGGAGAGCGATAGTAAGTAGAAAGGAGTGCGCAACACTGCGTTTTATTTTTCTAAGTGTTGGTCTTCAGTGTCTTAAGGTTACTTTAAGATCATTAATTTATGGGCTACTAGCTATTACCCACCTCCGATACACTTTAGATACTCAAGTCAACCGACCATATACTCACCTCCAAGAAAAATTGTTTGTTAGGATACATCACATCAGTTTAGTTATTGTGTCACTAATAATGTTCTCTGTTAGCGGAGAGCATACTGGATTACTTTCTTGCTCCATGAGTCTCTGGTAGACTGTTAAGGAATTAGGAATAGAAACATGTTATACATCATTGTTGTGGTGACACCATATTGGTATATAGTGGTGACCAGTCGACGTTGAATTTATCACAATACGTTGTTATCCTGGGAGTCTAGTTATCATCATGATTTCATGTTGACTTGAGAATTCGTCTTGCCCCAAACGGGAGCTTGAACTTACCATATATTTTGACCTTACAAATTCAAGCGGTTTTCACTACCATAAGTGGCATAAGCTGTTTCTCCAGTTGTTATTGTACCACTTCTAGATATGGCTGTCAACAGGGTCGCTGAAAAACCAAAATTGTGGCTCAATTAATGAGTTGCTTTATATTCAGCCCCTTTGCCACCATGGATTTGAACCACAGAATGGCCATATCAGCCACCAAATCCTATTGAATAATTTTAAAATACGCCTGTTGACGTTCTGATCAGGACTTTGTGTGCAATCAAGAAATAACAGTCTTACTATTGGTCAAATTTTTTGGAACATTCAACTGGTTAATTTACCCTGTCAATCTTATTAGTGTGTACTCGTGGGCTCTAACATAATGTAAAATTGACCTATCAGTGCTTGGGTTCTAATCTCAAGCAGCAATTTACCAGCACCAAGTAAGATAGTTTATGTAAACTCACTTGGAAACATATGCCTTGTCTATGACCTTTTGCAACTTGTTTATGATTGTATGCAGTTAAAAATTCAGTCAAGCAAATATTTGATTTTGTTTAACCTTTTGTGCATAATCAGGAGAAATGGAAGACGTGTTAACAGAATTACCACCTCCTTCACGGTTCTTTTTAGAAGATCTCAATAACTTCACTCCGCCCGCACCTTCCCTACCATCCCCCTTCATATTACTCTCTAATCCAAATCCCCAAACATCACCACTACGACCTTCTCTCCTCATCATTGCTCTCTCTACCCCATCTCTTTACTTACTCCACAACGTATCTTCAAAAACACTCATCGGAACCCTAGTTCTACCTGAGATATCATTGTCAGGCAACTCTGTTGAACCTTCTCTAAAAGACAAGTCTTGCAACCTGTATGCTATTAACCATGGTAATGAATCCATCATTCTCGCTAACTTTCAATACTCAGTATCTCCTGAGAGGACCCACGCGATTGCCAAGACTCTCATCGGCCAACAGATTATTCCTGACAAAGTATTGATCTTTGATTCTGTTCAAAGCCGTAACTTCCGTGGTAGGATCTCTACAGATGATACATTTGCAATGAAGCTGGAAACTGCAATACAAAGAAAAGAGGCTCCCTTATTGAAAAATCTGAACTATTTTCCATCCGGAAGTGTGCTAGAAGGGTTGGGTGCTGCTCTTTTGGGTCGATGCCAGATAAAGAACGTAAAGGGAACTCTGTGTGTATCCTGGCCAGAGGTGGGTGGTTCAGTGACGTCGATGCTTAAAGCATTGTTGGCTATAGACGTGTTGCCTGGTGTGGAACTTAGGGTTGATGCTAATGGTGAAGACGAAGGCTTGAGGTTTGGTCAAAAAAATTATTACCTAGATTCTGAGTTGTATACCTGATTTTGAGTCAGAATTTTAGCTCATTTTTGCGTACTGTAGAAACCAAGCAGACATTGCGCTAATTTCTTTTCCTGTAATATTTGTACTTTTTTAAGAAGTTTGTCACTTTTGTGATCTCTTAGCTGGTGCTTATGGAAGTTGATTTATCTAGACAATGTAGTTATTTTATTTGACTTATTGCACAACACCAGTATCCTAAACTTGTGGTTCTTTGTTTTATGAGTTGGCATATACGTGTAGTGAAACAGGTCCTTCTTTCCTGTTTTCTTCTATGGTATGGTTACATACATGGACTTACATGTGTACAACAGAAGCCACATTGCTAATTCCTATATGCAAATGGGTTTTAAAATTTATTCTGATCAGTGCTTTTTAAGCAAATGTTTAAGAAAAAGCATTTAGCGGTGTTTGGTTGGATAGTGTGGGGTAGTTTTAAGCATTTGCCAGGGGTTTGATACGCATAAAATTTGACAGCTTCGTAGCCATCTATTCGGTTTAGAAATTATATTCATTTTCTCATTTCGGACCCGTTAGTTATCTGTATTCTGTCAATGAGTAAGGTGCTGATCCAGTTAGTAATACAATAGATTGACCCGTTTAGGAAGAAAAGTATGTTGGCTTTACTGATGTAGACCCGTTTTGTTACATTACTATTCTGCAATAGTTGGTCAAACAATAAATAATTCAACCATGAGATAGAATTTGTCAAGCATGTATGTTTTATTAATTAGAAGTTTGGTTTACTAGGGATGGAAATTATACACGGATTTTGAGCTGTATCGACTCTATTGTTGAAGGTTGGTAATCAATTTATATAAAGTAAACGAGCGATTCAGTTGATGTTGATTGTTGATTCTAGTATCAAACAGAAAACTTACCATGATGTAACACTTTTCTTAGTCCAAAAGGATGTTCACTCTTATTATTTTTCTAAATCTAATTGTTAGTCAATGCTAAACATCTAACTAAACTTACTTTTAGAACCTAAACTAGCTTAGCTCATAACCATCTGCGGGACCCATCTATAAAAGCTCGCACAACAACATAGGAAAATGCATAACAGCAAACGGTTGAAAACTCTGCAACAAACATACGACGCTTTGAGAACATACAAAGCGTGTAGGACACGCTCACGTAAGTATGTAGCTCTTTTCGAATCAAAAGTAGCAAGATAAGACTATCTTGGATAAGTCTGAAGTGGTAAAAACAAAAGATTTTATAATTTGGTTGCCAGATTTCTCTTTGATTACACACAATTTGAAAATTTTGGTTAAAGAATGCCCACCAACTAAGCCAAGAGTAGTTCCATCCTCTATTGACTAAAAACACATTTTCATACAGAAAAGCAACATGTGCATGCAAGTTTCCTTGCTTATATAGCCTCAGTCCCAACCATCATCTTTAAGTACCACTCAAGTAACCATCGATAATCAAACAAACACAAACACAAACACAATGGAGATCAAATCAACCATCTTCATTTTTTCACTTGCCACCCTTTGTTGCCTCACATTCTTGCATGCAGCTGACCCTCCATTAACTTTAGATTACTACAAATCTACTTGTCCTAATGCAGAAGCCATTGTTAGGAAAGAAATGGAGTGCGCTGTCACATCTGATTTGAGAAACGCGGCTTTGATCCTACGCTTACACTTTCATGACTGCTTCGTACAGGTGTGTAATGTGTTGATCATAAGATGACATTCTTTATTTAGATCTTTTTTAATAGAATGTGACTTAATGCTTACTTTTTCTGATATCTGATATAGGGCTGTGATGGGTCGGTGTTGTTGGACGATACATACACGTTAAAAGGAGAAAAGAACGCACCCACTAATTTGAATGCTTTGAAAGGTTTTGACATCATTGATAGGATAAAGAACAAGCTTGAATCTGAGTGTCCTGGAACAGTTTCATGTGCTGATGTACTTACATATGCTGCAAGAGATGCAACTGTGTTGGTAAGTTGAGATGCTAGTAATTGATCTAGTAATAAAGATTGTGTTTTTTTAATGATTATAGTTTGTATTATTGTGAGTATAGGTTGGTGGACCTTATTGGCATGTTCCAGCTGGGAGAAAAGACTCGAAAACTGCTAGCGCTTCACTGGTGGAATCGAATATTCCTGGTGCAAACGATGGGCTACTTACTATGATCTCTAAGTTTATGTACCAAAGCCTCTCTGTCACTGATATGGTAGCACTTTCTGGTAAGAACACGTTTATAAATGTATATCTAATGGGGTGGTAGACATTGGGTTTTGAAAGTGATTAACAAATAGTACGCTTTCTAGTCACAGATAATCAGTTTCCGTTAAAAATGATTTTTTTGGGAAAGGAAGATGTATAATCAGTATCGGTATAGTACTTAGGAATCGTTTTACATGTAAATCCCTACAATGTCATATTTTCCCAAACACTCAAACAAAAAATTACCTGATGGTTGCAACTACAACAAGTGGAACACATCCAAACACAAACTCTTGCAGCCTAAATGTACTGGATAAAGCTCTAGTTTCATTTAACTTATATCAAATGCACACCAATTTATAGGTGCTCACACAATTGGCAAGGCTCGTTGTACCAACTATCGAGCAAGAATCTATGGAGACTATCACAGAACCGCAACTATGAGCTCAATCGCAGACTCAAATCTCAAAACTTTAAAGTCAACATGCCCGGCTGCAGGAGGAGGAGACAACAACGAATCAGCAATGGACTATATCTCACCTAATCTTTTCGACAACTCATACTACCACATACTTCTTAGAGGCGAAGGTCTTCTTGCTTCTGATCAAGAACTTTATTCTAGCATGCTAGGAGTCCAAACAAGTAACCTTGTCAAGAAATACGCAGAAAATCAGCTAGCATTCTTTGAACAGTTTTCTGAGTCTATGGTGAAACTCGGAAACATAACGAATCCTGAGACTTATGTTGATGGAGAAGTTAGGAAGAATTGCAGATTTGTGAACACATAAGATGGATATTTGAATTGTGTTTTTCATATTCATGGTTATTATTTAAAAAAATTGTTTTGTTTGCATGACTATTTTGGTGTGACTATTTTGTTACTTGTAGGTTTTGATTTTATTATATTCATGTTCAAGATGTAATACGTACGGGCATATATATTTTATATCTGTAACACTATTTTATTGAAACTTATACCATACTGTTCTTAAAATTGGTGTCAAAATTATTATATGTTGGTGTTATTGGTGTGATTATGAGGTGAGTTGGTCATCTGCCCCTAATTAACTAGCTAGCAGCAAAACCTCAAACGCATGCATATATACATATAACATATGCATATTGTACAACACAAAACCAAAAACTGAAAGTATTTTCTATCTGTATTTTTATACTGTAAAAGTTTCTGAAATGCTTAATTTACTGATACGAAATAAACTTTTTAAAAATAATACAAAAACCGGAGGGATAGCCGAGTGGTGGAGGACCTTGATTCTTCGCGGGAGACTTTATAAAATCCCCGCAAGCTGCAACTTTAGTGTCAGTTTGTAGATATGTAACTCAGTTCGAGAGACGATGAATTCACAAACAAATAATCACATTTTTTAGTATAAACAAACACTCTTATGAATAGACTATTTGGTCAATCTTAACATTGTGTTTTAATACGATACTTCAAGCAAAATATATAAACCGATTATCATTATCGTTAACATTGATTAAAAATCTTTGCGTATAATACCACAACCTAGTAAAATTCAATAAAATAAAAAATTGTCATTTTTAAAACTAAATTTTTTTAATTAATCTGGCTAAAATCACCCTCCTCAGCTCAACTAGTTTAACCGGTTTTTTGTCTATAACCGGTTTCCTGAACCGGCCGGGCCCAAACATATTTTAAAACACAAAAAGTTATATTTTCTTGAGTAAATTATACTGTTCGTCCTTGTAGTTTGCATTGACCGCAACCGTTAGTCCTTTGATCAAAAAAGTTGCACCGTTAGATCTTAAGCGGCAAACGTAATGCGTCGTTTGTCCCTCCCTTAACGGAGCCCACTAACGCTTGTTAACTTGTTTTCCCATGAGGGTATACTCGTCATTTCGCAACCATAAGGACGAACGGTGTAAGGACGAATGGTGTAATTTACTCTTTCTATCAATTTTTATACGTTTTCATCCATTTTTTACACTTTCATCCATTTTTTTACGTTTCCATACATTTTCACCTGTCTTTGTACGCTTTCGTCCGTTTTTATACGGGTTCCTTACGTTTTTATCTGTTTTAATACGTTTTTATACGTTTTCATCCGTTTTCTTACGCTTTAGTTCATTTTTTTACACTTTCGTTCGTTTTTTTTACGTTTTCATCCATTTTTTTACGGTTTACTCCGTTTTTTTACGTTTTCTGTTTTTTGACGTTTTCGTCCGTTTTTTTACGGTTTGCTCCTTATTTTTACGTTTTCGTCCATTTTTTTACGTTTTCGTCTGTTTCTTTACGTTTTGCTCCGTTTCTTCAAGCTTTCGTCCATTTTTTACGTTTTCGTTTGTTTTTTAATGTTTTTGTCTGTTTTCTTACGTTTTCGTCCGTTTCTTTACATTTTCGTCTATTTTTTACGTGTTCGTCCGTTTTTTTACGTTTTCATCCAATTTTTTTAGGGTTTTGACCTTTTTTACGTTTCCAACCATGAAAACGTGAAAACCGGACGAAAATGTAAAAAAAACAGTTGAAAATGTAAAAAAAGGTAAAAAAACGTAAAAATAATGGATGTAAACGTAAAAAAAATGATGAAGATGTAAAAAAGCAGACGAAAATATAAAGAAACGGACTAAAACATAAGAAGACGGACGAAAACGTAAGAAAGCAGACAAAAACATAAAAAAATGGACGAAAACTTGAAGAAACGGAGCAAAACGTAAAGAAACAAACGAAAACGTAAAGAACATATGAAAACATAAAAAAACGGACGAAAACGTAAGAAACCAGGCTAAAACGTAAAATAACTGATGAAAACGTAAAAAAATGACAAAAACGTCAAAAAAACATACGAAAACGTAAAAAAACAGAGTAAACCGTAAAAAAACGGATGAACACATAAAAAACGAATGAAAGCGTAAAAAAATGGATGAAAACGTATAAAAATAGATAAAAACGTATAAAAATGGACGAAAATGTATAAAAACAGACGAAAGCGTACAAAAACAAATGAAAATGTATGGAAACGTAAAAACGGAAGAAATCGTAAAAAATGGATGAAAACGTATAAAAGTGACAAAAAGAATACACCTTTCGTCCTTATGGTTGCGAAATAACGAGTATACCCTCATAAGAAAACAAGTTAACGAGCGTTAATATGCTTTGTTAGAGGGAAGGACAAACAGCGCATAGCGTTTGTCACTTAAAATCGAACGGTGCAATTTGTTTAGTCAAGGGACTAACGGCTGCGATCAACGCGAACCACAAGAATGAAGAGTGTAATTTACTCTATTTTCTTGCTTGTTCCAGAAAATCTAAATAGCTAAAATCTTAATGGGCCCCAACAGCCCAAAATATTGACTATATATCTCACATAGGACGACTGATATTTTCATCAAAGAGTTTAAATCTTCACCCCTGCAAACTAGAAAATCTGCATTTTCACATGTCCCAATAAAACACCACCACCTCTTTATCCTTCAAAACCAACAAACCTTCCTATAAAACACACACACACATATATGACTCATTGCTGACAACATTTGTGTGCTCATTATTTGATCAAGAATCAGACCCGTTATATAAATTTCCAAGATTAAGGTGTAATTTGATCAAGTTTTGATTTTTATCAATAGGGTATCTCTCATTTAGTGATTTTTTTCATTCCTCTGTTATTTTTGGTCTTGTTTTGATTGTTTCTAGATCCAGTTTTGAGTTTTTGAATGGTATTTTTTTGTGGGTTATGTTCATTATTCTAGTTGTTTAAATGGGTATGAATTTATTATGTTTTGAGTGTATCTTTATTGGGAAATGTGAAAGATTGATCATGTTTTTTTGGGTTTGGGGTGTTGTAAGGGTGTTTGGGATTGAGTTTTATTGTGTTTGCCAAATGTATATAACGAGGAATTAGGGGTGTTTGTTTAAGCTTATTTTTGGGCTTATGAGCTTATCTTATTTCGGTGTATGTTTTAAGCCCAGTTTTTCCCGCTTATTTTGAAACTTATGGGCTTATATAAGCTTGTCATATCATAATAAGCTTATATAAGCCCATAATTTCAAAATAAGCCAAAAAAATTGAGCTTTTAAAACGTTAGCCGAAATCTAATAAGGCTCATAAGACTAAAAATAAGCTTAAACTAAAGCCACTTTAGTGTTGGGGGAACTTTTTAAAAAAGTCATGGAAAAAGTGTAGTTTTGAAAATGCATAATCTTTTCAGAAGCGCGATCCCAAACGCTCCCTTAGTTTGTTTGGAAGATAGTTGTAGGATGTAAGAATGTTGTGGGATATTGTTATAAAGCTTTATAGAAGTGGTTAAAGGTGTTGAATTGATGATGTTTTTATTTTATTTATTTTGGTTTTTGCAATGTGATTTAATGATTACTGTTGATTCCCCATTGGCCATTGCACTTATTTTATAGCATGTACTTTCTTTAACGTTCAGATTTAATGAATATTTTGTGGGCCCAGAAAAGATTATGTCATTATGTGACTGAAATTAAGGAGGAGGGGGCTTATCTAATTATGTTTAGGAGTAGGCTTAACAAAACTAATTGTTGATTATTTTAGATGTAAATCGTTATATGATTATAATTTGCCAAACATTCAGACAGCTAGTTATCTCAAACACCATCTTCTATAACCCGTTTGTCAAAACACGATGGAAACACCTTAACTTTGAAAATGTTATCAGTCCTGTTATTTCTATGTAATATAGTTCAGTTCAGTTAGCCAATTGTTCTGTCATTAGATCGTGTCTACTATGAGCGATTTTCTTCAATAATTTATTTGATTACATATAACATAACGTCAAACAAACTGTTTACTTACTTTTCAACGTGCTCTCATAGGAAGCGAACACCATAATGCCTCAAGATAACTCAATCGCTGAGTCAACATCAAGAAAACAAGGTCTCTTAAAAGATCAAGTTCGTTTAGTTAAAAGGAAAGATAATGCTAGGTATGAGATTGTTCAAATTAAAGATACTCTATCATTCGAAAAGGGTTTCTTTGTTGTAATTCGGGCATGCCAAATGTTAGCCCAAAAAAATGATGGAATCATACTAGTTGGGTTAGCGGGTCCTTCCGGTGCTGGTAAGACTGCATTCAGTGAGAAAATACTCAACTTCATGCCTAGTGTTGCAGTCATATCAATGGATAATTACAATGATGCCACCCGAGTAATTGATGGTAACTTTGACGGTAGGGTTTTCACTTCATTTCTAGACTTTGACTTTCCAAAGTCAACACTACAGAAACTGAATGTAATGTTTTTTCTTATAAACAGATCCTCGCTTGACAGACTATGATACGTTGCTGAAAAACATTCATGATTTGAAAGAGGGAAAGACAATTGAAGTTCCAATTTATGATTTTAAGTCTAGTTTTCGCACTGGTTACAGGTTTGTTTCTACTATTTTTATATATGATTATTTGGTGAAAGAAAAGTAGCATAAAATGAATGTATGACTGGTTTTTGACATTATCTTTAGGACACTTGAGGTCCCGAGCTCACGAATTGTGATAATTGAGGGCATTTATGCATTGAGTGAAAAGTTACGACCTTTATTGGATCTTCGAGTTTCTGTGACAGGTGGCGTTCATTTTGATCTTGTTAAACGGGTATTAAGGGACATACAACGGGCTGGACAGCAACCTGAAGAAATTATATACCAGATTTCTGAAACGGTTAGTTGTATTTAATGTTTTTTTTAGAATAGGTTTGAGTTTCAAGCTTTTATATATTCATTACTCTCTCTTTATATACACAGGTTTATCCAATGTACAAGGCTTTCATAGAACCTGACCTCCAAACTGCTCATATAAAGATTGTCAACAAGTTTAATCCTTTCACAGGATTCCAGAATCCCACTTATATTCTAAAGGTCCATCTTTTTGTTTATTTGTTTATATAATAATTTCTTGATATTTAATTCGCATAAGTAACAATGATGAACTAAATAAGACTCTGAATGTTTTAGTCATCAAGAAATGTGAGTGTGGAACAAGTGAAATCTGCAATGTCGGAAGAACATACGGAAGCTTTGGAGCAGCTTTATGATATTTTTCTTTTACCACCTGGCGAAGATCCGGAAACCTGTCAATCATATTTGAGGATGCGGAATAGGGAAGGAAAATACAATCTCATGTTCGAGGTATATAATTTTGTGCTTTCTTGAATAACTATTGATACAAAATCGTTTATTTACATCAGTGATGGGGTATAATTATAGGAATGGGTTACGGATCCTCCATTTATAATATCTCCAAGGATAAGTTTTGAAGTTAGTGTTCGGCTTCTTGGTGGTCTAATGGCGTTAGGTTACACAATAGCATCCATTTTGAAAAGAAGTAGCCATGTTTTCAAAGATGAGAAAGTGTGCGTGAAAATCGATTGGTTGGAACAAGTTAATCGTCATTACGTTCAGGTTTGACTTTGTCTGTGTCTGTGTGTTCGTCTTTGGAATTTTCAATTTTTTAAACTCTCCCATGTCATGTAAGGTACTAGGAAGAGACCGGGCAAGTGTAAGATGTGTGGCGGAGCAGCTGGGACTAGAAGGCTCGTATATTCCACGTACATATCTTGAACAAATGAAGCTCGAAAAGCTCTTGAATGAAGTCATGGTATGAAAATTATCCAACCACTATAGTTATGAACTCAGTTAATTATGAATGTCTCGTTCTTTAGGAACTGCCGGAGGACTTAAAAACGAAACTAAGCATTGATGAGGAAATGCTTTCAACTCCTAAAGGTTCTGCACTCGCTACAATGAAAAATAAATTCCTTAAAAGGTAACTATTTGCGGACACCCACAGATATTCAAAAAGAGTTATTATTATTTTATTTTTGTTATCGTTGTTACGGTTTATGGTTACAATTTTTTTGTGTGCAGTGGAATGTCACATTCATATTCAACCGCGAGGGATAAAAATCTGACCTCAATTAGTAGTCAAAGGTTTGATGACAGAAACCAGGAGCCAACTTCTTCATTAGCAAGCCAGGTGATATCATCATTTTAACTTAAAGTGTAACTAACTTGGAAAAACTTCTAGAACTCAACATGTTTGGCTGTTTTATTAAAGGGAGCAATTAGTCAACTCTCGGAACAGATTTCGACGTTAAATGATCGTATGGATGAGTTCACGTCTCGGATTGATGAACTGAGTTCTCAGTTAAGTAGAGGGTTTGATTATGGTAGTCAAAGTCAACAGAAACTCGAGTCGTTGAATGGATCTACATCGACCTCATACTTTACATCTAATGGATCCACTGTACGCCATTCATCATCTTTAACCCAGTTAGCTAAAGATTCCCCTATAAATGAAGAGGTAATAATAATATACGTGTTGTTAAAAATAGATGTATGAATTTCGATTTACAATGAATTCTGTATTGAGCAGATATCAGGAATTGCAAGAAGCCAACTCAAAATTATGCATCAATTGGATGTTCTCAACACTAGTCTTCGTGATAAAATGGGAAAGAAGTCTCGTCAAGAAAGGGAAGTCAAGAAAATTCAAAGATCAAACCTTGATGGAGTCGTGGTTCCTTTACTATTAGCGTTGGCGTGTGGTGGTGTCGGGATTTTCTTGTTTAAGGGAGTCTCACAAAGAAATTGATAACTTTTCCGCCTAATTCATTTGTTTTTGGTAGTTATTTTTGGAAAACTTTTGCTCTTTTTGATAAGTCGGAATGTTTATTGGTCGTATTGATCTTGCGATCTAAAGGTCGCGGGTCCTATTGAGTTTTGTCAAAGAAAGATGATCATTTTGGCCTATTTGTGGTTTTTGTCATTAGTGCTCAAGTGATTAACTTGTTGATCCCTTTTGAGCTTAATTTATTACATAATGATGTTGAGTTCTTATTTGAAGTCTATGAATTTGAGCTTTTACAACTTTTGAACACTTAAATAGGCAACAAGCATCATTATAACATTCATCCTATTACGGATACAGCCATCTCTTATAGGAAATATAAATGTGCTTTCTTCAGTTTGCTTGTTACATACATGTGAAAGATTTTGGGTCTACATGTCGAGCATTTTTGTTTGTGGGTACACGCGTGTTTGTGACCATTTGTCGATCCAACTCAGGTGATCATGTACCGGCGACAAGAATTAAGTTAATCAATAAACAAAATAAATAATTGATTAATAGTCGAGCAATGAGTATTGCTTAACTAGTGATAGTGTTGTCGCTCAAACATATTAACTGTTAATTACTAGTGACATTTGATCATTACTGTTTGGACACGATAGGGTGCCTTCACCTTTAGGCGTATATTTATTAGGATTGATCCTCAGTTCCTCTCTAAAGCAATGAAACATAGCAAGGATATGATGAGTGATTATATTGGTGATGTTCGATCATGAAAATTTGATGCTTTATTGGTGCGCGGCAAGGCTCATGATTTCCCTATTTATATCCACCACCAACAACAAAGTGACGTAAACCCAAATGATCGAGATCCATATGAGTAAATATGCAACCCACATGTTGGGCACTTGGTTTTACAGCAATTGCAGTTCTTATGCACCTTTGACAAAACAAGTGACCTCATTTTGTGGTCGTTTGCTCAACTAACTGCCACGATTTGGTATCTTTTATTATTAACACAAGACACGTTTTGCTTTGAAACAAGTCTCAACGATTAAGTGATCGAGTAACCAATACTCGAGAAATGAGTAGTAATTAGTAAGTGATGGTGTTGTTGATCAAACTTAACAGCTGTTATTATTAATGAAAATTAATTATTTGCGCCTGGACAAGCTGGGGTGCCTTGACCTTTATGTGTATATTTATAAGGATTAATCCTCACTAACGGAATGTGTTGATACAAAAGTTGGGCGTTCTCGGTTTGGGCCCGCCTCGCACTAATTGAGGATTGTTCTTGAGGCACCGCGCACTAAAGATAAAAGACACCGTTAGCTTATCGCGATTGTTTCCCGATTATCCTCCGCGCGTGAGTAAATGTCGGTTTAGGGTTTAAGGAGAATTAGGGTTCGAGATCGTACACTTAAACGAGGATGTGATTCCCTTTATATACGCATCGAAATCCTTGTTGGTTCCGTGTTCCTCAACCTTCGCGTATCCCGCCTTAATCGGTTAGGAATGATTATCTATCTATTTAGAAGATATCGGATATCTATTCTATCCATAGATTCGGGTTTGGGCCTTCATGAGCCCAAACGTTTTATCTCGCTTAGCCCGTCTGCACGGGCCAAGTTAGTATTGGACTTAAGTCGGGTCCACGACCCGGATATAGACTATACGTCATCATGTCCCCTCAGTCTAGTATGCGCAGTGCGTAACTACGGATGCTAGACTAATTATCGTATTCTATGAAAAATAAACAAAGCGTAGCCAAGAAGCTAAAGAAAGTATCCGCATGATACATTGTATCCAGCCGTAAAAAAGGAAACGGGCACCTCGTAAATCGGGGGAAAGGTTACTGTACCCATGTCCCATCAACAATCCCAACCACATATTTAGGGTTGGTAGAGTCCACGTGTCGATCATCGCGTGGAGGAGGAAGGTTATATAATCCCTTCACTTCATTTTCACCGTTTCTACACACAGTAAAAAAAACGCTATCCACCATTACCATAGTCGCAAACACGCCAAGTCTTCGCATCGAAATATCCTCTAGGTAATGCGCTGCGCCTTTGTTCTTTATTATAAACAATACCATGGTTAAGGAATTATCGGATTTTACATCGGACATAACGGAGGACGAGCTTCGCCAGTTTGCATCGGAGTATTATATTCCCAGCGCAGTACATCCGGAAGTTCCGGCTGCGAATGCATCGATAGCGGATTTCCCCAATGGGAAGATTGGGGTATATACGCGATTCTTTGAATTCGCAAATCAGCGCATACCCCTATCGTTATTCTTAAGTGATGTATTGAATTATTACCGCATTCATTTGTCCCAGCTGCACTGTATAGGTGCGGCAAAACTAATTAACTTCGAGGTGAACTGCCACTTATTGGCCATTAACCCCATTAATCCACCTATTCGCGCATTTTACCACACCACTTGGTCAAACGGGTGGGTTTCTTCGCAAGCGCCTGGTCACTCCAATGTTATACGGAAAAGTTAGACGCGCCGTAAATTGAGGAAACCTTTTTCGGTTGACGACGCATGCTTTCCGTCTCATTTTGATTTTTACTCTAAGGGACACCGCCAAAGGATGGCGCCCCGGGATCATATAACGCGAGGATGCGGAACAATAAATGCGAACCGCATCCCTATAAGCTCCTACCCGAGGAGTTCTTGGTGCATATTGGCACGAGTCGCAACTATTTTGGCGATCCGTAAAGTTCCTATCTTCTTAGGCGCCGATGGTCGGGTGGGTGCTCATGCTTTCACTTCGCCGAGTTACATTACTATAAGTTTTAACTGTTTGTTCTTCGTACTTGTCGTGAACTGTTTGTATTTCGTTGTTGTTGCGCAGAGATGGACCTGTTCAGCGTTGTGCACCTGACAAAGCCTATTGATGTAGAGGTGGGAACACGGCCACTGAAGGAGGGAGAAGAGCCCGTGCTTGTTGCGGCGGCCGGGCGTACCCTAGTTTTGGACTTAGGCGAGGCGGGGGAAAGTTCATTCGTTGCGATCCAAGCAACACCTTTACAGTATGCCTAGTTCAACAGGTCCACAGCACTCGGTGCAACTGCGCCCATAGCGGCGAGCATGTGGAGGAAATGGAAGAGGAAGAGAGTCCGAATGGAGCGCAAAGGAAGCGCAATGGCGATGGCGCCGGCACCTCTCGGAAGAAGCGCCCGGTTATTTTAGTGTGAGTCATCTTCTAGTGATGTTGCGTCGCGCCCACCATCACCTGACACATCCATTCCTGCGTAAGTATCCTTACAAGATTATGTACCGAAATGCTTCGTGATATTACTGAATAACTGTAATTTTCTTGTCATGTTTGTAGATTTGAACAATCCGCAGAGTCGCCCCCCCCCCCAATCAAGTCCAATTCGTGCTGAATCATCTGGGCTGAAGAGCCAAAGCGCTGAGCCTGGGACCTCTGGAGATGCGCCCATGGGACAACTGGTCGATGATCTGGTCTTACTTGCTTCGCGGCTAAAGGTAAAGTACTCGGGCGAGACTAGCCAAGGCCGAAAAGACCAACGAATCATACCGCTGAGGCGCAATTGGCTAGTGCTAGGGGTGAAGCGGAGACTATGGGTCGTCACGCTAAAAACTCGCCGAGGATAAAATGGCACCGATGTGTCAAATAAATCAAGAGCGTGCAGAGGTCATGGGCAATAAGTCTTCCCGCTCATTGGGCCATGAAATATTTGGAGAATGGTAAAGACGCGACCGACCTCCCGCTTGAAGACTTTGGCGCTACTGTGAAAAGTGCCCTTGAAACTCAGGAGGAGAAGTTGCGCAAGTTAAGCCTGGAGTACGACGAGGAGTTATATCCTCAACTTCTATCGACCATTGCGGAGCGCAGATGGCTTATAAGCCATGGGCTCCGTCTTGCTGCGTTAAGTACCCTAGAGTCGCAAGAGGTCGTTGACTCCTTTGGGGATGTAGTTAAGTGCGCGTTGGAGCGAGGAAAAACAGAAGCCATTGAGAAGCTGCATGAGGCTAAGCTTCTAAAGGTACCCGTGGAGCAGGTACCTAACTATGACGCGAAGGCTTATGATAATCTGGTCGCTGCCATGGAGAAGATGAGGGACTTGGAACTCCCCAGGATTGCTGAACTGGAGCGTGATCAGGATTTGCCGATAGATGTTATTTTTGCAGGTCTGACTCTAGCACGTCATCGCGGTGGAGAAGCTGTTGCACAACCAGACTATTATCTGAAGCCTGATGCATCCCAACTGCACGTTCCTTTATTCGCGCGCCCCAGGGATATCTTGAATCCTTTTGTCCTGGAAAGGGAGGTCCTCTTAAAGCAAGTTTTGGAAGCACATGCAACGAGACTTGCTCAGAAGAAAGGTATCAAGGGCAAGGCTGTTATGTTCGGGGTTGGTGCAGCTCACATTCCCAGATCTGATGGTGTGCCCGTGAGCGTTGCCACCGTGTCGCGTCGGGACGCAGACTTGTTGAAGAAGCTTGGCGAGGCAAAAGGGACTGTAACCCGCGTGGGTAGTTCATCTTTGAAGCGTAGTCATAGTTTGTAGATTGTCTCTTGTGTTGTAACTATTTTTGGGAAATAACTCGTAGTTATGAAATAAATCTCCTTTTGTTAAGTGTTTGTGAATATATTTGGCAATTCGTGATGTGCATACGTATCTGATTGTCTTTGCGTAAAAGATGTATTCGTTGTTACATGTATATGCAAGTGCGAGAATACAGGAGATCCATAATCATGTATGAAGATCCTAAGAAACTTTAAAAAGTAACTTCCAAGTATTATCATAATCGTGTATGATATGATATGCAGCGTACTGTAAATATCACATTTGAAGGAATCAAGTGTCTTGAAACCTAAGTTGTTAAACGTGCACCATGTCTTGCCGCTGCGCGAACCGTCGGGGATGCGCACAAAACTTATTCCAACGTCTTGTGAACAAGGTGTTTAACAAGGATACGTGATCCGTGTTGATGGGTTTGCAACCTCTTACGCAACAAGTTGTTTAGTAGGTTAACTTATCCTTTACCTTCAGGGTGTATTTTATTGCATGCGCGCCATGTAGGCGAAAGATAGAAAATTGTTAAAACATACAGTATATGGAAATAACAAACTTAAGTGTGTCACGGAGTTAGCTAGAAACCGCAACGTTTTTATTAATACTTGCAAGTTTTTGTGAGAAAACAGATAAGATATTAGACTAAGCAAAAAATAAATACATAGATGTTTGATAGGTACTTTGGTAAAGTGCCTGAGCGTTGGTATGCCGGGCCGTGGCCACTCCTATAGGTAGTCTCTTGAGGTTGCAGATGTTCCATGTCTTGGCACTCTCTTTCCATCCAAGTCGCGAACTTGTACGAGCCGCTCCCGAGGCTTCGAAACCTCATAGGGTCCTTCCCACTTTGGTCCGAGTTTGCCCGTGTCTTCGCGTGGCTCGCATCGTTAGCGCGGTAGATGAAATCGCCTGGTCTGAAGGAGACATCGCGTGCTTTGGCGTCGTAATATCCTTTCATCTTTGACTTTGATTTTCCTC
The DNA here is from genome assembly GCA_022545495.1 of Chrysanthemum lavandulifolium. Taxonomy (NCBI): domain Eukaryota; kingdom Viridiplantae; phylum Streptophyta; class Magnoliopsida; order Asterales; family Asteraceae; genus Chrysanthemum; species Chrysanthemum lavandulifolium. The sequence continues at coordinate 163,018,459 of CM040242.1, forward strand.
TCTTATGGATGCGCTGTTCGCGCTTTCTTCCAAAGAGGTCCAAATCGACACGTCGTTCGTCGTCATTAGTTGCCACGTTAATTTCGCCGTGCGAATAGTTGGCATTCGATTTCGCCGGTATGACGGCTTCGTCCCATAGACTAGTGAAAAGGGGTATCTCCGTCTTTGGTTTTATTGAGGTGCGGTGCGCCCACAAAACATGCGAGAGCTCTTCCACCCATCTTCCTTTGTGTCTATCCAGGCGTGCTTTAATTCCTTCACCCAGGCTGCGATTTGCGCGCTCTACTAAACCATTGGTTTGTGGGTGTTTAACTGACGCGAAGTGTTGTGTAATGTTGAGCTTCTCGCACCAGTCCCTGAAAGGGTTATCACAAAATTGTTTCCCGTTATCCGAGATGATTTCCCCAGGGAGACCGAAGCGGCATACAATGTTTTCCCATACGAAGCGTTTTACACGGTTGCGGTGATTGTTACCACCGCCCGCGCTCGATCCACTTGGTGAAGTAGTCTATGGCGACTATGAGAAATTTTAGTCCACCCGCTGCGATATGAAAAGGGCCTGCAATGTCAATACCCCACTTGTAGAATGGCCATAGTGATGTTATTGGTGTTAGCTCGTGCTTTGTGGTCGGCGCGGACGGGTCTATGAACTTGGCAATCGTTGCACTTCCTTATCAAGTCCCGCGCGTCACGGTGCATAGTCGGCCAGTAGTATCCTGATCTCATGGCGCGTGCCACAACGGACCGTGGTCCTGAGTGCATACTGCATGAACCTTCATGGATTTCTCGCAGACGTAATTTGCTTGTGGGGCCAACACAACGGAGCCATGGTTGCGGGAAGGAGCGTCGGTACAATATGTTGTCTCGTAGTCGAACCTTTCTACTGTTGCGCCTTATCCCGCGAGCTTCCTTCATTCTTGGGGTAACGTTCCTTGCTTAGGAAATCCGTTATCGGTGTCATCCATGTAGGACCTTCCTCCTCTATTATCGTGGAGATTTCCATCTCAAAATTGATTTGCTTTTTAGTGTTTCCACCAAAGACTTGCTTTGATAGGTGTGCAAAGCTTGTCGAGGCAATCTTGCTTAGTGCATCCGCCTGCGGTTTTCCCTCTAGGAACTTGCTTGATAGTGAACCCACAAAGCTTTTTATCAATGTCTTGGTTTTGTCGAGGTACTGGATCATATTATCTTCTTTGGCCACATATTCACCCAACACGTGGTTGGCCACTAGTCGGGAATCTACATTTGCCTCTAGGTTACGTACACCCATTCGAGCCGCAATGCGTAGTCCGATGAGTAAGGCTCAGATTCGCCTCATTGTTTGTCGCCGAATTCAAAGCGCAGCGTGTGGTGAATACCATTCCTCCGGGTTTGTGAGAATAAGGCCCGCACCGAGCCATCAATGCATGAGGATCCGTCGTAAACAAGATCCATGGATCTTGCGCTTCGGGCTTACTTGGTGTGGGTACCTCGTCGGTCTCGCTTTTAATGATGAAGTCCGCGAATCGTCCTTTGATTGCGGTGCGTGGTCTCAGTAAGAGATGTTGTGCTCACCTAGCAATACACTCCACTTCGCAGCGCCCGATGCGTCGGGTTTGGAGATGATCCGCTTGATCGGTTGGTCCGTGATTATCGCTATCGGGTGTGCTTGGATATACCGCGCACCGCTTAGCGACAAATATCAACGCCGAACTAATTTTTCCATGGCGCTATAGTTTATCTCCGCCTTCTTGAGTGCCTTGCTTACGGTAGATAGGAGTCTGCATCGAGTCCCTATCATTAGTAGCACCGCATCGATCGCGCCTTCGCCGCATAAATACATGATCAACTCTTCCCACGGTCGGGTGCGACAAGTGTTGGGAGCGTTGCGAGATGTTGTTTAAGCTGAGTGAAGGCCTCTTCTGCTTCCGGAGTCCATCTGAAATCACCCTTCTTTATACACTTCTTGAGTGTTTTGAAAAGAGGTAGTGATTTTTCCGCTGATTTGGATAAGAACCTATTCAAGCCGGTCAACTTTCCATTGAGAGATTGGACTTCCTTCAACGTGCGCGGTGAAGGAAGTTCGATGACCGCTTTTGTCTTTTCTGGACACGGCTTTATACCGTCGGGTTCTATCAGGTATCCAAGGAACATGCCTTTAGTAGCGCCAAAGGTACACTTCTTGGGATTTAGCTTCATATTGATCTCTCGTAGAGTTTTGAACGTTTCCTCAATGTCGCGCACTAGCTCATCTTCAGTATGGCTCTTTATGACCAGGTCATCAACATAGACCTCTAGGTTGCGGCCCACCTGTTTTTCGAAAGCATTATTCCTCTGGTAGGTGGCGCTTGCATTTTTCAAACCAAAGGGCATTTTTGTGTAGCAGAGACGCCTTGGCTTGTGTGAAAGGCCGTTTTTCCTCGTCCTCCATAGCCATTCGATTTGATGATATCCTCAGACGCCGTCGAGAAGCACTTTAATGGGTATCCGCACGAGACTCTATTTTCCACTATTTCGGTAAAGGATAGCGATCTTGTGGACATGCTTTGTTAAGGTCGGTGAAGTTCACGCACATTCGCCACCGCCATAACTCTTCTTTACCATGACCGGATTGGAAAGCCGGTCATGATAGTAAACTTCCGCATGATCCCCGCCTACCGCTTTTGTACCGCTAAGATTGCTTGCAAGGCCCGGGCTTGGTCGCGCTTCTTCAGTATGGGTGAGTATCCTGTCCGGATTCTCGGTTTATGCTCGTGACGAGCGTGGTACTCTGTCATGTGTTTAGGCTCCCATGCAAAATATCCAAATTCTTCTCGCAGTCGGTGCATGATACAGTTGCTTTGCCGTTGTCCGACAATGAACCTCCGATGGATATTTCCTGTTCCGGGTATTCGGGTGAATTGCTACTTTCAGATTTGGAATTCGGTTGTCGATGTCTTTGGGGTTGGTGCCGTCTCGCATGCAATCGTATTGCATTCTCTATGTGGTACAGTGGCGTTGTAAAGAGTAACAATACCACCTTCCACTGGGAATTTAAGCATCCCATGCGTTGTTGATGGCATCGCATAGCTGATATTCCGGTCTCCCAATAATGCCATTGTATGGCGAGGGAGATTTAATCACCATGAATTCCATCCAGGCCGTTGCGGAGTGTTCTTCGTTTCCAATGCTGACGGGTAATCTTATTTGCCCCATAGGCCATATCTTCTCACAGTAAACCACCAACAACTGCTCGACAGGGGTTAACGGTTGCGTATTTCGGACGCAATCGCTTGAAACAAGTGCTCATACATGATGTCGCGAAGCTCCGCCATCAACATACATGCGCGGATGTCGCGACCCCCGCTTATCTCTATAGTAAGTGGTTCCATCACTGCGTTGTTCGCGGTTAAGGTGGGGAAAAAGATTTCCTTTCCACGTGAAAAATCCTGGCCTACCTTCTGCCTTGTGACCCGCTGCCATGATTGTATCATGTAAATGGTGTCGGGCTTGTCTTTAGGTGTCTCTTTCTTATTGCCACTCTTCTGTTTGTCCTTTCCTTCCTTGATATTCTTGACCAAATGGTCCAATCTACCCTCTTTGACCATCTTGTCAATGAGTTGGCACAGTTGGACACATTCGTTAGTGGTGTGGCCCTTCTGCGCGTGGTAATCACAGTATCCATTGCCAGTGCGCCGATCCTCTGGGGTGCGCATCTGCGGCGGTCTTGGAAAATTTGTACCTTCTATCGCGAGTATTTCCTTTGGGGTCTTGATCAGCGGGGTATATCTATCATTATCCTCCCGCCTCCCCGGCCGCGATAGCTCTATTCATGTTACTACTCCGATCATTGGACCGTCTCCCGTGTTGTTCCTGTGACCGTAGTTCGAATGGTTCTTTTGCTATCCATGCGCGGCTTCTCCCTGGACGAAGGACCGAGAGCGTTTCATGAGTTCGCCAAAGGTCTCGTGAATCTTGTCATTCAACCTCTTGATGAGTTCGGGTTATTAATCCCGCTCATGAAACCGTAGATCTTCAACACTTCGGACATGCTTTAACTTGCATGCATTCATCTTTGAAGCGTTCCATGAATGCGCTAGATTCTCCTTGGCGCTTTACCCTCGCTAGCTCAACAGATTTTAGCGCACTTCTTCCTCTAGTAAAGTTTAGGCGAAACGCCTTTCTCAATTCCTCAAAGCCATTGATGCTTCACAGGAAGCTTCTTGAACCGCCCGCGTGTTTCCTACTAGTGTGGAGTTGAACATGTGGCACCACACGTGTGTGGCCAATTTTCAATTGTTGTCGCGATTCAAAAATTTTGAGGTGATCATCGTGGTCACCGGTTCCATCATAGGTCTTTACGTTGGCGGGCATGCGCCTTCTTTTGCTTTCGAGAAGTCACCGATGCGCCGAGTAAACGATCCACCTTATGATGGCGCCAAGGAGAGATATATCTTCATCCTCCCGGTCATTATATCTTTTTTGGACTTCCGGTGTCCGGTTCGCCATCCTCGTTGTCCGAGGAATTTTCGAGACAATTTTCCTCTTTCGGCGCATACCGACCGTCCCTCCGAGTTTGTACTGGGGACTTTCACTGGGAATAGCGTCGTCCCATCTGTCTTGGATTCTGCGGCTACCCAATCTAGTGTGGACATTGGTACGCTTTTCATCTTCATCACTCTCGCTCGATGATGCGGTGAGATGTCTCATCCTCCTCTATTCTCTTCCGATTCATTGAATCTTGGGTCGGCGGCCGCCTCCCGCGCTTCTCTTTCGACGCGGTGGGAAGTCTCGATTCAGAATCGAAATTGAGTCGGGCTTTCAAGTTCCGACCGATCTCTTCTTCTTCCTCTTGCATGAGGCGCTTAATGTTTCGTAGTTTTGGGATACGAAATCTTCGGTGCCGACTACGGTGTAACCCCTCAAGAGCGAGTGTGTTTGTTTCTATTACTACACTCTTATTTCGGTCAAAAGGCCCGGTACCTTTGTCGGTCGGTTTTAGCACCGATTGAAAGGGAGTAGTAAGGACGGTCTTGTGATGGGTCTACTCCACTCGTGGTGGTTGTAGTGGCTTGGGTTGTTCCCGAGCGGTTCCACCGAGGAAGATCAAGTCTTGGCACGATCCTTTATTTTTAGCGGTACCGGTTGTCCCAGGTCCGCTTAGGAGTTAGTCCGCTTTGCGACTTCTTTCCCATAAGGTCGGATCGCGATCGTTGATTTCCATGCTTCGTCATTCTAGTCTTTGGTTCTTAGTGTAGGGTCCCATGGATGGCGCCACTTGTTGATACAAAAGTTGGGCGTTCTGGTTTGGAGCTCCGCTCTCATACCAATTGAGGATTGTTGCTTGAGACCGCGCACTAAAGATAAAAGACACCGTTAGCTTATCGTGGGATTGTTTCACGATTATCCTCCCGCGAGAGTAAGTAATCGGTTTAGGGTTTAAGGAGAATTAGGGTTCGAGATCGCACCTTAAACGAGGGATGTGATTCCTTTATATACGCACGGAATCCTTGTTGGTTCCGTGTTCCTCAACCTTCGGCGTATCCCGCCTTAATCGGTTGGGAATGATTATCTATCTATTTAGAAGATATCGGATATCTATTATGTCCATAGATTCGGGTTTGGGCCTTCATGAGCCCAAACATTTTATCTCGCTAGGTTAAATGCGCCAAGCTAAGATTGACTTAAGTCGGGTCCACGACCCGGATATAGACTATACGTCATCAGAATGAACTATATGAAAGATATAAATGGAGATCAAAATGGTGTTATGTTCGTGCAATTTCCATGTTCGTGGAAAATGGTGTTACCTTTGCGTGTATTATTGATACACATGTGGATAAAACCGTCACAAAATATACACGAAGGTCAAAATTTAAAAAGTAATGTACACACAAAAATCAAATTTTAGTAGTGTACGTAGAATCATAAATTTTGACAATTTATTTACATTTTATTATTATTATTATATATATGAGCAAATGAGTAATTCAATACCACAAAACACAACATACATGCTATTACTTTTTTTTATTGAAAATGAAGGATCATACATTTCAGGGCAAATCGCATAAAAAGGTACCGAACTTATGTCTAATTTCAATTTAAGGTACTTAATTTTTTTTTTCTCAATTTAATGTATCGAAGTTATTTTTGTTTGCAATGTTGGGAAACTTTTACCAATACAACAAGTTGTAGGTCACCATCACCTTCATTCATCTTCTCCGGTCAATTTCCGGCCAACTTCCGACCAAGACATATTTTATCCTTGTTTACATCTAATTTTTATCACTTTAAAATAATGTACATCTCATGATTGAATGTTATGTCAAACCACCAATAGTGAAAAATGGCCACTGACCCACCGCAAGTATAAAAATTAAAATACATGAACACAAATATATTCATAAATGAAACAAATATCAAAAAACCCATGCACATAAACGACCGCTAGCACACATAAAAGAAAACCCGAATGTTTCTAAAATAAAACCCATATACAAATCTGTAAATTTATGTCACAACTCAAATCTTTTTCGTGTGCAGTGGCTAAGATTTTGTGTGTTCTTTTACCGAAACTGTTTAAGCATGTAGCAATGTCGTCGAAAAAAAGTGGGTCATCAGAAAAAAAAAATGACTAGAAAATGGGTAACCTACTGGTTATGTATTTGTAACCTGATAACTTACAAATTGTCCAACATTGCAACAAAAAAAAACTTGGATACATTAAATTGAGACAAAAAAAGATGACCTTAAATTGAATTTGGACATAAGTTTGGTACCTTTTTATGCGATTTGCCCTACATTTTATTAAACCTAGTTACTAAAACATATCTTACATGAATTATCACAAACACACACGCACTTATTGTTACAACAATCAGGCCTCCCAATTTCGCAATTACCTTTACAAAAATCAAGGTCTAGATCACAACGTTCACCACTAAGCGGAAGATGACACCTATCTTCCTAGATTGAGCTTGTTGATTTGCTATCGATCCTTTGTCCCCTGAAAGACACAGTACTTGCAAACCTGTAAAGGATATTCCATTAATACAAATTCAACACATCAAAATTTAAGGAGAGATAGAGACAAACAGTACCATATATTGAAAACATTATCATGACAAAAAACACCATATTGAATGAAGTTTGCACCATTTTTCTATTATTGATTACACTCAAAACCAAACACGAAATTTTATTTTTTTGCACTAAAAGCATGAGTTGTACCATGATATAAATAATGGCTTGATATATTTTTATTACTATAATAACCCTTCAAAAATCTTGAAATTAATGTTATATAATATGCTAAAAGCATCAGTTGTACCATAATATAAACAAGTATTTGTAACCCGCCGCGATGCGGCGGGATTTTTATGGTGTTTCGTCTCGGTTGTTGATTTTCTTAGGTTCCCTGATAGTGCTTTCAACAATGTGGTTTTCCCACATCCCGGGGGACCAAGAGGCAGAGTAATCCTGCAAAAATCAAATATAGACCGGTTTAGGACTAACAGTCTTATGCATAAAGTACATTAGCTAAGAAGAGTAACTTTGGTCATTTGGATTCTACATTACAGAAGGTTAGAGAAAGTAAAGTCGCATTCCTACCTTCCTGGCTTGATGACGCCACTTACATCGTTTAAGATGGTTATATTAGCCCGTTTAGACTTTAAACCAGGTATCATGATAGTGCCCTATTAGAAACTAAAAGTGTCAGATATGAAATATTACGAATATGCAAAGAAGATATCACCACTGAATCGCAAGATCCTTTATTTTGTTTAAATAAAGGTTGTGATATTTACCCGCTGTAATAAATATTAGTTCATATTTTAAAACCTATTATACATATAAAGTAGCAAAACGGTCACAGGTTTGATACTTACAGAAAGCAGACTTTGCAAGGGATTCCATAGAGTTGGCAGGGGCTTTCCATGGACTACTTCACACTCAGCTTCGACACAAAGATTTTTATATCTCACTTCAACAGACAGCAATTGGACACCGACTCAAAAAAAAACTGATTGTATTGGAGCATGCATTGTAAAAACTCGTCTACATTATGTAATACTAAGTATTAAAACAGCAAAGGGAACCTTACTTTTCGGTTTGTTTTTTAAGTTTCTGCAACAGCTGAAGGTTGCCATTCTCAATGTGTTTGATGAGCTTCTCGATAAACATGTGTCGCTCAGGAGCAAGGAGCCTTGTGACATCAACCACCTTCTTTCTCTTAATATCACGCCCATCTCCATTTTCTTCATCAAACAAAGACAACCTCAAACGTTCAAATGTTGACAATCTATCGATTACTGCCCACTATAGAAGATTCTCATCTGTGTCCTCATTATTGTTCACAAAAGTAATATCTGAACTAAAAAAATAGAAGTGAAAGAATTTCTTAGTCATAAATCCACCTGCATTTTCGGTGTCTTGGATCCTATTGGTAAGAAACTAACTTATTTCGCTGCATACGCAACATCATTTGTACATACTAAATCTCGGTGCTGCTTAACTCGATTATACGACCGTACTACTCATTGTACATATTACAGGAGTTGTTACATACCTATGTATAATAAATGTTTAGGTTAGGACCTCTGTATAATATCCAGTATCTTGATGTTGTGAGTTCGATGAACTGCAATGGCTCCATACTTATCAGCAGCCGAATGTAACCTGCACAGGTTCTTTTTTCCAGTTATGATGACAGTTGGTATGCCACTTCAAGAGCTCAACTCCCTGAATGAGAATGGTTCAGATTCATCCAGAATACCTGACAAACATCAAACAACTCAAAAGTAATGGAATGATGACCCTCTTTGCCTTCAAGTCCGTAAACTTTAGCTCACCCAAAAAATACATCTTAGTTAATCTAAAACCATAATTCTTTGAAAATTTATAAACTAAGCTGAAATTATAGCGACCTACCATTTACAACTTCAAGTGTTCAACTTACCATTATCACCAGTATTCTCATTAGCACAGTTCATTGATTTCGATTTTCAACACACTTTGACTTCAAGTGGCTTGTTTAGGTCTGTTGGTTTGAAATCTGAGGTACACCTTCGTCGGGTGCAATAGCTTTTCCTGCGGCCTTGGACGTGTTTGGAGTATCTGGTGCAGACTATCATTTTGCCTGCAGCTTTTGATATTAGACCCTTTTTGCTGTCGTCAGCCAGTTGCCTGCAAAAGAATGAATCTACGGTGGTAAATACAATTATACACATTGTTGTGTTTCCACCCTGCTTTTGGAATTAACGTATGCAGGATATTGTCAAAGTTATAAATTATATTTAAAATGTACCGCCGCTATCAATGTGCTTCTTGCATTTTTTTTTTTTTTAAAAAGTCAGTTTCATCCAAGTAATAGTTGGGGAACCTAATTCATTTACCACGTTCTTAAATTAAGTAACATTCATATGCTTCTTATTTATTGTATCTGCACAACACATCTAATCAAGTTATGCTAAACCTCTATATAATAATATTCGTATAAACTGAATCATGTGGGTTGTTTTGTTGGTATCCTGAAAGTGATATGTATGATTGTCACAATCTCTACATAATGATATTTTCTGTCTCAATCTCTATCTATGTACATGTTATCGTACCTTCGGCCATGAGCATGGGTTGTGTGTCCCTTTTTTCATATATACAACCTTCGTGTATGGACTTCTGCTCCTTCTTTAACAACCCCACCACGGTGGCGGTATTATCCTCGTGTCACCTCCATTAGTCGGTGGAAATCACCACCGTACGACCAACCGTGATTTAAAGTAATTCAAAATTCATTATAGTTACGTACAACGAATAAGGCCCATACCTGGATGGGTAGGGACAACCACCAGACCGCACATATAGTAAACTTCAACAAACCACACTACTGAACAACATAAACAAAAAATATGTCTTATAAGCTTCATGCCCAAATAAAAACTAAGATATTCAATTTCTTATGAAATAAAAGTAGCTTTGATCTAGCAAACGTCAAAAACAATATGAGATACCGTATTCCCGCACAAATTCTGAAATCTTCTTTTAGGCGATATGCTGATACATTTGAGGAAATGGAAATGTGGTCGGCTCTCGGGAATCAAATATGTCTACATGTAAACAAACTTTATCAGGTATATATATTTAAAAAAAGTTGTTGAATTCAATATCATGATACACCTAAGGGTAAGGTAATCAACCTTTACAACTGATGTGAAAGATTACTTCCATAGACAACCCTAAATGCAGCAAATTTAATTTACTTCTTATATAACAACCGTTACACACACATATAAAGTAGTGTAAAAATATAATAGTTCCACGGATCATACAAAATAAGAGCAATAACCTGTAGAGCAAGCCACTGGAAATCACTATTTCCCACTTTTGCTTCCATTTACAGTCGTCAACCGCTGGTTTTTGCGACAACGGTCAACAATAATCCCAATAATTGGTGCAAGCTTGTTGGGAATACCTGCCACCTGGTTGAAAAAATACGTAGTGATAAGCCCTTCAGAAGTTAGTAAATCTTTGTTAAACATTCAAATCATACACGAAACAGCTATAGAGTCAACCTCAGATACTTCCTAAACATGTTTTTAACTCTAACGTATTAAGAGGGTGTTCAGAATTGCTTCTTCTTTCTACTTAGTTTAGGGCGAAAATGCTTATTATGCTTGTTATAGTCCTAATCAGAACTAACTCACAATCTAATCATATGGAAAACCCGTATCAAGAAAAATCAATTGATCATGTAACTGTCGGTTTTGTGCGGTACCCAAATCTTGGTAAAAGTTCAACCATCAATGCTTTAGTTGGCACAAAACATACGGGTATTACTTCAACACCTGGAAAAACCAAACATTTTACACCGTGCAAAACCTCATCGAACGTTTTACAACTCTAAAAAAAAATAATACCAAAACCTCTTTACCTCAACCAAAACCCAGAAACCATGGTGTTATAAGACGAACCCACATGATTTTACACCGTGCAACCACAACCAAGTAAGAAAGAATCATCAAAACATGAATAAATTGAGCATGAAAAACCGTCTTCATCTACTCAAAAGACATAAAAAGCGATAACCTACAATTAAAATATGTCACCACATACCTGCAATTAATGATTTCCATGTTCTTATGAATTTGTAACTTTTTTCTGGTTCTGTGGATCAAGAGAGAGAGAGAGAGGCGGTGGCTATGATTTCCATGTCCTTTATACACGTGTTTCATCACTAATCTAATGTGTGTGTAACGCAGATATATTTTGTTTTTTGCCTTGGGCTCCCACAATTACACAAACCGGGCCTGCTTGGGCCAACACAAATTAGAATAAAATATACTTGTGATTAAAATAATATAGTTTTGATGTCCCTTGTGCTATATATCCTATATAAATAATGGCATGATATAATTTTATTACCATAATAACCCTTCAAAAATCTTGAAATTAATGGTATATAATATGCTAAAAGTATCAGTCGTTACCATGATATAAATAAGGGATTGGGTGTTGTTTAAGCATTCCATTTATATAAAAAACACATTTAATAAACTCATGTATTTCATAACTATACACTTTTAATCATTTTAAATATTGTATGTGATGTTAAATATAAAATGTTTAGAAATCTTTATAATTTTTTTAAACATGAAATGCTTAAACACCCAGTGGGTTGTTGTTAGCAAATCCTTATAATTTTTTTTAGAACGGCACCATACTTGAAATTCGACCCCCCGAGTTAAACCATCCAAACAGGTAGACCCTGAGACCCGAACCACTAGGAGAGACCCGCGAAGAAAAACCTTTAAAACTCACGGCATCTACCCAGAACACAGTATATGGCACTTGCAATAGATGTGGTATTGGTTACATTCCATCATAATGCCTTAATCGTGACCCTTTTACTATTCGCACTCGGCCATGCGCTAAATTTGCAAATAGTCGTGCTCAATCTTCTAATACCTCTGCTAATTGGCATACATACACAGGAGCAAACAGTCACGTGACACCTGATTTGTTAGCGATGGACAATTCAGAGGCATATTATGGTGACGACGCACTTCATGTTGGCAACGGCAAGGGTCTTCATATTGGTTCATCTAAAGTTTACTCGCCACAAAAAATATTTTCTGTCAAAAATATTCTTCACGTGCCAAAAATACCAAAAATCTCCTTTCTGTTAAAAATTTTTGTCATGATAATGACGCCCTTTTTGAATTTCACACTTTTTAGTTTGTTCAAACACTTTGCTCTGGTACCATATAAAACATCAATAGGTATTGTATTGATGTAATTGTAGTTGTGAATTGTACATTAAATTGTATATGTATATATACTAATACTATTACTTGAAGACCAAACAACTAACACATAACTTACAATTTATATAATTGGACGTATCCATGTAATCTAGTTTGGCGTTATGAGAAACCTACTTTCTAATTACCAATAGGATGAAAATACTTTCAAATTCATCTAAATAAGATAAATAATTTCTACTAACTTGACAAGGCATTTTGTAAGTTTATTTGTGCTGACACGTCAAATATTAGACATTGAGTGATGATTTGCACACTCTATAAATTTATTGGTACATTTCAATTTATGTTGTTTTGATATTTATAACTATATTATTTTTATTCATTTTCACCTTGTAAGGGTAAATATGTTAAGACATCATAAATTAGAGTATGCCAATAAATTTATAGAATATGCAATTTATCACTTATTAATCATTACAAGGGTTGTAACATGGTGCTTTATTTGATGTTATAATATAAAAGTATGAAGTTACATACATCCCCCTTCCATATATTTTCAATCACTAGGCGAGTACCCGCGCCTAGCAGCAGCGGTTTCTAGCGTCAGATAATTAATGATTTGTGATATTGTTGTGACTGTTTTGTGTAGCGTTTAAAATAGAACGTGAACCGATGAAAATGCAATTGCAAACGGTTGTACTAAACGATAACTAAAGTCTAGACAAAATTCTTAACATCTATCAAATAACGTATAAAAACATTTAATGAAAATAAAAGTAAACATTACATCAGTTATGAGATAAAAACTAACAACACACGTTACTTGTCGGTTAAAAACTAACAAGGATGAGATTAATGGTGCCGTTGTTAAAAAGAACGCAAGTACCAAAATTAGCATGAATGTGATTAGCCCAAAATAAAAAAAATGGGCTAATTTTGGCTATTTTGTAAAAGATTTGGGCATATTTAGCTCCATCATTTTTTTTAGTGGGCGTATTTAGCCTATTGAAAAGTTAAATGTGCACTAACGGGCACATATTTTCTCTTAATTGTAAAACATTATAATCGTTTTTTAAGAAAAACTTATATATAGTGACATATCGTTTTGTGTTAAAAAACGTTTATAGGTTCTAAACGAAAAATAATAAAAGTTTGAAGATTTGGGATTAAACATAATGTTTTGAAATCCGGTTCGACCCGGGTGGTTCAACCGGTTGAACCGTTCCCGTCGAAAAACGGGTCGATTTAAACCGAGTTAACCCGACAAGTTGGATCAAAATGAGTCAAATTAAACAGGGTCAACCCACCGGGTTTGAAGGGCCCCGGGTCAACCCGGTTTTCGATATGTATTTATAGTTTCGACTTTTCACTTTTTACTTTTTGCTTTTCCTTTATATATAGTATAGCGAGTGCCGCAGCGTTGCGGGCGGCACTGTGACGATTAACCGAGAAATAGATCTCGATGAGACCTAATTCACCAATTTGTATCGGTTTCAACGGGTCCTCTATAGTTCGTTTTCGGATGGTTGTTATTGGTTAGCCGAACCGGTGTTGAACCCGTTGGTCCAGTACGATTTTCAAAACTATATGTACCATCAACTTGTTAGCTTGTATGAAGCTTTGCGTGTTTTATTAATTTGTATAATGTGTATAATAACATGTACTTTTCATTTTAAGATGTTTTAAAAATAACATTAATTAGTATGTTTAATTGTTTTATATTTAAAATTATGTTGTAGTTTGTTTAAATTGTACATTGTGAAAATTTTATTGTACTTTTTAGTAAATGGTGTTTTAATTGGTTAATTTTAATTTGGTAGATATGCTTTTAATTGGTTGTACAATGTGAATAAATTATTGTACTTTTAAGTAATGATGTGTTTTAATAAAAGTATTAATTACACAATATATTTCTCTCGCCTTTGACTTTCAACTTTTCACTTTTCAAAGTTTGACCGTTTTTTCATTATATGTAGTATAGATAATCCACGATAAAAAAACATAAAAACATAAAAAAAAAAAAAAAAAAAAAAGAAAAAAAAAGGATATTCTAAATTTAATGAATTCCATATATTTTCAATCGTAATCCACCATTAAAAGAAAACATAAGAAAAGGATATTCTAAATTTAATGAATCAAAGTACAATAATTCCAAAAGTTTTGGACTTTGGTGCAACACGTAGATTCCATGAACAAAACATGATATCATGTCATGTGGGGCCCAAAGTATGACCCAGGAGTCTTGTTGTTTTGTTGGTGTTCTATTATATACTAGTACTAGTACTCTACTACCTATTGCCATTGGCTCACTCATTCACTCACTATCCGTAACAAAATCAGATAATGAAGAAGAATCATCATCTCTTTAGATCAGCCATGTCAGCAGCTATCTCCTCCAAGGTTTATACAATTTTTCATATCATATGCTTTACATATTTTTTTTTTATATTGTTTTTGTATGCATATTATGTTTCATGTTCATTAGATCATCCTTTCAGTTATGTTTTTGATCACTTTCATATCATATGTTATCTTATTTTATGTTTTGTATGCATATTATGAAGCATGTTCATCTCATCATCATCATTTTGTTATGTTTTTAATCTTTACTGTTTTAACTTATTATATCATGGAAATATTCTAACTGTTTCTGGGATATTCTGAATGTACCTAGACCAGTTTCTGGCTTATATTATATTTTTTAAACTAAAATATTAATGGTCAACCTATTATTTTTATTACATTATAGATCATTCCTGTCACTATTTTTCAATATATAGTCTATAATCAAGGTGTTTGACTCCAAAAGTCAAAGGTGTTACTGAGAGAAAGATAATCCATAATATGGATCATGTAAAATGAAAGATTGAGGAAACTAAGATAAACTTGTGATGCAGCCAATACTATGGATTCATGTACTTTGCATGCTTTTGTGAATTCATAATCTAAAACTAGTATGCTTATCAAATGATGTAAACAGGTTGTTTAGGATTATTTATTAAAATGTTTATTACTATTTGAAATAAGCATTTTTGAGTAAGCAGTTTACACTTAAAAGCTGACTATCTAAAACTGCACATTTCAGTCACAAGTATTCAAATAAACACTCCCAAAACTGCTTACATATCGTATTAGAATACAACAGGCAAATAAAGTGACTCATATATGATGTGAATGCTTTTCGAAATGTTCACCAAGACTGTAGACTCTGTTCTACCTTATAAAGGGCCTGTTTAACATGATCTGCCATCCTATATCTGGTTGCTTTATGCCTTTTTTGGAACATTGTATATCGTATTTCGTGATAACAATGTGTTATGCCTACTCACAGATCCGTCCATGCGCAAGAAATGTGCGAGTTCTTTCATCTGTTAGATGGAACAGTACCAATGTTGCAGTGGCTGAAGATGAAGGGTATGCGACACACATATTTTATGTTATCGATCTCTCTCATTTGCAATATCTTGGATCTAGTTATGTGACATTTAATACGGTTTTCAGATATAGGGGACATGGTATGTTGGCACCGTTCACAGCTGGATGGCAAACTACTGAGTCAAACCCATTAGTGATAGAAAAATCTGAGGTATTCTTTTAGTATTTTCATTGTTAACAAAGGCATTTCTCTAGGGAAAAAATGGGAACTTCAAATAGAATTTTGATGATTTTCTTTTGTTCTGCTGATTGTAGGGCTCGTATGTATATGATACAAATGGTAAGAAGTATCTTGATGCTCTTGCGGGTTTGTGGTGCAATCCTTTAGGTTGGTGTTAGTCTCATATTTCATTCCAAAAAACCTTTTTTTTTTTTTTTTTTTCATTGGTTCACGATATCTTATATGTTACTTTGAATTATTTTAGGTGGTAATGAGGCTCGTCTTGTTGCTGCTGCAACCAAGCAGCTGAATACTTTACCTTTTTACCATTCCTTCTGGAACCGTACTACGAAACCCTCTTTGGTACAATGAAATCATTTATACTAATAAAACCGTTACATCACTATTAAATAGGTGAGAGATTTTTGTTATGATATTTATCTACTTTGTTTGCAGGATCTTGCAAAAGAACTTCTGGGGATGTTTACATCTAATAAAATGGCTAAAGCCTTTTTCACAAATAGTGGGTCAGATGCAAATGATACTCAGGTTTTGTAACTAATATTTGTTTGGGTGGGGTCCTAATGTCCTACGTATCATTTGGTGCTAACATAAGTTTCATTTCAAATATTCGTTTTTAGGTGAAACTGGTTTGGTACTACAACAACGCACTTGGAAGGCCAAATAAGAAGAAATTCATTGCTAGGATGAAATCGTAATTTCATATCTTTACGAATAGTTTTACATGCTTTCCTTGGGCGTATAATACAAACATAATGTCTAATCTATGTTTTCACAGGTACCATGGATCTACTCTCGTATCAGCTAGTCTTTCCGGGTATGTCCTGTTCAAAACGAAGGTGAAGTTGACTTCTCTGGTCAACTGGCCTAATTTTTTAGTTTCAAAATATGTATTAATATCGCCCCAAATTTTAAAGGCAACACCTACATCTGTATATTATCTTAGTAATTTTAACTTGGTTCTCACAAAATTTGTCTAAAAGCTAAAATTTCCATCAATCTTGAAATTCACATTTAGTCTCTTTGACAATAAAGGTCAAACTGGTATCTGATATGTATAACTTGGTTTGCTTGCAGCCTTCCAGCATTGCATCAAAACTTTGATCTGCCTACTCCATTTGTATTGCACACTGATTGCCCCCATTACTGGCGGTTTCATCTTCCAGGTCTGTTTTCTATATCTCGTCCTTCAGAAGCGTTTAATAATAAAATAATTGTCAAAACGATAAGATAAGCATGATGCATATTAGGTGAGACCGAAGAGGAGTTTGCAACCAGATTGGCTACCAACTTGGAAAACCTTATTCTCAAGGAGGGACCCGAAACAGTAAGATCACTTAACATATACATTACAAGAGATTTTAGTAGTAATTTTGTTTTAGCATATGGTTCTGTCTTCTTTTTGTTTTTAGATTGCTGCGTTTATTGCGGAACCAGTGATGGGAGCAGGAGGTGTGATACTTCCCCCTAAAACATACTTTGAGAAGGTCAGGTTGACTATTCTGAACAACGGTTTCACTTTATTTTATGGGTTGTTAGTTTCGTAGCTTAGCATGTTTTTTTTTCTCTTATGCAGATTCAAGCTGTTGTAAAAAAATATGACATTTTATTCATTGCTGATGAGGTACTTGATCAGTTGTGTATTAATAATTTTTTAACTTCATGATACGCTTCTTATTCACTTGTGTGTTTTATTTTCAGGTTATCTGTGGCTTTGGAAGGCTTGGAACCATGTTTGGTTGTGATAAGTACAACATTAAGCCTGATCTTGTTACCATTGCTAAGGTACATAAACCATTAGAAATTCCCAAAGTTAATCAATTTGTTAGTGATTGGAAGATACTCATAAATTATCAGTCATATTATATTATTATTAAGTAAGGTTTTTCCAGGCTCTTTCCTCTGCATATATGCCGATTGGTGCTGTTCTAGTGAGTCCCGAGGTTGCAGATGTCATACATACTCAAAGCAATAAACTCGGTACTGCAAAACACTTTTCGAACCACATTCACAACATCTCCATTATGGTCTTAATATTAAAGGTGTCTCCATCTTTATGTTAGGTGCGTTTTCTCATGGATTCACATATTCCGGACATCCTGTAGCTTGTGCTGTTGCACTGGAAACACTGAAGATTTACCAGTATGTTCCTACATTTTGGGCCAATTTATTCCGAGTCCTGTTTTTTTTTTTTTTTTTTTTTTTTTTTTTTAATTTCTTATTATTTTTCCAATTTAGAAAGAAATGTAGCCGAAAGCCATAAAATTTATGGTGTCATCTGTTTTTCTTTTCCAGAGAGAGAAATATTCTTGAGCAAGTAAACAGTATCGCCCCAATGTTTCAAGAGGGTATAAAAGCGTATTCCTCGAGTCCCATAATTGGAGAGGTATCAGTTTTATGCCAGTTTCCCATCTTGACATAAAAAAATAAGAAAAAGATAAACAATGTTCGAGCTTTTTTAGAACGAAAATGGTACTTTACACTTTCAAGTGATTTCATATTTGTAGATCCGTGGAACGGGGTTGATTTCTGGGACAGAATTTACAGATAACAAATCACCACACGACTTGTTTCCACCCGAATGGAGTAAGTTAGTTTTAGTTCTAGAATAACTAACTCTCAAGTATCTGAATATACGCTAAACCATCAAGTAAACTTGCTGTTCTCAGAAGTAGGTGCATACTTTGGAGCGCAGTGTGAGAAGCATGGGATGCTGGTACGTGTTGCTGGTGACAGTATAATGATGTCTCCACCGTTCATAATGACTTCAAATGAAGTTGATGAGGTTGGTTTGTTTTAGTTCTAAACTTCAATGAGATCATGTGAAACTTATATAAATTTTTAACGGATTTTTTGTATGTTTGTTTTAGTTAATAACAAAGTACGGTAAGGCGCTGAAGGACACTGAAACAAAGGTGGAGGAGCTCAAATCTAAGATGAAGTAGCTGTTGGGATTGCTTGAGACAGTGGTGGGTCGGTGTAGTTAGACTCGATTGTACGTATGCAACTTGGTAGAATGAGTTATTTATCCAATTATCGACACTAATGCACCAGACTCCGTCATAATGTCTAGAAAAGATGTAAAGCTTTTAGCGACAAACGTGTGAAACTCATGAAATCAATAAATATTATCGCATTCTTGTACAAAAGGCGTGTATATCATGTGAGAAATTTCGTTGCTTGGTGGTGTTTGGAAGGTTTTTAGATCATTAAACTAAATCTTAGGCTCGTAAGTGAAAATTATGGCCAAGTTTTTAGATCCTTCATTTTTAACAAGTTGTGTATTATTAATTTCTCACGTAGTTCATTAGCACGACAGGAGTGTATTGGACCCTAAATCTTTTTAGTTAATAGGTACCATCAGAAGCTCTTCTCATTAGACTTAAATAGTTTATCCGGGTCATTAACAAGCAAAAGCTCTAAGGGGATGTTTGGTATGGTGGAAAGGAAAGCTGAGAAACGGAAAGAGCATCAATTCCCTGATTTTGATTCTCTAAAACAAGTAAACAAAGCTGGTGAATGGATATGCTATGCTATCTGTGATTGATGTTAAATTTAGTCCCAAACAAACTTAACTATTTTATTGTTCTCCTCCCACCGTTACTGTTAATCTTTGGAGTTAAGTTGAAAATGTTACGATCTCACATCGGCCAAGTATGAGATTGACATGTGTTTATAATGTCTAGTTGTCCCTTCCTCCTTTAAGCTAGCTTTTCGGAGTGAGTTCTACACTTAGCTTATAAACGATGCGAACTGAGTGTGGGAAGGTTCGTATCAAATTGATATCAAGCTGTTTCGTGAATTGTTCTTTCTTCCTATCTCTATTCGCCTAGCAGTTTGGTTACCGGTATCATCCTTTCTTGAGTGATTTCTGATACGGAGTATGATACGTGTTCACAGCCCGACTCGATTCAAACGTCGCCTTAAGATGTGCATGAAGATCATACCTTACAGATATCAAAAATTACATCTTTGACTTGTTCAGATGTGAAGACTATTTCTTATTTTATGCATGCATGTAATCGAATAATGACTTCCATGTTTCCAATTCCATTTTTTATAGCACAGTGGGTAGTTATATTTCAAGTTCCTATTTATATGTAACGAGCTTAATAGCCCGCGCGTTGCTGCGGGGGTGGATTGGTGTCGTCCGGAAGAATTTTAATAATGTATATTTAGAGGGAATGTTTTAACATAGATATTTTAACAATATACTGTGAGTTTGTGTTTTCCTTTTTATGCGTGAGTTAACAGAAATGAAAGTATTATGCACCCTTAAATGGAACCAAATGTAATAATATTTGTTAGATATTGGGCTTAATGTAAGTGTGTTTTTGGGTTTGGAACATTTATGGGTTAATTTGACAATTGTAAATTATTAAAGGTGTGTTTGCGTAAAAGTGTATTTCAACATATATCTCATATGAGTAAACACGCTTATTTCATCCTTTCATCTACTTCAAGTTCTCTTTTCAATGGATTCTCGTTTCCTGATCACTGAAAAGTTTGCTGCTGAAAGTGGTTCAAGAAGTTGGGCACGACATTTCTTTTTTTATTTTGAGAGGCTTAGAGGTCGAATTAGAGCTTATTGGGAGGAGGCACGAATCCATGCACTCATTTGTGAGGCTAATGAGTTACATGAATAGGCTAATACGATAATGGAGTTTATGGGTACTCTTTTTCGTATCTACATTTCGTATTTTGGATTGTGTGTCAAGCAATTGGTGGTCTGTGTAGGTTTTATGTCACTGGTACTTGTGGCATCATTTTATAACGAATTTGTTAACTTTATGAATGTTAATGATGCTTATTGGTATATGGTTGTTTTTACGGTCATACTATTTGTTTATGTTAAGTTGGGAAGTTTTTGTGATGATAATGTTTGGTTCTAACTGGCTGTGGTTAATGATAATATAAAATTCTCATGTTGGTTAATAATGTATTGTGTTATGTATTGTGATTTGCTGTTGCGTGTGATTAGTGAACACAAATACACCTTAACATATATGACAGGAACATAAGTTATTACATAGCGAAGCGTTTCACAAAACATGTAGCTGCATATTTGCTGGGTCACAGGTCTAGGTTGCAGCAGTGGTGTTATTGCACCTAGCTATTTACATTAGTTATGATTATAAAGTTGCACTGCTATAGCGCTTACATAATTACGTTGGCAGCTATACTTGTACTACTGCCTGGTTACCAAAAGCTAATTAGTCTTGTAAGATGTAGTTGATAAAAACCATGGAAAGTGCTTGTAACCTGTAATACATGGATTGATTAAGGTGTTACTATTTGTGTGTTTCTTAGTTGTAAATTAAATTTCCACTATTTAGGTGTTGTAAGTAGTGTTCTTTTACTTACCTGGTTCGTTGCAGCCATTAATTTTTCCTTTTTTTGGTTTCTGCTGCTTCTTCGGGAAAAAGTGGCCGTTTAGTTGATTTGTGAGACATAGCGGTTCCCATATCTGTTTTTGACCTTGTTTGCATCCCAATATACGGTGGGGGTGGTGTTGTGATCTCTGTAATAGGTTAATAATGCAGGTTTATTTTATTAGCTTTAATATTTAAGAAAAATCTGTACTGAAGAAAAATGCTTGTTACCTGATGAATGCTCTTCAATTGCTTTGTCAATTTGTGGGTTTTCCATTATTTGAGGAGCCTGTGGTGCTGACATGTATTCAATAGTAGCACCTGATGAATGCTCTTCAATTGCCCACAAACACCTATCACTAAGACCATTATAAGTGTGGCATCATATAATCATTTTAATGAGTTTCAAGTAGACCTAACTAAAACTTATGTGTTGTAGTGCACATACCGGAGTAGGCCACGTGGAGGAGCCATATCCATCAGTATGAAACAATTAATATCATGTGTAGCAGGTTCCTTTCCAACCTCAAGTATGTACTGCAAAAGAAACATTAAACAAAAATCACTCATTCTCTGTGCCAAATTGCGAATTCTGATATGAAACAGTAATGGATGATCATTCTATATGACGTGATCATTCTATGCAGACTAAAATTTCTGGTGTCAAGTCTATCATTTCCAAAGCAAGTAAAGCATCAGCAGATATTCTTGTTGAAGCTGGTGACAAAATTTAATTTGGTGATCTTTATTTAGGGGTAAGAAATCTGAGACACATTATACTGGTTGCTTTTTGAATTATTAACTAAAGTGGCGCTTTTTTAGCATCGATGCTAAAAAAAACCACCCACCATAGCTTGAAACTCTAACCCCTTTTTTAGCATCGATGCTAAAAAAAACCACCCACCACCCACATTATACTGGACTGCTTTCTTCGTAGTTAAAGAGAGATTAGTGAACACTAACATAATACTTTCAATATTCTATCGTCAAGATCATATGTACATCATGGCTGCCAAAAAACATTTGTGTATCACTCATACCAACCAATACCATAAAAACATCAAGGGCACTTACTTTTTACTACCATTATCCTTTTTTATCCTAATTAAAATTGTATAAGGTTCAACTAAACCATTTGGAGACCTATAGAAGCATGTCTTCTAGGAATCTTGTAGCAAGTCCGCATGACTACACACTTAAGCTAATTTACCCAAAATCGCGGTAAATTATTTTAAACTGATAAAACCTTCAACATTAAATGTTTAATGAAATTCATCAAACACGTGGTAGGCACTTTCATCAAACACATATATTGGTCATAAAAGAAGGTAAACTGATAACACCTATTAAGTGTTTAATGAAATTTGTTGTCAACATGGTAGGCACTTTCATGAAACACCATTAAGTGTTTAATGAAATTCATCATGGTATGCACTTTCATCAAACACATATATTGCTCTTAAAAGAAGATAAATTGATAACACCTAGTATTAAGTGTTTTGACAAAAATATATCATGAGTTCAATCGCGGTCAATAATTAATTTACTAACACCATAACTTCTTGTAAAACTTTCATCAAACACATGGTACACATACCTTTTCCACAATATCAGCCACAACCCTGCTTCCTAGTTTCTCTTAAACATCATTAATAAATAACGCACCTTTAAGATTAATCTCTTGTGTAATCGCAGCCCCTCTGTGTAACCGTTTTTGTTGATGAACTTAGCCCAAAATTGAAGCGCCTGCAAATAAATTTAACCAAAAATGAAAACGTTGAATTGAAATTACATAAGGTAAAGCCTAAAGAATGAAAATGTTCAAAGCTATAATCACAATGATAAACTTACAACAAATGATTTATGTACAACTGAATGGATGCAATTTTCTGAAGAAGTGATGTTGATGAACTGCTCGTATTGTTTTGATGCTGATTATCTTGATACCTTTCTCTGGGAGTGATGTTTTTTTGGTAGCTGAACCCGGGTTAAGGTGCTGCAATGTTGATTTCGTGTTCTGATTGTATCTAGGGTTTATGATAATTGAGCTTGACAGCATATAGTTTTGTGTAATTACGGGGAAAAACTGCAACTAATTATCATTATCCTTGAGTTAAGGTAATTACGGGGAAGTGAAAACCCAACCACACATGAACCAATAAGAATTGGCCAGGTGCTGTACTGTTTATCTGTTAGTTGATAATCCAACCAATGAAGAGCCGAATTAAATAAAAACGGACTCCGTAATAAATCACTTTTGCCCCCGTTTTAGTTTTATTTTGGGGTTTAGTATATATTATTATAATATAATTGTTGCATTGAGTTTAACTAGTTATAATACATGTGCACGCATGAGGTTTTGATAAAAAAAAATTATGTATTAATCTTGAATATTGTGTTTTAAAAGTAATTATATATAATTATATAGTTATAAGTTTAAAGACGCACGTGAAGTTTTATGTATAATCAAATTTATCAGAACATTTTATTTCAAGATATACACATATAAAATTTCTTAATGAAAATTGTGATATAAGACTGTTAATCTTACGCACGAGTTTTTCACATGTGTAATATCCATTAAATTTGGTAAAATGTTTGTAAAAATTTACATTACGTAAACTCAAGATTTAATTTTATTTAGTTGACAAAGATGTTGATGTTGTTATTTAAATTTCACAGATATTATGTTGTCTGCATGATCGCAAGTTTAATAACGTATAATGGCGTTGATAAAGTTAAAATATACTTTTTAAGTTTTTAAAAATGTTTTTCTAGATATCCTAATATAAATAAATAAAATTATATGAGTCGTTGTTATAAATCTGATCAGCGATATTTATTAGTAATATATTAAAGAACCCGTCTTCTGATTTGATAATTATATTCCTGTTTTCGATGAATTTAATTATTTAAAATGTAAACTCATTCACATAACTTAAACTTTTAAAAATGAAATAAACAGTCTTGATTGAGCGATATAGTAAAAAATTGATCTTATAATCTTATCAAATTTATATGTTGTTATTGTAAAACAACATGTACATTGTATTTTTTAAGATATAAAGGGTATAAAGTATAAGGGGATATTTGTTTATAATCCAAAGTTATTAAAAAACATGGAGACTTATAATATTACATTTAACTCTATATAATTTTTAAAAATTCAACCACTAAAGTTTTATTAATTACCCTTTTTTTTTTAAGTTTTTATTTTCACAAATTTGACACCTATATTTTTATGCGTTTTTTTTATCAACCAAATTTCTCTACCAAATATTAAGTTTGACCAAAATCACTTTAATTTTGACTTTTATTAACCAATCACATCACACGATTTTGCTTATGTGGCGAAATCGAGCTCTCTTATTGGCCCAATTGTTTTTTCAATAAAAATGAATTGACAAAATCACTCTGAAATGATGTAATTCATTTATTATATAAAAGATATGAATGAAGAAGAATATTAAAGTCTAGTTTCTCTCTAGTTTTTTGGAGTCTTGCTCGTTCTACGGGCCTTATCAATCCGTCTCTTTAATCTACTTCTTGGGAGATTACAACAACAACAACAACAACATACCCAATCCCGCCTGGCGGGATGGGAGGTAAATGAGACAGATCCTACTCCCACCCTGGGAAAACCCCAAGTAAGGAGACTGCTTCAACGAGACCTCCGGCGAGTGTAGGTGTGCAGTGAGAAAAGGAAGGAAAGAGAGCGAAGACAAGAAGCATCAAGCGTGCGCAGAACGAAATAAAAGAACAAGGCAGGCAAACTGAAAAGAGCAAAAAAGCAATCGACCTAAGAGAGCGAAGGCAATGAAACATCAAGCACATGCGAGAAAAAGACAGTAAAAAAGGCAAGGCAAAGATAGATAAGCAAGAAAGAAAGCGAGGCGGACCTAAGGAGCCAACAAATAAAAATATAAAATAATAAAATAAAATGAAAGACGACTACCAAAGCAAAAGAAGGCAAAACAAAGCACCATGAGCAGCAGCAAAAAAGCATGCAAGCCCAAACAACACAAGCAAAGCATAGCAACGCACGGCCTAACACTACTGAGAGGCAGTAAAAAGCGGAACGCCTAAAAGCCAAACCCACCCAAACTACCTAATCCCAGAAAGCCCCAAGCCAAAAAAAAACTAGCCGCAGATCCTAATCCTATCTCTCCACCCTTTCCTATCTGAGGTCATGTCCTCCGACAAGTGAAGCTCCGACATATCAATCTTAAGTCTCGGTCCTCTATGAGAGTATATAAGAATACTTTTGAAGTTAGGTCCTAAAGGAGGCCATGATGATAATCACACTAGCTACTTTCACCATACACAATATGGTGGATCATGCCTATTTTTTAGAAGACTTTTGATTGATTCGAGTTGCATGATAGCCCTCAACTTAGTTCTTTGGGTGCCAAGCGTTAGTGTCTTAAACGGGTCAACTTGAGTAACCTTAACATTGACCCACTCTTTTAAATTAAAATTTAAGAATTGAAAATTATGAATTTAACCCGTTGATAAAACCTACCTACGTAGGCCAAATCTTTTAAATATATAGATAAACGGGTTACAAAGGTCATCTTATGGGTCAAGTCCTTTGGGTTGAGTATTTCCGGTAAAGTCAACTAAAAAGGTTCTTGTTGGGTTAAAGGATCCCCTGAATAACCCGGAACCCAAACCATCGAACCAACGGGCTCATTTTGGAAGTAGCCCACAAAAGTCTAAAAGAAAGGTCCAGACACATGTTAAAACATCAAAACAACAACAACAAACCACCGTGTAAGATCATCTGTCTGTCTCAATCTTAGGTACCCATTACACATCTAATTTGTTTTACTTTATTTATATTCGTTATACCTAACTTTCGTTTGTGTTATGATCTGCCATTTTTGTCCTATGGGTTTTCTTTATTTTCATTTCTTATTATCTGGGTCATCTTAAAGTTTCAATCTTGATCAAATAAGATTTCAGTTTGATGGTTTTCTTGATTAGTCTATAAATAAATTTGATCAAAGATCATTTCCCCTATAGGTTGTCGGTTATATAAATTGTATGAATTTTTGTGCCTATCTTTTTAATTATGTTTATGTGCATTGTTGGAATTATTTTTGTTTCATTTTTTAGTTACATTTTGACTTTTGATATTTTAATTTGATGAGGGTGTTAAAGGTTTTTTTGAATAAAATTAGACGATAAGCATTTTGATGTTTACGAAATGTCGTTAATGAGGGGATAATTATTTAACAAAATCTGTAATTATCTTCAAGTTTAAGTGAATGTGTTTGACATAGTGTAAACTTTAGGTTTTAGGGGGTGTTTGGGATTGCTTGTTAGAAATGTATATTGTGTTTTCATACAACGGATAAGTGGTTTTTAGAGTCTCTGGAATTGCTTATCAAACTATTTATCCGGGAATGTGTGAATAAAACTGATCATTGCTTATGCAAAATGTTTATTTGTGATTAGTTGTTTGGAATAAGTATTTTGAAAATGGGTTCGAGTCCTTATAGGACAACAGTGCAAGTATTTTCCAAAAAATGAAGCGTGAAATATTTATTAAAAAGTTATTTTAAAAGGCAGTGAGTACATAAGCAGATATAATAAGCAATCCCATACACCCCTTTTGTTTGGGGGATATGATTTATATGGTTAGTAAAAGGGTAACCTTAGTAAAATGCAGTTTATTGATGTGTAGGGGAGAAGGGACAAAATGCATACGGAACTTCCCTCTGAGGAAGACTATATAAGCGATCTCCCTCAAAGTATTGTCGAAACCATACTCACAAAGCTACCATTAAGAGATGCTGTAAGAACGAGTATACTATCTAGTAAATGGAGATACAAATGGGCTGCCCTTACACAACTTGAATTCGATGATAAATGTGTATCAGGCACTCACGATATAACCCTTGCAGAGACCAACCTTGTGAACTTTGTCACCCGATTTCTTTTTCTTCATGATGGTCCCATTCATAGGTTTTCTCTATCTACTGCTTATTTGCAAAGCTCCCCTGATGTAGATCAGTGGCTACTATTTTTATCAAGAAATGATGTTAAAGATCTGGTTCTTGAGTTAGGTGAAGGCGAGTGGTTTCGAGCACCTTCTTGTCTTTTCGCTTTTAAAAAACTCATCCGTTTGGAGCTTGTTAGATGTGAATTAGACCCTCCATTATCTTTTAAAGGGTTTTTAAATTTAAAACATCTTAATCTTCAACAAGTACTTGTTGCTCCTGATGCTGTTGAGAATCTTATTTCAAGTTGCACATTTCTTGAAAGCTTGACTTTGTCATACTTTGATAGTTTAGAACTCACCATTCGTGCCCCGAATCTAAAGTATTTAATTTTGGAGGGTGAATTTAAAGATATATGTCTCGAGAATACTCCTATGTTAGTTGCTATATCTGTCGCTATGTATATGACCGATGATATTGCTGAGCATTTTGGCCAAAGCTCAAGTTGCAATTTTGATAAGTTTCTTGGTGGTGTTCCGTCACTTCAAAGACTTATCGGGCATATCTACTTCACAAAGGTAAAGTCTATATGTTGTTTGGAACTTGGGTTTGTGATTTTGTGGACTAAAAGGATTGACTTTTTCTTTCTTTTATAGTATATGAGTATAGGTAACACCCTAGGGAAAACACGAATGCTGTATCGACAGTTAAAGGTTATCGAATTATACCAAGTAAGCTTTGAGGATATGAAAGAAATAATGGTGGTCCTTCGTTTAATTTTAAATGCCCCTAATCTTCAAGAACTTCAAATTTCGGTGAGTTTACTCAATACTTTGACTTTTGAGGTCAAAATTCTTATATACATCCTGACAAAAAATAAAATAAATAATCTTGTTTCTCTGTTTAGGGTTCTTCGAATTCATCACCTGCAACAGAAGCTCCGGATTTGGATTTCTGGGAGAAGGAATGCCCGCGTGACTGCACATTTGAACGGCTTAAGATAGTAAAGATGACAGATATGTCTGGGGTCCCACACGAGATGGGATTTATAAAGTTCTTGCTTGGAAATTCACCGATTCTTGAGATTATGAGCATCACTCCGAGTGTGTACGTGACTGAAGGAAGATTAAACTTGTTGATCGAGTTACTGAGGTTTCGACGTGCATCAGCAGAAGCTGAATTAATATTTGTTCAAGATCAGGTGTAAAATGTTACATTCATTAAATAAGCTTTGTCTCGTTTCACCTTTGATCTATTTACTGCTTGTCATTTTAGAATAGTTTACAGAAATTGGTTTCCTTGTGGTTGAGTGAAAATAATGGAAATCGTTCCTTGTTGATAATATTTGCATAAATGATCCCTAGTTGCTGCTCACTTTTGGTTTCGTCGGTTACCCTTTGAGGAACAAAAGCAAAATGAATATGATAGCTAGTGACCAAAGCCTGAATTTGGTTGCATGCTTTTGGGACTACAAGTGAAAGCAAAAAGTGCAATTAGAAACATTTTATGCAAATACTATTGACACTGAACGATCTATGTAATTTTCAATCAAACCAAGTACAATTTATGTAATGTAACAAGTTTTATATGATACCTGTTGATATGGATCTCGTCATATTCAAAAGAAAACCAAAATTTTTATACAAGTTTTGTCTAACATTAAAACTCATAACAAGCCAGTAACTGTTGATATGGTTCTCGTCATAGTCAAAAGAGAACCAAAATTTTATACAAGTTGTGCCTTACAACATTAACACTCGGAACCAACCATACAATAAACAGGAGCTTATGAACTTCAATATGTACATTCAGAAATCAACCCCTTTTCTGCCACTTTATTCATCATCTCTGTGATGTATCACCGGGGTCCTGATAGCTCCATTGCTTGTCCAAGCAAGGAAGAGTCGTCCATAAGATCAGAATAATGCTCTGAAGATGAGAACTCATTAGCTCTTCCTCTATTAGAATCTGCTCTTTGAGATGCTTCCCATTTCTCGGCTAACCCGTCGCCTTCCAACATCCGAGCCACTTCAGACATCTTTGGCCTTTGGTTTGGTTGATACTGTGTGCACAACAATGCCACTTGAACCATTTCCTCAAGCTCTATTATATCATAATTCGTTTTCAGATCCTTGTCGACCAACATATCGAGCTTATTTTCGTGGTGAATTGTCTTAACCCAATCAAGCATAGCACCTTTCTGGTTTGCTGATTTTCCGAATTCTAGAGCCCGCTGTCCTGTGATCAATTCAAGTAGAAGAATCCCAAACCCGTAAACATCGGTTTTTTCTGAGGATTGGCCGGTTGAGAGATACTCAGGAGCTATATGTCCCACAGTTCCTCGTACAGCTGTTGTAACGTGTGAATCATGGTGGTCTAAAAGTTTTGCCAGACCGAAATCACCAACCACTGCTTCACAGTAATCGTCTAACAAAATGTTCGCAGCCTTCACATCTCTATGAATTATTTTTGGGTCACATTGTTCATGTAGATATAGTAGACCCCGCGCTGCTCCCAATGCAATTCGTTTCCTTGTACCCCAATCTAAAGCTGGTTTGGCTGCAAAAGAAAAAGAAGAACCTGGGAATTAGAGCTGATTTGGTGCAGATTGAAATAAGTAATAACTCTTTTGTGATTGCTTGTTTAAATGCTTTTTTTTCAATGGTAGATTTTCAAGTGTTTCAGTAGAATTTTCTAAATAAGCAATTCGAGACACCCCTAAATGCACCTTTGAGACGAGAAGCAACACTTCCGTTGGACATATAGGGGTAAATCAGGAGCCGCTCCGATGATGTCATACAAAAACCATAGAGTCTAAGAAGGTTCCTATGAACTGCTAAGCTAATCATCTCAACTTCAGTCTGGAACTGGATCTCACCACCAACTGCATTTCCATCTTTAAGGCGTTTAACAGCTACAACTGTTCCATCTGAGAGAATACCTTTGTACACGATACCAAAACCTCCTTTTCCAATTATGTGCTTGCTTGCGAAGTTGCTTGTGGCTACTTGAAGTTCTCGGAACTGGAATCTTCTTAGGTTCCCCATACATACTTCCTCTCGATATTGTTCTGAACATGAAAAGTTCAACATTTATTTAAAACACGCAAACAGAAAACAAAAAAGTTAATGAAAGCTCACCGTTGATATCAAAGAAAACTTGCTGGTTATATCGTCTCCTGTACCAAAAAACAAACCCGAATCCGAAAAATAGCAAGCAGAAGCAGCCGATGCTTGTCCCAAAGGCTAAGGCCATCTTGTTGGTTTTTGGCGTGACGGATGGTTGTGACTCTAAACATATAAAAAATTCATTTCAAATATGATGTCAGGAAATTTTACTACTACAATGCATTGATAATTGTATGGCACATCACAAATGGTTATATGCTTACTTTGTTGAGTCCCAAGAGGAAGTGACATTGGCATGGCTGCCGTTCCGTTACAATCTTTTTCAGTCCCAGTGGCACATATAATTGAATTTCCCATAATGCTGTTTATGATGTCGCGATGAGGTTATATTATAACAAGAACTAAAACAGTTTTGACTTTTGAGGTCAAACGTATTCAATTTCCGAGCTTCATAACTGATGTGTTTCTCATGTTTTTGTATGAACTTTTTTATTCACATTAAAATTTATGGTAACTACCATTAGTCTCAAGTTTACTATGTATTAATGTCAATTATACATCTACACTTTTCCTAATCTCAGTGTAGCAATTTTGACCTCAAAAGTCAGAAGTTGTAAAGGGACATGGAGCTTACTTGAAAGTTTTGGCTAGAAACTTTGGTACAGGACCACTTAAATTATTATAGGACAAGTCCCTGTAAAAATAAAGCACAAATCAACAAAAGAAAGGGTAATTCAGTCAATTTAAGCTTAAAGAAAAAGCTATTTCAGTCAAAAGATTTAAAATTTGGAAACTAAAGTACTTGATTAAAGAGATTAAAGGTAACATACAAAAATGTGAGCTGGGTCATGTTTGCTAGAGCCTCAGGAATTGGCCCATTGAGACTGTTGTTATTTAGCCGCCTGTTATTTTTCAAAATCCGTAATCATTACATTTTGAGCATGATCTAAAAATTCCAAAAAAAACAAAAACAAAGGGTAATTTAGTAATATAGCTATACTTACAGATATTGGAGGGACTTGATATTGGCTAGAGAAGATGGGATTTCACCAGTGAACATGTTGTTAGAAAGATCAAGTGTTTGAAGCTTAGGTAACCTTCCAAGCTCAAATGGTAGTGGCCCCAAGATTCTATTATTTTGTAGCAGCCTGCATTACACACTCATATCATTAGCTTCTCATATTTTACATCAAAACGTTGCGATTTTAAGTTCCATTTTAGTACTTACACTGTCTGGAGGTTTGTCAAGTTACCAATACTCGGCGAAAGATATCCCGAAAGATTTTGGCTTGGACTTCCCCTATATCCAACAAAATATCAGATTTCAAGATCCTTATCAATTAACTAGCATACTTATGTATTGTCTAATGATATATCATAAACTATTAAAAAAAAAAAATGTATAAATATGAAAATTTAGAAATGCTTACAAGCCAATGACTAATTTATCATTAGAACAAGTGACCATAGTCCAACTACATGGATCAACAGCATCAGCATCCCAATTTAACACACTATGTGGATCCTCTAAGCCATTTTTTATGTTCATCAAAGCTTGCACTACAAGTTCACAAACCATCAAATTATATATTCTCTATAAGTCAAACAAAACATATGAGTGACAAACATAATAATAATAGAGTACCTTCAAAGTTGACACCTTTAGGAGAAAGCAAAGCAGTTGCAAAACCATCCCATGAAGAAAACAACAAAACCAAACACCAAAACACAACATGAAGCTCCATTGAATCAAATGGGGAATAACAAAATTAGTTATGTGGATATTTTGTAGAATATGAGAAAAAACAAGTGAGTAAAAAGTTGGTTTTTTGTTGTGAACCAAGAAAACACCAAATATGAAGTGTTGTTGTTGTAAGTTACATATCACATGCTCTCCAATATTGAAGTGGAACTGAGATCAAGGATTTGTGTCAGCAAGTTAAGAAAAAGAAGTATGGGAATTGTATTGGACTATGTATGGTGCTAAAGTGAAAGTGAAAGTGAGAGTGAGAATGAGAATGGAGGGAAAGAACATGTTTCCCACTTGTTTCAACAAAGAATATATACATGTTAAAGTATTACTCCTAAGTATATATTATTCCTGATACGTCAACGGCCGAATCGTTAGAGGTGGTAATTTCAACTCGTTTTTGTATAAACAAGTAGATAGATCGATTCGACCTATATAGTAAACAAGTTAAATGACAATGACATTAGCCGAAAGGTTAAATTAAAGGAATGAATACAATACCTTCTCCTATTATTTAAAACTCTATCACTCATGGCTCATGCTGTTATTTGAATATCATACATAGTAGTATTATACCTGACCATATACAATATATTTTCTAGTAATACTCAGAAATAAAATCAAAGGAAAAAACTTGCAGAGACAATATGAACCATCTACAGTAGGTGCTTTTCACGGGTGCCTAATACCCTATGCCACCCAGCAGTTTTTCTATTCTTTCTTTTGTTTGTTATCAAGTACATTCGTTTAAACAAGGATGTCCACGAATATAAATGCACACTTCATCAAGTCGATGAAGGGCAAAGTACATGATCTTATTATTACATTTATTAAAATCTTGACTGATTGTTTGGAAGTAAGTTATATATATGTGGACATGCAGTAGGAATAATTAAAATGAACAGTGCATAGCAATCAATGTAAAAATATTTACTCTCATGGTTTCATCATCTTTTAGGCTGGGCACACTCATGACCCAGGTCACCGGTCTTATATCGCCTTTCTCTCTGCGATCGACACGACATAAAGTTGTCGCGATCGATAACCCGATTTTTTTTTTTTTTTTTTTTTTTTTTTTTTTAATTCAAACATATTAAACAACAAATTAAAATTCATTAAAATTAAAAACATTACAATACGAAATTCAAATAAACAATAAAAACATTACGTAAATTATTCAAATAACGTTAAAAACATTAAAAACATTACGTAAATTATTCAAATAACGAAGAAGAACCAAATAAAAGCTCGTATGATATATTAAAAGAATGTGTTTGAAGGTATTGAGAAAGAAATGTTGATTGAAATTGTGTGTTTTAGAAATGTGTTTGAGTTAGTATTTATAGAAAAAGTGATAAAGTTTTTTTTATTTTAAAGTTTTTTTTTAATGTTTTAACGGTACAATTTGGGAAAGGGCAAGACATTGAATATCGGTTGAAAATCCAACCAATACTCAAAAATTTGGTACCTCGATCGATTTGATGGCCCACACCCACACTCGACTCGACCGATCTTCAAATCGGTCGTGGAGTGTTTTTTTTTATGCCCAACCGACTTTCAAAGTACCACTGCGTCCAGCCTTACACATTATGGTAACTTGAGATTAAGCTCCTTATCTCATGCATACGATAACTCTTTCACATGCTTTTTTTTAACGACAAGTTTATACAACATACACCATTTATCTTACATATATTGACAATGAGACTTGAACTCACAAACTTTTAATTGATGGTCACTCAAACAACTGAAATGAATGATTATATTACTTAAGGATGAATAAAAATTATGTGCATCAACAATGGTGATAAATTCAAGCCTCCTGATTTAAGTTCCATGCATGAGTAAAAGACATTTAACTACTAACAAAATCACACTTTAGTTACTTATTTAGAGGAAATATGTTGTCCATCAAGAGATTTTCTACAACTGAAGCCAACTTATAAGACGCCTATAGCTTAATGATCCTAAGCGAGCTCGTGTTTCATGTTAATATGGTATGAGTTTAAGTTCTCGTAAAAACAAACCATATTAAGAGCGGAACCACACAAATCATGGGTTTAACTAAAGAACTAGGAGTACTAACGAGCGGGAGAACCCGCGCGTTGCTGCGAGAATGCCGTGCTAAATTTTCTTTCAAAGTTAGTCATTAAGGACTAAATGTGAAAAAGACCGATAACCTTAAAGACTATTTTCAACAATTATTTTTGGAAATAATATGTCTTTTTATGGAAAAAGTGCCTAAATTTCTCGGACTGTTGCAAAGTTAGTCCTTATGGAGTAACTTTGAAACCATTAGATAATTGCAGGGACTATTCTCGTAATTTTTTGAGACACTGTAACACGCACTGTAGTAAGTAGTGTAGTGAGCACTGTAACTGCCGCATTGCATTTTTTCCTTTTAATATATAGGAGTAAATTGCAAAAATCGTCCTCGTGGTTTAGCCAAATTGTAGATTTCGTCCGTACTGTTCATTAAGTGCAAAAAAATCAGCTGATCGACTGTTTGCGCGCTTTTGGTCCTTTGACTTAATCGCCGTTAAACGGACTCAGTTAGTAGTTACACTTTAGCCTTTTTGACTAACCACCATTGTAGACACATCCTTCAAACCACAAGGACGATTTTTGCAATTTTTTCGAATTAAAAAAAAAAAAAAAATTCCTTCTTTTTAAAAATTTTTTTTTTGAATATTTTTTTCTAAAATGTTTTTATGAAAAATGTTTTATATAAAATGTTTTATATAAAACGTTTATATAAAACGCTTTTATATAAAAGTTTTATATAAAGCTTTTCTATATAATAATGTTTTTATATTAAAATTTTTAAAAGTTTTTATAAAACGTTTTTATATAAAACATTTTTATATAAAAACTTTTTTATAAAACGTTTTTATATAAAATATATTTATATATAAAACAATTTATATAAAACAAACAAAAATGGATGAAAACAGATAAAATCGGATGAAAACGACAAAATGAACAAAATGGATAAAACGGAAAAAATTACGCTTTTATCCGCTTTTGTTCGATTTTTTGAATAATTTTATCGTCAAGTAACTTTTTTTCGAAAATGTTTTTATATAAAAAGTTTTATATAAAAATGTTGTTTTATATGAAACGCTTTTATATAATTTTTTTAATATTTTATATAAAAACATTTTTATATAAAAAAAACTTTATATATAAAAACGTTTTATATAAAACATTTTATATAAAACATTTTATATAAAACATTTTTCATAAAATATTTTCAAAAAAATATTCAAGAAAATTTTTTTAAAAAGTAGGATTTTTTTTTTTTTTTTTTTTTTTTTTTTTGCAAAATCGAAAAAAGGATTGCAAAATCGTCCTTGTGGTTTTGAAGGATGTGTCTTTAACAGTTAATCAAAGGTTAATCAAAACTCAAAAGCAATGAACAAAAAATCAATTACTAACCACGAGTCCATTTAATATACTACTATTGCTAAGATCAAAACATGACCAAAATGCAAGACAAATAAACAAATAGGTTCAAGTGTCACAAACTGACTGACATTAATAATCTTAATGAACAACGACGACGTTTAAATCGTATAAATTTGCTTAAACCACGAGGACGATTTTTGCAATTTACTCTAATATATAGATATAATTTTTTCTAGTTCTTTAAATATCGTAGTGTGTTTGTCGGTCTAAGGTAAGGGTCATAATTGTGGTCTCAAGTTCAAGATTAGGTATCACCTTTTTTGACTTCTTGCTCTAAACAAGTGATTTACCTCACTCATAGTGATCATGAAATCTCAACCTCTTGTTATCTATACTACATGATATAATTAAACAAATTTGTTTAAACTTAAAATTTTTAAAAACTAGTAATGTTATAAGATTAAAATACTTTTACTTATAAAAAGTAATGCAATATATTAAATATTTAAATATTTAATTATAATTTAATTACTTTTTTTTTTCACTTACTCCACACTTATTTATACATAAAATAATTACACACACAAATTACTGCTATATATATCATCATCGTTATACGTAAATAATCGTCTAGTATTATTAAAGTACGGGACAGAGGGTCACTTTGATATGAAAGATTTGCTTGAGGTGTGATTCATAACCCATGATCCATTGACTAGGTATAATGAATCTTCTTGGGTAAGAACCAAAGTCCATAACCCATACCCAGGGAGCATGATCCATAAATCATGACCCATTGCATGACATCATGCATGAAATCGTGTTGGATATTATCCATGATCAATGACCCAAAGTCCATGACCCATGACCCATGATTCATAACCCATTGACTAGGTACATTGTATCTTGTTGGGTATCCATGATCCAAAGTCCATGACCCATGGTCCATAACCCATAACCCGATTTGCAACCCAAAATCTGGACTAAGTCGACCCAAAGAAATTAATCCTCGAATTACATCGCCGATCCCCGTGGTGAGGATCCACGGAATCGAGATCAAGAGGCATATTTTGCCGATAAGTAATGAGCCATTTCTCTCTTGCTCACTAACCTTTTTAGACATACTTTCTCTCTATGTTCTAACCTCTCTAACCACAGATCCAAAGGATCATTCTATGTAGTTTTATCTTTGTGTGATTCTCTAGGTTCCTCTTAAAGGCGAGATAACAACCTCTTGAAGACGTGCAAGCTCAAGGTCATGAGTTGTTAAGCTTCGTCATCATCAAGACCACTGAAGTGCATCTTGTTGATAATTCTTTTCTCCCTCCACAGTGTGTCGTGTTGAAGGCATTGGTGTATGGTGCCGGAGGTGTGCATTTGATATGGTGCGTCGACGTACAAGTTGTGTAGATTGGGTTAAAGGATATTGATATCCTTTCTAGTATTGTAAAAAGGAGTGTGTCTCCTTTGGGTAGTTTGGGTAGTAGTGTTGGGTAGCAGTTCCTCCTTTTTTAATAGAACTCGGTATCTAGCCTTGTACCGGATAAAGTGTAGGCGACGTTGTGATAGGTTTGGTTCTACCTCGTGGAAGAACTCGGTGTCTTGCCTTGTACCGGATAAAGTGTAGGCGACGTTGTGAAGGCTTCTCCACCACATTAAGGAGCTTGTGTTGTGTAGGGCTTAGAAACTCTCGAGTTTGGTACTCGGGGAGTAGGGCAAGGAAGGTATCCTTGTAGCCGAACCACTATAAATACTCGTATTATGGTTTTGTGTTTCTTTACTCTTTATGTCTTGCATTACTTATTTATATGTCCATCTATCAATATCCAACACACGATTTAAATGGATTGAAATAAGTCGAACTAAATACTTTAAACGAAGTTTTAATCGGCAAAACTATTCAACTCGCTTCTAGTTTTGCACAAAGAACAATATTTTGAATTACATACGACTATTCATTTAAATTCTAAATGAGCAAATGAAAACATTAAATTGTATTTAAATAGTTACCTAAGATAACAAATAGATACTAAAAAGCTTATTAACAACATATACTCATCTTCTAATAAAAATACTTCATATGTGAATAAATATTATCTAAAAATAAACCATACATGCCATAAATAATGCATTACACATTTTTCTCTCAAAGTCAACTCTTATATTATAAATATAGGGTAATGATATGTACACATTGAATTTTACTTTGCACACATACAATTAATGAATAAAACAAACAATACCCTATGTAATTTTATGTGTGCAAAGTAAAATCCTAAGTGTACATATCAATTCCCATAAATATATTCTTATATTGCAAACCGCGTCTTTCAATTCATATTTTAATTCAATTCAAACTGTGATACGATGTGTTTTCAAACAGTTGCCTATATTAGATTAAGGATTAAGGAATTAAAAAGTACTCACACCTATTATATGTAGTAAAAATAAATATACAAAGTAAATGTAAATTACATTAAAAATAAAATGACCAAGTCAAAAGTTAATCAGTTATTATTTGGTTGATTTTTTTTTTTTCATATAAGAAAATTTGAAAGTTAATAAAAAAAAAAAGTAAGTGGTTGATCAAAATTAAAAAATAGAAATGATTTGTAAATTTTCATAAATGACTGGAATACGTAAATTTTGAGTATTTAAACACTTATATTCTTACATTATTTTTAGTTATGTTTATCCTTGTCTAAATACTCAAAATTTAAGTATTTTAATCATTTATAAAAATGTGCAAATCACCTCTCTTAAAAAATAGGTTGGTACTGTATTTTATGGCGTAATGCAAAAAAAAAAAACATATATGCAACTGTTTATATCTGATGGGCGAGGCCTAGGGGTGTTCACGGATTGGGTAATATCCACAATAACCGAAAACCGAAACCGAGCCGAACCGAAAATAACTGAACCGAATTTGTGACCGAACCGAATTGGTCAAAACCGAACCGAACCGAACTAAATATTTGGTTATCGGGTTGGATATGGTTTTAATGAAAATCGAAACCGAACCGAAAACCGAATTCATATAAAATATATATTTTTCTATGTATATATATGAAAAAAAATCACTAAAACTCTTTTTTAGTATAAATATAACATGATTTAAGCTTGAAAAAAATATTTTGTGCTAAAAATATATATCATTAATTAAAAAAATAATTAAAATTATGTAATTCGGGTTATTCGGTTTGATTTTCGGTTATAGGGGTTCGGTTTTCGGTTATTCGGTTCGGTTTTCGGTTCGGTTGAATCAAATTTAATTTCGGTTCGGTTTGGTTTTCGGTTATACCCAAAAAAAATTAACCGAACTAATCGAACCGAATAACCCGATAACCGAACCGATGAACACCCACGAGGCCCGGTTGATCGAAATAATGAAAGAAATCAGAATTTTGTTCAAAAAAAAAGAGAAAGAAATCAGAATCTCGAGGAAGTCTTGGGGTTTTGTGATCCAATAATATTCACTTGCCTTTCTTTTTTTACCTTTCGAATTTACTATTTACTCGTCAAATGTATATAAAAAAAAATTTAGAGCTAATTTTGGAAGCAGACCTCCGGCCACTACCACCAACTTCCGACCATCACCAAAATGCCACCCATATTAAGATTCGACTAAAAAAATTGTTATTATCCACAAATTAAACATGAACGAGTTTGTATACTACCAATCCGAGCATAACCTTTTTATCAATTTTAACACACAACAACAA
Source organism: Chrysanthemum lavandulifolium (assembly GCA_022545495.1). Classification (NCBI taxonomy): domain Eukaryota; kingdom Viridiplantae; phylum Streptophyta; class Magnoliopsida; order Asterales; family Asteraceae; genus Chrysanthemum; species Chrysanthemum lavandulifolium. The sequence goes on from CM040242.1 coordinate 163,057,624, forward strand.
AAACTCAAAACTTATCTTATGTTTATTCGAAACCCTATTTATTCAATTAACAATTTATGGAATTGTTTTAGATGAAATTGAACATGATAAAATGTTTGTAAATGCTTTCCAAACAAATCCCCTCAATCAATTGATAAAAACAATTACTAAAACTAAAATACCCAATTTTTTGATATAAACCCTAGATCCAAAGTCAATCACAGAAACAAACGGGGCGGATCAAAAGGCAGAAATGGTTGGTTTAATGGTTGACGAGACACCAGTGGTACCACAAGAACACTCCACACAGGTGGTTGAATTGTCTAATAGCGGTGTTGGTGGTAATGGTAGCACCACTAGTGGATTGTCAACTGAAGAATGTACACCGGTCGTAAGCATCAGGCAACCAGAGATCAATCTCGAGCTCTTAATCGGTCTACCTATGGTTTCGGACCATAACATGGTGACGGTGGCGGCCGTAGCAGCACTGTCACCACCCGTTTCTTCATTTTCTTTGTATAACAAAAAGATTGTTGACGGGTGTGGAGGGGCTGTAAGCGTTGGTAATGATAATGGATTCTTGTGCAACGATGACAATAGTATTAGTTTTGGTAGGTTTGATTACTTGCGGAAGTGGAACTAAGGTATTTATGTTTCCAAGCAATGCAATTAAAGTGGTGGAGGGATTTATTTAATTGGTGGTGATGGGTTTATATGTAATTGTTAGTGCAAATATTACGATATTTAATCTATACAGTCTCGTTTGTTTTGTTGATGACAAACATGTAACTTGTAATACATAACGTAAAATGTATAAGTTACTTGTAATTATATTTTGTCTCAACATACTTTCAACACCTCTCGACGACTCAAGTCCTGCTACAACACATGTTCGTACATGTTTGTTATGTTGCGTTATGATCAAACCCCTAACAAACCATTAAACATGTTTAGTTAAATAGTTTATAAAACACTTAAGTAATTTTGGTTACTTACATTTTATAAAATACATAAAGATAAGTAAATGTGTTGGGTAAAACCCATGACCCATGACCCAAGACCCATAACCCAATGTCTAGATACATTGTACCTTGGTGGGCACTCAAGTCCATGACCCATGACCCATGATCCATGACCCATAACCCCATGGGTAAAGAGGAGCGTCCCACGGATCCCTCTAATTGCCCACAGATCCTTTGGAATTACAAGGGCCGGATCCCTCCAGAAGGGATCCTTGAGGCATAAACTTGTTTTGGCATTTTTGCCTATAAATAGCAAGTCACTTCTTACCATTTCTTCACACCTTTGCACATAGTTTCTCTCCACCATTTCTAGCATATTTAGATCATTAGAAAACATGTAAACCACCCTCATCTCATATGATCATATTGCTTCTAACTTTCATTTGTTGTAAGCATACTCCCGAAGTGATCCTCCAAAGCAAGCCTAGAGATCTTGCATCCTTACCTACTGAAGTGATCACCCATCACAAGCATACAAGCACATGAAGATCTTCTACAACAAGCTTGGAAAACTTGTCATCTTCATTCATAGAAGACCAACTACATCATGCTTTGTGTTCTTGATGTTTGGTTTAGGATTTCATATCCATTAGACACATTATCTTGGATATTGTCTAGTATCATATTCTTGTATCTATAACTAGATTAGATGGTTTATGTGTTTGTGCCATAAAACACAAGGTTTGTTATGTTGGGCCACAAAACATAACGGGTGTCATAGATGTGTCATGTTGGTCGGGTAATGGCTCCTCCTTTGTAATGGAACCCGGTATCTAGCCTTGTACCGGATAAAGTGTAGGCGACGTTGTGATAGGTTTGGTTCTACCTCGTGGAAGGACTCGGTATCTAGCCTTGTACCGGATAAAGTGTAGGCGACGTTGTGATAGGTTTGGTTCTACCTCGTGGAAGAACTCGGTGTTTAGCTTAGTACCGGAAAAAGTGTAAGCGACGTTGTGTAAGGTTTTCTCCGCCAAGAATGGAGTTTGTTGATCTAGTGAAGTAACTCTCGAGTAGGTGACTCGGGGAGTGGAGTAGGGCGAAGAGAAGCTTCGTGACCGAACCACTATAAATCCTCGTGTTGGTTTGTCTATCCTTTTACTCATCGCTTTACTTTTATTCTTGCTTTATATTGTTTATTGTCTATGTGGTTGATGTCTATGTTTGTGATGCATACTTGGTCTTTCATATAGTCATAAACTATATTTATCACTTTACATATTATGACACGCTTGATCAAGAAAAATAAACCGGACTAATAATGGTGAAACTTGATTTATAATGAACCATTAATCTTGCGGAATCTTATGTGATATTAAGGGGTTGGCCTTACATGCCGTAATGCGTTAAATGCATCATCGCGTCGAGATTAGCAAATGCGATGGTTTATACTATATTTGATACAAAAGTTTTAAATTTGAAACGGAAACGTATTCACCCCCCCCTACGTTTTCACAGTAATTACAAATGAAGAAGATGGTATATATGTAATTTACAACAAAACATACTAAAGACAAAATAGTACTATATGAGATACGTGTCATGATATTAAGTTGGTAGCTAAATTCTAAAATCGCCCGATGTATTTGGGGAATTTTTTTTTCTGGACTAGAAAAGGTAATCATGTGGGGCGACTGGGTCCTTTTTGGAAATTTCTAAAAATTTATTTGTAACCTTTCAGAGTGTCAAAAGTGTGTATAACAAATTGATCATGTTTGACAAATTAGATTATTAAACTTTGTTAATTTTTGGGTAAACGGTTTTTACCCTGATAAATAGTATATAAATCAGAATAAGTTCAGGCAAAATGGCTAAGCATTAAATCGACTATACAAAACATACGCACCATTTATGCTTCAAACCAAATCAAAAGAGTGACATACCACTCTAATGAAAGAACTAAAAACTAGACATTATGAAAGAAAAAAACACGACAAAACAAACTAACGCCTAGCCCAATCAAGAAAAAAACTTTTTACATTATGATACTTAAGAGAACGAGGTAAGTCCCACTTAGCCATAACCTTATCCACACGACTTGGCTTCTTAAAATGGAACGAAAGAAGTTTTAAAAGGACAGTAGCCATAATCAAACCGACCACTTGCTCCTTTGATCTTTGCATTTGCTTAAAGAGACGAGAATTCCTTTCATTCCTAACATAATAAACTGAAGCAGCCAAAACAAGTCTTGCAATAACACTATTAATAGAACGTTTATTAGCAAGAGGAAGAATACCATTTACTATTGAAATCCATACGCCCGAGACCTGATGGAGATCAGCCTTTGTCTTCACACTCGACCATACTTGAGATGAGAACTACATTCGAAAAAGAGATGTTTATGAGAGTCTTGTTCATATCACACAATGGGCACAACAAAGCTAAGTTATTAGAACCATGCACATCCCACTGTTGAAGCACATCTTGGGTCTTAAGCTTTCGTTTAAACACTAGCCAAAGGATGAACGCATGTCTAGGAATACAATGAGCAAACCATACTGTTAACACAAATAAGCCGTAAAAACGTTTATTTATATTTTACGATCTTCAAATGTTTTGTCGATAACAAACGTAAAATCATGTTAACGAAATAAATAAAACACGTAAATGGTTTGAACTAATAGTTTCTAACATATTCACATTTTCACATAAAACACTAAAACAAGTATAAGTGATTTTATGATTTAGTAATACATATGTACAACAACTAGTGTTTACATATTTGGGTAAAATATACACATAACTAGTATGTAGTATATTGAGTATTATAAATGGGTAGAAACTTAAGTATCACAACCCATTGGGCAAATACATTAAATGTAGTTGGGTACAACCCAAAGCCCATAACCCATGGATCTTGACCCATAACCCATTGCATGACATCATGCTTATATCATACATGGATAATATCCATAAACCCATGGATCAACCCATACCCAAGTGACTAAGTGCATTGCACTCAAAGATACATTGTATCTAACCAAAGATCCATGGTTCAACCCATGACCCATAACCAAAATACCCATGGGCAAAGAGGAGCGTTCCACGGATCCCTAGCTTAACGCTAGACGGATCCCTTGTGGAAGTGATCCGTGGGATCCGGGGAAACAGTTTTCCTCTATAAATAGTGAGCCATTTCTTCATTATATCTCACCCCTTTCCAATACACTTTCTCCCCGAGTTAAATCTCACTAACCTTAGATCCAAGAGATCTATGTTTGTAGTTTTGTTTTGTGTGATCATCTAGGTTCCTCTTAAAGGCAAGATCACCACCTTTGAAGTCAAGCAAGCTCAAGTCCATGAGTTGCCATGCTTCCTCATCATCAAGGCTATTGAAGTCCTCTTGTTGATGATCTCTTTCTTTCTTCAAAGAAGTGTAGTGTTGAAGACATTAGTGAAAGATGTCTCAAGTGTCAAGACGAAGATATTAGTGAAGGGTATCTATCGTCTATAGGATAAGCACTTGTGGTAGGTGCTTAGAAGTCAAGACAAGAAGCATTAGTGAAAGGTGCTTAGAAGTCAAGACTTGAAGCATTAGTGAAAGGTGCTTAGAAGTGAAGACACAAGACATTAGTGAAAGGTGTCTTGTAGATCTAGTCAAAGGCATTAGTGAAAGGTGCCTTAGATGTACATTCGATATGGTGTGTTTCGATGTACTAGATAGACTAGCATTAGATCCAAGGATATTGATGTCCTTGATGATGTTGTAAAGGAGTAGATCTCCTTTGGGATTAGTCGTTGGTGTAGTGTGGTAGTAGTTCCTCCATTGCAATGGAACTAGGTGCTTAGCCTAGTACCTAATAAAGGGTAGGCGACGTTGTGAAGGTGTAGTTCACCTTGGAGTGAAAGAACTAGGTACTTAGCCTAGTACCTTATAAAGGGTAGGCGACGTTGTGTAGGTTTGGTTCACCTTGAGGTGAAAGAACCCGGTGGTTAGCCTAGCACCGAAAAAGGGTAGGCGACGTTGTGAAGGCTTCTCCGCCATAAGGAGATTGGTGTAGTGTTTACAAACTCTCGAGTAGGTGACTCGGGAGTGGAGTAGGCAAGGAAGGTGTCCTTGTAGCGAACCACTATAAATACTCGCGTTGTGGTTTTGTGCTTCTTACTCTTATCTTTTCATTACATATCTTTATATGCTTGTTTATCAACATCCAACACACACAACCAAATAGATTGACATAAGTCGATCTAAATAGTTTAAAAGGAAGTTTTAATTGGTAAAACTATTCAACCCCTCCCCCCCCCCTTCTAGTTTTCCACACATACCACAATAGAGCACACAACTTCAGCCTCTCTTGGACGAAGATCCTTCCAAGCAATTCCAACCGAAAATTCATTGAAAATTATATTTCTATCCCGCCATCATAGCTTACCAGGAGTGTGAACATCAATGAAAGCAACTATAGCATTTTGCAACTTACTGTTCCACTCAACAGGCCAAACCCACTCGCCATTTGCAACAATGTCCACCACTCTCGAATTCATATTAAAACCGACCATATGTATTTGTCTAGCTGGAAAGACTAGACATTAATGGGCTACACGAACACCAATTATCAAACCAAGCCGAGATAGAAATACCAATACCAACTTACCAAAAGAAATGTCTGATCATGGGACTAACAAGAAGAATTTTACGCCAACTCCATATCAAACTTCTTCGAAAAGGAACATCCCAAAAATTACATCCTCTTAATTTATGAGTATCAAACTTTGTTAATTTTTTTTGTATATATATAACTTCTCTGATTAAGTGTATGTCAAAAAATGTAAAAAAATAAATAAGAAATTAGAATATACTCCCTGCAACTTCAAAAAGTGTTAGTAATTTGGTCAAGACATAAAGAGACTAATGAGTAATGACATCCCAAACCCACAACTTTAATCATTATCATCTCTATAGTCATTAAAACATCGTGGTCTCAGTTCCTTGCTGAACCATTTCCACGTACGTAAAGTGTTCTTCTGATCTACTCGTAATACTAATTAATCATTTTCTTAGTTAAAAATTTCAATTATGCTAGATTATATAATTAAAAAGATTCATAGTAATCATTCTATCCATAGTAAAACTATAATAATAAAAAATGCTTAGAACATGACATCATTTTTTTTGTTTTCTTATTACTACAAAAAGAGTAATTTAGAAGAACAAATAGGAATTGAACAGTGTGAGTAGAAATGTTATGAAGGTATTGAATTGAAGTCGACACTCGATCGACAGTGTTGTTTTCGTATCCGACAACGTTCCACTCCAAAACAACAAACAGTGACCCATATCTTGCCATAACATATCATGTCTAGATCAAGAAGCCGGTAGTTATATAATTTTTGTGCTTAAAAGGAAATGACGACACTTTGAGAGTGGATTATCAAAGACGACACAACGCGCAATAAAAAGCAGAGGTAAACAACCAGAGCGTGCGCAATGTGAGCGCACAAGTGGCACATCGCGCGCAAACAATCCTTGCTCACTCCATCCTTACTAGCACTTTGTTTATATATATATATATATATATATATATATATATATATATATATATATATAATTGTTTATGAACCAACTAGAACCCTACACGTGGCAGTGTGCGCGCAATAGCAATCCTTGCTCGCTCCATATTTGCTCACGCACTTTTTTAAATTGTTCATGAAACAACTGGAACCCTACATGTGGCAGTATGTGCGCAGAGGCTTTCAGCTCGCAAAGGCTATTGTGCGCAGTGTTGATTTTGATAATAAGATATAGACTAAAATACACCGTTGGTCCCTAAACTTGGTAAGGTGCATCGTGATCGACCGAAACTGGCCATGTTAATCTCCATAGGTCCAAAACATGGCCATTAAATGCCAGATTAGTCTTTTGACCAAGTCAAAGTCTGTTTTTTGTTTTGTAGTCGAGGGTATTTTAGTCCATATATATTTATACTTTTATAACACATTTATGTTTTACCCCTTCATCTTTCATCCTCTTCATCATCTACCCAAATCATTCATCTCCCCAACATTCATCATTCATCTCCCCAACAATCATCGTGGAAAAAATCTGTTGATGAACATCTGCACACCTTACCGTAACATAAAGAAGTTACAGTCTATATCTCATATACACTTTGCACTTCAACATTACCAATTTAGTATCAGTGCGGTGAGATCCACCACTAAACCATGATTAATACCATATAGTATAAAGTTTTAGTCTTTCTGTTTTTGCACCATGTTCACAAAATTTGGTGCTATCATGAATGCGCACGTGTATACCAACACCGCATATTTTGAGACATTTATGGTATTTTACGAGTTTTCTGTCTCACTCTTGCTACAGTTGCCTACTTCAAAAATACTGGATTAGAGAGATCTGAAAGTTTTACAAAGGATATAGAGTTTATTAGCCAACAATTAACGATCCTAGAACCTCTGCTCACAAGTAAAAGTATGTCAAGTATTTAGAGGATCTTGCAATGAAAGTCCTCCTCTGCTTTTCTCTCATCTCTACAATATTTATTTCTCCCACATAACAAAAATAAGTTATTGCAAGAAAGGTATGTTCTACAAACATTTACCTTTTGTCTAAGTATATTAGAGCCGAGGTGGCAAAATGGGTTGGTCGATTGGTTGGGTAACAGTCAAAACTCAAAAGTTCAAAACAGGTTTAGGCTGAGATGGATTGTTTTATTGTATGGGTCAAAACCGAATTGCGTTGACATACTAACATTTAGTTTTTGGATGCTAAAAAAAAGAAAAGAAAAAAAGACACTTAGCTTTTCTTTTCTCTGATAAAACTAATAAATGATTCATCACTTAATTTTGATTAGAGAAACAATTGAGAATTTGAATATTTGTATAAAAAATTAGCAGACTCTAGGCAGGCTTAGGATCCAGTGAGAAACTAAAAATACCCTGATTCACTAGCATTTCTTTGAGCAGATTACATAACTGTGAATAACATTTCAAAAAATATGTGAATTAATTTGTTCCCACTTGTATTTACTTTCTAATTGACCCCAGCTTTATTTTATGCATCTTTAATAAACTTCGGATGACATGCAAACAACCCAAATCGACCCATTATTACAAAGAGGTGGAAATGGCCAGTTGTAAAGTTTGTGTTACCATCAGAAATCTTCTTTTAAGTTACTGTTCGATATTGGATTTAGGTATCTGAAAAGTTACTAAATGGAAGAGAGCTCGCGATTTGCCAATGGCCTGAGGACCCGGAGGTATTATTAAAGAACATGAGAGAAAAGCTCAACGCCTGGGACAAGTCGACAAAATGCTTAATAACTTTTGTGTTATCAGATATGCATGCTTTTATTTTATTTTTAAATATTTTGATTTTGATTTTTACATATTCATTGCAGCATTGGTCACGAGATGAGAAAAACAAATGCTTAAAAGAAACAAGCAAGTCATTCATGTATATGGGTACTATAATTCGTCTTATTATTATGCGGTAAGGCAAAACCTTCATTAGTTTTGCTTCCAATATCTTGTGTTAGTCCTAGAAGTTTTATTTGGTGAGGAAGCCGCATAGTGTTGCTTTGTAAGAGGACGCCAATCTTGGATGACATATCATGTTAAGATTATTTGTAGTTAATGTAGCTTATTTATCATTTAATAGTCGGTTGTATAACTTGGTTTCGAGAGGAATGGCTTTTTTTCCAGCCATATTGGATTTTAAATAGAATGGGCAATTATCTATTACTATATATATACTAAAAGGCAAGAATATGTGATGTAGCATTAATTACTATCAACAGATTTTTTCCAGGATGATTGTTGGGGAGATGATGATGTTGGGGAGATGAATGATTTGGGTAGATGATGAAGAGAATGAAAGATGAATGGGTAAAACATAAATGTGTTATAAAAGTATAAATGTGTATGGACTAAAATACCCTTGACTACAAAACAAAAAATCAGACTTTGACTTGGTCAAAGGACTAATCTGGCATTTAATGGCCATGTTTTGGACCTATGGCGATGAATATGGCCAGTTTCGGTCGATCGCGATGCATCCTGCCAAGTTTAGGGACCAACGGTGTATTTTAGTCTAAGATGTATTTATGATGATTTTGATTATTTGATTGGTAAAAATATGTGTAGAGTTTGGTAATTTTGTTTGAAAGTTATATAATCAATAGTTTAATCCTACATGCATAAAAGACGCATCCAAGTGAACGATCGAATCCACCGGATAAATCAATAGTTACACAGCATAGCGGATAACAGGATCGGACTCAGGACTGTTAGTAAGTAAATTCACAAATTATTTTTAATGATTGTTCAATGGGCTAACTTAACTAAACATGTTACACAGAAGTTTAAGGCCAAATTAGGGTGTCCATGGTACTGAACCGGAAGAATCGAGAACAAAAACAATCGAAAATGTGAAACCGAGAACCGTCCTAAGTTTTTCGGTTCAGTTCGGTACGAGAATTTTCGATAATTCTCGAAGAGAACCAAAGTGTTTACAAAATTCATTTTTTCGTTGTCGATCATTCATAAAAAAACATGATATATCAATATAAACACACACAAAATGTCTCCAACAATACAAATCATTCTAATAATTTCATTTGTTCAAACTAACATAAAAAAAAAAACACAAAATGTCAAAATATAAGTTATAATTGTTCAAAGTATCAAGAACCCCTATTTGTGTCCAAACCTACAGAAACGATTAATGCTCCATCACTTGTTTCTCTTATAACTTCATACCACTTATTTCATTTCTTTATCAACCTCCTCATCATTCAACAGATCTTCAATTTCAACCACATTTATTTTCATTCTCACTTTGATATTATAGTTTATCAATATAAGCGAATTTATCATATAAGAAGGTTTAATTTTTGATCTCATCGTATTATAACATGGTATCTAAACATCATATTGTAACATGGTATCTAATTAATTATGTTCACTATATAAAAGATAAAACATATATAAAAAACTTACTTTTATATTGGATGAATGATGGTGATGATGATATTTGAATCTTTGAATGATAATAGTAATTGTAAAACACTAAAACTGATAGCTTGGTGTTATTTGGAATGGATTAAGGGTTAGGTTTTTAAGTTTTATAACTTTTTTTACAGCTTACTAATGGGCTAGATTTTTTTCTATTTTCTTAAAAGGTTACATGTACACAATGTCCCAAACAAACCTTATAACATGATATGTACTTGTAGATTTAATTTACCACTATGATGTGTTGGGTGCAGTCGAGTCGAGACTTCTATTTTGGGTCGTCCAATATTTGGTGTGCACATTTCTATTTTGGGTTGTTTTAAAGTAAGTGTCTAACTTAATATTTCATCCCTATTTTTACTATGGATAAACTTATTCATAAAGTTTTTCATATCATAAAACACAACTAACATTTTCACAAAGAAAAATAAAAAAAATTAAAAAATAGTTTAAACTTCTTCAAGATCTTAGACCTTTTCATTCAACCTAGGATTGAAATGATTTCTCACTATTGTTCACAAATTTATGAATCTTTTCAAAATGTTTTAGACATATTTATAAACTATTATAAAGGATGCTCTTATATATCAGAAGGAATTTCGACACGATTTATTATTCAATTAAATGGTTTTCTTAGTATACAATAAATATGTATCAACCTTAACCTGAAGAAATCACATGTCGGTCATAATATTTGAAAGAGAACAATAATGGAAGTGCATATACGTACACGTGCATTGTGAGTTTGTGACAATCGAAATTAAACACCATAATGGCATTGACCAAAAGTATACCCATATTTTATAGTGCCACCTCCCTATCATAATAAACACTTGATTGATACCTCATAGTGCAATTACAACAATGCATGGAAGAATATTGCAAGTTTGTGGGGTTGATTGAATTGGGTTGTTTTTGGTACCATTAGCATGAATTATATTAAGAAATTAATATAGATTGGTTTTTGTCACTATTATGAAATAGCAAGTTTATAGTAGGAGATAGCGAAATGTATCACTTAGTTCGCATACACTAACGCACGGTTCACCGTGCATGGTTTTTAAAAAGATGTAATAATGGTGTAAATTTCATGTCTAGCACAAGTTCCACAATTTTAGCTTTATCAACTAATTATTGAGGAGAGTTATTTTACATACTAAACTTTTTTTACATACCAAGGGACTCATCTCCACCATTCATCTAAAAAGAAATCAATAGATAAGATTAAAAACATTTTATTATTTCACATATTTTTTATAATTTAAATATCTCTTAAACCGTTAATCGTTAAGTGAAAATATTTACATCGTCGCAAGAACATTTAATTATCTTTCATAGGCGCAAGACTTTGATATACTTTTGGAAAAGAAAAAATTGCTTTTTCACGTTTTTAAATCTTTTACGTTAATTGAAATTTGCATGAAAATATCATATATGATTAAACACTAATTTGATTATCACATGTGATATTAGTGTTAAATCATATATGATATGTGATATCACATGTGATATTACACTAATATTACATGTGACATATCATATATGATATAACACTAATATCATATATGATATAACACTAATATCACATGTGATATTCAAATTAGTGTTTTATCATATATGATTTTTTTAATGCAATTTTCAGTAACGTAAAAAAATGAAAAAACTTTAAAAAAAAGTGAAAAATACGAATTTTTTTTTTGTCGAAAGTATATCAAAGTGCATATCTATAGAAAGATGATTAAATGCTCGTCGCAATGATATTTTTTTTTCCGCTTAACGATTAACGGTTTGAAAGTTATTAATATTTAAAAAAAGAGGATGAAAGTGGGTTTTTTAAAATGTTGTGATTAATCTCATCCATTAGATCAAATAAAATTGGATGGTGGAGATTGATCCATTGGTTATGAGGTGCTCACGTATATATTGGGCAAGTCTGATGAAGCCAGCGCAAGTGATGCGTGGGGTTCGGGGTCTAGAAAACCTCCTTTTCTACGAGCAAACTTTTCAACCCTCTAGGAAGTGAACCTAATCTTTGTAGTGTAGTATGTGATAAGCCCAGGGGATTGATTTCGTTCTCTAGGGGAATAGGAATGCTAGAAAGAGATATATGATGAGAATGTGGGGTTGAGGATGATTCTTTTTTAGTCTTTTTTATGTTTTTTAGAAAGCAAGGGTAAATATCTTGGGGTATAAGATTGGGGGGTGGTACTTCTACCGATTCTACTTCTTTTACTACTTATCTAATTATCTAATTAACTAAGTATAGATTATGCTTAATTGAGGTGTGCTCGTATAATGATTGAAGATGTGTTCACTTAGAGACTATTACTCCCTAGTTTATCTCTTATTGGTCGGTTGAATTGTCACTTCCTTTATCTTAATTGGTGCGTTGTATTCCGTTTGGTCGTAGGGTGGTGCCTAATTCCCTAGTTCTATGAATTGCAACTCTCCTCTAGAATACCCGGGATCGGCAAGTTCAATGGCATCTCCCCCGAATACTCTACTATCCTAAAGCTACAATTCACGCAATAAACACAACGAATGGCCTAAGTGCACTCAAAGGCTTTTTTGCTATTTATGACGTTCAAGCTCGCAATAATGAAAGAAGAAGCCAGTTTTCCTTAATCTAGCGTCTACCAATTAAGACAAGAGACAACCTAACAACAACTAATAACTAGGTTTCATAGATCTAATCAAACACAACAATAATTTAGCTACTTATGTTAAACAAGCAAGCATACACATATACAATTTAACATGGGATAGACATAATGATAAATTGGCTAAACAAACTTATCTTGTGATGTAAAATAAGGTATGAGACCCTAGACTACTGTCCAAGTCGGACTACAAATGTATAAGGGTTTGCTCTCCAAAGTTCTACCTCTTTAAAATACAGAATAATCGAATTCTATATATAGATTTACAATCGCGACGTCGTCACCTTTTGATAGTGACGCCGTCAGGTCGCCGTCATTAGGGTTTCGTTTGGGCCAAGTCATCATTGGGACGGCGTCAGTTGAGATGTGTGACGCCGTTAGTCTTCAATAGGGACGTCATCTGAATCTTGGTTCTTGGGCGTCTAGTGTAAAATTTGTGTGACGCCTTCCAGAATTTAGGTGTGACGCCGTCAGGCTTTAGGACCAGAATTTCTGCTGAGCCGGCGCGTGCACTTTTAATCAAGTCGAAATAAAGGGACGGCGTCGTTCTTTGGTTGGGACGCCTTCAGGTGTGTTGGAGTGCCTTTGGTCTTGACTTTGCCATTTTCTTCATGTTTTCGCTTCTTTTCGTCCAAATGTGCTTTATTCCAGCATTTTGCTTCCAAAAGACCTAAAATGTGAAAATGAACGATTTTAAGTAGTAACGAATATAAAATGTGTCAATTTAGGGCTTAAATGACCCCTTAAAAACGTAGGTTTTAAATCCTTATCAGCAAGCAACCCCATTCCTCCCACTCCGGAGGAACTAAAAGTGGACACCATTGTTCTCTCATGGATCCTTATGACACTATCAGACACTTTACAAGCACGCTTGGTTGTGGAGGATCCACAAACCGCCAAGGAGGCATGGGAACTCATAGCCGATATTTTCAACGACAACAAACGGTCTCGAACTATTGAATTGAAGGCGTATTACGATCATTAAAGCTTGGTGACTTAAGCATTGATGCTTATTTTTTCAAATCGAGTCCATTGCCACTATTTTGACAAGGCGTGGCTCTCCCGTTACTAATGACGAAGTGGTTACTTTGACTCTTGAAGGTTGACCCGGCAAATACGAGAATGTTTGCACTATTATTACACACCGGGAACCTTTCTCGGATCTTAAAAATGGATCGTTCCATGCTAACCACCGAGGAGATGCGTTTGAAGTCCAAGTCACAAGCCCTACCCGTTGATTCCTCGTCATCCTCTCCTATGCTCCTTTTGGCGGAAATAAGTAACCATGCTCGCCGTTCCCCTATTACTCATGTTAAATAAATTAAACCATGTTTTATTTTTGCTAAAGGATCGTGTCGTTTTGGTGATAGTTGTAAGTTTGTGCATCATGGTAGCATGCATGGTAAAACCCTAAACCTGACGTCCTTTGGTCTATGAACTCTACCAGTAACTCGCCTAATACCCTTAACCTTCCTCAAGCTCAAGTAGTCGACCTCTTAGCTAAGTTAGGGATAAATGGTACCACTGCTTTACAACAAACTAATAATGTGCAACCCAACCCTACTGCGTTTAACATTAATCCATGCCTTGGTTTGACCCAGCCCGTTATTTCAAACCCAACACATATTAACAGCCCATTAGGATTTCCTATAGCACCGGCCCAACAGGTATTGATGACCCATAATTATCCATTAGGTTTCCTATAGCAGCGGCCCAACAAATTCAATCGGTATTGTGCTAGCAGGTGTTTGGTTTGGGTCATCCGGGTTCACAGGTTACGGTTTTGGGTGCACGGGTCATGGGTTCGGGTTCTCAGGTTACGGGTCAAAAACTTTTGGGTCAGCTGGGTCACACTACTGTTTCGGGTCAAGAGACTGTGTTCCTCATGCTTTTAGTACTATGACACTTCAAGACCATGCTACCGGTGCATGGAACATGGATATAGGTGTGAGTTCTTGCCTTAATGATTCAGTACATAGTCTTAGTAGTATTTTAATATGTGTATTTATCCATCTGTCTCAGTTGGTGATGGTTATTCCATACCAGTTACCAACTCGGGTCATAGTATTTTGCCTACACCTCATCGTCATCTTTATTTAAAAAAAGTTCTTATTACTCCTAATATTGTCAAAAAATTAATTTTTATTCGTCAGTTTGTTCGTGATAATCATTGTACTGTTGAATTTGATGCCTTTGGTTTTTCTGTTAAGGATTTTAGGACCCGTCGGGTGCTTCTCCGGTATGATAGCACTGGGAATCTCTATCTGGTCACGAAGCCTTCAACTATTCCTCATTCTTTTCTTAACAGTCAGTAAAAGTGGCACCAACGCCTTGGACATCCAGGAAGTGAAGTGTTATATCGTGTTCTTTCCAGTAATTCTATTTCGTGTAATAAGGAGAAACATCCTGTTCTTTGTCATGCTTGTCAGCTTGGCAAACAAGTGATGCTCCTAATTGTTAGTTCTAGTACTTTGGTTCAGTCTTGTTTTGACATTGTTCACTCGAATTTATGGACTTCCCCTATTCTGAGTCTTTCTAGTTTTAAGTACTATGTCTTGTTCTTTGATCATTACTTGCAGTATGTTTGGGTTCATCCGTTAATTAATAAAATTGATGGTTAGTCTAAATTTGATTATTTCATACCTTTTTTAATACTCAGATTAAATGTGAAATAAAGTCTTTTCAGTGTGATCATGGAGGAGAATTTGATAACCACACATTTCATCGATTGTTTGCCTCTAAAGGTATACAATTTCAATTTTTGCCCAAAAACCTCTCAACAAAATGGTAATTCTAAATGAATGATACGCACTATCAACAATATTATTATGACATTACTCTTTCAAGCACACATTCCTCCTAATTACTGGGTCGAAGCACTCAATATGGCCGTTCATTTGTTAAATATTTTACCCTCAAGTGCGATTAATAATGAAACCCCACATACCCGTTTACTTGGGACAAATCCCAATTACACTCTACTACGCATATTTGGTTGTTTATGTTACCCACATATAGATACCAATCATAAACTTTAACCACGTGCTACACCATTTTCTTAACTCAAACACTAGTAAAATAGTTATTTCTCAATTTGGCTCTATGACACCCACTTCGCTCCATCTTACACCTTTTTAGACGACCCGCCTAATCTCATTTACCATATTATTCAAATATCTCCCACTTCTCAATCACAGAACAATACCGATCCACCACGCACGGTTCCTGAGCCACTACACTGACCTATCAACCCGCTAGCCCAACAATACATACGGCTCAACATACACATGTCTTTCCAACAAATATTAACCAACCATCTCCAGTGGAGCCCACAATCGCCCAAAACCAAAATCCAAACCCAGTTTCGGTTCACCCCATTCGTGTCGGGACTAATCATCCTACTGATCATCTAACTCTTCACGAGTCTACTATTTCATCCTAACCAAAATCGTATACTGATGCGTTTAATGATCTAAACTGGCAAAATGCTATAAATGATGAATATAATGCACTTATTAAAAATGAAACTTGGGACTCTTGTGCCTCGACCCACGGATGCCAATAGTGTTCGTTGTATGTGACTATTTCGCCAAAAGTATTTAGCAGATGGCATCCTTAGTCGTCACAAGGCTCGTCTTGTAGCGAATGGTAGTACATAGTTACGGGGCATTGATGTTGATGAGACTTTTAGTCCGGTTGTCAAACCAGGTACTATTCGGACCGTTCTCAGTTTGGATACTTCTCGACATTGTCCCGTTCATCAGCATGATGTCAAGAATGCCTTCCTCCATGGAGATTTGTACGAGACGGTTTACATGCATCAGTAGAGGTGGCAAAACAGGCAGGACAGATGGGCTCGGGCCACGGGCCAAACGGGCACGGGCTAAACGGATACGGGCGAAATGGGCTCATATTATACGCACCGTTTTAAAAAAAGTCCCAAAATGATGAAATACATTTCTTAAACGCAACACCTCATTTATATTTTAAAAATTGAATATATTATATCTTTAAGGTTAAAAAAATAGTATAATGTTCTTCAATTGAGAGAAAATATGTGCCCGTTAGGGCCCATTTAACTTTTCAATGGGCGATAAATGTCTATTTAAAAAAAATGGAGTAAATTTGCCCAAATCTTTTACAAATTAGCCCATTTTTATTTTTTTTGCACAAATTTCCACTATAACATCCCGCGATTTTCCAGATATTTATTTTTCAAAGAAATTCGTCGGTTTCTCATTTACGAACTTCCTGAGCTCATGTGACGTGAAAACGAGAAAGTTATCTCGCGAAACGTGAAAATTAGACACAATGTGTACCGGCACAATTGTAATCTCGTTAAAAGATTCTATTTGATCATTAATTCTATTGGTGAGAACGTAGTCAAATAAATACCCATTTTATTAGAAAATGATTTCAAAAATATTGGCGCAAGTTTCGTGGTCTCACGAGAAATCTTGATAACCAAACGAGCTCGAGAAGTGTTATCGTGAAAGATTGGGGCAATTAGCACAACCACCCTCCATTTTAATACCAAACGCACCCTTAACTTGGAGAATTGACACCTTTAGTCCCTCTTGGGGTATATAAACGTCCCAACCCACTCATTCTCACATTTTACACACACACTTCTCTCATTCCTCTCTAAAAATCCGGTCACCGGAAAACCTTTCCGATCGTCTTCTCCATGAGATTCCGCCACGCCGTCAAACTATTACACCACCTATACCATTCGATAGATCGTCTCATCGTGGTTCTTTAACATACTTCACACGCGTTAACTCTCACACGCGCCCTAGATCTACAATCTTAATGTCGGTTTCTAGGGTTTTCAGTTTTAAAAACCGAGTTAAGTTTTCTTGAGGAGGGTTGTTTGGTTCGTGTTGAGAAGATTGTCGCACCGCATCTCAGCCGCCTCCTCTCCCTCTTGTTTATGATATGGTAACCGTGAAACCCGCTTTGTATATAAATTTCTTTTCTTTTCCGATTATAAAATGGGTGTTATGGTTTTCGTGGATTAACCGGAATAAAATACTTTTGATTTAAGAATCATGTGGTAAGAATCCTGCAAAATACTGATTGTTTGATGTAGTTGTATAGCAGTCGGGTCGTATCAGTCTAATATTTTGGGTCGCGTCTGGTTTTGGCCACGGGTTGGGTCAGACCCGTATTGGGTCTCGGATTGGATTTGGAATTTGCTTATTATCATCTTGTTACTTGTTCTAGCTTACAAGTCTAAATCATGGTGTGCTTGTGTGTGGTAATCTATGTTTTATTTGCTTTGCGTGTTTGTATCTCGAGTCAAGAGTGGGTGTTTAGAGGTCTCGGATATAAGGGAAAACACCAAGGTGGTGTTTGTGTTCCCCGCGAGGGATGTCATGGTTGACGTTGTTGTTGGATAACGAGACCCCGCGTGGGGATGTTTGCCCATTGATTATTTTCGGTCTAATTAGGTTGTGTCTAATTGTTGTCATATCATGCTATAAAAAATAATACAAGGGTGTTTCATGTTCAGTTTTGAATCTTAACTTGCCATGATTCATGAAGAAAGTCTTATCTCGTGTTTCACGATAACAAGTGTGAGTTTGAAAATGTTTTGTACTCCCAAGTTATATGCATTTGGGTTATAAAATGTTACGATTAATATTAGTAAAGCTAATTGGAAATAATATTTTTCGAATGTGAAAACATGATGGCGTGCTTTAAATTGTTGACTCATGGTTCATTGGTACGTTTGGTAACTCGTGGTTGACACTTGCTATTGAACTTTACGTATATTGGACTTATATCGGACTATTTGGACTCGAGACGGAGGTGATAAATTAGACTCTACTCGTATGGACCAATATATGAGATGAAACTAATGATAAGTGGCAAAACAATAACTAATACATAATCTAAAAATTTGATTAACTACTAAAACTATTTAGTTAAGTTATTATTGAAACGGGTTGGAGTAATTAACTAGAACACATGTTTAATTATAAATCTGATGGGATATATTGTTTTAAAAATCAAGTTTTCATTAAAGTCTATTAACACGGAAATATTGTATAAACGGACGCATTATATCGAAATTTATAAAAACTTATTAAACTTATACTTCTATTTGAAAATCCTTTTATTTATATAAAACCCAACAATTTTATAAAAATTATGAAACGTTATTATAATTAGAGTTTCTTATAAAGTCTAATTGACTTTTCTAAACTATCTAGAGTTTCTTATAAATGCCTAAGGCTCAACCATTTGCTTGTTTTATTGCTAGATGATTCTTACTTGTTTAGTTCCTTTATATATGTTTTATGCTTTGGTGTGTGTTCTTGAGTCTTGGTCAAAACTACTTGACTATTCTTATAATGTATGGGGATATACATTACGCTTTAGTGTGAGTTATATTTGGCGTGAGTTACTTGTCGAGTCTATGTTTTCATACCACCACATGAAACGTTAACACCAAACTTTTCTTTCGAGAACGACACTAAACTTTTTATAAGATATCGATACTAAAAATCCACGAAAACTAAAACACCTATCTTTAGAAAACCTCTTTACTTTACGATACGTATACTGAGATGAACCATATACTAGTAGGTTGTACCGATGACGTGCCTTCGCGCCTGTATTCTTGACATCGTTGTGCGTTGATAGCTTGTGATAATGCTGTGTCACATTTCTGTATACTAGTCATAAAGCATCGATTCTTGCATTGCTTCGGACTAAGGTGAGTTCATAGCCCCACTTTTACTCTTTAAACTGTTTTATAAACTCCATGGGGGAGAATACATGCTACTACTGCTTTTATGATCACAATTGCTTGAAAACTGTTTGCTGTTCTATTGATATTATGACTCTGCCTAAGTTGTTTGCCAAAAGTCCCCTACATCATGAACCATTAATCACTTGCGAGTGAACGCAAATATCGTGGATAGTACTATGGGATCGACGACCCGACTCGATTATCGGAAATAACCGGGCGCATTATATTTGGTATCTCTATGTAATTGGCTATTACATCTCGGAGGGCAATTTTATTTACTTACACCAGAATTAGGTGTATGCGTTAGTTTGGTGTCATGAGCTTAGTGCAATAATATCAACTATCTTTTATGGGCGATAACAACGTAGCCCCGGCTTATCTCAAACTTGAAAATCTTGTGATCAATCGCTTATTTACTAAACCTATGAATTCACTCAACCTTTGTGTTGACTTTTAGCATGTATTTTCGGGATGAAAAGGCGATAGCTAACTCGAGGCGCTTGGGCATTGGCATGGCATGGTCATGAAGACTACGATTTACTTATGGGGACCACATTTTATTAATGGGCCATTTTCCGCAACAATTCAACTTTTGTAAACTTTGTTTTACTACAATAAATGAAATATTTTACTGAAAAAGCTTTATTTTTCACTTTGTGTCATGATCCAATTGAGTAGCATCCCAAAACCTTTTCTTCCGCGCAAACCATTTTTGGGGTGTTACAGATTGGTATCGAGCCTTAGTTATAGAGAACTAGGAAATTTTCAAAACCTAGACTATAACCACTTTTACAAAACTTAATCCTATGACCGCCACATGCCTGCCTGCCAAGCTGATTGCCTCACTTATGACTCGTTGAAGTCATCTTTGATAAGATATGTGTTTTATTACTAACAACTTAGACTCACTATTAGCTATGATTGCCTTACTTATATGTATGTTTACGTACCATCGCGCTACGCCTTCTCCCCCACATAAATGAAATAATTATTCAGTCTTTCATAGCAAACTTTAAAGACATAAGGACATGTTACTGGTATAACTAAGTTAAGCATTGCAAGATTCATTGAACCTCGGTGAATATAGATCGATCACCTATATTCAACCGGGGACGGTGGGACATAGCTTGATCACCTATGTCCGACTCGGAGGTGAATGTTGCAATCATCGAAAGTAGTTATAATATTGGTATGTCCACTGACCTCTGATTGACTTCTAAAATGGTAAAATCTTCATGTGTGTTCATCATAAGAGTTACAAAGGTTTACTCCTACACATCACACACTGACGTCGCAACATTTTCTCACTACGATACTTTTCTCCTAAGTGGAATGCCTTTCTCATTACTACACTCTCTAAACTAACCATTTTACACCACTACCTTACGCTTTCGCGTCTACATCTTACTAGCAACGTGCATAGAGATTTGCATGGCAGATGATGCACACTACCACTTCGCGCCCGTCGTGCCTACATTATGTACGAGATTTACTTAGCAGATAATACATAACCGACGAAATGTTGAATGATGCGAATTAATGATTATATTTCAGATTTTTCTAGTAGATTATGTGCGACTAACTAAGATTTTAATTATCGCACGACATTACTCTATGTTTAGATTATATTTTTGGGTCACTACAATACCATGTCTTCTGTTTCCCATCCATCGACTCATCTTCTTCATTGCGAAATCATTAAACCTCTATCACTGAATCATCGCAACCCATGTCTCCATCATCCCATCTCATCATCATTCTCTTAGACATTGAGATCGAAGTCATCTCGTCATCTATTGCGATAACAGTGTCACCTCTACCCCAAAACTCGTACCCAATCGATGAATTGGATTACATCCCTAGCCGTTCTAGGAACAACACACCTCGACATCTACAAAGGGAACCCTTCGCTAAAACATAAATAATAAATGAACGACTAAAAGATCTAAAAATATACCAAGAGTCAGCTTGCAACTCAAGCCACTCTTCTAGAAACAGATCCCTAATCTTCCACTCATCCCTTTGAAATATTAACTGTCCGTCCTACTACCCTCTTATGAAATAATAAACTTTGTCGTTGTCTAACGCAAACTGCTTTCAACTATTCTACCGACTATCTCATGGTCATTTTACAAAAAGCCTTACTACTGTGCCATTAAACAAAAAAATTCACAACCTTACTCATACTTCATAAACAATGACCTTATTAATGCTTTGCTAACTATTTTCTATAGAGTAATAAACCGATTAATTACCTTACTACTAATTTATGAAACAACAAACAATTACGATATCAATTTGTAAACTATATTACAAATTTTTCCTACAAGTTATATTACGGTCTTATAAACTATTTTACCCTTTTAGTGAGTTGTTTTAGCCACTGTTTGATTTAAAACCATAAAACTTGGTACTCTTACCTCACAAACCATTTTGCCTTTACCGTACTAAGTATTTTACTACCACCCTATTAATTGAACTACGGAATCTTCTTCTATTGGACAAACAATAAATTGTTTTCTTATAAGCTATTTTACAAATTATTTCACGAGTTATCTTACAACCTGAATTGTTGTATTACCAAAATATCACAAGGTTAATTACGATTTTACTACTACCCTATAAATAATTAATAAATCGTTTTCTATTACCTTGTAAGCTGTTTTAACAATCACCTTACTAAGTGTTGCTTTAACACAAAACCGCAAACTACGATTTATCTTAATAGAAATATTTTCTTCTTACTCAATAAAGTGGTTTCTGAACCATTTCATAAACTTTCTTGCAATTTCCTCATAAACTACTTACTCCTTGAAAAACTTTAAAGGATAACCGATGTTTTCTTTTGAAAATAAACCAAATTTTCAAGTAAAAATAAGCGCTTTGTTTTGAAAACATACTAAGAAACAAAATTGATTCATCATCTACAAAAGCTAAGGTATTTGAAATTATTTTGAGAAACAACTTTTGAATTTTCAAAAAAAAAAAAAAAAAAAAAAACTCTAACTTGGAACCGATTCCATGTTGTCGCTTAAAACCTTATTTAACAAGTTTTCATTTCAAAAGCTGAAATTTAGCAACTTTTGTTCCACAAGTCGTTTCACATCAAGTTTCTAGTAATCACTCCAAGAGCCATGAGAACAGGTCTTGGTATGAGTATTGGATACCATCCATATACTGTTGGCTTGAGTGAAAGAATTATTTAAAGGACATGTTGCGTATCTGCGTGATCGATTTCGACACTTGTTGGGATAGACACCTCCCATTGGTCGAAATCTCGTATAACCATAGCCACGTTGTACGAGGTACTTCATGGTTGAAAATTTTCGCTCAAAAATTCGTCGGATTCAAGTGGGAAATACCCAACTTGCTATCCTGAAACTATTCATGAATCTGCCGAGAGACTTGTTAAATCAAAAGCAGAATGCAAACTGCTCACGATCATCAGAAAAGCTACGATGGATGAATGACCTAAATCTTTGAGACTCCATGATTGGAGACGAAGCTATGCTTAAAAATCTCATCATGGATTGTGTGATACGTTTAGTAAACGTGGGAAGTTTAATCTTCGTTGTGTTGATCCTTTTAAGACTCTTGCTAGAGTTGGACTGGTGGCTTAGAGCCTCGAGCTACCAACCGAACTTAGCTGTTCATGACGTTTTTATGTGCGTAATCAGAGGTAATGCCTCATGTTGAAAACGATTTTATGTCTTTCTTGGAAGATATCCATATCGACGAACGCCTAAGTCAGATTGAGAAACCTATCGAAAGCGTGAACCGTGAAGTCAAATGACCTGAGCAAAGTCGCTTTCCTATTGTTACTGATCGGTGGAAACTCTAAGAAACATCTCGAATTCGCGTAAGAACGTGAAAAATTGAATCTTGAGAAATTATCTATAACCCTTTTCAAATCTAAGGGATAACTCGAATTGAATCGCGAGGACGCGATTCCGTTAAGGAGGGAAGTCTATAACATCCCGCGATTTTCCAGATATTTATTTTTCAAAGAAATTCGTCGGTTTCTCATTTACGAACTTCCCGAGCTCATGTGACGTGAAAGCGAGAAAGTTATCTCATGAACGTGAAAATTAGACACAATGTGTACCGCACAATTGTAATCTCGTTAAAAGATTCTATTTGATCATTAATTCTATTGGTGAGAACGTAGTCAAATAAATACCCATTTTATTAGAAAATGATTTCAAAATATTGGCGCAAGTTTCGTGGTCTCACGAAATCTTGATAACCAAACGAGCTTGAGAAGTGTTATCGTGAAAGATTGGGGCAATTAGCACAACCAGCCCCTCCATTTTAATACCAAACGCACCCTTAACTTGGAGAATTGACACCTTTAGTCCCTCTTGGGGTATATAAACGTCCCAACCCACTCATTCTCACATTTTTACACACACACTTCTCTCTCATTCCTCTCTCTAAAAATCCGGTCACCGGAAAACCTTTCCGATCGTCTTCTCCGGCGAGATTCCGGCCACGCGCCGTCAAACTATTACACCACCTATACCATTCGATAGATCGTCTCATCGTGGTTCTTTTAACATACTTCACACGCGTTAACTCTCTCACACGCGCCCTAGATCTACAATCTTAATGTCGGATTTCTAGGGTTTTCAGTTTTAAAAACCGAGTTAAGTTTTCTTGAGGAGGGTTGTTTGGTTCGTGTTGAGAAGATTGTCGCACCGCATCTCAGCCGCCTCCTCTCCCTCTTGTTTATGATATGGTAACCGTGAAACCCGCTTTGTATATAAATTTCTTTTCTTTTCCGATTATAAAATGGGTGTTATGGTTTTCGTGGATTAACCGGAATAAAATACTTTTGATTTAAGAATCATGTGGTAAGAATCCTGCAAAATACTGATTGTTTGATGTAGTTGTATAGCAGTCGGGTCGTATCAGTCTAATATTTTAGGTCGCGTCTGGTTTTGGCCACGGGTTGGGTCAGACCCGTATTGGGTCTCGGATTGGATTTGGAATTTGCTTATTATCATCTTGTTACTTGTTCTAGCTTACAAGTCTAAATCATGGTGTGCTTGTGTGTGGTAATCTATGTTTTATTTGCTTTGCGTGTTTGTATCTCGAGTCAAGAGTGGGTGTTTAGAGGTCTCGGATATAAGGGAAAACACCAAGGTGGTGTTTGTGTTTGGACTGAGCCACGACAACCCCGCGAGGGATGTCATGGTTGACGTTGTTGTTGGATAACGAGACCCCGCGTGGGGATGTTTGCCCATTGATTATTTTCGGTCTAATTAGGTTGTGTCTAATTGTTGTCATATCATGCTATAAAAAATAATACAAGGGTGTTTCATGTTCAGTTTTGAATCTTAACTTGCCATGATTCATGAAGAAAGTCTTATCTCAGGTTTCACGTATAACAAGTGTGAGTTTGAAAATGTTTTTGTACTCCCAAGTTATATGCATTTGGGTTATAAAATGTTACGATTAATATTAGTAAAGCTAATTGGAAATAATATTTTTTCGAATGTGAAAAACATGACTGGCGTGCTTTAAATTGTTGACTCGCGGTTCATTGGTACGTTTCGGTAACTCGTGGTTGACACTTGCTATTGAACTTTACGTATATTGGACTTATATCGGACTATTTGGACTCGAGACGGAGGTGATAAATTAGACTCTACTCGTATGGACCAATATATGAGATGAAACTAATGATAAGTGGCAAAACAATAACTAATACATAATCTAAAAATTTGATTAACTACTAAAACTATTTAGTTAAGTTATTATTGAAACGGGTTGGAGTAATTAACTAGAACACATGTTTAATTATAAATCGATGGGATATATTGTTTTAAAAATCAAGTTTTCATTAAAGTCTATTAACACGGAAATATTGTATAAACGGACGCATTATATCGAAATTTATAAAACTTATTAAACTTATACTTCTATTTGAAAATCCTTTTATTTATATAAACCCAACAATTTTATAAAAATTATGAAACGTTATTATAATTAGAGTTTCTTATAAAGTCTAATTGACTTTTCTAAACTATCTAGAGTTTCTTATAAATGCCTAAGGCTCAACCATTTGCTTGTTTTATTGCTAGATGATTCTTACTTGTTTAGTTCCTTTATATATGTTTTATGCTTTGGTGTGTGTTCTTGAGTCTTGGTCAAAACTACTTGACTATTCTTATAATGTATGGGATATACATTACGCTTTAGTGTGAGTTATATTTGGCGTGAGTTACTTGTCGAGTCTATGTTTTCATACCACCACATGAAACGTTAACACCAAACTTTTCTTTCGAGAACGACACTAAACTTTTATAAGATATCGATACTAAAAATCCACGAAAACTAAAACACCTATCTTTAGAAAACCTCTTTACTTTACGATACGATATCTTGAGATGAACCATATACTAGTAGGTTGTACCGATGACGTGCCTTCGCTATTATTCTTGACATCGTTGTGCGTTGATAGCTTGTGATAATGTTTGTGTCACATTTCGTATACTAGTCATAAAGCATCGATTCTTGCATTGCTTCGGACTAAGGTGAGTTCATAGCCCCACTTTTACTCTTTAAACTGCTTTTATAAACTCCATGGGGAGAATACATGCTACTACGCTTTTATGATCACAATTGCTTGAAAACTGCTTCTCGTTCTATTGATATTATGACTCGCCTAAGTTGTTTGCCAAAAGTCCCTACATCATGAACCATTAATCACTTGCGGTGAACGCAAATATCGTGGATAGTACTATGGGATCGACGACCCGACTCGGTTATCGGAAATAACCGGCGCATTATATTGGTATCTCTATGTAATTGGCTATTACATCTCGTAGGGCAATTTTATTTACTTACACCAGAATTAGGTGTATGCGTTAGTTTGGTGTCATGAGCTTAGTGCAATAATATCAACTATCTTTTATGGGCGTATAACAACGTAGCCCACGGCTTATCTCAAACTTGAAAATCTTGTGATCAACTGCTTATTTACTAAACCTATGAATTCACTCAACCTTTGTGTTGACTTTTTAGCATGTATTTTCGGGATGAAAAGCGATAGCTAACTCGAGGGCGCTTGGGCATTGGCATGGCATGGTCATAGAAGACTCTGATTTACTTATGGGGACCACATTTTATTAATGGGCCATTTTCCGCAACAATTCAACTTTTGTAAACTTTGTTTTACTACAATAAATGAAATATTTTACGAAAAAGCTTTATTTTTCACTTTGTGTCATGATCCAATTGAGTAGCATCCCAAAAACCTTTTCTTCCGCTGCAAACCATTTTTGGGGGTGTTACATCCACCTCTATGCATCAGCCACCTGGGTTTCGGGATTCTGCTCATCCAGATTATGTTTGTTTATTGAAACGCTCTCTTTATGGGCGAGGGCCTGGTTTCAGCGGCTTGCAGCTTATATTACTCGTGTTGGTTTTACTCATAGCCGTTGTGACGCCTCATTATTTATATATCGACAAGGGACTGAAACTGCTTACTTATTATTTTATATTGATGATATTTTACTCAATGCTTCCATTGAGCCTTTGTTACAGCAGATTATTGGTTCATTGCATCAGGATTTCTCTGTGACTGATCTTAGGTATTTCTGTTACACGTGATTCTTCGGGGATGTTCTTATCTTAGTGTAAGTATGCTGCTGAGATCCTTGAGCAGGCTCATATGGCTAATCGTAAGTTCATAACCCCACTCGGACTCATGTTGACACTGAGTCTATACTTGGGGCTGAGCGTGATCTCATATTTGATCCAACATTGTATAAGAGTCGAGCATGTGCTCTTCAGTATCTTACTTTTACTCGTCCAGATATTTCTCATACACTACAACATGTTTGTCTTCATATGCACTATCCTCGAGAGCCTCATTTCTTGGATCTTAAGCCGATTTTGAGATATCTTCGTGGTCTATTGATCAATGGGTTACAGTTGTTTTCTTCGTCTACTACATCTTTGGTTACTTACATAGATGTAGATTAGGCTGGTTGTCCTACTACTCGACGGTCGACTTCGGGTTATTGTGTGTTTCTTGACAATAACTTACTCTCTTGGTTAACCAACGCTAAGTCGGTCTAGTACTAAGGCTGAATATCATGGTATTGTCAATGTCGTTGCTGAGACTTGTTGGTTACGAAATTTGTTACGAGAGTTGCACACACATTTGTCTTCTGTTCTGCTTGTCTACTATGATAATGTCAGTGCTATTTATTTATTGTCCAATTCAGTTCAGCATCAACGTACGAAGCATATATAGAGATTGATATTTACTTTATTCGGGATTTGGTTGCTGCTAGTTAGGTTCGGGTTCTTCATTTTCCTTCACGTTATCAGTATACGGATATTTTCACTAAAGGCTTGCCTTCAACTTTGTTTGAGGAGTTTCGTACCAGTTTGAGTGTCCGGTATTATCCCGCTCAAACTGCGAGGGAGTGTTAGTTGTATGTTTAGTATATGCCCGGTTATATTTTGTATGGGTTAAAGCACGAGTATATCAAGTTAGCGTTTTTTTTATATATGTAGTGGTACGCTATGATGGAATGACGGACAGCCTTTCACCATCTTACAATAAGAGGATAACGATGAGTTTGTATATGTTAAAGGTATATATATATAGTAGTTCTTCAACATGGCTCACTCGCTTTGAAGTTTAGATAGGAACAAAAACAGTCAAAGTACCATCTTCTTAATCAATGGGTAGAAAGTATGTGTACAATGACTTGAATGACTAGAAATAAATATTGTACATGCATACGTCGGGACCATCTTCCTCACTCCTTCATATCCCAAAAAAACACGAAATCATCTACTGAAGAAAACAACATGATCCAGTGTCAAAAGTTGTCTATCCATGTATATATCTTGAATACAAACCCTAGATGAGAACTTATAGAAACTAAAGTATATGACCCAGACCCGATTTATCAAAGTTGCATTACATCCCAACTAAATAAATCAACTATTTCGTCGTTCTAAAATATCAATTATTTCATACTCATTTGTCTGCCACCACTAAGTGCATATCTTCATCAAGATTTAAGATCAAACTTTTTAACTAACCCCACTTGCTTTTGACTCATTTTTGGCTCCAATATTAAATGTGGGCATCTTTAGTATATAAAGGTTACATGATGAACAATGGAGGTAAATTAAAGCTAAAAGCAAATTGTGACAAGAAAAAGAAGTGCAATTAATATATTTGCCAATTGCCATGGGTCATAACTTATACGAATCCAAGCTAACGAAATACATGCTCTTGCTAGCTTGTTATGGATGACTATATATGGAGATGGGACAATAATAGTAGTAAACCCTAGTACATTGCTATTAGCCTTGCTTTATCTACAAAATAGTTTATTTTGATGAAGGCCACTTGGGGAACATGTACCAATCATTTTATCAATGACCTTGTAGGTAGCTAGGGTTTCTTTTGCAGAGAGAATCTTGAACCAGATATATTTCGAACATTCGAGTTTATCTAGCCAAGTTTCAAGTTAGAAGAGGAACTTTTCCAAATCCCAAATCAAATGTTAGCAGCGGCCTCAAAAACGAGTGAATCAATAAACTATATATATGTGGTTACTTTGAACAACGAAAACTAATATCGATTCTATAAAAAGTCTCTTATGCACATTTACTAGTCAGGCAGTTGTTAATACTTTTAAACAAACATTTCACAAATACTACGTAAGAGACAAGGACTTCAAGTTATAATAGGGCATGCTATATAATAGACTTAATAGTAATAAACTTTTCTTTGTGTTCCATTATTATTCATATTTTTTTTCCATTATATGTTACAAATTTTTAAATTTTGTTTTCATATCATACTTATTGACGACGTGTCAACACCCATAAAATTACAAAATAATTACTTTGACATGTCAACAATAAATATGATACCGGTATGATAATAGAACATGAAACATGTTTGTTGTTATTGTATAACTTAAACCCTTTATAAAACTCTAGTTGGGAAATTTTATGATGTTCTAGTTCAATGTTAATCATTTATGGACTTAAGATGCTCAGGAACATTTCATTGAGAATATCTAGAACAACGATCTTTAGTTATATAGCAAACATATTTCAACCATTTTGGTATCTCACGACTCATGAGACATGAATTGTTTCCATGTGTGTATAATAAAACTGTAAACCACATCATGATATTAATTACTACGTAGCTAGTTAGTGATGCAAAAGAGATGTTTGGATAGTTTTTTTTTATAAAACAATGTAACAAACAACATGATATGTACTCATGTTGTCATCCATTAACACATGCATGGTAAACATTATATGCATCAATAATTGATTTAGCACTATGACACCCTTCAAATCTTCGATCACACCTTTTTCCCATCCACTTTCTTATGATCAAATTACTTTCGTTCGACACAATGTACTTGGTACTATAACTTTCTGTCTTCTCATCATACTTTTGATGTTCTTACAGTTACTTTTAATTTGTTCATGCACTTCCACAATCTTTTTTCTTCGGGTTACCCGAAACTTGGATACAAATGGTTCTGATGTACGTCAATCATTTTATACAACTATTTAACTACGTATATGATACACCATATGCTGATAAGAATGATATGGTGTAATTACACTATGCTTTTCAGATAAGTTGACAGATATTACAGTAGATAAGAACTTGAACTTGAACTTAACTATATACACGCTTCAATGAAATTATAACATCAATTATCTGGTGTAAGATACTCAGCTCGTAACTAAATTTTATTACTTCATGGAGAATTTTGTTGTTTTCAAGGGTTTTCGAAGAGGCATGATCGTCGAAACGGCTTCCTTTCTAAATATATATGCTTGCGAGACGTGTGTTGGGCCTTTAGAAGTTTATTTATGTAAAGAAAATGGACCACCGGACCAATATATATTGCAATCAAACATTCATTCACGAATGTTATGATATCTTTACCGTGTATATTTTAATCTAATGGTAAACATTTTCTTTACACTTCACCAATAATTCAACCACATTAATACACGTTATATCCTTGTCAAAAAAAGTACATAGCCGTTCCCCACTTCTCGATAGTCGAAAAATGCAAAGGGCGAAAAAAATGAACAAAGTGGTGATCAATCGAATAACTTTTGACAAAGGTAAAGAAAAAAAATCAATGGTTTGTTATTTTGTCACCTAAATATTATTTCTTTTGGCTTCTTTAAGCAAAGAAAGAATATGTTCTTATGGTAGTGACTTCTAGTTTTAAACTTTGGATGCTTAATCTCAACCTATGCTTTTTGCTTCTTTTTTTTTTTTTTTTTTTTATATAAAGCTTGGGTTAAATTCTTCTTTGAATATAATAATCATATCCTAGGTTTGAGCTTACCTTATTTAATTATGTGGGTTTTTGTTTTAGTTCTTCTTTTGAAAAAATAGTGGTGTAAAGGAGTTAGATGTGGAGTAGATGCCAATAAGCCCGCGTATATCCTCCTAATCAAATTCACTTATATTCTTTTAGAACATTTTTTTTAACCATGGTTTATGGTTTATGATCTTATTCACATGTATTTTTTTACAGCATTTTTTTTAACAATGGTTTATGATCTTTGGCCGATTAATTCAAGATTTTTGAACTCATCGTCACACATACTTAAATCAGGTAAAACTCTTCATTTTCAGCCAGTTAACGAGACAACTTCAAGACTGTTTGAATCTAACAAGAATTGAACATCAGACCTCACATATTTTAATGTGATAGTCACTAGCCCACTTGCCACTTAAGCACCCCTGAGTAGTTTACAACAACATACTCAAACACCGCCGCACTAATATTTTTCTCAAGTGATAATTTTAATGTTCCTCAAAACAAGAGTTGAAAGAGCAAATTCAAATATTAAAGGTGTATACCGGTATTGACCATTTACTTGAGTAGTTAAACTACATATATACACGGACGGACTTAGGGTGGTTATCATGCTCATGTGATTTCTCGAAGGTAAAACATTGTAAAAGTTTTGAATTTTTTAAATACACAATGTTCATAAATATTTGACTCATTCGTTTATCAAATAGCAACAAAATGACTTGTTTAAATAAGCAAAGAAGATTCCTTCATAGACCTACATAGATCCACGGATCCTTGCAAGATCCATGGAGTATACATGATCCGTGAGTCTGTAGGTTTCAAAAATGTATACGTTTTAAATGTCTTTCAAATTTTGTTTGCATTGTTTCCAAGATAGATTGTTTAAGAAAGAGTTGTAGCAATGCATGTTAGATGCTTTTCTAAATTGTTAAACACTTAAAGGCTAAATATAGTTAATAAGTGTTTTTAAGCAAAAACACATATTACGCTTTCCTCATTTATTTTGGATTATCACAAGAGTAGTAAATACTTATTTCAATAAAGGGTAATGACTTTCCTAAATGGAATATTCTAGCTAGTTGTAAAATGAATTTAATTAAAAATTAGTCTGTCGCGCATTGTGGTGGAGCCAATTTAAATATGATATTTTTTAAGTTATTTCTGATTTGTTTGATGAGGGCATTTAGTTTTTTGTGTAGAAACTAGAAGGGGGTTGAATAGTTTCACCATTTGTAAATTATGTTTCTAAATCTTTTACAAGTTTCTTTTAAAGACTTTTAGATTCGGACTTTATGCGATATCACAATAACAATATATGAACACAATGAATGTAAACAATAATTACGAAGTAAGGAATGTAAAGGAGTAAAGAGAAGAAACGATCAAACCAAGACACGGAGATTTATAGTGGTTGGCTACGAAGCTCTATCTTCGCCCTACTCCACTCCTCGAGTATCACACTCGAGAGTTCACGACCACTATGTCAACAAGCTCCCTTTAGGCGGAGAAAACTATACATCAACGGTTACACCTATTTACGACACTAAGCAGAATGTCGAGTTCTAATCCTAGCTAGAACCAATCTACACCACACTACACACAATACTACATGGATATACACACCGTCCAATCTACAATCACTCACGGAGGTACACACCGTCCAAATCTACCTATTACACAACAACTCACGACTTCCACAAGTCGAATCTACCAATATACAAGAATGGAGATATAAAGAATATAGATCGAGGAGAGAAACGTAATAATGGTTACGAGGTGAATGACTAGATTCTAACACTTCATTTCTTGACGAACACGAGTTTTCTTCTCTTTCACTTTGAGGGAAGATGCATGTCATCACTTGTAAGCAACTACCAATATGTTAATTTGATCAAAGATGAGAGATTTGAAATATTTGAGAAGACATAAAATTTTAGTGCTTAAGAGGTAAATTTTTCTGTGGAATAGTATAGTATTTATAGTCATCAAGAGGAGCGGAGGATGGTCTCATAAAGGCTGGACGGTCCCATATATATAAGGGACCGTCGACCTATAAGGGACTACCCATAGACTCCGCTCTTGTTTCTATCTTTTAGTGGGGAAATATTTATCTAGTGAAAATTTATCTGATTTGGTCGAGAAAATTTGAATTCAAATATTTTTTTTATGAATAAAACATTTCTTTAAATTATAAAAATAATTTGTAAAAGTTATTTGTAAAAACTTTTGTCACATTTATGAAAATGTAAGTTTTAGGGACAAAATAACTTGTTTGATCACTTAACAAGATTGTAAGATGTTTATTCATACCTCAAGTGATGTTGTAGATGAAACAAGATTTCTCGAATAAAACTTATCAAGTATATTTTTACGTAACGTGTTCTTACGTTTTGTGATTATCAAAACATAGAGAGATCGAAAAATGCAAACAACGTTTTTGACATTATTTGTATTAATAATCTCCCTTTTTTTGATGATTACAAAACATAAACTCATTTTAGGTAAAAATATATTTTAATAAGTTTTTAAATGAGTTTCGTTTCACTTCTCCCCCTTTTTGTAAAAATAAAAAAGGTGTCGTCGATGCTTTGAGAGGAAAGAAATTGACGATGCAAACGCTCCCCCTTGATTTGTGCTCCCCCTTGTTGAGGGCACCTAGGTATCGATCTATGGTTTCGTGCTACAAGAACGAGTTAGAAAACAAGTGCAACAATATATATGTAGATACACATTAGTAGAGAGATAGATAAGAACACAAGTTAGATTACAGGTGCAAGAAAATGCATATCAGACCAACAGAAGCATTTATACAGAGTGGAGAGATATATCAGAAACACTGTGGACGGTCCGTTAAATACTTGTGTAGGACCTTAGATATGTCAACCTTATCACTATATAATGAAGCTCGCATGGTATGGTGACTTGAGATATATGCGTTTTAAAGAGATAAACTAGAGAGATGAAAGAGAGAATTATATTTCATAAAACACACACATTATACACTTACGCACACCTTACAAATGAGACTTATGGTGGATTTTATACTAAAAGATAAAATGCCCTAATGGGCTTGGTAATGAGCTCGTTGGACTTGGATTGGATTGGATTGGATTACAACTTATATAAGGCTAGCTTTTACATAACTACTAAGCTATTAGCTTAGCTCAATCCACGAGCCCATTGACTATTCTATTACAATATCTAAGACACGTTACAAAGTTTCTAATCTTGAATGACCATCACTTTTTATTAAGGCTGACAACTTGTAATGTCCTTTATAAATAAGGGACCGTCGGGTGTTTAAAGGACCGCCGACAGTGGGTTAGTCAAAGTGAGCAAATTTTCATAGGTGGGAATAATTAGTAAGATAGACTTAAAAAGAAACATTCATTAATAAGAGAGGTTATACATGAGGTATGACTATTATAACATTCTTCTACATAATAGAAATAATCCTAGTCTTGTCCTAGGATGACTAAAAGGAGGCCCGATCTTATTAGAGAACATGAACCATGTCTAGAGCTTAGGAAGAAATGGTGGTGCAAGAGAGTTGTTTGAAGGTGGCGGGAAGCAAGGAGACAAAAGAAGAGATGTGATGAATTCAATATCATTTCGGAGTTTTGGAATTGATTGTGGTTGTAGGTGCAACACAAGAAATAATCTCCGTGATTGTTAACTTGATCTAGAGTTGGGTGAAGGTTCATGAGCAATGATTGCATTTAGAAGATGCAAATCAATGAGAGTTGAGAATTCTTGAGCTCTAATTGATTGTTGGGTGGTATGGTTGCAACTAGAGGTGGATGTGGTGGTGGTAGAGGATGACCTTTTGTAGTGGAAGAGGACTCATTCTGAATAGATTGAGACTCATTAATAGGTTGAAAGAAAATGAAGAAGAAGACTCATTGTGTAAGTAGGAATTGGTTGTTTGAGGTATTATCATTTTGCATGAAATCTCCTAAAGGTTATTTCTTCTGCCAAATTGGTTTGACAAAATTCTAGGCTTTCTATAGGATGACATTGAGAGAATAAGAGAGGAAATATGTCATGAACATGAAGGAAGAAGATGAAGGTTTAAATAGGGAATAAGGATTCTAATTTTGGCAAAGCATGCTTTAGAATTCTTATAAATTCAAATTGTGATTGGTTATGCAGAGAAATATAGGTTTAGCTAGAAGGGTGGTTCAGAAAAAGAGATTCAAAATATGAAAGTGACTGTTGATCTTGAGACGGTCCCATAAATGACCAGATGGTCCCTTAAATATGGGGGACCGTCATTGGACTAGGGGACCGCCACCATAAGGGTAAAGATTTCGTCCAGGAAAAAAAAGTTTCTAGTGTGTGTCTACATGCAACATATGTGGAGATGTGATTATCTTGAATCTATAGAAAAGAAAAACCTAAGAGATAATCCAAAGTCTCCTTAGTTCAGTTTTGCTCCATTACCCATGTTGAAATATATATTAGTTACATTTTCCGACCGAGGATAGTGAGATCATTATGCATGCATGAGAAACGTTTTTGACTTGTATTAATAATACAAGAAATTGAATTTCCTAAACGTGAGAAGTTCTGAGAGAATAAATTGGGGTCTTTCATGTAAACAAAGAGTTTCAAGAGATAGTTTTAAGTATGTGAAGGTTATATCTATGGAAAGTATAATCAAGAAAGTAAATTCTCAATTTTTATTTTGTGTTCAATAGAATCCTAGACTCAGATTAGAATGAAGAGACTTACAATGTGTTTAGGGAGAATCTTGAGGAATGTGCTCCATCATTCCTAAGCCCAGACAAAGATATTAGAATGGTTCACGTTTAAGGGATTTAGTGAAGATATCCGCTAAGTTTTCTTTGGTCGGAATATTTTCAATAGATATGTTCCCTTTTTGGACATTATCCCTAAGAAAGTGGTGACGAATTTCTATGTGCTTTGTGCGAGAATGTTGCACGGGGTTCTTACTTAAGTCAATGGCTCCTTTATTGTCACACATGATTGGGATGTTGTCAAGTGTGATGCCATAGTCTGTGAGAGCTTGTTTCATCCATAGTGCTTGTTGACATTCCTTTCCGGTGCTTACATATTCGGCTTCAATTGTGAGATTGCTAGTGCCATTTGTTTCTTAGAGAACCAAGAATTTAAACAACAACCCATGAAGGTACAAATGCCACTAGTACTCTTTCGATCCACATAATCTCCCGCATGATCGGAGTCGGCGTAAACCAAGGTTTCTATGTCGGTCCCCTTAGGATACCCTAATCGTAAATGTATAGTGCCTTTAACATATCGGAAGATACGTTTAACCGCTTCAAGGTGAGAAGTTTTAGGATCTTCTTGGAAGCGAGCACAAAGGCAGACACTAAACATGATATCGGGTCTACATGCCGTCAAATACAAAAAGCTACCAATCATGCCTCTATACTTAGTGCTATCTACGGATTCACCCTCTTCATATTTGGTGAGCTTAGTGTCCGTAGCCATGGGTGTTTTAATGGGCTTAGAGTCTTCTAATCCAATTTTCTTAAGCATTTTCTTAACATACTTATATTGATTGAAGAAAATTATGTCTTCTAATTGCTTTATTTGAAGTCCAAGGAAGAAGTTAATTTCACCCATCATGCTCATTTCAAACTCGTCATGCATGCTTTTTGAGAATTCTTCACACATGTCTCGACAATTTGAACCAAATATGATGTCGTAGACATATATTTGAACAATTATGATGTTTGAATATTTCTTCTTAGTGAAAAGAGTGTTATCTACCATTCCTATTGTGTAATCATGTTTAACAAGAAAAGCTTTTAACCTATCATACCATGCTTTACGAGCTTGCTTAAGACCATACAAGGCTTTCTTGAGTTTATAAACATGATTGGTTTCTCGAAATCAATGAATCCTAGGGGTTGTGCTACATACACCTCCTCATTGATCAAACCATTTAGGAATGCACTTTTCACATCCATTTGGAACAGCTTAAAGTCTAACGCATAAGCGTAAGCAAGTAATATCCTAATGGACTCTAATCTAGCAACTGGTGCGTAGGTTTCGTCATAATCAATACCTTCTTGTTGATTATAGCCTTGTGCTACCAACCTAGCCTTATTTTTAGACACAAATCCATTTTCTTCCAACTTATTTCTAAGTACCCACTTAGTTCCTGTTATGGTTGTATACTTAGGTCTAGGTACTAACCTCCAAACATTGTTAGACTTAAATTGATTTAGTTTCTCTTGCATTGCGATGATCCAACTTTCATCTTTCAATGCTTCATTGACATTCTTAGGTTCTATGATCGATACAAAGCAAAAGAAGTTGCTCCTATCATATGCTTGTGACCTAATGGTTCTTTGATTTAAATTTCCTATGACGTTGTCTAAATGGTGATTCCTAGCTTCGTTAATGTTGGTGGTTATATCCATTTCTAACTCTTCATTCATGTTATTGATCCTTGAATTTTTCTTGTTATCCTTGATGGATTTTTCTTCATCTAGATCATCATCTACCAAAGGTGATATTTTAGATGAGGGAGGGCTTTCATCGAATGTCACGTTGAGTGATTCTTTGACGTTCATTGTTTCCTTATTGAGGACTACATAGGCTTTGCTAGTTTGTGAATATCCTAGGAATACACCTTCATATGACTTTGAGTCAAACTTGGTGAGATATTCTTTGGTGTTTAGAATGAAGCATTTGCTTCCAAACACTTTGAAGTAATCAACAGTAGGTTTCCTACCTTTCAAGATTTCATATGGGGTTTTTCCTAAAATTGTTCTAATGAGAATCCTATTGAGTATATAGGTGGAGGTGTCTACGGCATTACACCAAAATATTTTATGTATGGATTGTTCGTTTAACATTGTTCTACTCATTTATTGTAGGGTATGATTTTTCCTTTCTGTTGGGTTCAGTAAATACCCAAACCCCTTAATCTAGGATTTGAATAGAAAATATCCCAAGTGTTTAGTCCGTTAAACACTAACAGTCATTGAGTGCATAGTCCTCGGTGAGGCATCTTCGTGATACTCGAAGAGGCAATGATGAAGTCTCTCCACTCGATGGCGGAACTTAAAAGGTGAAGACGGAGTCAAGAAGAAGATGGTGGATTCGGTGAGTAATGACAATAACTCATTTGAATCCCTAAAACTCCTCTCCAACTACTTACAATCAAGACAAACCGAAATAGAAGATCAAGGATGTGAAGGCGAAGAACGAGCGGGATAAGGCGGGATAAGTTTGAATCGATAAGACAGTTCTTATCAACCAAAGTCAACTTTCCTTGAATGGCAACAATCGGGTTCGGTGTCATCACCGAACTTTGGAAAGCGATCTTGTCTCTTACCTAAAATAGTCTTTAGAATGAGACAAAATACATCGATATTTTGTCTTACAGTAAATTCGATTTGTCACTTAGGAAAGAGTTAAAACTCATACTTGTATAAATAGCATAAGAGATGGAGTGAAAGATTAAGCTTGTGAATTGTAAAACACACATACATGAAGCCATCTTTCACTCCTCCAAATACAACTTAATCCCGAGATAGCTCGGTGGGTACTTGTAGTTGTGCTCGGACTTAGCCCGAGCTTGAGAGGAGTTACCAACCTTTGTCATTTCAATCCCAAGTACTATTCCGCAAGTAATTGGGTAATGTATTCTTTTGATTAATTTCTAATAAGAATATAAACGTTGAAAATTTAATAGTGTGTTTCTACTTACATTACTTTTAGTCATTGATTCATTATTAGTTCGTTTTTAAATACTTAACTGTTTTTATACGATAGTGAATAGGGAACAACAAGTGGTATAAGAGCAAGGCTGATTATAAAACCTTTTTTAAGCCGCTCTAAAACGTTTTTAAATCAGGATCCTTATGGTTGGCCGATGTACCCCAACTAGTCGACAAAAGGGTGGAACTTATTCATTGTTGCCCTAGACTTGAAGTTGGTAAATTTAACAAATGGAAAAGCGTATGCTTTGCTATTTGATTGGGATGGAACCTTATTATATCAAGTGTATAAATGAAGGTCCATTTATCCCAAAGATCTGAAGGTTTGCCTAAACACAAGCTCGATGAACTCGAGGATGAGAGGAGAGTGGTCAACGGGACCAAAGACTCAAAAGTATCATCATATCATGTCTTCACGATGATATTATGGAGTCGATTATAAGTCGTAGTACTGACTAAACAAACTGGGATGACCGGTCCACGATCACGAAGGCCCATCGATACCAAGGAAAACAGGATTATGGACCGAAACTTGAGTATAACACCTTCGGGCTAAGGACTCGAAACTCGTCTCAAACTTACAAAGGTACAAAACTCTCTTAAATGAACTATCTAATGATGGTGTTAAGTTGTCCAAACATGAAATCATTGTTGGTTTTGTCAATAGTCTCCACGAGAAGTGGTGAACTTCTCTCGGGGACTTAGGAATGCCAATCATATCCAAAACCTTGAACTTCACGAAATATATGGAAATTTGTCTATGAGGAAAACCTCATCAGCAGACGATACCACGACTTAAAGAAGTCTCAAGAAGTCAAGAAGTCCCCGACCACCACTTCAACACCAATATCAACCGCTTTTTATTCTAACGGTGTTGTTCAAGATTTTCGTGAAAATTCGGATGATGAGCGATGATAGATCAAGTGAGGAGTACCTAAATGACTGAAACACCGAATTTCGTGAAAGGGCACTCCTTGCTAACTCTCGAAGGTTTATAAAAAGAAACAAAGGTTTTCAAATGCTAAAGCAAATGAGGACACTAAATGCTTTAAG
Organism: Chrysanthemum lavandulifolium; assembly: GCA_022545495.1. Classification (NCBI taxonomy): domain Eukaryota; kingdom Viridiplantae; phylum Streptophyta; class Magnoliopsida; order Asterales; family Asteraceae; genus Chrysanthemum; species Chrysanthemum lavandulifolium. Next base: position 163,097,137 of record CM040242.1, read on the forward strand.
TGTCACAAAAAGGTCATTTTGCAAAAGACATTTTTCAAAAACAATTTCGAACCCTCTTGCAAACCATCGAGGTCAAATCGGTCCTCGGGCTTTAGCAAATTTCAACCAAAAATCTACCGGTCTCATCAAAATCTTCAAAATAAATCGATCAAAACAAAGCTGATTTTGAAACTAAGTATAGGAAAGTCAAAGCTAAGCTTGCATTGCTTGAGGCCATCCTCAAAAACAACAAAAGTGTTCAATCATGCGGGGTAAAAACAAAGGCCTTGTTCTTTGAAACCTTCGACTGGGATGAAGAGTCAGTCTCATCTGATGATGAAATGGTGCATGTCAGTGCACTGATGGCCCTCTCAGAAGAGGACAAGCTTGTTGTTGGGAAAAATCATGCCAACAATGGAGAATGGGTCAAAATCACAATGAAGAAGGTAAATATTTTACTTTCTATGGATGATGACTCTGATTGGCAGTCCTATATGAACTATATCAATGTTGACCTTAATTTTGTAGAAGAGCAACGATTAAATCTTTTTTCAAAATATAACAAGCTAAGTTTTGAACTAAACAAGTGTAGGGATGAACTGCTTCTTTTAAAACAAAATAAGCTTGAGGCTACCACTTTGCAAATTCAAAACATTGAATTAGTTAAAAGAAATCGGGCTCTTCAAGATGAACTTAAGAAAGAAAAGATATCATTGCTAGTTGAATTGCTAAGAATCCAAGAGTCTTTGATCTTGTGGGAGCCCCAAGAGCAAAAACAGAGTCATAGGTGAAGATCATCTCACGACTCTCACGACAAAGACCTATCTCCCAAACCATTTGTGTGCGGTGGCATGATTACCAATGTGTTGACTATTCCCAAGCCCGGTGATTGGATTGAGCGGGTTAAACACGAGAGTAAGCTTCAAATTTCGATTACGGAAGAATACTAGAGCACGAAAGTCAAGCTCTTAAGAGCATGCTTGGACTCACGATGTGCCTAGTCTTGAACACATCTTTAAGTCCGGCGAATCAAATGCACCGCTTCCACACCCGAAACCTCTTCGGTCTTGCCGCACCGAGCTCGAGCTTACTCCAATACAATTCAATCCTCATTCACCAAAGGAAAGATCTGGAATTGGTAGAACAATCACGAAAAGACAAACAAAACCAATCCAACAAGAATCTACTCCACTAAGACTTCCACATCTTACGTCCCCACTAAATCGACCAAATTCAAAGAATCGATCGAACTTGTGAGAAGTCGACTAATAAGATGGAATCCATTGAAAAAGCTCTGATTCAATCAAGGAAACTAAGTCGACCTCCTCCACTCATCAAAGTCTAAAGCCACCACCAAACCCAAGCGAAGTGTGATCTATGCCACTATACCGGTCATACCACTAACAATCGTTATAGAATCCTTTTTGTATGATCGAAAAAGGATGATCACGAACTTCGATCACTTACAATATGTAAGTTCACTCGAGAAAGCAAACTATACCAAAGTTGGTCATCGGTATGCTTCAACCTCCAAACCTGCTCATAAGTCTAAAGCAAAACCCTTTCCTCCTTGCCCACACTGTGGCTTTAATGATCATCATCCTGATGACTGTCTCATGAACACATGCTGTGAGATTTGCGGAAATCCCGCTCATGAGATGTAAAACCCTAAAAATATAAACGCATAATAATGACTAAAATACCCTTGGAATCGAAATTTATAGAATACATACAAGACATTTATAATCATTTAACGAAATTAAAAACCTAACTTATATATAATTAAAACTTAACTAATATGTGTACGTGATCGACATTGTACGACGAAAAGTTAAACGTCTCGCTAAATAGTTGGGCCATTCGTTTGGGCCTTGTTTCCGTTAATGGTGAACCAAGTTGGGCCGTTTGTTTTGGTGAGATGGACTCAAGCCGAGAGCCACTTGGGCCGAGTGTTTTGTTCGGTTGGACAATGGAGCCGAGAGCCCAAGATGGGTGTTTGTTGTGTTCGTTTGGATCAAGAGGCCGAAGCCCACACCCCCTAACGCCTTAACCGAATTTTGTGCTACCACTATATATACAACGCATTAAAACAATTTGGAACCCTAGTTTTGTTTGCCTCTTCTCTCTTTTCTTTTCTATTCGGCCGAACCTAATTCCTTGGTGTCGAGACTTTGTTCCCAACGAGCTAAGGTATAATCACGTTCTATTCATCTCACTTTGATACATCTAACTTTATAATATGTTGTAATATGTCTTGTTTAGCCGAATCTTATGTTTTTGTGTCGAGCCATATGAAACCGAAACCAACTACATAATGAATCGGACCTTATATAACATGCAAACGGGAATATGTAAGATACATAGAAGAGTTAGGGTTTGCGTAAAATATATTAGCGAAACCTATGTGGTAGCGAAACATGTAAGAGTTTGTGGACGTGTTAAGCGAGTAAAGACATGCAAAACCAAAACCCTAAGTGTAATTAATGGTCTAAACATGTGATTATAATGGTTTTAATAAACCCTAAACTGGACATCATCATATGTCGAATTTGTGTGTGTTATAGATCCAATTTTATAAGTGCAATAATCTGGGTTTTGTGGGAAAAGTTTATTTTATGTCTTAGTTAAGTTTTCCATGTGGTTTGGTCGAATTTGGAGTTGTCTAAGTCGTATTTTGAATTTTACAAGATCAAGTGTCAAAGCTGAGAAAGCGGTTCGAAATTTGGTTGGATTGTTTGATTTTCATTTTCAAACCATAAGGAATTGGGAGCTCTCCTTTTACAGGATTGACATTTAGGATATAAATGAATTTACGGGAGTTTGGGAATTTTTCCAAGCTGTCTAAACAGGTCCAATAAGTGTAAGCGTTTAAGGTGTATTTTCGATTACTTTACGGGCGGGTCTAGACTTATGATTTTCCGTGAGGCCATTTAGCATGGAAATAGAACCCACCAATTTTGTAGAGTCTCTTAACTCATATGGGAACCCACAGGATTTTGCTTGATTTCATTTGAGCTAAGTAAGTATTTTATAAAATCGCTAAAGTCTGGTCCGAATCTGAGTTTAAGAAACGGAAGATAAAATATGATATCAATAGGTAACACACTTACAAATGCATAAGAAGCTTGTAAAATGAGAATATACTTATAACTCTAAGAATGTTAATGCGATGAATCCGTTATAACTTTAATGATGCTAATAAGTATTAAATAAATCATAATCCGTGTAGATTCGTTGAAGGAGACGCGACGTTATATCTTCGTGATTCACTCGTTCGTTTGCTTTTCTCTCATTTGCTTTAAGGTACAGATATTCTGACCTTTTCAGTAAAGGTTCCTTATGACGTTTTCTTTTCGTTAGCTTTTCTATTTCAATTATTAGGATTCCCTATGCCATTGCTATGATTCCCTTTTGTTTATGTGAGTCTCGGTTTGACTGAACCTCTGTATGTTGAATCTTGCTGTATCTGATTTGAAACTTAAGATTATGAACTTCAGATTATGAACATTTGATTATGAATGTATGATATATGACTGTGACATGAACCCTTTCTGATTTGTTTGATCTGTTGCTTATCTGAAATCTCTGTTTATTGAACCATGAAACATCTGATTTGAACTTATGATATGAAAACTCTGATATATATATCTGTTGACCTTTATGATGAATTACGATCTGTGTCATTTATGACCATATGTTTGACCTAAGTTAGTTTGACACCCGAGGCAAATATTTCACTAGTCATGGGGTTCCATGTCCGTGTCGTGGATGCACCTCGACATGACTCTAGGCGATAGAGTGATGTTACGCCCGTCCCTTTTAGTTATCTCGTTTATTGATAGTATGGCCACTATCCGTCTGGCTGGGCGTATGGATGCATCCTAGATCGGACTGTTATCGATATGATTTGTCTGGTGAATGATGTCGTTTGCAATACGCGTCTTCACAAAATTCTGGGAGCTAGCTACTCCATATTATTTATGAGATTATTTCTGTATAAGTATGATGTTTCTGATATGATATGTTCTGGGCTCGTGGTAGTTAACTAAATCTTTATCTGTTATATCTGTATTAAGTATTCTGATTTTGAGTCGGTATGTTCCAGTGTTTATAATTATGAGCTAGGCTTATTATATCTTATTATATGTGTTTATGCTTTTGTATGTTTATGAGACTACCGTCTGCTATGCTAGGATATGATTAATATGTTTAAACATGATTCACATGCTGTCATCTGATATTATGTTAGTTTATCGTTATGTGAATTCGTTGATCTGTGAGATGAAGGTGCTAGTGTGAAAGTGAGTATTCTGTAAGTTTAGTATGTATAATTTGTTCAGTTAATTTTGTGAACTTTGCATATACGTTAGTGTTTTTATCTGCTTATGTTTGACCTGCCATGTTAAGTTCTGCTTATGCTAATATTTGATCTGGTAAATGATTCAATTTATGATGTCTGGTCTGTTAACTTGCTAGCTGCTATGCTATGTCTTTTGCTTATTTAGTTATAGTTTATCTCGTGTTTTCTATCGTATGTGTACCGCCATGATTTGTTATTATTTTCATTTGCTACAATATTGAATTAAGTGTGTTAAATGTAGGTTGATTAATTTAAATGCCATGATTATTTTCTAGAAAGTGTTTCCGTTAGCCTTTAGACATTCCGTTTGGCTTATATGAGCTCTACTATCTGAATGTATTGAATGTCTGGTTATTTTGATGTGTTTGAGTACGTGCCATCAATGTGCTATGTGTTTGTTCTTGATTGCTATTTGTTCTTCTGGATTTCTATATATTTGTGCTTCCGCAGAGTCCTCAATGATTCAGTATTCTCATTCCGTTGTGATTTCGTTATTTGTGTATTTGTTTCGTTTAGCTTCTGTTTCTGTTATATCTATTCACTGGGCTTTGTAAGCTCAGCCGCATTTTCTTTTCTTGCGGCAGGTATTAGGCATTCAAGATGAGCTTGTGGGATGGCTGATCTGGGTTGAGAGTAGAACTGAGAGCAAGTTGTGACTATAGAGATCTTAGATTTATTTTGATTATTAAGTTATTATGTTTTCTTTTGAATATTTTTGTAAAGGCTTCCGCTATTGTATATTTTTTGATTCCTTTTGATGGTCGTTCAGATTTGACTTCGATATCATTTTGCCTTCACTGAATTGGCCCTCCTCTGTTCGCATCGAATTTTATTATTTTGTTTTCGCTCGTCCGTTTGTCGATCGTTAGATGGAGACTACCCGTGGAGCTGAAGAAAATAGTGCCGACCTGCGTTCTTTGCAATCCCTGTCTTTGGAGAGGTTCGTGAAGCGAAGCCACACTCGATCGCCGTGCACGGAGACATCGGGATCTTCTTTGGAGGAGCTGGATGAATCAACCAAAGACGCAACGAGCGAAGACATGATTCAACGGTGGTGGGAAGGTTCATCTACTTCACATGATTTGGGTGCGACTTGTGATATTACGATTCGTTTGTCATGTGTTTTGTGGCGGTTTGATATTACGCTAAGTGATTACGATCCGTATTGCTTTTCTCTGATTTGTTCGGAACTCGGTTCGAATCGTGAAGTTTATCGTCTGGCATTTTGTTAATATCGCAGTTTTCTTTTGGATCGTCAGTAATGAGTCACGAGGAACCGTTTTATGCTAGTTGGTGGCCTCCTTTCATTGTGATATGGTAAGTTGATTTGATGCATTATATTACCGTAGCGCGAAGGAAATAGGGACGGATGGATAAGTGAGGAAGAAGAGGAAGAAGAAGAACATGAGGAAGAATACGGGGTGGACTCGGATTTAGAGTCTCTGACCACTAGTAGGTTTAATCCAATACAAGAATAGAAATTAGCTCATGATTAGTTTTCCTCTTTATGAGAAATTTCTGACATTGGATTTTGAGTTTAGGTCCTTTTGTTTTCATTTAGATGATTGAATCTTTGATTATTAAGTTTTGTTTTGGAAGTTCATCTTATTACAATTCTGCAAATTGTTTGATTAATGAGAATAAAGCAAAATTTTGAAAGTACCGTTCCTGGTTGTTGTTCCTTTCTGATAGATTCATTAAGTTTCCGTTAGTCCTCATAAGTTTCGTCTGCTATGTGTTTTCTTAATGATGTCGCTTAATCATAGCTTGAAATAAAGTATGACCATCGTGATGGTATACTCATGTGAATCTGGTCTGTTATAGTATGTTACTTGCTATCTGTATGTTATCTGTATGTGATATGTTTTGTTGTGATTTTGGTTATGTGTTTTGCCATGACCCGGGACAGAATATGATGACAATAAGAACTTGTTATGTGATGCAAGTATTATGACGCCTGATCAACGTGATAATACCGAGATCATATAATTTGAACTTATTGAAGTCATGTGACAGCTGGGGAAATGCCTGTGGTTGATACGTGAATGGACTTTGACTTGTATCTGTTATTTGGCACTCCCCATGTTCGTTTGAAATTATGTACCTATTTGTGAGGTTTCGTCGATATCTGTTACGTATAAGTTTTGTACGCTTGGAATCCGGAAATTGTTATGATTTGTGTGAACTATGGATTTCTATGTTTGCTCTAAAGGTGTACGTCTCCGTGTACCCTTATTGTGATCATTGGATATTTCGTGAAGTGTTTGAAGAACATTAGATCCTTTTAGTTTGATTATCTGTGACTAGTGAGATCGTTAGGATTCATTTTGTCTATGTATATGTTTGTTCTCCTCATTAGATATCTGAATAAGTTAGAGCGTGTTGTTTGACTTTCTGCATCTCATCTGTTTTCTGCCAATACGTTAATAAGTATATGATTATCTGTTATAAGTATTTGATTATTGGTTCGATTTCCGAAAAGTATGAGTTTGAATATTCTGATAAGAATCCGTTTGTTCTGAAATAAGATTCGCGTTTGCTTTATTTCCTTAAAATTCTGAAATCCGGTTTGTTTTCTGTCCTGTTCCGTCTTGTTCAATTTCGAGGACGAAATTTTCTTTTTAGAAGGGGAGAGTTGTAAAACCCTAAAAATATAAACGCATAATAAAGACTAAAATACCCTTGGAATCGAAATTTATAGAATACGTACAAGACATTTATAATCATTTAACGAAATTAAAAACCTAACTTATATATAATTAAAACTTAACTAATATGTGTACGTGATCGACATTGTACGACGAAAAGTTAAACGCTCGCTAAATAGTTGGGCCATTCGTTTGGGCCTTGTTTCCGTTAATGGTGAACCAAGTTGGGCCGTTTGTTTTGGTGAGATGGACTCAAGCCGAGAGCCACTTGGGCCGAGTGTTTTGTTCGGTTGGACAATGGAGCCGAGAGCCCAAGATGGGTGTTTGTTGTGTTCGTTTGGATCAAGAGGCCGAAGCCCACACCCCCTAAAGCCCTAACCGAATTTTGTGCTACCACTATATATACAACGCATTAAAACAATTTGGAACCCTAGTTTTGTTTGCCTCTTCTCTCTTTTCTTTTCTATTCGGCCGAACCTAATTCCTTGGTGTCGAGACTTTGTTCCCAACGAGCTAAGGTATAATCACGTTCTATTCGTCTCACTTTGATACATCTAACTTTATAATATGTTGTAATATGTCTTGTTTAGCCGAAGCTTATGTTTTTGTGTCGAGCCATATGAAACCGAAACCAACTACATAATGAATCGGACCTTATATAACATGCAAACGGAATATGTAAGATACATAGAAGAGTTAGGGTTTGCGTAAAATATATTAGCCGAAACCTATGTGGTAGCGAAACATGTAAGAGTTTGTGGACGTGTTAAGCGAGTAAAAGACATGCAAAACCAAAACCCTAAGTGTAATTAATGGTCTAAACATGTGATTATAATGGTTTTAATAAACCCTAAAACTGGACAGCATCATATGTCGAATTTGTGTGTGTTATAGATCCAATTTTATAAGTGAAATAATCTGGGTTTTTGTGGGAAAAGTTTATTTTATGTCTTAGTTAAGTTTTCCAAGTGGTTTGGTCGAATTTGGAGTTGTCTAAGTCGTATTTTTGAATTTTACAAGATCAAGTGTCAAAGCTGAGAAAACGGGTTTGAAATTTGGTTGGATTGTTTGATTTTTCATTTTCAAACCATAAGGAATTGGGAGCTCTCCTTTTACTGGGATTGACATTTAGGATATAAATGAATTTCTGGGAGTTTGGGAATTTTTCCAAGGTGTCTAAACAGGTCCAATAAGTGTAAACTTTTAAGGTGTATTTTCGATTACTTTCAGGCGGGTCTAGACTTATGATTTTCCGTAGGCCATTTAGCATGGAAATAGAACCCACCAATTTTTTTAGAGTCTCTTAACTCATATGGGAACCCCTGGGATTTTGCTTGATTTCATTTGAGCTAAGTAAATATTTTATAAAAATCGCTAAAATCTGTCCGAATATGAGTTTAAGAAACTGGAAGATAAAATATGACATCAATAGGTAACACACTTACAAATGCATAAGAAGCTTGTAAAATGAGAATATACTTATAACTCTAAGAATGTTAATGCGATGAATCCGTTATAACTTTAATGATGCTAATAAGTATTAAATCAATCATAATCCGTGTAGATTCGTTGAAGGAGACGCGACGTTATATCTTCGTAATTCACTCGTTCGTTTGCTTTTCTCTCATTTGCTTTAAGGTACAGATATTCTGACCTTTTCAGTAAAGGTTCCTTATGACGTTTTCTTTTCGTTAGCTTTTCTATTTCAATTATTAGGATTCCCTATGCCATTGCTATGATTCCCTTTTGTTTATGTGAGTCTCGGTTTGACTGAACCTCTGTATGTTGAATCTTGCTGTATCTGATTTGAAACTTAAGATTATGAACTTCAGATTATGAACATTTGATTATGAATGTATGATATATGACTGTGATATGAACCCTTTCTGATTTGTTTGATCTGTTGCTTATCTGAAATCTCTGTTTATTGAACCATGAAACATCTGATTTGAACTTATGATATGAAAACTCTGATATATATATCTGTTGACCTTTATGATGAATTACGATCTGTGTCATTTATGACCATCTGTTTGACCTAAGTTAGTTTGACACCCGAGCCAACTATTTCACTAGTCATGGGGTTCCATGTCCGTGTCGGGATGCACCTCGACATGACTCTAGGCGATGAGAGTGATGTTCGCCACGTCCCTTTTCGTTATCTGTTTATTGTTAGTATGGCCACTATCCGTCTGCTGGGGCGTATGGATGCATCCTAGATCTGACCTGTTATCCGATATGATTTGTCTGGTGAATGATGTCGTGTGCAATACGCGTCTTCACAAAATTCTGGGAGCTAGCTACTCCATATTATTTCTGAGATTATTTCTGTATAAGTATGATGTTTCTGATATGATATGTTCTGGGCTCGTGGTAGTTAACTAAATCTTTATCTGTTATATCTGTATTAAGTATTCTGATTTTGATTCGGTATGTTCCAGTGTTTATAATTATGAGCTAGGCTTATTATATCTTATTATATGTGTGTATGCTTTTGTATGTTTATGAGACTACCGTCTGCTATGCTAGGATATGATTAATATGTTTAAACATGATTCGCATGCTGTCATCTGATATTATGTTAGTTTATCGTTATGTGAATTCGTTGATCTGTGAGATGAAGGTGCTAGTGTGAAAGTGAGTATTCTGTAAGTTTAGTATGTATAATTTGTTCAGTTAATTTTGTGAACTTTGCATATACGTTAGTGTTTTTATCTGCTTATGTTTGACCTGCCATGTTAAGTTCTGCTTATGCTAATATTTGATCTGGTAAATGATTCAATTTATGATGTCTGGTCTGTTAACTTGCTAGCTGCTATGCTATGTCATTTGCTTATTTAGTTATAGTTTATCTACTGTGTTTTCTATCTGTATGTGTGACTGCCATGATTTGATGTTTGTTTCGCTGCTACAATATTGAATTAAGTGTGTTAAATGTAGGTTGATTAATTTAAATGCCATGATTATTTTCTAGAAAGTGTTTCCGTTAGCCTTTAGACATTCCGTTTGGCTTATATGAGCTCTACTATCTGAATGTATTGAATGTCTGGTTATTTTGATGTGTTTGAGTACGTGCCATCAATGTGCTATGTGTTTGTTCTTGATTGCTATTTGTTCTTACGGATTTACGTATATTTGTGCTTCATGAGTCCTCAATGATTCAAGATTCTCATTCCGTTGTGATTTCGTTATTTGTGTATTTGTTTCGTTTAGCTTACATTTACATTATATCTATTCACTTTGGGCTTTGTAAGCTCGGCCGCATTTTCTTTTCTGCGGCGGTATTAGGCATTCAAGATGAGCTTGTGGGATGGGCGATCCGGGTTGAGAGTAGAACTGAGAGCAAGTTGTGACTATAGAGATCTTAGATTTATTTTGATTATTAAGTTATTATGTTTTCTTTTGAATATTTTTGTAAAGGCTTCCGCTATTGTATATTATTTAAAGTTCTGATATGAAATTGTATTTGTGATATCTTTACCCTTGTCGGGTTGGGGTGTTACATGAGACATCCCAACATGACAGTGTCATAAAAGCAAGGAGAAGTTCCAAGCAACCCAGAATCACTGAGTCATCCTCAGTCTCCAAATGCAAAACATGTGGTAGCACAATGCACTCAACCACTGACCATGAGTCAATTGCCAAATTCAAACAGGTCTTTAGGCCCAAGCCCACTAGTATGTGGGTCAGCAAGAGAAACTAATCTATTTTACTATTTATGCAGAGACACGCCAGGGAGCCTATTTGGCATCTAGATAGTGGATGCTCAAGAAGCATGAATGGTGTTAAGGAGTATCTGCACAAATATGTAAAGGAACCAGGACCCAAGGTAGTATTTGGTGATAACTCATCATGTCCCACTGAAGGTTATGGTTCAGTATATTGCAATGGAATAGTTTTATCTAGAATAACTTATGTCAATGGTCTCAAATACAATCTCATCAGTGTCAGTCAACTCTGTGATGCAAAGTACATTGTGCAATTCAATGACAAACAAGGCACCATTTTCAATGCCAACAAAGAAGTTGTTTTGATAGCCCCCAGAAGAGATGATGTTTATGTCTTAGACATGTCAACACTCTCTCAAGATGGAACTTTTCTCTTTGCCAAAGCCACTGAAACTTTCAACTGGCTATGGCACAAGAGATTCTCTCACTTAAACTTCAAAAACATCAACAACTTGGCAAAGTAAAACAAGGTCCTTGGCTTACCATCACTGGTTTTTGCAAAAGACAAACCATGCTCGCACTTTGTGAAAAGGCAAACACCACGAGCATCATTCAAAACCAAACAAAATTTCTCCATCAAAAGCGCCTTCACCTCACGCATATGGATCTCTTTGGACTGTCGGTCCAAGATCAATCCAAGATGAAAAGTATACACTTGTCATTGTTGATGAGTTTTCAAGATACAATTGGGTATACTTTCTTTCCAAAAGAGTCGAGCGGTGATACAATAATGTCATTCATCGAAAAGTTGAAAACCAAAATGACATTACTATTAAACAAATCGAATCGACAATGGCAGAGTTCATAAATGAAGAGCTTGAAAATTTACGTGATGAAAAGGAATCTCCCAAAATTTTCATCTCCTTACACCCCGAACAAAATGGGGTAGTTGAAAGGAAAAACGAAATTCTCATTGAGGTGCTAGAACCATGTTAAATGGCTCAAGATTATCAAAACATTTATGGATGAAGCGGTCAAAACAGTCATTACACTCAAAACAGGTCAATCATTGTCAAAAGACATAACAAAACCCCATATGAGATTTTCAAAGGTAGACTTCACGATATCGACTACTTTCATGTGTTTGGATGTCTGTGTTTATTCATAACCACAAGGATCATCTAGGCAAGTTGATGCCAAAGATGATGATGGATACTTTCTAGGTTACTCACGATCTCCAAAGCCTTGAGGTATTTAACACAAGGAGACAACAAGTTGAGGAAACTTTTCATGTCACCTTTGATGAGAGTTCGAAAGCATCGGGTTCACCAACACCTCGGTGGAGGAAATAGGAATTGATAACTCATCAAGATATCCTCGATGAGTATAACACCGAAATAAATTCCTCATACCAAGCGATGTCGACATCTCATATTATGTCTTACCTCACAACCTTCCTGGACCAACAATCAATGAATTCATTGAAAATCAATCGATCCTATTTGGGATAGGTAACATCGAACCAAATGTTCGGAACCCGTGATTCAAGAACCCCAACTCGAACAAGACATCTCAGCAGATGTTCTCAATAATTACATGGCTCCACTTTTGAACTCACTCCCGAGTTTCGGTGACCTCTTCAAGCTCGGATCCTAGACCACAAAGTAAGTGGACAAAATCTCGGGACATTGAGCTTGTAAACATCATTAGTGAACCCACCGAGGCATGGTCGCTAAACTAATCGCAACTTGACAAATGAATGTCTATATCTTGATTACCTATCGAAATAGAACCTAAGAGTGTCACTAAGGCTCTAAAACACCCAAGCCGGGTTCGGGCCATGCAAGAAGAACTTCATCGGTTTGATAAAACAAGGTCATGACCTTGATCAAATGTCTCGGGATGTCATTGTCATAGGAATGAAATGGGTTTTCGAAACAAAAGCGATGAAACCTTGTCATTAAAAACAAAGCCGGACTTGTAGCCAAAGGTTACGATCAACAACAAGGCATTGACTATGATGAGACATTTGCTCTGTTGCAAAAATGGAAACCATCGGGATCTTCCTTGCATATGATACCTACATGAACTTCAAAGTTTACCAAATGGATGTAAAAGTACATTCTGAATGGTGAACTTAAAGAAGATAATGTATGTTCAAGAACCTCACGGCTTTGAGAGTAGTGAATTCACGACTATGTCGCAAAGCTTGACAAAGCCCTTTATGAACTAAAGCAAGCTCCCGGGGCATGGTATGAAACTCTCTCCTTCGATTCAAAACAAGTTTGTCGGAGGAAGATAGACAACACATTGTTTATCTACAGGACAAAACAAGATGTGATCTTGGTCCAAGTATATGTTGATGACATCATCTTTGGCTCAACAAACTACACTCTTTGCAAACAGTTTGAAAAGCGATGACAAAGAAGTTTGAAATGAGCATGATGGGTGAACTCACATACTACCTTGGACTACAAATCGAACAAGCGATAAAGGAATCTCCATCGGTCAAGAGAAATACACCGTAAATCTAATGAAGAAATATGAGATATCTAAGCGTGCCTCGGTGAAGACACCAATGGTCCCTCCTAACAACCTTGGACTGATCTCACCGCAAATCGATCAATCAAACCCATTTCGAGAGGATTGTTGGCTCACCGATGTATCTCATCGCTTCGGACCGGACATCCAATTCTCGATCTGTCTAATAGCAAGATATCGGTCAATCCCAAAGAATCTCATCTCACTGCGACCAAAAGAATCTTGAGATACAAGGGAACTCCAAGCCTTGGACTCTACTATCCAAAGTGCTCGGGTTTGACCTCAAAGGATACTCAGTTGTGATTATCTTGGCTATAACATGCAAAAAAGTACCTCGGGGTCTGTCAATTTCTTGGAGGAAAAGCGGTGCATTGGAGTGCTAAAAGCAACAATCGGTGGCTATGTCTTGACCAAGTCGAGTATGTTGTTCTTTGCATGATCTTTGTGCCAATGTATTATGGATGAAAAGTCAACTCAGTGACTATGACATCCACTACAAAATGGTACCCATCTTCTATGACAACACTAGTGCCATTGCAATCTCCAACAACCCTGTCCTTCACCAAAGAACCAAACACATTGATATCAGATATCATTTCATGAGGGACCACATAATGAAAGGAGACATAGAGCTTCATTTCATCCCTACTGAATATCAACTTGATGATATCTTCACCAAACCCTTAGATGAACCAACCTTCAGGAGACTGAAAGCTGAATTGGGAATGCTAGACATAGAAAGTCAGCAACCTGAAAACCAATCCCAATCTCAGTAAGTTTTCCCTAAAACGGTTCATCCTCCCTGAACAAAACCTCAAAAATAACCCTCTCACTGAATGAGTAAGAGTCATTCAGGGACCCTGACCCTTGATATTGAGCATTGAGTAAGTAACTAAATGCACCAAGTATTAGTTACTTAAATGTCCTAGGTTGGTAAACATACCAATTAAATATAGGAATATATGTCTCTCTATCTTACTGTCAAGGGTCCCTCAAACTTACCCAATCTCACTTGGCATTAAATGCCCCCTCTCACATGAAATATCTTATTGATATTTTATTGTTGCAAAATGCACTTTTACTGTGCACTGCAACTGTTCCTGGAAAACCGGAATTTTACAGCGGGTAGTGGAGTGGTGGCATTAAATGTGGAAATTTGAAACGTTTTCAAAAATTGACTTTACAAATCCACATTTGTGCATAAACAACCCCTCTCATCACTCTATAAATACCCCTCACAAAATCATTAAAACACACACAAAGTATTTCTGCAACAAAACGCTGTCAAAATACTCTTTCAAACCCAGAAATCTTTGTGTTCTTCAAACCTTTTTCTGAAAAACCTTCTCTGTAAACATTTACAAATTTTTTTCATCACAAACTTGAGAGATTTAAAACTCTTTGATTGTTCTAGTTCAAATATTCTTTCAAAACCCTAAAAATCTTTACATGGAAATGGCTAGAACACAATCTCTTCAGTTTTCATCTCAGTGGGCAGGGGATTTCAGTAATGTTGAATATAAAACTAACAATGTTATAGGCAATTTTGAATACCCCCAAAATGTCCCACCTATAAGGACATAATGAAATTTTTATTCAATCGCCTACTGAAACGGCCTTTGTTCGGTGTCCTCTATATCGCACTCAAAACCTCCTCGAGGATTTTGGGCAACATCCATGGACTATGACCCGACACCTCAACAAATGAGGCCGACCTCGACCTCTCAGGGAGTATCTCATTAAATTCAGTCTTTTCAATGGGGAACAATCAGTCACCCTGGACTATAAAATGTTTTGTACTGCAACAGGGTTAGACTACAATAAAGGGGTTTATGTTGCCCATCCTGAACCCTCCACAGTGAAGGATGGGTTAAAACAAACAGTTTTGGATCCAAAATTTTTGGACAAGACCCCAGTCACCAAGAGTTCATTTCCTGTGGCTTGGAGGATCCTATTCACTTTTGTGATTCAGGTCCTCGGTGGGAACCACTCATCCACTGAACAAGTTAATTCTATTCAGTTGATGATGGCATACTGTTTGATGAATGAGGTCAATGTCGACATTGGGGAGATCATTTACAGTGATCTCGTAACCAAGCTACTGAGCAAAACTAGGGCGAAATACGTTTCGTACCCTAGGTTTGTCTCATGTGCTTTACTAGTGTTACTGGGTTGCAATTATCCTCAGGAACCAAAATATTGTGCTTTACCTGGCATCCTGAGTCAATCTAATTTCCAAAAGGACCCATCCCTTGTCACTAATATTGAATTGACGGCCCATATGGTTCTTTGTAAACAACGGAGGGACTCGATATCTCTAACCCCTGCTCCTAAAAGAAAAGGAAGTCTCGGACTAGGACTAAGACCAAACCCAAGTCTCAAGGCCACGAGGCTTGAGAACACAACCCAAAAGGCAAAAGAAGCCCAAGGCGATATGCCACCCACCGGAGACCAAGCAACATCCACCCGGTGACAACGAAGGACACCGATAAATCACAATCGGTGCCTTGGTCCCAACTACTACTCCCAAGATCCGGAGAAACAAACAACCCATTGGTAGGGGCGCCTTCCACAACGCCCAAGGATGACATTAGCAATCACGCCTTTGTCCGAGGGCAAACCGAATGATCCCAAAGACTCGAAGGACCTAAACAACCCACCGATAGGGATATAACTATCATCGACTCCGCCAAAGGCACTGAAAACCCATAAGTGTCTCGGGGGACAAAGACTCGGAGGAAAGAAACAACCGCCGATCGGAACCCATCAACAATCACGACTCGGGAGAAGACCTTGGGAAAAACCCATCGATGTCGAGGCGTCAAAGGGGACAAAGACTCGGAGGATTAATACCACCGGCGATACGGAACCCATCACCCCACCTTGTTAGCTCATTGGTCGATGTTCTTTGAGATACTATTTTCGATGAAGAGCATCTTTGAAAGTGAAGATGAAATTCTATCGGCGGAGAGAAAAGTGGGCGTTGATGTTCAAGGCGAACAAGAACATCATCACGATCCACAAGAGCCTAAGGAGTCACCATTTCACTGAAAATAATGGCTCGACTCCTCTTCATCGATTCGATGAATTCACCGGTTTGATTATATTCTTCCAATCAACGAAAGGCGATTAGTTATGTGGATCACCAAAGCTTCAAGAAAGATATATTCTAGGGTCACTGACACATTGTGGGATCAACACACTGAAGCTGCTGCAAGTTATGCTGATCTTAAGTCCGATGTGCTCACTTTCAATGCTAACACTGATGAACACAGAGATATCATGTACGAGCATCTTCACAGATTGGATGATAACCTGGCTAAGTTTCTTAAACATCTTCAGGGTTGTGGGACAAAGATTATGAAATTAGGGACTCGGTCAAAGAAGACCCAACAATCAACTCAAAAGTGCTGGAGGCTACTGAGGCTTACTTGAAGAATTCCTCAGACCTCACTGAATTAATCAACATGCTCAAGTCTGCCAATGTTCAGGGTCTTCAATCTTCAGTTCAGTCTCTTCAGGCAACACTGGGTTCCCTGGATGCTCAGGTGACCTCTCTGGCTAAGGCATCATCTTTCATGGCTTGGAATCTTGGGCCACGGATGATTGCTTTGGAGTTGTCTCAGGCTAACCTAGAGAAACAAGTCACCAGTCTTCAACAGGATACTACTGACATCAAGGCTATGCTCACTGAAATTTATCAAGCCTTCAAAGGTCAAGCCACTGAAACTCCCCCAGTGTCTGAAGCAACTCTTGCTCTCACTCATGTTGCGGCAACAGTTGAGGGGGAGAAGACGCCTGAAGAGACTTTCTCTCACACTGAGGGGGAGCCAACTCAACCAGTCCCTGTTGTACCAATTTCATCAAACCACCAACATCTTCAACAACAACAACAATGACAATGATCACACCCATAACAACAACAACACCACCTCTGGTAGCATCATATTCTTCAGGCCAGGACAAAGGAAAAGGCATAATGCAAACACCACCTGAGCCTGAGAAGATTCCCCACATGATCGACAACACTGAGTACCTGCTTACCCCACAACAGCTAAGTGCCTACCTTGCAAAGGAAGAGAGGAGAAAGAAACTTGTTGAGGAAGAAAGAAAGAGCAGAGAAGCACTGGAAAAAGTTGTTATTGAGGAAGCTGAAAACATAGGAATTGATCCTAAGAAGCTTGAAAAGGGTCAGGCAGGACAAAAGTTCAAGGATGCTCAGGCTGCTAAGATGGCTGAAATGAGAAAGCAGTTGGAAGAAAAGAACAAAAGAATCTGCGACCATCGTG
Organism: Chrysanthemum lavandulifolium; assembly: GCA_022545495.1. Taxonomy (NCBI): domain Eukaryota; kingdom Viridiplantae; phylum Streptophyta; class Magnoliopsida; order Asterales; family Asteraceae; genus Chrysanthemum; species Chrysanthemum lavandulifolium. Next base: position 163,114,622 of record CM040242.1, read on the forward strand.
CAAGCAAGAATTGATCACTACAACCGGTCAATGACAAATAGAAGGTGCACTGAGAAAATCACGGATGTCGAATCATCCCAAGTCCAAACCATCGGCCATGAATGTTTACATGGGGATGACAAAGACACTTCGAGGTTCATGATCCCTAAAATTCATGACTTTGGGATCACCGAACTCGATGAGTGGGTCCAATAATTGAAAAGAAGCGAAATCACGGTGGTTAAGGAGGCGATGAAAATGCTCAACAAAAGGTATGAAAGGCGAGGATGCACCAAGCTGGCTGGGATTCATCACGCTTAATCGCACCACAAGGATCTCAACCTTAGTCTTCACAGGCAAAAGAAAGAGGTTGAGTTTCACTGAGATCAAAGTGCCTGGACTCGAATGCAACAGGGAGATACATGAAGGAGTAAAGTTTTTCAACTGTCTAGTGATTAAAAAACATGAAAGAGGACTATTCCACATTGATGTCTATGGAAACCCAGCATTCCAAAGATGGAGTGACATTGATCAGGCAGGTGTGGCTGCAATGCTGAGCTATATACCTGTGACCTCTCAATTCAGACTCCTGCAAACGTCAGGTTCTATGCTGACCTAAACACCAAGATAAGAGAGCACCCTGACAGAGAAACACTCATCACTAAGAAACTCAAGCTTGAAGCACTGGGAATCCATCTAGACTGACATCATTTTGCTTTATCTTTTTGTACTAGTGTTAGGAACCATGTAATGTGATCAATAAAAGATGTATGACTTGTTAAAATACTCAGTGTTACTTAATGTATTCATTGGTACATTCAGTGTAAGAAGAAGCCATTTGCTCAGTTACATTGATCAAACACTTAGGCTATTTGTATATCCAAATAAGGGGAGACTGTTGGGTTCAGTAAATAACCAAACCCCTTAATCTAGGATTCGAATAGAAAATATCCCAAGTGTTTAGTCCGTTAAACACTAATAGGTCACTGAGTGCATAGTCCCTCAGTGAGCCATCTTCAGGATACTCAGTAAGAGGCAATGATGAAGTGTCTCCACTCGATGAAGCGGAACTTAAAGGTGAAGGCGGAGTCAAGAAGAAGATGGTGGATTCGGTGAGTAATGACAATAACTCACCGAATCCCTAAACTCTCTCCAACTACTTACATCAAGACAAACCGAAATAGAAGATCAAGGATGTGAAGACGAAGAACGGCGGGATAAGGCGGGATAAGTTTGAATCGAGATAAGATGAAGTTCTTATCAACCAAAGTCAACTTTCCACGAAAATGGCAAACAATCGTGTTCGGTGTCATCACCGAACTTTGGAAAGCGATCTTGTCTCTTACCTAAAATAGTCTTTATAATGAGACAAAATACATCGATATTTTGTCTTCAGAAATTCGATTGTCACTTAGGAAAGAGTTAAAACTCATACTTGTATAAATAGCATAAGAGATGGAGTGAAAGATTAAGCTTGTGAATTGTAAAACACACATACATGAAGCCATCTTTCACTCCTCCAAATACAACTTAATCCCCGAGATAGCTCAATGGGTACTTGTAGTTGTGCTCGAGACTTAGCTTTGAGCTTGAGAGGAGTTACCAACCTTTGTCATTTCAATCCCAAGTACTATTCCGCAAGTACTTGGGTAATGTATTATTTTGATTCATTTCTAATAAGAATATAAACGTTGAAAATTTAATAGTGTGTTTCTACTTACATTACTTTCAGTCATTGATTCACTATTAGTTCCTTTTTAAATACTTAACTGTTTTTATACGATAGTGAATAGGGAACAACACTTTCAACTACCCCATTTGACTTTGGAGTGCGAGGAGCAGAGAAATTGTGAGTAATGCCATTAGCATCACAGTAAGCTCCAAATTTCACTTCATTGTCAAATTCCCTACCATGATCTGTCCTAATAGAAACTATGGAACATTCTAGTTGATTTTGGACTTTCTTACTAAATGTTTTCAAATGATCGAAGGTTTCTGTTTTATTCTTAAAAAATCTAGTCCAAGTGTATCTAGAGTAATCGTCTACTATTACTAAGGTGTAGAGTTTCCTCCGTAGCTCCTTATGGCAGAAGGACCGAAGAGATCCATGTGAAGAAGTTCTAGACATCTAGAGCTTGAGACTATATTCTTAGGTTTGTGGCTAGAGTGATCTTGTTTTCCCACTTTACAAGCGTCACAGAAGTGTTGGTAAAATTTAAGTTTAGGTAAATTCCTAACTAAATCTTTAGAGGCCAACAATTGCAATAATCGCATATTTGCGTGACCTAGCCTCGTATACGATAATGTTGAATTATCAATAACAGTAGCTAATCATATATTATCACTAGACCTATTTCCTATTTTCATGACATATAAATCACCTATCCTAATACCTTTCCTAATACCTTTCCCAATGACGTTTCCGTCCTTAATGATTTCACTACCTTCTTCGGAAAAGATCACTTTGCACTTTTTGTCACATATTTGACTAATACTTCGAAGATTGAATCCTAAGTTATCTGCATGCTCAACATTAGTTATTGTAAGAGAGTTGTGAGTGATCGTACCTTTGACAATGATATTACCTTTGAGTTTACTACAGAAACTGACATTACCTCCACGACATGATTAATATGATGAGAATAGCTTTTGATTACCCGTTATGTGATTAGTGCATCCGCTATCTTTGATCCATTCGTCAGGATCCAAATCGATTCCCAAGCATATCTAATAATATCACAAAGTAACTCAAACATATGGTCCCCAATATCTTATGGGTCCAAAGTTGTTAGCATCAAACATCCCATGCATTTGTTGCATTTGACTTGGATGTTGTAGAGGTGAGTAGAATTATAGAGGTGCAGGATTGTTACTCCATGCTATAGGATACATGTTTAGATGAATGTGTTTTCTAGGTGGTGTTGATCTAGCTTGTCTTTGAGAGACATCTATTCCTAGGAGGTGGCGTTTTTGACCTAATCATTGGTCCGTTAAATCCTAATCCGGGTTACGGTGATGGTTTATTGTAGCATCATATATTTTATGTTGTTTGATGATTCGGGTGGTCTAGGATGGTGATAGTATATGAATGCCATGTTTAGAGAGATGAAGAGAGGAGAGAGTGATTCTAGAGAGATAAACAAAATAGAACAGGTTAGATTATCCAAGAAGCACCACCCCTTCCAAGGATGGAAGGGGTATTTATAGTTACAAACTAAACGCCCTCCTGTCGGGCTGTGGATCAGGCATACAGTGGGTAAAGACCCGTCCTTCCTCCACGATGTTGCTCTAAACTAATAAACTAAGTAATAACTAGCTAATCAACTACAAAACAACGTAAATAATGATATGTCTACGAGCTAACTTATGCTAGATAATATTTGGGGTGACCGACTCTTCACTATGGAATTTCCAATTCCTAACAATCTCTCTCTAAGGGAGGTCACCCCATGATTTACATTTTGCATCCTAGCATTCTATTAAATCTTCAGTCTTGAGCTCGTAGACTTTAATTCTTCAATTTTTGCATCTTTGTGCTTTAGCAGTGACTCTTCATAGTCCGATGATTTTGTACTTTCAGTGGAGGTTTTTGATCTGATCCACATCTTGATGATCTTCGAGCTTTCTTTAAGATCATCAGCCACAGTAAATCTCTGGATCACCCTTTGTTGTGTTGCCTTCATGTGATGTTGTGACTTTTGGACCGACATGCTCACACTTTTGGATCATGACATCTTTCCATCGAGTAGCGGAAGCTTTATTGGTTCATGATATTTGCGCGTAGAAGAAGCATAGTATAAAATATCGAGCCAAGTTATGTAGATATGCACTAGTCATGATTTCTTCATATAAGTGTGGATCTTTGTGAGCATGCGGCTTTGGATTGACTTCTCAATTCGATCAACTACAACCGTCTAAATGTACCGCAAACAACGCTAGCAATAAAACACACGAAAGTGTCTTTGATCACTTCGTTGAATTGAGGTACACGCCCATGGTTCCATGTTGATCGAGACAAGTCTTTGTGATCGGTATAATTCAAGAATCTCCTTGAAAGGGTTTCGCAATTTTTCTAGTTGTTCTCAAACCGAACGTCTCAAAGAAGACAACACGGTGTGAGTGAACCAATGAATTGAGATTCAGCGATTGATGAAAAATTGATTTGAAAACAATCGCGTATTGCTTATAAGAAAGAGTTTTGCAATCGACAAAGGTTTTATGAGAAAGATCAATTTTCAATCATAAATACTTTTGTATTTGAAAAGAGTACACATTCGATGTGCTAGAGAAAGAAGAGATTCGGCGCATCGAGCGGTTTTCCAAAAGTATTTTTCAATCGAGATACTTTTGTGTTTGAAAACATGAATACACATTCGATGTGCTAGAGAAAAGAAGATTTGCACATCGAACGGTTTTTCCAAAAGTATTCGTCAATTCATTTCCTGGACCAAGGTTGATTCAAGAATGAATCGCCCCATTGTTTCTATCCAGTTGTCACAAGCTTGATCTTTTGAAAAGATCTCACATGTCACCCACCAAGAGCTTGTTTGATGTTGGCTCTAGAAGGATTTCCATCTTCATCGTGAATACTTTTACATATCACTCGGATGTTCTGGCAATACCACAAGGATAATGCGTAGGACTCTCAATATATACTTTCTTTCCACATTGTGTGAAACAACAAGTCTTCATTATTTTTGTATCCTAATGAGATATTGTGGATGATCTCTTGGCTCTAGACTCAATTGTGCATTTTGGTTTCCTATGCCGGAGACTAGGGAGAGGGTCTCCTTCTTCAATATCAACAATCTCTAAGAGACAGTCGATAGATTATGTAGGTTCCCCGCGAGAATGAAACAAGCCCTTTTAAGAGGAACTTGAGTAGCTTGGGAAGTTTAGTGCAAGTCGTCCTTTGGTTCCATGACGTCTTGTCTTCAATACCGTGTTACCTTAGTAGACACCAGTAGCATATGTATTGAACCCGGTTTACGCCCTAAGGTTGAATTAATGGAGGCTATTTCTTTTCACCCTTTCACATTTAATTCTTTTCATTCTTCAACCCTTCAAGCTTACGAGACTTCATAACTAGAACCTTGATGGGTTTATTCGATTACTAGCTCATCTCGATCCGCACTCTTTCCGTATTCTCATTTTCTCCTTTTTTCATCATACCTAAGGACTTCTACACTATCTAGTGGATTGTCCCTGGGTAGATCCCTCTGGCTCTGGCGGGATCGTGGGAACGAATACCTAACCTAAACATCCTTATAACACCATGCATAAAGTAAATTGGTCGGTCTTTTGGTATTGTTCTTTCTCTTCTTGAAACCAATTGAAAAATCATTTGGAAAATCAATCAAGGTACTTGTGATATAATATCAAAAGCATTTTGTACCTTAATTGTTTTTGATCATTTAGAAATGCTCCCCCTCAACATGTGCGTATGATTTTGAGATTGATTAGCACATGGAGGCAAGAGTTCTTTGAAACAATTTCTTGATCACAATTTCCTTAGAAAAATCCATTTGAATTTCTTTGGTAAATTCTCCCCTTCAATATGTGCGTAAGATATTCGAAATAATTTTATCATATAGAGGAAAGAGGTTTTTGAAGTACTTCCACGATTGCCAATAGAAACCATTCGCTCCCCCTCAATATATGCATCGATATACGAAAGAGTTTAGCACATATTAGAGAGAACTTGCACTTTGAATCAAAACGATCATCTTTTATCAGATTTCATATTTAAATCACATTTTATCCCCCGATAAAAAATATCAAACCCTTTGAGATTTTGGATCCCAAGTGATTTAAATAGTTTTAGAAAACTTTGGAGAAAATATGCCTGGTTTAAATTCTCTTCTGGTTTTTGGTTAAATGCTCCTCCTCAATCATCTGCATCATGTATTTGAAATCATTTGGCACATGAAGGAAGGAGTGCTTTTAAAACAATCACCCTTTAAAACCGATTTGAGATTTAAATCACGATCTCTTCCCCGGTCAAAAATTTCAAACCAATTGAGATTTGTGATCCCAGTTGATTTAAATCATTTAGAAAATTTTAGGGGAAAGACATGGCATGATTTACTTTTGAAACATGACTGAAAAGGATCAATTTAAGACGTTAAAGATTGTTAGTGTCAGGTATGATAGTTTTTAAGAGATCTTTAAGTAAAATTAAAACAATTTCACAATCAAACAAGAACAGAAAAAATTTCATTTTGAAAGATCTTTGGTTTTTAAAGAAAATCATACCATGACATAACATTAAATTTTTAGATCACCACTTATTTTGTACAAACGGACTTTTATGAAGAAGTATCGTTTGAAAATACTTAAGTTTGAAATCACTCTCCCCCTCAATCAGTGACCGTAGTCATTGATTGAGTGACTTATGTTTAAAATGAAGTCCGGTTGATTTCCAAAATTTGAGTTCAGTTTATTTTCAAAACAATATTTTTTCCATTTTCAAACCAATTTTATCAAGTTAGTTTGAAAAGTGGTGTTATTCACTACTTGTCCTGCACAAAGATACGTTAGGTGGATAAGAAGCTTCTGTTGTTGCTGTAGGGCTGGAAGAAAACCATCTGCAGATGCAGTGAGACCTCTTAAGTTGCATCTATCGTGCCAACTCTCCATGGAGATCTAATTAAGCTTCGTTTCTTCATTTGTCGACCTAAGAAATAGTTACCCTTTCCTTTCGGCATCCAATCATCTTATTATGTGGGATCCGGATCGGGAACATTCTTTTAAACCAGGTTATCTGCATACGTTAGTAAACACAGATAGACATATATGGTGGTCGACAACACCCAAACAGGAATCGACTAATACAAGTCAATCCAACATACCAATCAGATCATGTAAAGCATGGGAATAATGTGTTTATTAAACTATAGTCATCTAATTCTAACAATCATATCCTAGATTCCTAGTCCTTCAACATAGGCAAATATCGTTTTCTGATAAGCACGTAGGATGATTAAGAAAGCCTGTTAGATGATGTAAATTTGAAAACATTCTCCCCCTCAATCAATGACTCCTTTCATAAGAAGTTTTAATCAAGCTGAAGTCATTGATTGGGTTTTGCAAATTTATGAAAATTCTGATTCTAATTGATTTTCAAGCAACTTATTTACCACCATTTTGTTAAAACAAATATTTTTTCTGAAGAATTTTAGAAGGAAAAATATTTGAGTAGGAACAGTAGTCCTTCGGCATACTTTCCTCGTTTTGTTTTAGGATAAGTGCACGAAATATTTGAAAATTGGTTTAGCGCAGCACTTTCCTTTCTTGAAGAACGGGTTGCGATCTGAAATAATAGCAAACCATGGTTTAAGCACGGGTTACAGTCTGAAATAACTCCAAGCTATAGTTTTAGACATGTTTTAGAAAAGAATATTTACACCTTTTGCTCGAACTTCATCTATGGTCCCGTGCCATTATTGAATGACATTTCTAATATCGTAGATGTTATCGATACCAGAAGACATGTCTTGAGAAAACAATATTTTTGATATTTTCTAATTTTTCAAATTTTTATGGATTTTTGTTGGTTTATATTTTTCTATTTTGTTTTGTTGGTTTTATATTTTTATGTTTTGGTTTTTGATAAATATTTACACAGATAAAGTAGATGATATAGTTTAAGAGGATGATGATATGAGTACCGAGATAAGGATATCGAGCAACCGTCGTGAAGATAGAATTCGTCATCTCTTAAACTTCCACCACCAAAGCTTCCGAGGCTCCGAATAGAAGATAGAACATGAGCCTTTGAGAAAGAGAGACTTTGGCGACTTCCCCAAAACGAAAATCCATTAGATGAGCAGATTCAAGCTCTATTTCAAGCTTGCCTTAGCCGGTGCCTGAGAGAAGCACACCACTATCATAAATCCCGCTGCTCCTTTTAAGAACGTGTAGGACCTTAGTTTTATCAACCTTATCACTTTACCAAGCAAACCCAACACGTATACAAGTATACCCACGAGAAACAAACACAAACAAAGCTTAGAAATAAGATGAGAAAGATGGTGACTTGAAGATATAAATTCGTGTATGTGATGATAAGATATGCAAACAATAAGTTGTATATTCCTTGAGAGAGAAATACACACACACACACACACTTTCAAGCACACCCCTCAAATGACCATTTGAGGGGTATTTATAGTACAAGACATGAAAACCTAAAAGGCTTTCCTATGGGCTTGGCTTGGGCTTCGTGGACTTGGGTTTGGACATGGGTTACACGCCATTATTCAATGCTAGCTTAACTAAACTAAAGCCCATTTAGCTTAGTCCAATCCACGAGCCCGTTGACTATTCTATCACGATATCTAACACACGTTACAAAGTTCCTAATCGTGAATGACCATCACTTCTAATAAAACTATTAAGGCTAACAATCTCCCCCTAAGGGGTGGTCATTCAAATGATGCTCCACTTGATTAGGTCTCTACTTTTCTTGAGCTAGGACTTTGTGTGTAGATATTGAATAGTCTTGATTCTTTGTTCCTTCATGCTTTGTGATCAGATAATGTGGTTGTCTGCCGTTGTCAACTTCGTTGGTTAGGTGTCTCCACGTCATTCTCCACTTCTTTCTCCACCATGCTCACACTTCTATTTGGCTTTGAGTTTCCAATGATGAAGTTCTCGAGTCTTTACACTTTGTAGATTCTTTGACATTGACGAAGAATCATCTCCTTTGATTATGATGAGAACTTTCATGTGTTGTTGGTATGAGCATGTGGCGAGTCTCACGATCCATCCGCTCCGAGCTTCCATAAGAAAACATAAAACATTGTTAGTAATAAGCGGTTCCGGCACTTACAAGTTTGAATTTCGAGGGTGTTAACAACATAGTGTGAAAACACGTCTCTAATTCTCACAGAGGTCGTTCTGAACCGGAGTCCCACAAGTGAGATAACACGATATGCCAAGTACATCTACAGTTCGGATGAGTCATTGAAGTACACAAGCATCACTTCACGATCAGACCGTTTGAGACACACTAAGCGTAATCCACGGAGAATTACAGTGACTGCTTTGTCGGGTGTTTGATGTTGACCTGGCGAAATTTCCATTCAATCATCAAGATCACGAAGTGAAACTTCTCATAAATGTTACGGCGATTGCTAAGATCTGCGTGGGACTCTAGAATATATCACTTGAGTTCTAATTGATGAACAACAAGCGATGTCATGTCAAGTGTTCCTATGAGATCTTTTGATGAATCTCGTGGCTCTAGACTCAATAGTGCATTTTGGTTTTCTGGCGAGAGACAAGGGAGAGGTCTCCTTCTTCAATATCAACGATCTCTAAGAGAAAGACAATAGATTATGTAGGGTTCCCAAGAGAATGAAACAAATCCTTTTAAGAGGAATTGAGTGGCTAGAAGGTTTAGTGCGATGCGTCCTTTGGGTCCATGACGTCTTTGTCTTCAATACCGTGTCAACTAGTGACAACCAAGTAGCATATGTATTGAACCGGTTTACGCCTAAGGTTGAATATGGAGGGCTATTTCTTTTCACCCTTTCTCATTACATTTCTTTTAATTCTTCAACCCTTCTTTCTCCTTTCTCACATTACTCCTTTTTTCAATCATTCCTAAGGACTTCTAGTTCTAAACTATTGGTGATGTCCTTGGGTAGATCCCTCCGGCTCTGGCGGATCATAGGACCGATTTCCTATCCTTAGTCACCTTATAACTCCATGACTGTCCTATTGTTGCCATAAAACCATTTTTCTTGAAAATCTCTCAAAGTGTTTTTGATGGAAAACATGTTTGGAACACTTCGAGAGTTTTATAATTTTAGAAACACTCCCCCTTCACATGTGCTTATATGTTTTGTGTAATCGCACATAGAGGGTAGAGTTCGCACTTTTTGAATTGATCGACTTTAAATGAACAAGACCGATTCGAGACACGTTTACATCACTAGAGAACTAGCTTGAAATTATTACCCGTCCTGGTCAAGTCATAGAAAGTTTCTCGAGATGGTACATGATTGCTCGTCGATTCATTGGTTTCATCTGAGTCGAGCTCATTTTGAGATTCAAACAACGATTTTGATCACATTTTAATCACGTCTCCTCCCCCTCAAAAATAGCATATTCGTGATATTTTTGATATCAACGGATTAAACAACATTTTAGAATCTTTTGGGGAGACAAACGGACTTGATTTAAGCATGAATTTGGAACATTTTGTTTTATACTCCCCTTTAATAAAGCATAATCAATTAAAGGGTTTTAGAGGAGTTATCTTGAGCACAAAATATTTTGAAAGATTTTGAAAATCTTTTGAACAATCTTGAAAAGGTGCTCAAGATGATGATGATTTCACCATTTTTAAATGTAGTGCCTTGAGCGTACACCTCATTTTTTGATCAAAGCACGAGTTTTGATTTGAAAATAATCAAAAGTCATCATTTCGGTCCGGGTTTCGTACTGATGTATACGAAAGCCATAAACCTAAACCTACTTTTAATTCACTTACCCTAAACCTAATATTACACTCACAAAAAATACAAGTATACAAGCAAACCCAACACGTATACAAGTATACCCACGAGAAACAAACACAAACAAAGCTTAGAAATAAGATGAGAAAGATGGTGACTTGAAGATATAAATTCGTGTATGTGATGATAAGATATGCAAACAATAAGTTGTATATTCCTTGAGAGAAATACACACACACACACACACTTTCAAGCACACCCTCAAATGACCATTTGAGGGTATTTATAGTACAAGACATGAAAACCTAAAAGGCTTTCCTATGGGCTTGGCTTGGGCTTCGTGGACTTGGGTTTGGACATGGGTTACACGCCATTATTCAATGCTAGCTTAACTAAACTAAAGCCCATTTAGCTTAGTCCAATCCACGAGCCCGTTGACTATTCTATCACGATATCTAACACACGTTACAAAGTTCCTAATCGTGAATGACCATCACTTCTAATAAAACTATTAAGGCTAACAGAACGATAATCAAGATTCTCCGTTTGGGGTTATATCATCAAAATAGATCTGCAACGTATCATCCCACGCTTGAATGAATCTTCTCAGATTTCTTTTCAACTGAAGTCTGAAGTGATCCATACCAAAAAGTTGTCAAGAGACCACTTCCCCCAAGTAGATGAATTGATGCAGTCAGTCTCTTAGACTAGAGCTCACGAACCCGAATACACATATACCTGAAAACAGAGAAACTTATAACATCGAAGTAGCAGATTAAGTCCGATAGCCAAGGAATAACCCCGGTGTATACTTTTCTCTACCCTGATGTAAGATCAAGAACCCAAAGTACCCGAATGCCCAAAGAGAGAATAACCGATAACATTGAAGTAGCATGCTGAATCACTGATTATCTCTGCGGAAGTCAACTCCGGAATAAGTGATTATTTCTCTGAATCACTGATTAAGCCCTCACGTGAAACAGCTGAGCATCCCCAATGTACACAATCTCTCTCCCCTGATGATTGCGATAACATCGAAATCATCACACACTTGTGTACCTCTTTTATCTTCAGAAACTAACTCTTCCATCTCTTCCCCTACATAGTTGGAATACGAACACCAAACGCCATGATGAGATAAACATTGAGTTTCTCTGCGGTACTGACATTTGTCTTCCCGGGATATCTTCAATCAGTTAGAAGTATTAAGTTCATCACGTTTACTCGCGTTAAGATGAGTGTCTCCTTTCTCCTTGCTGGTTTTGAGGCTTCAGAATCAGCAACTCATTGTAAGCCCGTATACTAGAAATTTGTTAAGAAGAACATCATTAGCTCAGTTGTATGTGTGAGAATCAACTTGCTGAAGAATGTGATCAAGTCTAATTAGGGATTGAATTTGGCTTTTCACTCTCCCCCAATTATTGCTCTACCCCTAAACTAACAATCTGTTTGATAAATGCCCAGAGTAAGAAGAAGTCTTTTGATAGTTAAATGCAACTCGTCTTTAGTCTTCTAACATGCAGCAGAATATGTAAAACAGACTTTAGACTCGACCTTCTTCAAGATTGTCCGTTTAGGGAATAGAAAGTTAACATCTTCTTCTCACCAAATGCATTCCCGTTAACTTATATATAGCAAATACCCTAAACTCAAATCCCTCCCAATCAAACAAGAACAGAAAGATGTTCATCAAGGAAATCAGCCCCGCAACTGGAAGCACTTTGTCATTAATCATATCAGCCCGTGAGAAGATGTCAACCAACGGATCTTAGAAGAAACTCCATGTAAAGACAACCCGATAAGAAGAAGCTCGGTTCTTACATGAGTTATGAGCCGTATGACCATATATTCTCAAATATAACTCAACATGTAGAATTATCATACTTCTTCTCCCCCTCAAGAATTGCATACGGAGATGCCATTCTTGATTAAACAAGTGAATATCTTTAAAATATAGTCTCTTCACACTTCTCCCCCTCAAAGGTTGCAAATGATGTCGCCATCGCCATTTTAATTGAGCAAGTGGAATAAGAGAACTAGCAACGATAGTCCGGTTCACTTGATAACTGAAAGCGCATGGAAAAATTATGAAGCATGTTGATGAGAATGGTCATTAATGAGAAGATTTCTCTTCTTTCGAAGATAATGCGCACTGAAGCATACACATTTCTTTTCTTTGAGGAACGAGGCTTGAACTGTTGTGTTCAAACGTCATAAGAAGATTTCTCTTCTTTTGAAGATAATGCGTACTGAAACGTACACATTTCTTTTCTTTAGAGAACGAGGCTTGAACTGTTGTGTTCAAACGTCATAATCTCTCTCTCAAAGACATCTCTGGCAAAACATGTAATCACCCCATTATCATTCAAGAGGCTCTTTGTCGTGACGGTGATGGAGAAACCCAATATGATGAATTTGACCTTGAAGTAAACTAACCCGAACTCGTGACTTAAACTTGCACATATGTAACAAAGAGCGGTGCCGAGAATTCATGCCCTTTTGAATCTCTAAGTACTCTATACTCTTCAACCAACCAACCATCAAGTATTAGACGTACATCACCTCTTAAAAATCCACAATTCAATGTGACACTGAGGACTACAACGTAACTCCTTAAAGTGATAGTTATTTTGTGGTGGTAAGAGCCCAATTCCCCCAAGTGGTAAAAGAAAAGGAAAAGTCACCCAACAATAACTAGATTTTCAAGTCTTCGTTTTTGATAATAAGCTCGAACAAGGATCTTGAAGAATCTTCATCCAACTGTCCCCGATACCGTTAGATACTAAGTACACTCGCCCGTGATATATTTCACTTCAACCTCAAATAAATAATAGTGAATTAACGCCGTTGTCACATCTTCTGGTTAAAAGCTCAAATCTAGCCTCCTTTGACGATTTAAGTGAACTATGATAATGGTTTTCATCCCGACCATGGTTAAAAGCACATCACCCCGTAAAACCATGTAATAACCAAACTGCCATGAGGACAATCCAAACAAACACCCAATTCATGAAGTACACCCTTTTATCCCTTCTTCGAGACAAAAACTGTAGGACCAGCATCAAATAAGATCCCGAAATATACTTTCCTTTCTCCAGGATGGTTCCATCATTACGGGATTTTACAATTCTATGGTTTAAACCAAGAAATAGTTTCTTTCGCGGGATTTTACAAAACCAAGAATAAACCGTAAGATAGATCCGGAAATGCACTTTACTATTACCAGGATGTTTCCATTGTCACGGGATTTTACAAGTCTATGATTTAAACCGAGAAATAGATTCTTTCACGGGATTTTACAAAATCAAGCCAAAACCGTAAACAATGTCAGCTTGAATGTGTTATGACAAATTCGGTTGTGGTGAATGTCTGTTTTAGGGAACATGCAGTGGTTCATCAACGGTTCATTCTCCATCTTCAATAACATCATCAACAATTCTTTACCAATATGTAGACAACTTCACAAACCATACTAAGTCGAGTAGAATACATGATGCAGGTTTTACTGACCATGTCTTAATATTTATAATGTCTCGCTATACCTATGGTCTACCCTAATGCACTAACGGGCAGTGTAACCGGTCGTGTGTAGTGTAGTAAATGGTAAAACCGAGGTCGTCCCAAGAGCTATGTGTGTCGGATAATTACTAAGTCTAATTGTCACAGAATATAAATGGTTTGATATGGTTTTAATTAATTAAACTACGAATGCAGAATATAAAAGCAATTAAATGGTAGAAAGGAAATCAAAAGAGGAATAGTGGTGCTAACCTAGTTAATCATCCTAACTAGTTATGTCTCGTCTACTTACTTCCAATTACTTGGTGGGGTCAAATTCGAGAGGACGACATTTGGTCAATTCGCCCAACCTATCGGCAAAGATGCCACCACAGGGAGAAATCAAAGCACCGTCATAAGTCCTGTTGTTCCCGGTCCCTAAGCCGAGTCATTAAGTACCGCTACATGCTAGATTCTAAATAGTGAGTGCCGGCCGTTAGGAACTTAGACACTACACCCCAATTCTTAAGTTCATCCAAACGATAGGTGATCGGTTGGTCAAATCGCACAAGTAGAAAGGGTCGTGGGTTGGTCATATCTTACCCTTCCGTCTCGATCCGCTCACCTAGGGTCAGTTGGTCATATCTCCTAGGCAATTGGCCTCTACCGCCATTCAAAACTACCGAACCAGGGGTGACTACCAAAGAAATATGCATACATACACTTAGAAATAATTTTACGGAAGTAAAGGTAAACGCAAACAAAACAATTAAGGAATCATAACTAGGCTAGCAACAAAGGGTGCTTAGCCGCTCATATTAATCATGCACATTAATTCAATATTCAAAAGTACGAAATACATGAATTGAAAGTAAAAGAAATAATAAACGCTAAAGCTTATCGTAATGGTGTGACTTCTCCTTGAAACACTCAGTATGCTTCCCTAGACCTTCCTTGAGTATTTTCCCACGTTCTCGTAGTATTGTGTGTGGAATGGGATGATTAAAAATCTTTGGAATTCGTGGGTATTTATAGGCGGTGCGGGTTACGGCGTAACCAAAAGATGAGTTACGCAGTAACCTCCGTAAATGCACTAGATCTGCTAGTTACTGGCGTAACCTAATAAGTGGTTACGCCGTAGTCTTCAATAATCCTGGTTACGTCGCAAGTGATGTAGTAGTTATAGCGTAAGTATCCGCGGTGTGGAACCTCTTTAGACCTAATGGAGTTACGTCGTAATCTTTGGAAGGAGTTACGTCGTAACCTCTTGATGAGTTGGACTTCGGGGTCACGCAATAGTTACGGCGTAATGTGAGAGATGAGTTACGCCGTAACCTCTTCAAAATAGGCATACTGTGATAAATCCTTAATTATGTTTCCATTTCCGCGTCTCTTTAGCTCCAATACTCGTAATTTACCTGAAAGCGTAAAACAATGGAAAACAAGCGTAAATCCATATAAATGATATAAATAACGAGCATTAACGGGGGAAATTGACACTTAATAATCAGGACTATTTGATGTTATCAAATATCCCCACTTGAACTCTACTTGCCCTCAAGTAGACCTTATTAGATAGATTCCTAAAAGATATCTCCCAAAACACGGAAAATATGAGTTTATAAATCCCTTATGCTAGAATAAAACAAAGCCGAACACCTCGCGAAGGGGAACAAACACTCAAATCTCTCAACTATTCTAAGTGTCAATTTCGGGTGATCACTCAATTGCAGATCATAGCATGTATTCTATCATAAGCTTGGCGGTTACACAAATCTCCACCACTGGAGTTAAGGGCTAAACAATTCTCGAAGGCAATATGGGTAGACATGACAAAGGTTAAGGGGTCACTCGTCATTACTAACATGTCACGGGGAAGTGGACAAAATCAATGATACATGACCAAATCCATGGCCAAGACACCAAAGATTGCTCGCTGCATCACCTAGACACGCTTCATAACTAGAGGGTAGGATAAGACATGGGATGTATAATTGGTGTAAAATGAAAAACAAGCAGGTAGTCTATATCTAGAACTAAGTCATCACCACTTACCGTCCGCCCAAAGTTCAAGTTTAGAAGTCTAGAGACCGGATCATGAAATGCAAGGTAGATGTGTCATTAGAGGACGTCGTGAGGGGCACGCTACCTTTTCTTCTTCAGTTGGTATTACTCCAACTTCAATCTTAAAATGTGACCGAGGTGGCCTCCTTGATACTAAACAATAAAGCTCATACTATAGTGCTTATAACATTGCACTTTACAAAATCATAACTGAATCAACTATTTTTATTTTTATTTTATTTTTTTTGTTCGACTTTTTTTTCCGAACATACATGATAACATAACATCCCCCCACTTGAGATGAACAATGGGAATTCGGGGGGTCTTCAATGATCTTCATAATTGTTGTCGATGAAAGCGTGATTTCCAAACCTTTCCACTCGAACCTTGAACTTAGGCAAATGATGACTTCCAATTACAAAAAGACTACGGGTAGGCTAAGGTGTAAGGGTGTAATGAGACAATATATTGGGGTGACAAAATGAAAGGAATGGCTCGGAAGGGTGTATCTAGGGTATCTTGCACTAAAGGGAGTGTAACAAAGGGTTTCACAAGGGGTCGAAAAGTTGAGGTGACTTATCGATAGACTCACAATGGTAGGTTTGTTTGGGTGATAATCCTATAATCTCGCTTTTAAAACCGAAAAGTCCAAATACATCGAGCTAACTCAACATACCTCGTCTATGGTCTTGAAATGATGCAAAGGCCAAGTTCTAAAGTTTACAAGCTACCCAAGACACTCATAATTTGGTGGATTTGGGGTAAAATATAGGAAAGGGATAAGGCTAATCTCACCATATAATATCAAGGGTTGTATGTTCTCGCTAAGGTCTAATCTAGTTAGGTTCGGAAAAACATGTCAAAATATAAAAATGGCATAATTTTTCAAAATAAACTAGAAAATGAGGAGAAATAAAGTTCAAGATATAATTCTACTCCGTCCCCCACTTGAATTGTACAAAGTCCCTTTGTACTAGGCATTAAAATAAAGGTAAAGGAGAAATGTAGAATTAGGCGAGAACTTCCACGAAATTTGCTCCAAAAAGAAGAAGGTCTACGAGAAAGGATCGTGCCTTCGTTAAAGCGTCATGAGCAAACTTCAATCCACGAAATCACAATACCGACAAGCATAATTCTAAAAAGAAAAATAAAATGAAAAAAACCTAACTCACTTTCGTAGGAATCACGGTTGCATTTAGCGAATGCAACAAGTTTTAAACCACTTGGTGTCCCAAGTGGACGAGTGAAGTCTCGTGAGGGTTATAGGAACACACCCACAAAGTTCATTTAAAACTAATACAAGGTTCTTGTGTTTAAAAATAAAGAATTAAAGCGAGGAGATTTACGTCGTAACTCCAATAATAGAGTTACGCCAGTAACTTGCAAAACCCGGAATGAGTCGAGAAGTGAATGGTTACGGCGTAACCACTAAGATGGTATTACCGTAGTTGGTAATGCGTTAAGAATTATCTTTGCTAAAATGTGGGTTACTGGCTAATCACCAAGATGAGTTCTGCCAGTAACTTTGTTCGATCAAGAATCTGCAGCATAATTACTTCATTGTCTCCTGCAAAATGTTAGAAAACACAAAACCCAACAGAAAGGAAATAAAAACAAAAGAAAGGGATAATTCGGGTTGTCTCCCGAAAGAGCACTTTTCTTTATTAACGAGTATTTAAGTTAGACTTAAAGCCGCGGGGCTCCTATGGGGGTCTTTGAACATTCCCCACTTCATCCACGTCTTTCGTCGAATAAGGCTGGTCCCAAACATGTGGCGAAACATACCAAGTCATGGCGCATATTTTCCGCAGAAAATTAGCTTGTGCCCACTCGAAATGGAACCTATCCTTTTTCTACTCATCAATTTTATCATATCCAAACTTTACTCGTAACCAATTCTCAAATGAGATCCCTCTATACCCTACATTGCTCCTTTTATCTTCGTCAAAACATGCCCATTCCTTACGTTTGAGCCATTTAGGTTCAGGGTATTCTACTCCATCGCAGATCTTGTGATTTGGGTTGCATGTAGGCCATGCTATGGTGTAATCATCATGCATCATGGCTGGCTCGCAAAAATGAATTGTCCAGTCAATCACGGAGAACCATTCGCTAAAAACACTATGTTGTTGTAACCACTTTTGTTTGATGTCCTCCTCATTTTCCCAGCACCACCAGACTTTTGCAGCGTTATCAATTCTTTGGATGAAATACTCCCCCCCTCCATTACATCCTTTTTGGAAAGGGGAACATGTGGGAAATATTACCTTGGTTCCCTCAACCAAAGGAGCACAGCAGTGAACTCTTCCTTTTACAACGTAACTGGGTACGAAAAACGGGCTTTATTCCTCATCATCTTCATTGTCACTAGATTCAGAGTCCTACAAATGTCTAAAATCCGAAGGTGGAAATCTATCGGAGTCATCTAGTTCTATCTTTGGTGGTTCTTTTATAACAATATCATCAGGGTCAAGGCTCAAGGTTTTATCTAACTTGAACTCTACTATATCTCCATAGACTCCTCCGTAGCGTGCTAACGTTTCAAGGAATGGCAACCCAAGAATCAAATGTTCTTTTTTGCCTTTTACATCATCTACTACCACAAACTCGGGGGCTGAAGTAAATTTATCGACTTTAATACACGTACCTCCTGTAATACCTAACGGGTAATCATAGTTTCGATGAGTGGATGCAATCTTTAAATCGCCCAAAGGTGGACAATCCAGCTTTAGTAATATGGATAGAGGCATGATATTAACACTAGACCCAAAATCAACTACCCCAACATATCAATATTATCGTGAGAACACGAATGACTATGTCACACCCCAAATTACTGCTTTTGCAATGAATGGAATTCTCGGGATTGATTGTCATAGCATCACAATCGAAGTTATATTGAACGACCTAAAGTGTCGTTTGGAAAATACATCGCTTGATTTAATAAAAACATTCAGAGTTACAAAGATAGGTCCCAAATGAAAGTTACTATGTGCGGAAAGTAAGTTTGGTACAAGTCAAACGATGTTTTTAAAGTGTATAAATCCCATGCGAGACGCGTCGTCACCGCGACTCTATGATATGTCCACATGCATGCCATGATGTGAATGCCTTAGTTACCTGAAAATACATTGCTAAAAGTGTCAACACAATGGTTGAGTGAGTTCATAGAGTTTATGTAAATGTTAATACGACTACCAGAAGTATAAATTATGTATGACAATGTCGTCACAAAATGATACAATTGCTATAAGTCCATGACACGAAACTAGATCGCTTCATGATGTTCGCCCCAATGCAGTGTTTGCCAAACAAATCAAATAATGTTATTAAATGAAATGCATCCGTATGACTAGTTGGGATCAACCAACCCGGATGGAGGAGTCACCCTCGATAGATCTATCCACTCACCCTCGCTTCTAGGAAATTAACGGTTCATGTAATAAAATGGGGACATTCAATTGGCATGTGGTAACTTAAGCAATGTAAATGAATTTGATATACTTGGTATCGTAATAAAATGATGTGCAATGTATTCTCCCCCGTAGGTTTGAAATAAAGTAAAAACTGGAATAAATCGGGGCTATGAAAACTCACCTGTTGCAATGATTATGATGACAAAAGTGGATACACTGAAATGTAGCGTGAATCTCTAACCTTGACCTATTATGAATGTTATGATACGTAATGAGTTATGATGTAATGTTATGCATGCAATTCGTATGTTATTTATACCACTTGTGAGTTTTGAAAATAATACTCTTCGTCGAAAAATACTCTTTTGACGTCTTGACCATTCTTAAATTACTTTGCAAGTATTTACGTTAAAATGTCATCCTACAATAGTTTCATTATGATTTATTGTGAAATTATAACTTTTCGTCGTAAAATAATGTCGTTGGAAATTTCATGAAAGTGACTAAAATGGCCTCGAAAAGCTAGTCGAAAATGGTGTACGTCGAACGTTAGGAAACGAACTCAACGGTTTTGGAAAGCTTGTATCATAATCTCAAAATTTTAGCATTTAAGTTTTCATCCTAGAGGTCTCGTTCATAGAGAAAATATAGGTTAAGTATGGTGATTTTATCCAAAATATAGTTTAAATGTGGTTTTCGGCAAAGTTTAAGCAACCGTAGTTAATTCATTACAACTCCGCTAAACAAACGGTTGGTCATTTTGGAAAATATGCTTGGTGAACTCGCTTTTATTAGAAGACATCTCTTTACAAAAAGTTCTACGTCAACGTTAAAAATAGCCTTAAATATGGTCACTTGTTTACCGTAACACTTGTCTAATAGAAATAATATAGTTTTTCTTAAATAATAAAGTTACGGCAATTTTGTGTAAACGTGTATAGTTTAAGTTCTACAAATCCGCTTTTCTATGTATTATACGTCCTTAGCTTCGTATCAAAGTATACTAATATATTTTGGTAATTGAAATAATTTATAACGCTTAAGACTCGTTTTGACTCGTACAAGCTAGAATTAACATGCTGAAATTTCAGGATATATATATATATTTCGTCAAAACTTGAAAAATTCATATCTTCTTCGTTATAGCTCCGCTTTAATCCGTTCAAGCGGCCACGGTTTCGTTTTAAAGTATATTTTCTAAATATCTAGGCCAAAATTTATGTCTCTTGTCGGATTTTCCAGATTTACAAAATAAGAACAGACCCTTTTTAAGACTTGTCGAAATGAGTTTTTCTCGTGCTAAACCTTTTCCAATCCATTCAAAACAACTCCGAAGCTATTCTAATCCTACCATACACCTTCTTAGGGTGTCATAGGTTCCTAAACATCATCAAGAGTGATATATAACAAGGATTAATTATAGGATGACTTATATATGTATAACTCTTATAAACAATGTAAAAATGGTATAAACATCCATAAGTCTTGCATGCTTTGCTCAAATATGATGAAATAACTATGAAATGATAATGAAAGATGAAAAATGAAGATGATATGCTTACTAGTTAACTTGATGAGGTTTAAAGAACAAGGGATTAAACTTAAACACCCTAGGTTTTTATTTCAAAACCTTGATTAAGAGTGTAACTAGATTGTATACAAACTTGATCTTGAAAAACTTTTTGGTTTTCTTCTTCCTTGTGGCTTGGCCGGTTTGAGAGAAAGAAAAGGAGAAAGAAATATTTTGACTTGAACTATGAATTATTGTGAATGAAAGTGTGTAAGTGACTTTGTGTATAAATCTATACATGTAAGAAGATCTTTACCAACCCATTGACTCACCCCCCTTGGCGGTTTTGGGGAGGGATATAATACAAATATATATATTTTTTTTTTTAATTATTGTGTATATATAAGTGGAGTAAAGTAAAGTTAAATAAACATAAGTTGTAACTTGAGTATACATTTATGCATTTAAGGTAGTTTTAGCTAAAAATAAATTTTAATGGATCCAAGTAAAATGTATTGAGGTCATATAAATTGTAAAAATACTTTTCTTGTAAAATTTGAGTGATATAGTAATTATCGTGTAGTTTTTAAGAAAACCGTCGTAATAATATAAATTTAACAATTTATATACAAAATAAATTTAAAACACTGGGTAAACTCAAAATATTATTTTTACAAACTAAAAGTAAGTATAAAAATATGTCGGGATAATTTTTGGAAGTATCGGATTAAATGTTCAAAATAATAACTTACGCGATAGCGTTTATTTAATATGAAATTTACGCGTTTAATGTGAAATGCAAATTCATGAATGAACTAACATGATGGAAATGATGTTAATGAAATGTAGACTAAACCTAGTCTATATGAAATATCCTTGATGAAATGTTCATGAATTCGCAGCTAAACCATTAAGGTTACGCTGATTTGATACTCGTAAATCTAGTTTACGATAAATGATGAAATAGTGAAACTTTTAAAGTTTGAAAATGACACGAATTACGAGTTGTCACATTCGCCCAACCAAAAAGGAATTCATCCACGAATTCATCCATGTTAGGTTCTCTGATGTTATCGGTGAAAGGTGAGGATATTCGGTCGCATTGGGTCGTCCAATGTCTTTCTCGAATCGCACCACGCCCTTCCAAGATGAGACTTTGAACATAATTCATTGCCAACTTGAGATTCTAATGGTTTGCGACTTATGGGACATATTTCAAAATTTGCATCGTATAACGATGTAGCTTATCTAGCTATATGTTGTTACTTGTAACTGATTCTTGATTTGTATGACTTCTTTGTTTGTTTCATGAATGAGTTATGGACTAATGAATTGGACTTTCCTGATTTTAACCCGTGAATAAGTGATTGATACCTCAACCTTAAAGTGCCTCAAATGGTGTAGTCAATATGTTCATGAGCTAACTATTGTTGTAAAGAAACTTGTCGATGAAGAATGAATTGCCTAACCATTTCTAGAAAGTCACACTTGCTTGAGCATATTATCTAATGTGGGAATTGTTCTCTCGCTCTAACCATTGAGCTGAGGATAGTAGGCGGTAATCATGTCCTAGTAGGTTCCATGGAAATCTCGAAATGGTCATCGCAGCCTAAGGTGAATCGAATAGCTTATAATAGGTACCATCGAATTGATACCACGTGTCTCGTGTTAGATTTCAAAATGTTAAATCTGGCGGAAAGGACCTTATTGAAAGAATAGATTATAGGTAACAGTTGTGATTCCTCGCGTCCCTAGTTCTAGCGAATGTCATTACTTGAGTCTTACCTGCCTAAGGTGCTTAGTCTCCATTACAAAAATGTTTATTGTTTGATGATGACTCTCTTAACTTCTCTTATCGAAATATTTCCACGCTCTATGTCGTAAAGTCACAAAACCTTAAATATTTAAGTGATGTGGTGTAGTGGTTGATTTGTTCCGATATTGTGTGCTTCTAAAAATAGTTCATCACTAATATTGTTATCATGCTAGCAAGAAAATAGATATCGGCTCATACTATGTCGAAGAATGTTTGTTCTAGTTTCACTTGTAGATGGGGAGTCATTGATTGTCCGACATGTTCAAACCTGTGGCATCTCTTGATATGGAAGTGAGGTTACTTGGAATTTCTAGAGAACACAATGCCTTAGGGAAGTTTATATCGATAACCTTAATTTAATTAAATTTTCCTTTAAGGGAAACTCATTGTAGGGAAGTTCACATATTGTTGAAGCCTTGTTTAATGAAATGTTCTGTAGTCTCAATTAGGAGGATTGGTTTATTTCTATAGTGTCGCTTAGTGTGTATTCGATTCGTACTAAATCTTGTGACTCGGTATAGCTGGCACTTTTGAAATGATAGAATTTGGCTTCTAGTCCAAAGGTAGTGGTTCAGATTATCTCATGATGTCTTAAGCTTTATGTTGAGTTTGAATCATCCTAATACCTAGTTCTAGTCCTTGTGGGAAATTCTGAAACCCTTTCATTGTTTTCCTGCATCGAGGAATCCTCCTCGTAAATGGTATAAAAAGTCTTTCCTAAAAAAATCATTTGTCAAATCCTAACTTATCGGTTAAGTGAGAGATGAATGGCGTAAGCATCTATAGAGTGTTAACAAAAAGGAATGTTTATGCACGATTTATCTGATTATAAAACTTTGCTTTTGAATGAGGATTGTTTTAGGAGATTTGAAATGATGCTTGTTACTTTCATGACATAATTCTTCCTGAATTATACATAGGTGATCAGGCCATGTATAATCAAGGACAAATGATGTGATGCTTGATTTTGTTGAAATGGTATTATGTTTCTCCGAAGTTTTAAATGATATTCAACGTTTTATTTTGTAAGACAATGGCTCAAAATTTTTCAGAGTAACATGAAAATCGTTTCGCATGATGGTATTAAATAGTTGATAAAATGACTGAAAATCAATTGATAGGGTGGTAATGAAACAACTTGTTTTAAAACTTTAGGAAACAATGTTTCTAAGATAGTGTAGAATAGCTTGAAATAAAATTAAGTTAAAAAAATGTTATGAAGTAGTAGTAAAGTATCTTGAAATATAATTTGTTGAATGGTTTGTAGGATACGTGGGAGAACCTCATAGAATGGTAATAGTCTCCTAGTTAGACAAGAATAAAGTTGGCCTAACCCCTAGTAAGATAGTGAGGTATTGTCGCGAAATGATTGATAATTGGGCAATTGGAATAGAGAATGAAATAAACAAAGGTTGTAATTATCGTGGAGATAATAAATGGTACATATTACATTAGCTAGAAAGGTACTTATTATCATTCTGTTGGTAGTCTAATCATGTCTCAAGTGTAGGAGTAGTAGGTCGTCTAGTAACAACACTTTGAAATTCCACAGTCCTCAAGTCTATAAGATAGTGTAGTGTCCATAGTCTTAGTGATAGATGGTAATGGTGTGTTAAATCATACACGCTTCTCAAGCGGCAAATCAAATGTATGACTAATAGGTCCACTAGGACTAAGCTTATAAGTTCTACCAAATGGTATAATCTGTCCCAACAAAATGATAAAAATTGTCATAATCCTACGGTGAATCAAGAGTGATTGTGATGGTGTAGGTGCAACTTTGCCCTCCTCAAAGGGTTCAGTTTCATCAACTGATGTTATCGGTGTTGAGTCAACTGATGTTAAAATTATGATAGGGAATGACAGGGCATTCTCCATGTCAAAGTATGATGCGAGTATGATGGGATGGGTATTTGAAGGCATCTATGTGACAATCAATTTCGAAATGAAAGTAAATAACTCGTAAAATGTGCGTATAAAACCGCATGTATAGTGACTATGTATTTATGATGAAATGATGAGATGCTATGATGATGTAGTTATAGTCTAGGGTCAATGATGCAACCTAGTTCTCTATAATCAAGCTCGATGCCAATCACACACCCCAAATTTCTGCTTTTGCGTGAATGGAATTCACGGGATTGATGTCATAGCATCACAATCGCGATTATATTGAACGACCTAAAGTGTCGTTTGGAAAATACATCGCTTGATTTAATAAAAACATTCGAGTTACAAAGATAGGTCCCAAATGAAAGTTACTATGCGCGGAAAGTAAGTTTGGTACAAGTCAAACGATGTTTTTAAAGTGTATAAATCCCATGCGAGGCGCGTCGTCACCGCGACTCTATGATATGTCCACATGCATGCCATGATGTGAATGCCTTAGTTACCGAAAATACATTGCTAAAAGTGTCAACACAATGGTTGAGTGAGTTCATAGAGTTTATGTAAATGTTAATACGACTACCACAAGTATAAATTATGTATGACAATGTCGTCACAAAATGATACAATTGCTATAAGTCCATGACACGAAACTAGATCGCTCATGATGTTCGCCCAATGTAATGTTTGCCAAACAACTCAAATAATGTTATTAAATGAAATGCATCCAGTATGACTAGTTGGGATCCACCAACCCGGATGGAGGAGTCACCTCGATAGATCTATCCACTCACCTCGCTTCTAGGAAATTAACGGTTCATGTAATAAAATGGGGACATTCAATTGGCATGTGGTAACTTAAGCAATGTAAATGAATTTGATATACTTGGTATCGTAATAAAATGATGTGCAATGTATTCTCCCGTAGGTTTGAAATAAAGTAAAAGCTGGAATAAATCGGGCTATGAAAACTCACTGTTGCAATGATTATGATGACAAAAGTGGATACACTGAAATGTAGCGTGAATCTCTAACCTTGACCTATTATGAATGTTATGATACGTAATGAGTTATGATGTAATGTTATGCATGCAATTCGTATGTTATTTATACCACTTGTGAGTTTTGAAAATAATACTCTTCGTCGAAAAATACTCTTTTGACGTCTTGACCATTCTTAAATTACTTTGCAAGTATTTACGTTAAAATGTCATCCTACAATAGTTTCTTTATGATTTATTGTGAAATTATAACTTTTCGTCGTAAAATAATGTCGTTGGAAATTTCATGAAAGTGACTAAAATGGCCTCGAAAAGCTAGTCGTAAAATGGTGTACGTCGAACGTTAGGAAACGAACTCAACGGTTTTGGAAAGCTTGTATCATAATCTCAAAATTTTAGCATTTAAGTTTTCATCCTAGAGGTCTCGTTCATAGAGAAAAATATAGGTTAAGTATGGTGATTTTATCCAAAATATAGTTTAAATGTGGTTTTCGGCAAAGTTTAAGCAACCGTAGTTAATTCATTACAACTCCGCTAAACAAACGGTTGGTCATTTTGGAAAATATGCTTGGTGAACTCGCTTTTATTAGAAGACATCTCTTTACAAAAAGTTCTACGTCAACGTTAAAAATAGCCTTAAATATGGTCACTTGTTTACCGTAACACTTGTCTAATAGAAATAATATAGTTTTTCTTAAATAATAAAGTTACGGCAATTTTGTGTAAACGTGTATAGTTTAAGTTCTACAAATCCGCTTTCTACGTATTATCGTCCTTAGCTTCGTATCAAAGTATACTAATATATTTTTGGTAAGTCGAAATAATTTATAACGCTTAAGACTCGTTTTGACTCGTACAAGCTAGAATTAACATGCTGAAATTTCGGGATATATATATATTTCGTCGTCAAACTTGAAAAATTCATATCTTCTTCGTTATAGCTCCGTTTTAATCCGTTCAAGCGGCCACGGTTTCGTTTTAAAGTATATTTTCTAAATATCTAGGCCAAAAATTTATGTCTACTGTCGGATTTTCCAGATTTACAAAATAAGAACAGACCCTTTTTAAGACTTGTCGAAATGAGTTTTTCTCGTGCTAAACCTTTTCCAATCCATTCAAAACAACTCCGAAGCTATTCTAATCCTACCATACACCTTCTTAGGGTGTCATGGGTTCCTAAACATCATCAAGAGTGATATATAACAAGGATTAATTATAGGATGACTTATATATGTATAACTCTTAAAAACAATGTAAAAATGGTATAAACATCCATAAGTCTTGCATGCTTTGCTCAAATATGATGAAATAACTATGAAATGATAATGAAAGATGAAAATGAAGATGATATGCTTACTAGTTAACTTGATGAGGTTTAAAGAACAAGGATTAAACTTAAACACCCTAGGTTTTTATTTCAAAACCTTGATTAAGAGTGTAACTAGATTGTATACAAACTTGATCTTGAAAAACTTTTTGGTTTTCTTCTTCCTTGTGGCTTGGCCGGTTTGAGAGAAAGAAAAGGAGAGAAGAAATATTTTTGACTTGAACTATGAATTATTGTGAATGAAAGTGTGTGTAAGTGACTTTGTGTATAAATCTATACATGTAAGAAGATCTTTACCAACCCATTGACTCACCCCCCCCCCTTGGCCGGTTTTTGGGGAGGGATATAATACAAATATATATATATATATATATTTTTATTTTAATTATTGTGTATATATAAGTGGAGTAAAGTAAAGTTAAATAAACATAAGTTGTAGCTTGAGTATACATTTATGCATTTAAGGTAGTTTTAGCTAAAAATAAATTTTAATGGATCCAAGTAAAATGTATTGAGGTCATATAAATTGTAAAATACTTTTCTTGTAAAATTTGAGTGATATAGTAATTATCGTGTAGTTTTAAGAAAACCGTCGTAATAATATAAATTTAACAATTTATATACAAAATAAATTTAAAACACTGGTAAACTCAAAATATTATTTTACAAACTAAAAGTAAGTATAAAAATATGTCGGATAATTTTGGAAGTATCGGATTAAATGTTCAAAATAATAACTTACGCGATAGCGTTTATTTAATATGAAATTTACGCGTTTAATGTGAAATGCAAATTCATGAATGAACTAACATGATGGAAATGATGTTAATGAAATGTAGACTAAACCTAGTCTATATGAAATATCCTTGATGAAATGTTCATGAATTCGCAGCTAAACCATTAAGGTTACGCGAATTTGATACTCGTAAATCTAGTTTACGATAAATGATGAAATAGTGAAACTTTTAAAGTTTGAAAAATGACCTGAAATTACGAGTTGTCACAGACTAACCCTCTAGCACTAATATCCTTAACAAAGAATAAACTCGATCCTAACCTGGACCTACCTGCTGGGGCATAGTTACGCCGTAACTCAGGAAAGTAGTTATGGCATAACTCTTCCTGTTGGTCGATATTCATGAGTTCTCGCTTGTCGGTTATACATTCCTTGATCCCCTCCTGAGAATCATTGGTGAAAACAACATTGCATCTGACTTGGATCGCTTGTCTGTAAAAAGGTCGATTCTCCCCATATTTTGCTTCCTCGATCGTATCTTTCTTGTCGTAATAAGGACAGTTTTTAGTTAAATGTCCCCTACCACAGTTTTTGCATCCGACTTGCATGGCATGAACAGTTTCTTTGATTTTTAGCATATCTCTTCCAAGATTTTCAAGCTTACTAGCAATCGCTGCAATTCCGTCAAAACTTCCTCCTAGGTTTCTTTTACTTCCACCGTCGTGCCATTTTTGAGAATGGTCCGCCATTTTTTGAATGGCTTCAATTGCCGTAGTAGGAGTCACATTTGGGATAGGTCCTTGATAATCCAGCATATGTCTCGTAGTTACATTTATTCCTTTGTAGAAAATATTGACCTTCTGCTGGTTATTAAGATCATTGGTAGGACACTTGTAAAAAAGATCGTTGTATTTGTCCCAAGCTTGATACAGAGTTTCGTCGTCTTCTTGTTTGAAATTGTGGATCTCCAAGAGTTGATTAGAAATATTTGATGGTGGGCATTATCTTTGGATAAAGTGTTTCTTAAGTAGTGCCCAACTATTAACTGCCCCGGCGGGCAATCTTTCAATCCTTCTTCTTGCTGCTCCAGTTAGAGTCATAGGGAAGACCCTGAGCATAACAACATCATGAGACACGCCTGGAATGTTGAAAAGTCTAGCGATGTATAGGACATTTCAACGTGCTCATATGCGTCTTCGTCCCTGTTTCCTGAAAAAGGGTTAGCACGAAGCTCCCTCATAAATTGGTTTTTAATCTCGAAACGAACACCCGCTCCGATTGCCGGTCTTACGAGACCTGGCCCTTGATCAGCTCTAGTCAATGCCAAGTATTCCTCAAGAGTGAGGTCATCGATGTTAAAGGCTTCCATGGTACCTAAAAACTTGAAATATGATTGTGAGAAAAGTTTAAATATGAAATGAAAGACTTAATATTAATCCTAATATAGCTCCCGAATGCGCCAAAAACTTGATGCGAGTTTCTTGACTGTGTCTTAATATTTATAGTGTCTCGCTATACCTATGGTCACCCTAATGCACTAACGGCGGTGTACCGGTCGTGTGTAGTGTAGTAAATGGTAAAGCCGAGGTCGTCCCAAGAGCTATGTGTGTCGGATAATTACTAAGTCTAATTGTCACGAATATAAATGGTTTGATATGATTTTAATTAATTAAACTACGAATGCGAAATATAAAAGCAATTAAATGGTAGAAAGGAAATCAAAGAGGAATAGTGGTGCTAACCTAGTTAATCATCTTAACTAGTTATGTCTACGTCTACTTACTTCCAATTACTTGGTGGGGTCAAATTCGAGAGGACAACATTTGGTCAATTCGCCCAACCTATCGGCAAAGATGCCACCACGGGAGAAATCAGCGCACCGTCATAAGTCCCATTGTTCCCGGTCCCCTAAGCCGAGTCATTAAGTACCGCTACATGCTAGATTCTAAATATTGAGTGCCCGGCCGTTAGGAACTTAGACACTACACCCCCATTCTTACGTTCATCCAAACGATAGGTGATCGAGTTGGTCAAATCGCACAAGTAGAAAGGGTCGTCGGTTGGACATATCTTACCCTTCCGTCTCGATCCGCTCACCTAGGGTCAGGTTGGTCATATCTCCTAGGCAATTGGCCTCACCGCCATTCAAAACTACCGAACCGGGGTGACTACCAAAGAACTATGCATGCATACACTTAGAAATAATTGTACGGAAGTAAAGGTAAACGCAAATAAAACAATTAAGGAATCATAACTAGGCTAGCACCAAAGGGTGCTTAGCCACTCATATTAATCATGCACATTAATTCAATATACAAAGGTATGAAATACATGAATTGAAAGTAAAAGAAATAATAAACGCTAAAGCTTATCGTAATGGTGTGACTTCTCCTTGAAACAACTCCGTATGCTTCCCTAGACCTTCCTTGAGTATTTTCCCACGTTCTCGAGTATTGTGTGTGGAATGGGATGATTAGAAATCTTGGAATTGTGGGTATTTATAGGCGGTGTCGGGTTACGGCGTAACCAAAAGATGAGTTACGCCGTAACCTCCGTAAATGCACTAGATCTGCTAGTTACGGCGTAACCTAATAAGTGGTTACGCCGTAGTCTTCAATAATCCTGGTTACGTCGCAAGTGATGTAGTAGTTATGGCGTAAGTATCCACGGCGTGGAACCTCTTTTGACCTAATGGAGTTACGTCGTAGTCTTTGGAAGGAGTTACGTCGTAACCTCTTGATGAGTTGGACTTCGGGGTCACACAATAGTTACGGCGTAATGTGAGAGATGAGTTACGCCGTAACCTCTTCAGAATAGGCATACTGTGATAAATCCTTAGAACTGTTTCCATTTCCGCGTCTCTTTAGCTCCAATGCTCGCAATTTACCTGAAAGTGTAAAACAATGGAAAACAAGCGTAAATCCATATAAATGATATAAATAACGAGCATTAACAGGGGAAATTGACACTTAATAATCAGGACTATTTGATGTTATCAATACACTACTTTCCCCTGGAGGTTGATCGTAAAACATCAGAGTACACATTTCTCCCCCATGATGGTTTCGAACTTTCAGAAGCATCATAACGTGTACGGCCATTTGTACGAGAAGTTCTTGTCATAAGCAAACATCTTAAAAAATCATGAAAGACATTGAAGATTTTTGAAAGATTTTGCTTAGACTGTGAAGTATCATTGACATTCTGTGGCGTTGAATATCTCATGAGAATTGTTGACCACATCTCATCCTTTAAATACTTTGATAAACACATCATCCAAGAATTTTGTCGGCAATTGCAGTGACCATTTGCTGAAGTAAATCCGATATACCAAACTTGAACATGAAGTAGAATTCCCCAGATTTGTTACTTAAGCTTGTACTAATCCTTGTGAAAAAGAAACGGTGTACCCAATGTACAAATCCTCTTGACATATCCTCAACTGCGTGAGACACCGAAGTGATAGTTACGTTGTGGGTTAAGCGAGAAAGAATCACAAACGTAACTAAATAGCCAAGTCTTTATCACACTCTATAAATGCCCAAACAAGTCATCTTCACGGAAGGGTAGAAAGAAAGAAGACGAAATAAGTAAACGCATCCGGAAAACCTCACTTCAAGGCCAAATAAGAAATACCGTACAAAAACCCCATATCCAACCTAGTTCCAATAACAATTCAAGCCGTGACATAATATTCTCCGTGAATATGTATACACCAAAGAATCAAACCGCATAACACAACGAATCCCATCATCACACCAAACCTCATCATCAAATCACATCATCATCAAGTCTCTTCAACAAATCTCATATTATCCAAGTCTCATAAAATCAAATATTATCAAATCTCATTTTATCAATGCTCAGATATTCGATTCAATTTAGAGAAACCCATACCAACAATAGCCGTAAATAAATGTATCATCCGTAGAATATTTATGACCAAACACAAACTCATTATCAAAAAGTATCGAGAGTTATGTATCAAAGTTTTTACTTGTGACAGTAACATTCGGATGACACAATTATTTTACCACTTGCAGCCCAATCTCAATAGTCAATCTTGTAGCCCAATCCATATCTCACATACAACATCATACACTAGTCCATTCTTGATTCATTCAAGTCCCATGAAAACAAATCAATATATCCAATCCAACTCTTAATACATTACGTGATTCATTCAAGGCCCATGAAAGCAAAAATGTGATTTATAACTTTCCTTATATAAATCATGAGACGACCACTCCATTTATGTTAGAAAATAAATATGAGATATGAAAATAATTAACGAGGCCCACCTCCATGTATGAAAGAAAAAATGTGATACCAAGATCATACTCAATTGTGTATACATAATATTACCATGTCCCCGAATAATACACTGCCCATGAATAATAGAATAAGTTCCATGAATTAGCTCAAGACGGTAGTATTACACGGCCCATGAAGTCATTTCCACTAGGCCCATCATGTCCGATCCATTAATCACAAACTGCCCTAATCCCACGGGTATTAAAAACATACTTCACACAAGTCCTACCCTAATATTACTTCTAACCCTAAATCATCTCACCTCAAAATCATCAGCCACCCTCCTCCCATTGTTGTTAACACTTCGCAGCCACACACACAAACCTCCATTTCCACCATCAACAAAAACATAGCAGCCATCTCACACGACTACACACAAAAACCAACACCTTATATCCCAACATATAAATCGTAGCTTCAAATGTAACAAGCCAATATTGACGCATCCTTTATCCAAGTTAAACAAATTAAGCTCGCCACAAGGATGGCTTGAGGCTTTTTTGACATCCACGATATCACACACAATGAATCAAGGTAGGTTTGATCTTGTTCCTTTGTTGTGTTAGAGTCATAATCGAGCCAAAGATATTGAGTTAACATACTTGTTTCACTCATTTCTTTATTTCGGAAAACATCAGAAATTGATCAATGATTATGATCTCCTTTTCGTCATGAGTCATAGGACAAATTTATTTGAGAACCAAAAGTGATAGACTGAGATCCTTGATAGTAAATCGTGTATGTTTCATTGTAGATGTAGAGACATGGAAGCCTTTTTATCATTAAACACCGAATCAAAAGAAAAAGGGAAAGCATTGTTGCTTTATCCTTATCTTACATGTTTCGAACATAGCCTTTTATATGATCAATGATGTAGTCGATTGTTTGTGAATAGATCTTTGATATCTATGTGTTTCATAAACCATTTACAAACACGAAACTGAGATCGGATGTTAGACATTGATTACATTTTGAATATCTTTATTCTTTTTGGTTTGATAGATGTAACTGAAATGATGTGATATGTGATTTGTTTTGTAACTATTTGAGATAAGAAACATTAGTGAATTAGGATAGGATGATGGTAGTTCAGGAATACTTGCTGTTGTTGATTAGTTAGATGTGGATTCACGATAGATGAATGTGGTTTTTGAGATTGATCAAACTATTATTGATATATGATGATGATGTTTGTATATGTTTGAATGATTTATTGTGATGATACTGCATTTGATTTGAATGGTTGATAAAGCTTTAAGGCATGGTATTGATGTTAGTGATGAATGTTCTTGTTGGCATAAGGAAGTATTATCACCAGGTTTTGTTAGTAGTTAAACAAACCGCATCATGACCGCATCAGTTATGGTCAACAAATCGCATCATAAATCATGGTCAAAACGCATGATTACAATTTCACACAAACCGCATCTTAAAACCGTTTTGACACAAACCGCATAGACCTTTTAATACTCAAACCGCATGTCCCTTTTGATGACCAAGACGCATTTGACTTTATAAGATAAACCGTAGTTGAAATTTAGACAAATCGCATGTCTGCTTAAAAGTTAACAAACCGCATGTCCTTTTAAAAGTCAACGAACCTCAATAGGTTCATTGAATCTGGATAAAAGTTAGACAAATCGCATACAGTGATAAATCTGACAAACCGCATCACAATTTGACCACAAACCGCATCGAAGAACCATAACAACAACATATCAGACATCAAATAATCAGACCAGATAAACAGTAACTTTCTAAAAAAACTAACAGTTTCAAAACAGATTTAGAACCCGTAATACTTCTTAAAAGCATAAAACACATACTATCACATTGAAGAAAATCTTTAGGCCGCCAATATGCACAAATCAACATCAAAACCATGTCAAACCGCTTCAAAAACCACAACAAACATTGTATAAAACAAGAGTCGACCAACAAACAACATAAGACTTACTTATCACAACCAATACGAATCAAACCGCATCCAAACATCATACCACCGTGTCAAACCGCATACAAGAACGCATTCAAGAACCGTATGAATCATCAAAAACAACACAACCTAGGCTCTGATACCATTTGCAGGATCATATATTTTATGTTGTTTGATGATTCGGGTGGTCTAGGATGGTGATAGTATATGAATGCCATGTTTAGAGAGATGAAGAGAGGAGAGGGTGATTCTAGAGAGATAAACAAAATAGAAAAGGTTATATTATCCAAGAAGCACCACCCTTTCCAAGGATGGAAGGGGTATTTATAGTTACAAACTAAACGCCCTCCTGTCGGGCTGTGGATCAGGCATACAGTGGGTAAAGACCCGTCCTTCCTCCACGGTGTTGCTCTAAACTAATAAACTAACTAATAACTACCTAATCAACTACAAAACAACATAAATAACGATATGTCTATGAGCTAACTTATGCTAGATAATATTATGGGTGACCGACTCTTCACTATGGAACTTCCAATTCATAACATTTATGGAAACATTTAACTTCTCTTATACTAGAAATAGGTATTTTAGTATTCATAACTACAAGTGTTTTGGTGCAGGACCTAAGATGAATTTTGAAAAAGAGACATATTTGTCTTCTGCTGGCGGTCCTTTAAATGTTGGACGGTCCTTTATATTTGAAGGACCGTCTAGCTGTTTTTGGGGACCATCGGCAGTGGACTCATTTGCCAGGGGTTTCACAAATTAAATTTGTTTTGTCCCACTTGTGGATGCTTTGAAGAAGTTATAGCCTAAACCCGTTTTATCATCGGAGATTTTTTGAGTGTTTAATATTTCATTAAGAGCGTGAGTACTCTTTTCAAATCCGAGTTCCTCATTTTTTATTTTAAGCTTTTGACACGATTTACACTCGATATCAATTTCCTTTCCTTTTTTGAGTCTAGACAGTTTATCTTTCAATTCACAAAT
Source organism: Chrysanthemum lavandulifolium (assembly GCA_022545495.1). Lineage (NCBI taxonomy): Eukaryota > Viridiplantae > Streptophyta > Magnoliopsida > Asterales > Asteraceae > Chrysanthemum > Chrysanthemum lavandulifolium. The sequence continues at coordinate 163,149,565 of CM040242.1, forward strand.
TTCTTTCTCTAGTTTAGATTTAATGGATTTTACAGATTTGTTTTTGAAAATTATCTTTTGACTCATTTTGCAAAGGCGATCATACTCATCATCTAATTTAAGTGAATCTAAAGAATATGTATCATTATTATAGTAATCGGTTTCGAGACGTACTTCTTTTGAAGTTCCCGCCATTATACATGTTTCGTCTTTGGTCTTATCATTGTTCTTTTCATCGCTATCACTCCAAGAACCTCCTATGTATGCCTTTTGATTCTTTTCTCTTGGTTGTTGAGGACATTCTCCTACTAGATGTCTTGGATCCCCACATCTAAAACATCTTCTTTCGCTTTTACCATACTTATCATCATGATTCTTTTGAGATGACTTCTTTTCTTTTCGCGGTTGTCTTACGTATCTACTTCTTCGCTTGAGGAACTTCTTGAAGTCTCTAACCGCCATGGCATATTCTTCTTCTTCAATTTCCAAACTTTACTTTCATTATCACTAGATTCCTTTTTAGCTATTAGAGAAAGAGATCTCCTTTGCACTTTGCTTTTGACTATTTCGGAATCACTCTTGATGATTTGCTCATAAACTTTTAGGTTCCCAATGAGCTCATCAAGCGATAGTGAAGCTGGATCTTTGGATTCTCCCATTTTTGTGACCTTTGCTCTCCATTTTGGATGTAAATCCCTGAGAAATTTTCTAACACAACTCTTGACAGAGATACCCTCATCAAGGGCTTTTAGACTAGTGATGATAGTATTAAATCTTGCAAAACATTATCTATAGATTCGTCTTCAGGAATGATGAATTGTTCTTATTGTTGAATAAGAAGATCGATTTTATTATCATTAACTTGATTATTACCTTGATAAGTGACTAGAAATTTTTTCCAAATTTCCCCGTGTTACACATAAAAATTCTTTGAAATTCCTTTCTAGGTAAAGCATTATAAATGATCATTTTTGCTTCATCATTTTTTTGTTAATTTCTTTTTAAGATTATCACTTTGTTCTTCAAATGGAACCACTTAATCTCTTTTGGTTTCCACATTATGTTTAATAGGTTCTAAGTTACCCTTGGTAATAACATGCCAAAGATCAGGATACTTGTTATCTCCCTTATCTTTTTATTTTGGATATTACATCAATCAAGGATCGATGAAGATTTATTTATTTCGTGTTATGGACCTGATAGTTCTTTGAATGCCACGAAATAAAAAAAGTGAGATCATAGATTGTTGTTTGTGTTTGAGTCTGATCAGTGATGAGTTATTCGTGTGTAAGACCTTCAATGTCTTGATATAACATGTATAAACACGAATAGATCTGAGATCTCTAAGATATTCGTTTCATTTCTTGTGTTTTGGATCTCGTAAAGGGTGTAGGATAGATTAGGATTGTTGGTTATTGTGATAATAGGATTGGTTTTGGATTCATATGGCTGTGGTAACCTTTGTGTCTTCTTCGTCTTCATCTTTAGTCTTTTTACATTCTGTTTTTGGTAAAGTGTTGACTAATGATGTTATACGACTGAAGTCAATGAGTTTTGGTATTAAGGTTTGTGGTCAACATGGTCTTCTTCATCTTCATCTTACTCTTTTTTTCGTCGGTTTACAAATAAGCTTATTCGTAACATATATGTAAGACCTTATTCATAAAGCCTTGTTCGTGAACAACCTTCCTCGTAAACTTCCTTCTTCATAAATGTAGGGTCTTACTTGTAAAATCAGGATCTTACTCGTAAACCTTAGTCGTAAGGCCTTAAACCTTAGTCGTAAAATCTTAGTCGTAAGACCTTAGTTGTAAGACTTGTTCTTGCTCGTAAACTAAGGGTTTTACTAATTTCTTTCCAAGAAATTCGTAAAATAGCCCCTTAGTCGTAAGATGAGGGTTTTGATTTTTCTGGAGACTTTTCCGTCCATCTGTTCCGACCAGTTTATCACAACTCAGAAAACCTGCATAAAAACTCTTTCTTATTGACCCATTTTGACCACAGAAGCTCTTCACAGGTTTGGTACAAATAGTCTCAAGAATATCAGTTACACAAATGCAATATTTGGACCAAAAGGACACCAAAAAAGAACAGATATGTGAAACTAAGGGTGAAAGTAACAGACTTTTTGACCAATATTTATACAAAAACCAGTTTGAAACTGTTACCACTTTCTAGGGGGAAAATTTTGGCCATTTACAACTTGTGATGAAACAGCCTCAAAACAGTATCGAACCACAAATAAATCAACAAAAACAACAAGCTGGCTCTGATACCAATTGTAGGATCGAAAATGTTGATGTATTTATGTGGTGCGGGGGGTCGGGGAAGCTCAAAGTAAAAGAAAGACATGGTATTATTAATGAATAGAAAGGAAAGATGTGTGTGTTTTCTAGAGAGAAGAAGGAGAAAACCACACACACCTTAATGATACAAGTGAGACATCCACCCTCCTAATTATGACTTGGAGGATATATATACTACTATACAAGCCTAACTTAGCACTGTTGACTAAACTAGTCCCTGCGTATAAGTAAAAGAAAAAACTAATGCAATTCCCGTAAGGGATTTACTTTAACGAGGCTAACAATAATGTTACTAACCTTAATTTTTGTTGTAAGCATACCTCCATAATGATCCACCAAACCAAGCCTAGATATCTTGCTATTTCTCGTCCATCAAAAAGCATACACATATGAAGATCTACAAGATTGGTAATCCTATCATCTTCATCCATTTGAAGGCTTCTTGTCATAAGAAGTTCATTTAGATTAGGCATCCATATCGACTAGACATTTGTGTCTTAGATCTTTGTTATACATTTGTTTGTTGGAATCACTCCTAAACTAGATTTCAAGTGTTAGTAATTAATATGTAATAGTTAGCTTAATATGGCTTTTATGTTAGTAATCATTCCAAGGCTTATGTAGAAAGCCCATGAGCCTTGGCCTAAGCCCATAAGGGAATGGAAGGGAACTTGCATGTTGCCCTAGTTCCTTCCTATAAATAATGCTTGTAAACCCTCACTTGAGGGTTGGTTGTTCACTTTACTAATTCACCTACGGATAACTTTTCTCTACTAGCATATCATGTGTATTGGTTTTGTGGTCATCCGATCTCTCTTATCTTATTTCTTCTATTGATGCTTATGTTATGAATATGGGAACCCAACAGTGGTATCAATCGCCAAATAGTTGGGTGAAAAGGTTTTGTTTTTGAAGCTATTTTTGGTCTTACGCGTAACTCACGGTTCACAAACTTTCTCACGCTTAAAAACTCATTTTTTACACTTTTCAATCCAAGATTCTTGTACTTTCAACGTTTTTAGGTGTTAAAATATCTGTTTTTGGCAAAAAGTTTTGAACTTTACGTGTATTTCATTGATTTTAAGCTTGTTTTTATACGTGTATACTTTTTTACGCGTAAGGTGTTTCTAAGTTTTGGATCATCAAGTTTCACATTTTTGTGCTATTTTTGTGATATTGAAGTCGCCTCATCACAAAATCGGTTTAGAATCACTTTGGGCTAAAATCGCTTTGGTTAAGTTTTACGCAGAATAAAACCCTAAAGTTACGCATAACTTTTCCTTGGATCGATCTTGATGAAATTGGTTTACTCGGTGTTTTCTTGCTTGGATAAGCTCGAAAACACTTCGACTTTGGATATCTTTTACACCGTGATAGTGTAAAGGATTTTGGGCAAAACCCTAATTTTACGCATAAGCTTAAACTTACGCGTAGAACTCTTTACGCCTAAGATTTTTCTTACGCCTAAGCCTTGTCTTACGCATAAGCTAATCCTACGCATAAGTTTTCTACGCCTAACTTTCAGATTACGCATAATCTTAGTGTTTCTCAATTCTTACGCGTAAGCTAATCCTACGCGTAAATATCACTTTTACGCGTAAGTTTGGTGTTTTTTACGCCTAAGTGTTAAGTTGCCTAAATTTGGTTTCTACGCCTAAGGATACTTCATCAACAACGTTTCATTCGACTACAAAGATCCATTTAACAACACAAGTTTTCAACATGTCTCAACCACCATACTCTAACTATTTTCCTTACACGTATAATCAACAACAACAACAACTAAGTCCACAACATCAACAATTTAATCAACAACAACAAATTTATCAACAACAATTTAATCAACAACATTATCCACAACAAGGAGCTATTCCACCTCAAATGGTTCAACCACCACCTAGTCTTCAAGTACAACCTTACACAAACGTTTACAATCAACATCCATCCAGGAATACTATGAAGGAACCGTCTTGGTTTGCAAAGATGTGTGAAGCTTTAAGTAGCCAACAATCCATTCATGAAGCAGGATCACTTGATAGACCTCCAATGCTCACTCCCAGAAACTATGATCAATGGGTGATTAGGTTCTTTAGGTTTTGTGATCTAAAGAAGCCACATGGAAAGTTCTTAAAGAATGTCATCTTGGAAGGTCCATTTCAGATGCCTATTCTCGTTACACCCGGAGATCCAAATGCTATTCCACCAAGAGATGATCTCACAAACATTGCAACAATCACGACCTTTCTGGTGATGAACTTTTACATTTCGAAGCTGATGAGCTAGCAATGCAATACATCCTTTTAGGATTACCCAACCTGATTCTTCGAAATGTTGATGCTCAAAAGACTGCTAAGAAAATGTGGGAACATATTCATCTTCTTATAGAAGGCACTGAACTTAATCAAGAATAAATGGAATCCAAAATTTACTTGGCTTATGAACACTTCATGATTGAACCAGGAGAGACATTAGAGTCATATCATCATCGATTCTCAGACATAATCAATGACTTGGACAAACACAACAAGATCATGCCAAGAATTGTCATAACACTAAGTTCCTAAGTAGTCTTGGTCCCGAGTGGGAAAAATATGTCATTTTCATCCGTCTGCGAAGAATCTTCATCATGCTACTTACGGATTGTTGTACGACTATTTGAAGCCACACCAAAAAGAAGTTGACAAAGAAAGGACCATACGTGGACTCCCAGCCCCACCGTCACTTCCGGACAATCAACAACTTCCTTTGTAGGCTCAAACTAGTTATCCTCCTCAACCCGCTCCTCAACCAACTGCAACAATTACACCATATGATCCGTCACAGCAACAATCTCAACAAACTCAATTGGTTCCATACAACAACAACAATGATCACGCACTTTACAATGAAGCTAATGAGGACTCGGAAGCTTTCGATGCATTGCAACAAGGATTTGTTATGATTGCTAAAGCCTTCGGCCGGTATACAAACAAATCCAACAATCGCATTCGCTCCTCATCAAACACACGGAATCAGTCATGAACAATGGACGTGTTGAAGTTCGTAATCGTGGTTATGGTCGTCGGATGGGAGGTGGTCAAGGTTTAATGCTATGGGAAGGAATAACATGGGTGCTCCACAACAACAGAGCTCAAGTGGTTGAACAAGGGAATGCTCGAATGGGATGAATGGTCTTCGCTACAATTGTAATGAGAAGGGTCACTGGCTAATGCATGCCCAAAGCCGAGAACTAGAGGCGTGCTTATCACAAGGAGGCTTTACTTTTGGCTCTTAAGGATGAAGTCAGGTGGAACCCTCACAACAAAAGAACGAGCTTTATGGCGTATGCGCACTCGGATGATGATATGGAGGATTTGTAGGCTAATGCAAGAAGTGATGTTGATGGCGTAAATGCAAGCTCTTCACATGAGTGACACAGCCCAGTGTGACATCGATGGCTTGTCTCGTGTACCGAACAAACCATATTCATCACTGATCTTATATCTCAGCCAACATCTGAATCTGACGAGGCTCAGAATCTTCAACATGAACCATCCACATCTCATTCTGACGATTCTCAACTAGATCCCGTAGTTACATTTGATGATCAAGATGACCTTATGGTTACCTATGATACTCAAATTGACTCTGTGGTTATACTTGAGGATCTGAATTGTGATCATGTTGTGACTCACGTTGAACACGCTGAACCTTTGCCTAATCGAGATGTTGATCTCTTACTTAAAGATTATCAATCCCAAATGGATGAATGTCTTTCATTAAATCAGCAATTACACAGTAAAAATGCACTGTTAACCAGGGATATTGAATGCTTAAAACGACAACTCAATTTTTTCAAAACTCAAGAAAAACGTGAAAAAGGTTTTGAAGTCGCTTTTGCTAAATCACACCAAAACGAAAAATATTTAGAACGACAGATTCGTGATCTAGCCGCATCCAAGAATGCTTTATTGTCTCAAATAGAACAACTGAAACATGAACATAAAAAACAACTTAACGCTCTTACCTTGGAAACTCGAAAATCCAAGTCTGAGTTCTTAACTTGTCAAAAACAGTTCTCTGAGTACAAAAAGCGTTCCACGAAACGAATAGATGACTATCTTGAGGAAATAGTCGACTTAAAAAACAAAATCAAAGAGTTTTGAACTGTTTTTTATAAACATGGTGAATCAATCACAACGATTCAAAAGTTTACTTTCAAACCAAATCCAAATGGATATGGACCGAATCTTACTGATTACAAACCAAAGTTTTCAAACAGAGCATTCAAACCAAAACCTGAAGTTTACAGTGCAAAACATAGAGTTGATGATTCAATTATTAGTGTTGTTGAATATAACCGTCAAGAGAAATTAGATGCAGAAGACTAGAGTCGATCAAAATTAGAAAATGTTGTTTATAACAAACCATTTAACTATTCAAAATCCGTCACTTTCATTGCACAAAAGGATTTTTCTAACACACCTTGGGTTATCACACCTACTTCTGAGGGTCCCCTTTCCAATAACAAATTAATGGTCCTTTACCTTCACTTAGTGAAATAAAACCATTAGCCGAACAATGTAAAGTCATAAAATATTTTGAAACATTCACTTCGGACATCAAACTTTTGGAACGTGAAATTGAATTTCATTCGAAATAAAATTGAACATTTTCAATCGCTTCTTCTTGGCACAAAGAGATATTCTTCAGAAAATAATTTTACCTCATGTCCGAAATTTGAAAAATTGTGCTATATATTGGGAAAGGGATTTTCACAAGGAACTTAGAATTATGAAAAGAGTTTTCGAACAAACAGAAACATCAATTTCAAATACAAAACGTAAAAAGAAAATGTTACAAAAAGATGTTGATCGACTCTTGGAAGATGTTGTCTATGCTGATATCCTTAATGTTGTGTTATTGCATTCTTTGTCATATGCATTTCATTATATCTCTGTTGATATTGTTGATTCTGTTGAAATTGTTGAGAATACTGATACTGTGTCACAAATCAAGTTTTTAAATGATGAAAATGAACGTTTATTAAACGAACTTTCAAACGCAAAATGTCATCTTCAATGGTGTCAAAAAGATTGTCATAATCGTGAACTCGCTTTGCAAAACAAGATCAACCAGTTGCATACCAAAACTCTTTGTCCTAAATTTGAGCAACTGGATGACCAAAATGTGTCTTTGAAGTGTCAAATCTCAAAATATGAACAAGAAATTTCAAAAGTGAAAAAAGAATATAGCGTCATATTTGATTTAATCAAAAAGACTTGCGCTAAAGCGTCACAAGATGTTGATAATCATCTGGCATATACCAAAGATGTTTTACGATGAGAAGGACTCACTCGTTCTGAAAATCTAGATTTGTTACACAAAATCCATGATCTTAAGGCAGAGTTGGTGCTATTTAAGCAAGATAAGGATAGTAACACAACTGTCACTGCACCAAAACCGATTCAAAATGACTCTAGAACATCTAATGACAAAACACAAGAAACTAACGTGCTTCCTCTCTTCAAACAGAATAGTTGCCTCTTTTCCCAACGTCCGCACTTCACGACCTAGGAGCAATACAAGGAAGAATAGGAAGTTGCGACCTAAGAAAAGATCAATAAAGAATGTCAAGTAGAAGAACACCCTAGGACTTTGAATAAGACCCATGTTGTACCCACTTTAGATATTGCGTCTGACAAATGTAATGGAAAAAGTGTTGTAATGAATGCTGAACCTTTAAGTATTTTTGATATTCAGTCTGAAGCTTCTTGCGTTATTTGTCGTAAAAGTATGCTTTCTGATTGTCATGATAAATGTGTTGCTAAACCTATCTTGTCTCGTTTAAGGAATCCTAAGAAACGGAATACCTCTAGGCCCACTAATGCTTCTAAGTCTGTGCTTGGTAAACCGCCCTCTGTAGATTCTAAGAAACGCATTGATGTCCCTGTAGCTCAATTATCACCTCCAAGGAATGTAGTACCACCTAGTGCATTCACTAAGACTAAAGCAAAGACTAGTTGGAGATGGCAGAAATGGATACATAATACACTAGGATTTAAATGGATGCATAAAATCATTGATGTGTGTATTTCTACTATAATCGCTTGAACCCTCTAACACTTCGGGTTCCACATCTACTTCTATTCCATCCGTGTCATCCGTGTGTAATGCGGTGATACGATCATCCTTTGGATTGTTGATAGCGGATGTTCCCGACACATGACAGCAATCTTAAATCATTATCAAACTTTGTTGCAAAGTTCATTGGCACCGCCGATTCGGAATGATCACTGCAGACTATCATGGGTGCGAAGATTACATCAATGGCAACATCGAAATTAGCAAGGTTTATTATGTGGAAGGCCTCGGTCACAATCTCTTCTCGATGAGGTCAATTACGTGATGGAGATTTGGAAGTTGCTTTTCGAGAGAAAACTTGTTTCATTCGTGATCTACATGGAAACGATCTTATGTCCGCACTGCAATTCAAGTCTCTACACTATCTCCATGCAAGACATGATTGCTTCATCTCCCATCATCAAACTTTCAAAGGCAACATCAACAAAATCTTGGCTATGGCACGTCGTCTCTCACATTTAAACTTTCAAACCATAACCAACCTTGCTCGATACAAACTTGTTGAAGGTCTCCCGAGATTTCGATATTCTAAAGATCACCTATGCTCAGCGTGTGAACAAGGGAAAAGCACTCGTGCTTACTTTCCTTCAAAGATGGAACACAGCTCTCAGCATGTGCTTCATATTCTTCCCATGGATTTGTGTGGCCCGATGCATGTGCAAACGATTAATGGAAAACGCTACATCCTGGTAATTGTAGATGACTACTCAAGATGGACTTGGGTCTACTTTCTTCGAAGCAAAGATCAAGCTCCACAGATGATCATCACCTTTCTCACGAAAATATAAGTTCAGCTCCGGAACAAAGTTCGACAAATCAGAACAGACAAAGGAACTGAATTAGTGAATCAAACTCTTCGGGAATTTTATGAAAGTGAGAATTGAGCATCAAAAATCTATTGCACGTACACCAGAACAAAACGGAGTTGTTGAAAGACGAAACCGCACGTTAGTGGAAGCTGCAAGAACGATGTTACTTAATGCTAAACTTCCGGATTACTTATGGGCTGAAGCCGTGTCAACTGCATGCTACACTCAGAATCGATCAATGATTACCAAGCGCTACAACAAAATACCTTATGAACTTATCCACAACCATAAACCGAACCTCAAACACTTTCATGTATTTGGATCCCTTTGTTATCCAAATAATGATCGTGATGACTTTGGTAAGCTCAAAGCCAAAGCTGACATTGGAGTCTTTATAGGATATTGATCTGCGCAAAACCGTCAAGTCTAAAAGACTTAAAACAGTTCAGACACAAATACAATGAAGATCAGAGAATATAGGGGATTCCCGGGTCGTTTAGTCCCAAGGAGACTCAATGGTGTGTTAAACACTGATTCAGACGATAGAATGATCACTAATGATAGTGATCAGAAAGGATTTGAAAAGGATAATTACACTACTGAAAAAGATAATAAATAAAAGCGACTTAAATGCAAATTAAGAAAATTAAAAAGATAAAATATATTAAATAAACGCTATCACTATTTTTAAAGTGATGAACGTTTAAAACCTAAAACCTACGTTTAAATTAAAATAACGTAAACGTACAAATAAAAACGTGAAATCTAAGAAGGAAAATACCTACGGATATGAAAAATACATTTTTACAATCCTAATGATAAAAGAAAATATTTAGAAAAAAGAAAATTATTTTTATAACTAATTATATAATTATTATTAATTAAAAACTATTTTAACTATTTAATAATACTCTAAAATAAAAGAAAATATGAAATAAGACTAGAAAAATAAAATTAAGACTTAGAAAAATCTAAAATATGATAAAACTAATTTTAAAACTGAAAATATATTTTTTAGACTTTTTCTATATTTATTACTAATTTAAAACTATTTAAAACTAATTAAAGTGCTAAAAAATACTTTTTAAACTAAGAAAATTATGGAAAAATACTTTTTATTACTTTTATATTTATCTTAACCTAAGAAAATAGAAAACATAATTTTTTAAGCTTTTTCTAATTTATTTGTATTAAAAGCTATTTAAAAAGTATTAAAAACTAATTTAAATTAAGAAAAATAGCAAAACAACTTAGAAAAATCTGAAAATTTCAGGAAAAGTATAAAATGATATTAGGAAGCTAGGAAAATTAGAAAAACCAGGGCTTATGTGGAGGATATAGAAACTGAAGAATAAGAGCTTATAGAAATAAGCTCTTGAATAAGCAATTGCAGTCCAAAGGGCACCAAACTGATATGCAAACTACTATAAGCTAAAATGACCAAAATGAAATGAGAAACAACAAGCTAAACCTCTGATTAATGATCTAGAACAGAATTGATGTTATGAGATTAAGCTAAAAAAGCGATTCATCGGGGGTAACTTGCGACTATGAAAAGCTACCAAATAAGCTAGATACAAAAACAAATTAAGGGACCTAAAGATGACCTGGTGGCTATGTAAAACACCAAGGATCAGGCCTAGGTGAGCCAAGGTGAGCACGAAACAAGCTCGCATTGCATGAGAAAACTCGACTTAAGTCGAGTTCTTGAACAGGCAATTAAGCCAATTTGATGTGCTTATTAGAGGCTTATAAAATTCCAAAAATTAAGCAAAAATAACAACAAGAAACTAGACCAGCATGAGATTTCAAAACATCAAGTTTCATTTGCATTGATCAAGAAATGAGTCCATTAAAAATCTTTCCATTTTGGCTCAAAACTGAATGTTTAGCTTTTGACTTTTTAAGTAAAACTGCATTGTTGACTTTTATGGATTTTAATCTTGATTTAATGACTGAAAATGATATAATAAAGTGAAATAAGACTCTCGCAAGATGTGTTTATGAAATTAGAACACAAAATAAGTATTTGATTGGCTAAAGTTCCAACAAAGGAACTCATTAAGATGTTTAAAAGATGATTTTGACTATTGAGCAAGTGCAGTTCAATATTTTAGATTTAATGAGCTAGTATGGACCTAATGAGCATGAACCAACAGTTAACTACCTCTGCCTAAGCTTCTAACACATTTTTATAGCAATTCCAAACATCCTATATTACAATCGTTATGCAACAAAACATATACAAACCATCAACCACATGTGATAAGGATCAAACCAAGTCTAAAAACCCTAATTAACACTAAAGAAGCAAGTGGGAACTAAATTCAAACACAAATACAGATACAAGCCTAATATGCAAAGTGGCTCAAAAAAATGAAATTGAGAAACTCACTTACCACTAATCCAACTGGTGCAGGCCACAACCAGAACCCAATACTAACCTAAACTAACCTATTTAAACCCACATCAACATCTGCATCACCCAAATTCAGCTTCCAATCCAATTTGAGCCTCAGGTTGACTTTTATTGACCAACATCCAAACTTGATTAAAACTGACTTTTGAGCTTATAAAAAGGTTTGATAAGCTTAAATATGCTATTTGGAGCTGAGAAACAAACTATATAAAGCTTTGGAATCAGAACATGAAATGGAAAATTTTCACAGTAAACTTTAAACTGTGAACTTGAATAAAACTTGCATTAATTGTTCAAAACACCTTACAAAGCTATCTAAGCTTAAAACTAATACATAAAAACTGAAATTACAATATTTGGACTTACACTAAAACATTAATGTAAAATTCGACATTTAGGAAAATTAAAAGGACTAACTACTCTTGAAACTGCTTCATTCTTCTCTCTTTTATACTCCCACAACTTCCTCTCTCTCTTCTGAATTAATCCCACCATCATTTCTGTCCATTGGATGAGCAGAACCAATCTTGGCCCTTAAAACTGATTTTGGCGGGAAAATTGGGATATGACCTGTTAGGGTTGAGTGAGATGAGGTGGGGAGCAATAAATGGTTTTTGTAGTTTTGGTGAGGTGGAGGGGACAAGGGGATGATATGTTGAGGTGGAGGAGAGGTGAGGTTGTGTGTAGCAGGCCAGGTGGGTGAAGGAGAAGGTGGGCGGGAAACCGGGGTGTGTTTGTTTGACTAAGCTTTTGACCAAAGCTAATATAATAAAAGGGGAGGTCAAAATGTTTATATGGCGGGGTCAATGGGTGCAAGGTCCAAAATGGTGAATGGATAATAATAACTAGGACCTTTGTTGTAATTTAAAATCAAAGGACCATGGTGCCATTTCATCAAAGTTGATCCAAGGGACTAATAGTGACAATCTCAAAAAGTACAAGGACCAAATCTGTCATTTTGCAATTTTCCAAGGGCCACTTCTGCCAATTTTGAAACTTGAAGGGCTAATTTGTAATTTTCTCAAAACTTTTTACATTTTTCACCAAAGGACTAAATTTGACAAGTTATGATTTTAAAAGGACCTTTGGTGATTTTTCTTTTGAAATTTTGACTCAGGGACTATTTTTGACAATTTTTGAAAGTTGGGGACTAAAGCGCAATTTTGCAAATTTGATACGTTTTCATCCGATTTTGATATTTTAGCATTTAAAACACATAAAACACCGATTTGTGATATTTTCATCATTTTAAAGCATTTCGAGTGTTTTCGATGATTTTGCAGTTTATATAGTACAAAAATGATGAGTATTTAGACACTCATCAATCCCCACATCGAGATATTGCTAGTCCCTAGCAATGATTTGAGAAAACATAATGGATTTTAAACTCTTTACCAAAAGCCATTACTCGGGAGTAGCCAAATGTTTCAGTTCAAGTAAGAACCTTGGTACATCGATAACCAAATGATTTTGAGCAAATCATAAGTCGTAAACGGATTTGATTAGTCTTTACCGAAGCCGCACCCTTCGGACTAGCCAACTCTTAGATAAATTATCAATATTATCTTTGGTGAGTGAATACCAATTATGGATTTTCCATCGCCTTTACCACAAGCCATAATCTTGCGGGCTAGCCAACTCTTCACTTTTTAGGATATGGTGAATGAATACCATACAATTTTGGGCAAATTGCAAGCCATATAAACGGATTTGATATATCTTTACCAAGAGCCGCTTTGCTCTGGATTAGCCAATCCTTTAGTTTATCAAACATGGCGGATCGATAACCAATTGAGTAAGTGTAAAACACTTACTCCAAAAAAAATTTTGGCCAAAAACGGGGAATCGGTAAATAATATATGAAATTATGAAATTCCCCACACTTAGAAATGAATATTGCCCTCAATATTCAAAGTACCGCGGTTATGCCGAAACAAAGAACGTGAAAGGAAATACTATGGCCATTATTTAGAATGATTTTTTTTTTTTTTTTTTTTTTTTTTTTAGAAAACTTATATATATAACATGTGGGCACTCCCCACACTTAGGTGGTAGAAAGGGTAAGAAGGCGTAAATATGGGTGAAAACCCATATGGTGTGTACATTGTTTTTGATTTCAGTCGCTAGCTTGACTCGACCCGCATTCATTGGTTCATGGGAAGCAAAGTGGAAGAAACAATCTCCATCGGACTTTCATTCAAGATGTTTGGATAAACATTGAAGTGCGAAAGTTCCACACCGATGAGATATCTGAGAACCGCTCAAAATGATAATTGAAAATGCCGGATCAAAGATAGTGTCCTCACTCCGAAGGAGTGAAGAAGAGAGGAAGTCACCGAGTAGTGAAGAAAAGAAGGAAGATCATGATAACAATCATAACTAGATCTTCTTCCTGGATTAAATGCGCTTGCACTTATTTGGATTTTCTTGGTAGAGCTCTTTGGTTTGGAAGGCATCTCGGTTGGGAGGGTGGAAAGATTTGTCATAACTATGCAAATTGAGATTCTCTCCCCGATCATGATTTTTGCCATCCACGCAATCATACTCCAATGGAGATATGATATGAGTGAGTTCACCGCGAACTCCTCATGAAGAATATACGGAGGTGGGACATGTGCGGTACCGTGGGCTATAAATATGCACCTCGTCCATTATAGTCTCCGTGTCGACTCATCACTATCAAAGATTGGATTAAGCGAATTTATAGTAAATTCGAATCGAATTCAAATAAGGGATTAGTGATAGTCGTATGAATTGTTGTGGAAACAACATGGTCAACATCCTCTTCTAAGTTGACGATCTCAGAATGTGGAAGTGATGCATCAATAAATTCTATGTCTTTAGAATATAAAGAATCGGCATCACTATAATCACCGTCAAAATCGAGAAAGTCTCAACAAGATCATTTGAAAGAGGAGAAGACATATCACACTCATTGTCAAGAATTCCCTCGACTCACTTGGGATTGGAACAAGGCCCTCAACACTAGACGATTCCATTTCGGAATAGTGCTAAGAGGCTCGTCCCCATTATGAGAGAGTCAATGGGAGCTTGGTGTGATTTCACCGACAAACTTTCATCATCATCGCCACTATCATCATCATCGTCAATGTAAGTCGCGAGCCATCGGGCACGTTTTGCAAGTGCTCGTTCCTCGATTCGTATTTCTTCAAGACATCTTTGAATCTTAGCGGCTCGCTCCTCTTCTTCAAGTAATTCTAGCATAGATTTTTCGTTGCGAGACGCTTGGTCTTCGACAAGTTCTTCTAGCATACTTTTCTCACGAGGATGTTGATCAATGACGGAAATTGTTCAATGACGGAAAATTGTGGGGTTGGAAATTGTCAAAACAAGGAGTGTTATAACAAGGATCGATTCATAGAAATTTTGATTCCATGATTGACATTGGTAATCATAATGAGGACCCCACAAAATTCACAAGAATATAACCGATGTGGTCATGAGTGGTATGTGTTGTAGCCATACTTGTTATCGTGAACCCGCTCATAGACAAGCGTGTTTCCGATTGACAATCGAACTAGAATGTGAACCACCATAGTACTCACAACAAGACAACTGATGTGTCTCACGGTGTGGTAGTCGATGGAATGAATCGGTTGTGTTATGGTAGGAATAGGGATCCCGGTTATAGACGGACCGCTTCCCTGCTTCCACCATGCTACAACCGGGGCAATTGCCACCATTATAAGGACCACCACACCACCGACAATCAAGAAGGTGAGGATAAGACATGGAAAGAATCAAAGGTTATCGAGGGTAAGAAATGAAGAATCAAAAGGTGAGAGGGTAAAGAGGAATATTTTTGGGATTTTGGAAAACATTATGATAAAAACAAAGAATGAAAATATTTTTGGCATTTTAACACTTTAGGAAAAGTGTTAATGAACTTTTGAGATTTTGAAAACTTTACAAAAACTTTTACAAAAGATGGGATATGTGCAAGAATGAGTCCGAAAATGGCTAAACACACGCTAAAGCCTCCCAAGTGGCGCGCCTAAAATTTTGATCTCAAGAAACCGTCAAGTCTAAAAGACTTAAAACAGTTCGATACAAATACAATGAAGATCGAGAGAATATAGGGATTCCGGTCGTTTAGTCCCAAGGAGACTCAATGGTGTGTTAAACACCGATTCAGACGATAGAATGATCACTAATGATAGTGATCGAAAAGGATTTGAAAAGATAATTACACTACCGAAAAGATAATAAATAAAAGCGACTTAAATGCAAATTAAGAAAATTAAAAGATAAAATATATTAAATAAACGCTATCACTATTTTTAAAGTGATGAACGTTTAAAACCTAAAACCTACGTTTAAATTAAAATAACGTAAACGTACAAATAAAAACGTGAAATCTAAGAAGGAAAATACCTACGGATATGAAAAATACATTTTTACAATCCTAATGATAAAAGAAAATATTTAGAAAAAAGAAAATTATTTTTATAACTAATTATATAATTATTATTAATTAAAAACTATTTTAACTATTTAATAATACTCTAAAATAAAAGAAAATATGAAATAAGACTAGAAAAATAAAATTAAGACTTAGAAAATCTAAAATATGATAAAACTAATTTTAAAACTGAAAATATATTTTTAGACTTTTTCTATATTTATTACTAATTTAAAACTATTTAAAACTAATTAAAGTGCTAAAAAATACTTTTTAAACTAAGAAAATTATGGAAAAATACTTTTTATTACTTTTATATTTATCTTAACCTAAGAAAATAGAAAACATAATTTTTTAAGCTTTTTCTAATTTATTTGTATTAAAAGCTATTTAAAAAGTATTAAAAACTAATTTAAATTAAGAAAAATAGCAAAACAACTTAGAAAAATCTGAAAATTTCAAGAAAAGTATAAAATGATATTAGGAAGCTAGGAAAATTAGAAAAACCAGGGCTTATGTGGAGGATATAGAAACTGAAGAATAAGAGCTTATAGAAATAAGCTCTTGAATAAGCAATTGCAGTCCAAAGGGCACCAAACTGATATGCAAACTACTATAAGCTAAAATGACCAAAATGAAATGAGAAACAACAAGCTAAACCTCTGATTAATGATCTAGAACAGAATTGATGTTATGAGATTAAGCTAAAAAACAAGTTACTGGGGGGGTAACTTGCAGCCTATGAAAAAGCTACCAAATAAGCTAGATACAAAAAACAAATTAAGGGGACCTAAAGATGACCTGGGTGGCTATGTAAAACACCAAGGATCAGGCCTAGGTGAGCCAAGGTGAGCCTGAAACAAGCTCTGCAATTCTGTGAGAAAACTCAGCTTAAGCTGAGTTCTTGGACAGGGCAATTAAGCCAATTTGACAGGCTTATTAGAGGCTTATAAAAATTCCAAAAAATTAAGCAAAAATAACAACAAGAAACTAGACCAGCATGAGATTTCAAAACATCAAGTTTCATTTGCATTGATCAAGAAATGAGTCCATTAAAAATCTTTCCATTTTGGCTCAAAACTGAATGTTTAGCTTTTGACTTTTTAAGTAAAACTGCATTGTTGACTTTTATGGATTTTAATCTTGATTTAATGACTGAAAATGATATAATAAAGTGAAATAAGACTACTGCAAGATGTGTTTATGAAATTAGAACACAAAATAAGTATTTGATTGGCTAAAGTTCCAACAGTGAACCTGTTAAGATGTTTAAAAGATGATTTTGACTATTGAGCAAGTGCAGGTTCAATATTTTAGATTTAATGAGCTAGTATGGACCTAATGAGCATGAACCAACAGTTAACTACCTCTGTCTAAGCTTCTAACACATTTTTTATAGCAATTCCAAACATCCTATATTACAACTGTTATGCAACAAAACATATACAAACTACTGAACCACATGTGATAAGGATCAAACCAAGTCTAAAAACCCTAATTAACACTAAAGAAGCAAGTGGGAACTAAATTCAAACACAAATACAGATACAAGCCTAATATGCAAAGTGGCTCAAAAAATGAAATTGAGAAACTCACTTACCACTAATCCAACTGGTGCAGGCCACAACCAGAACCCAATACTAACCTAAACTAACCTATTTAAACCCACATCAACATCTCGCATCACCCAAATTCACTTCCAATCCAATTTGAGCCTCAGTTGACTTTTATTGACCAACATCCAAACTTGATTAAACCGACTTTTGAGCTTATAAAAGGTTTGATAAGCTTAAATATGCTATTTGGAGCTGAGAAACAAACTATATAAAGCTTTGGAATCAGAACATGAAATGGAAAATTTTCACAGTAAACTTTAAACTGTGAACTTGAATAAAACTTGCATTAATTGTTCAAAACACCTTACAAAGCTATCTAAGCTTAAAACTAATACATAAAAACTGAAATTACAATATTTGGACTTACACTAAAACATTAATGTAAAATTCGACATTTAGGAAAATTAAAAGGACTAACTACTCTTGAAACTGCTTCATTCTTCTCTCTTTTATACTCCCACAACTTCCTCTCTCTTCGAATTAATCCCACCATCATTTCATCCATTGATGAGCGTAACCAATCTTGGCCCTTAAAAGCGATTTTGGCGGAAAATTGGGATATGACCGTTAGGGTTGAGTGAGATGAGGTGGGAGCAATAAATGGTTTTGTAGTTTTGGTGAGGTGGAGGGACAAGGGATGATATGTTGAGGTGGAGGAGAGGTGAGGTTGTGTGTAGCAGGGCAGGTGGGTGAAGGAGAAGGTGGGCGGGAAACCAGGGGTGTGTTTGTTTGACTAAGCTTTTGACCAGGCTAATATAATAAAAGGGGGAGGTCAAAATGTTTATATGGCAGGGGGTCAAATGGGTGCAAGGGTCCAAAATGGTGAATGGATAATAATAACTAGGGACCTTTGTTGTAATTTCTGGAAATCAAAGGACCATGGCTGCCATTTCATCAAAGTTGATCCAAGGGACTAATAGTGACAATATCAAAAAGTACAAGGACCAAATCTGTCATTTTGCAATTTTCCAAGGGCTACTTCTGCCAATTTTGAAACTTGAAGGGCTAATTTGTAATTTTCTCAAAACTTTTTACATTTTTCACCAAAGGACTAAATTTGACAAGTTATGATTTCAAAAGGACCTTTGGTGATTTTTCTTTTGAAATTTTGACTCAGGGACTATTTTTGACAATTTTTGAAAGTTGGGGGACTAAAACTGCAATTTTTGCAAATTTGATACGTTTTTCATCTGATTTTGATATTTTAGCATTTAAAACACATAAAACACTGATTTGTGATATTTTCATCATTTTAAAGCATTTCTGAGTGTTTTCAGATGATTTTGCAGTTTATATAGTACAAAAATGATGAGTATTTAGACACTCATCAGATATTGTGAAAATTCTAAGGGTTTCCGGATCTGGAATCGTCGTACAAAGCAAGTTATTGAAACGATTCATGCAAATTTCGATGAGCTTACATAAATGGCTTCTGAGCATAACAACTTGGAACCCGGTCACAACCGTTTAAACTTCCCCCAAACCCCATCATCAGCTGAACCAAGCCCCCAGCTTACTCGTCAACAAATGGAAAAGCTATTTGCTCACTGCTTAATGATGACATTGATGAACGTGCTCCAAGTGTATCCACTGCTTCACGCTCAACCTGATCATATTCCAATACCTTATACACCGCTACAACAACTACTATTGAAGAAGCACCACCATTGACTCTACCACAACAGATTGAACAAACTGCTTCCAACGATGCTTAACCACCGTGATGATGTTACAACAATGAAGTACCCCACCGCAAATTTTTATCCAAATGCGTTCTTTAACCCGTTTGCTAATGAAACTGCTGCACCTGATGTTGCGGAATCATCTACAAGCCATTTGAATCCTCCAAATCTGCACAATGTATACCAACATCAACCCTTTACACATCGTTGGACAAAAGACCATCCTCTTGAGAATACCATTGGCCGGAACGCCGTCGAATCTACTACAAAAGCTGCCAGGTTTGAAAGTCTAAACATGAAGTGCACAGTGATAAAGGTATCGTTGTTGTTAAGCATGTAGCTCTTTCGTCTAAATGGGACTACACTTTCCTCAAGAAAATCGTGGTCAAAAGACAAGACGAAAGGGACTATGATTTCTGTGAAGCGGACTTTCAGAATTTGTCTCTCAACGACATTGAAGATTTGTATCTTGCCAAGGTACAGGGAAGAATGAGACAATTCTCGATCGAAATCCAACATGAATACATCAAGTCCTTGCTCATCTTCATCGAAGCATAGTGATCCAGAACGTGTAGAAGATTTACAACTTTCCGTTGAATCGTATCGACATGTGTCAAACTCACCAAACCTCACCGAACTCCCGACATCAATCATCTTCCTCAATACACTCTCATCAAGAAACCGTTTGGAGAAGTTTATCGTAGTGAACTACATCGCAATCGCTTGATGGCGTGTAAAGATCTTCATAAATTTGGAGATCACACATCAAGAAAGTCGGGGATGGCTTAGCTTATAGGTTGAAGGCGATACATGAACGCATTGGGTCACCAAAGCGATAGAATTCTCGTGAGAGACGGATGTTAAGAGGATCATCACTCGGATTGATGAAAGGTTGTCTGAAGGGACCGCCTCGAACTTTGGAGAGCTTCGTAGGTGGTCGTCCCAGATTACTCTCACAGCTATCAACGCCCGATTCGCATTCCCGGAGATATTGCCGGACTACCGGTACCCTTAAGTCGTTTCATTTTCAATATTGATTTGGATGTGTGTTTTTAATGACAATGGCTTGTGCACATAACGATGTACAACCCGTTCTTGTAATGAAAGGACCACGTGGTACGCTTGATTGCACAATCCTTATAAAAGGAGCGAAAGCTTCTTACTTTTGAGTACAACTTATCAAACCTTTCACTTTTAAAAGGTTTTGCTCAAAAGGACAAGTACTTCCCCTTATGATTTTCAAAACCTCAAAAGTTTATATCACTTGTTGAGGGGGAGTATTTGCTTACTAACTTTGTTCACAAATTGTTCTTCGTGATAATCTTCCCACAAAACTCGAAATGGTCATATTCAATATCAAAATTTCGTCAAAAATAACATTTATATGCCATTTTTGAGGGGGAGAAAAATTATGTGATAAGAAATATGTTGTGAATTGCTACTGAATCTTCGTGTGATAAGACTTCAACCCATGAATTGACGAAATCTGAACAATCATACATTGAAAAGATTTGTCTTCTAAGACTTATCCAAGTAAATTGTACCTATTCGAGAAGCTCTTGATAGACATGAACTTTGACGGGTTTGACAACCTTTCGAGGTTTGTCCACACCTTCAAGGTAGTTATTAGAGCAAATTATCACCTAAAAGCTGACAATGTAACTCTTTAACTATGCAAAGTAACCGTGTCTCGCGGGGAATCGTCTATCTTGAGTCGATCAATTCAAAAAATGCGCGCTCTTCTTTCACAATGCAAATTTCAGTCAAAACACTTAAGCATGTGTGGAGGGGAGTATTTACGCAAAATAAAACTCAAGTGTTTCAAATGTTTCTTATTCATAAACACTTTGAGAAATTTTCAAGAAATCGCTTTATGGCAATGGAGTTATAAGGTGACTAAGGTTAGGAATAACCATCCTATGATCCACTGTGAGTCGGAGGATCTACCCAAGGACACCACCAATAGTTAGATGTAGAAGTCCTTAGGTATGATTATAAAAAGGAGAAAATGAGAATCGGAGAAAGAAGGAGTTGAAGAATTAAAAGAAAAGCAAAGTAAAGGGTGAAAAGAAATAGCCCTCCGTTATTCAACTTAGGGCGCATAATCGGGTTTAATTCATATGCTCTTGGTTGTCATTTGATGACGCCGGTATTGAAGAACAAAGTCGTCATGGACCCAAAGGACGCATGCACTAAACCTTCTTTGCCACTCAAGTTTCTCTCAACGAAGCTTGTTTCATTCTCACAGGAACCCTATGTAAACCATCGGCTTTCTCTAGAGATTGTCGGTATTGAAGAAGGAGACCTCTCCCTAGTCTCCGCCAGAAAACCAAAGTGCACTATTAACTCTAGAGCCACGAGATTCATCAAAAGATCTCTTAGGTACACTTGACAATTCATCGCTTGTCGCTCAACAATAAGAACGCAAGTGATATATTATCGTGTCCTTCACGATCTTAGCAACTGTCGAGAACATTTATGAGAGGTTCACATATGTGATCCTCGGTGATTGAATGGAAACTCCCGCCGTGGTCAACATCTAATGACCGACAAGCAGTCACTTCGGTAACTCCTCGTGGATTACGGTTAGTGTGTCTCAAACGGTCTACGTCAGAGGTGATGCTTCGTGTACCTCAATGACTCATCCGAATCAGAGGTGTACTTGCACATCGCGTTATCCTACTTGTGGGACTCCGCTCAGAACAACCATTGTGAGAATCGAGTTGTGTTTTCACACTATGTCATTAACACTCTCGAAGTTCAAACTTGTAAGTCTTGGAATCCGCTTATAACTAACCTTTCTTATGTTTTCTTCTTATGGAAGCTCGAGCGGATCGATCGTGTAGATTCTTCACATGCTCATACCAACAACATCACTAATTGAAGTTCTCTCAAAAGGCAACAAAGTCGAATGATTCTTCGTCAAAGTCAAAGAATCTACAAAGTTTAAAGACTAAGAGAACTACATCGGTACTAAAATCCAACGTTAAAGAGCGTATGAGCATGTTGGAGAAAGACGTGGATACACCGGAGCAACGAAGCGCACTGATGCGCATAACCACAACATACTATCACTACCATCACAAAGAACAAAGATCACGAACAAAGAATATGATGACGCCAAAGCGTAACTTTTCAAAGGAAACAATTTATCTACACCGGGAGATTGTTCGAATCGAGGAAATTCTTCTCACAAGAAAGAAGAATGTCAGAAGACGTCAAAGCTACTATTACATCAGCACCTTCAAAGTTTATATCATCAATCACTAACACTTAGGGGAGATTGTTGGAATCACTCCTAAACTAGATTTCAAGTGTTAGTAATTAATATGTAATAGTTAGCTTAATATGGCTTTTATGTTAGTAATCATGTCAATGCTTATGTAGAAAGCCCATGAGCCTTGGCCCAAGCCCATAAGGGAATGGAAGGGAACTTGCATGTTGCCCTAGTTCCTTCCTATAAATAATGCTTGTAAACCCTCACTTGAGGGTTGGTTGTTCACTTTACTAATTCACCTACGCATAACTTTTCTCTAATAGCATATCGTGTGTATTGGTTTTGTGTTCATCCGATCTCTCTTATCTTATTTCTTCTATTGATGCTTGTGTTATGAATATAGGAACCTAACAATTTGTATCATCACATTATGGGTTGATGATTTTGTTTGACTACATGTTTACTTCATGCTTTATATACTCTTTATCATCATAGACTGTAAGGTCTAAAAAACCGGCCTAATTGTCTCTGACAAGTATTTAAACATAAAATGGCCTAATACACATTCTGAAGGTCAGTGAGCATAAAGTCTCTGATAACGATCAAAGAGAATGTCACTTCATAACTATCAATGTGAATCTGATTGTTATCAGAAGTGAGATGCTCCTTGATAAGTTATTAGAGAACATGTCTCCCTGATTATCATTCAGAAAGTGATACTCACTGATAAAGAAATCAATGAGTGTTATATAAAGCTTAAACACATGTATGGCTTCAGGGACGTCAAAGACCAACTAAAGAAAAAATTTCACAAACTGATGCGGTGTCAGGGAGTAATTTACGAGGAGCTAAAAACAACACCAGGGTCACTGGGATCTGAAAAATGTCTCTATGACTCTGACTACTTGATTCAGTTTTACAACCTCAACCTCTAAATGCATATGCGAGAAACTTACTCAAGAAGATAAGTTCAAGCGCTTATCGATAACGAGAAACAAGCATTGGGAATATAATTTGTTAAATCGGTTAAGCTGAAAATATGCTTCAGACTAGCCTACTAGGCACGTGCCTATCTATAGCAAGTCGACAAGTTACATTGGACCCATGTGCAACCATTGTTTCCCCCTCTATATAAACCAAAGGTTGTAACTGAATTAAGTAGATATACAAACATGGAAAAATAATACAAAGTATTACAGTTAGGATCATCCTCTCCTAGGAACAACAGTGCAAAGCTAGTTGCCTCTTGTTATTCGAGTTTGAAGAGTTAATCTGTCATCGACCGGGGTAGTTTTCTGTAGGCTATCCTTTGTAAATCTTTGATTAAATTCTTATAAAATTTATAAAGTTGAAAAGTATAAATGGTGTTATTAGAAATCATGTGTCACTCTCAAGCAAACCCAACCTCAACAATGTTGATGTTCATTAGTTTTCCTCGCTTGCTAAAACTGTTGTTCATATCCTTCATGGTTTGCATGAACGGGTTTGCTAAAGCGGACCCAACATAGACTATTATCATCACTTTTCACATTATGTCACTCTTGATCGATAATTTGATACAAAAGTTTTTAAGTTTTTAAATGGAAATGTATTCACCCCCTCCTCTTCTACATTTTCCACAATGTCCTTTGTTGTGAAACTTGTTACTTAAATTAGATCTTGAATACTGGTTAGCTTTTGTGTGATATGCATATCCTCACATAAACGTAAGTCTTCTGAAAACATAAGTTTGTGTGATCTAACATCCAAATTTGTACGTTTAATGATCCCAAACCCTTAGTCTGGATTTTCGATTACCTTTCAGATTAAGATTTTCTTTTATTTAACTATGATATTTGTTCTGAATTATTTTTGATGACTAAATAGGAACTTAAAACATGGTTTATATATCTGGTTTCAGTCTGATGTATATAGCAATTGTCACAGTCATACACATATAATGATCGGAAACATAATAGTATATGGTAATAGATTTTTTATCGGATGGACCAAGACTACAGGTTTCTGTGAGACTTTGTATGATGTAGGATAAATAATCGTATGTGTCGTATTGTGGCGAAGCCATTCTGTAACATATTAATTTGATGGTAACAAAATTAGTTTGTTTATTTAAAAAAAATAGGATTTTGTATGGAAACTTCAGGATATGACTCAAACTCTTATCGTGAAGAAATGGTAAGACAATCACCCAAATAATTATCCAATTTTTTTTATACCAACATTAACGAGCACTGATGGTTTTATTACTGTCATAAATCGGTCTCTAGTATTACACTTACATTACACATTAATTATAACTATTACATGAATTTCCACGAAAGTAAATGGTTTAGATGAGCATATGGTTGTTGATGTTACACATGGAGTTGCAGAAAAAGATTTGGTAAAAACTGTAAAGGTTCCTTTCAAACAAGGGAAAAAGAATAGCCGACTCCTTTGTTCTCCATACACTGTTCCACCACCTACTACGCCAAGAAGGTCCAAAAGGTGTCGTCATAAATCTAGGCTATATAAATCTAAGATAGAGACTCTGATTGGACTTGATGGATGTGATATCCAATTAGAACCGTGGAAAGAGGTACATATATACATTTCTATTTTTAGCTTATCTATTGGACCTGATTGATGAGGAATGTTGATTGTAGTAGTTTAGCTTATTAATCATTTTTTTCGCATGGAAATATTTCACAAGAATTGAATCGTCCTGAAGGTTCCCCAGCCACTAGAGTCAATGTTCCTACATATATAAACATGTTATTGGGTTCAAAGAAGGAGATGCAATTTTGTTTTCCATGGTATGAGGCTGAGATACATACTTCGTTTTGGGTAGGTTTAATTGCCAAGGCTGATAACAGAAGAGGTCGACTATCTGATTTGGTATGTAATTATTACCTGCTTAAAATTTATACAAATTTAATTTTTATATGTCATTTCACTAATGTCATTTTTTTCTTTATACTTTGATATCGTAGCACATCGATGTATGGGTTTGGTATAGTGGCACTTTACACCAGCATATGTAGATTGGGTAATTTTGAGCCCAAATTTCAACACGCAACTTTTTCAAATGCATATGCCAATGTATTATGCAGATGGTGTAACCTACGGTGTGCCTTGGTTTACTCATAGCGTTGAAAAGGTAAGAAGTTCAGTTCTACCAATTTTCATTATGTTGTTTAGCTGATCTAGTTTAGGGACCACTGGTCCTTTGTAATTGCTAACCAGTGTCATATTTAATAACTATAGAACTCATCATGTTGTGAGATATTACCACTAGTTCGCTATGTTCCACTAATGCATCAAAGTATGTAGGAACTTAGTATTTATGTGTAGTGATTGGGACAGGACTTCTGCTTTTAGCCATAGATTATCTTTCTGTGTAGTTTAATATATAGATTCTCAAATCCTAAACTATCCACTAATAAGTATATCAAAATTGTGTCTAGAGAAGTTATCATATGATAGAGATTAATGATTATTTTAAAATATAAGATCGTGTTTAAATTCCATGAACTGAAATTCTTGAACCAAACACCCCCTAAGGGTGACCCGTAATAGGTGTAACTATGAATTTTTTTTCCAGTTAATTTTTTATAAGATTTTTGTTTGAAGGCATTTGAATGACGAAATTGGGTTCAATGTCTTAACTGTGTGTGGAAATATATGTCTCGGGTTCAGTTCTAATAGTCAACTTTTCCTTTTATGTAATTACGGCTGCTTACGGAGTAGATACCAAATGGGTCTGCTTTTGATTATCTATATGCATAATTGTGTTGAGTTTGTGATTTTTTTGAATAGCCCGGTTTACTTTATCCACTAGTTAACTTTTTAAGACACCTTTAATACTGTAGGTTTACTTTCCAATTAATGAGCCAAAGATTCATTGGGCTTTGGGAGAGCTACATATTTGTTCAGGTGTTGTAACTTTATATGACAGAGTCAGGGGTCCTGATGAAGAAGGCTAGCCATGGTGAGTGATGAGTGTCTAAATACTCATCATTTTTGTTCCTTCTACACTGCAAAAACAGTCAAAAACACTTTGAAAAGTCTCAAAAAGACAGAAAAAAAATATTTAGACTGTATTTTATGCAAAAGTTGTCAAAACTAGTCCCTGGTTATTCAAAACAAGTTAATTTTTCATAAAAGGCCCTCAGGGATTTTCAAGTTGTCAAAATTAGCCTTATAAAGTTCAGTTTTTCAAAATGGCAACTTTAGTCCTTGAAGTTTCAAAGATTGACAGAATTTACCCCTGGACATTTTTAATTTGAAAATTATTATTTTTAGTCCTTGGGTAAATTAAACTTGTCAAAAAAGGTCCTCATAAAAATTTTTTGGAAAATTACAGTTTTGATCCCTGAAGATTCAGAATTGTCATGTTTAGTCCCTGAAGTTTCACAATTTGAAAAATATGGCCCTTGGTCTATTGGAGAATGACAAGATTGGTCCTTGGAAAATGTTTTCAGAATTACATGCTTGGTCCCTGGATTTTCAGAATTACACATTTGGTCCCTAAGTTGTTAAATGTATCCAATTTAAATCCTAAAGTCCAAATCCAATATCTATCCCAAGCCCAACCCGGTCCAGTCCACCTTTTACCCATCCAAACCCGTTTACCCATCCAAACCCGTTACCCAACCCACGTTTAAAATACAACCGCCTCACCACGGGTTTCCTCTCCTCATCATCACCTACCGCCAACACCAACATCATCATCACCTCTCCACACCTTATTCCTACCCTCCAAACACCCCAAGCCAAACGCATTTAATGCCTCGTCTAGGTTTCCTAGCAATCAGAAAAGTGGTTGAGAAGTTTTGGCGCCAAAATTTGATCAAACGGCCAATATTGTCTCAAGTGATCCAATGGCCCCAAATACAAGTGGGATTTGCTCAGAGGAGAGAGAGAAGACCTTTTGATGTATAAATAAGAGAGGAGAAGGCAGAGAGAGGGTAGTACTTAGTTTTTATTTTCATATGTATGTCGTTTTTAAAATTTCCATGTCTTAAATAAGTTCTAGATTGTAATTTCAAGTTTTATTGTATGAAACTAAGTTAGTTCAGTGTATTGTAACCTTTTTCAAGAATTAAATTCAAGTTCTATCATAGCTCATGTTTTGCATTTCTCTCATTAAAAATAGTTTCAAATGTACTAAACTCCAAGCTTCAAAAAGCTTATTTACTTCTCAAATAAGTTTACTAAAGTCATTTATAGCTTCTAGTGAACTTATAAAACAGATTCAAGCAAATTTGGTGTTTGGTCAACAACAGTCAACCTGTGAAGAATTTTTGGTTAAGCAGTCATGGAAGTGGATATGGGTTGTTGCAGAGCTTGGAATGGGTTGGACTAGATTAGGTTAGTGTAGGTTGGTTCTTGTTTAAGCTGCAAATAAGCTGGGACACCTGTGAGTTCTTATTTCTTTCTCTATAAACTGTTATAGGCCTGCAATAAGTTCTTGTGTTTGAATCTGTGGTTAGGATTAGATTTTATCTGTTCAGTAAGCTGTTATTAGGTTATAGTGATTTAGTTTCAGCAGTAGCACAAGCTAGATAAGTCATTTAGGTAGAGTCATTAGCAAAACAGTTGTATAAAGGACTGTTTGGATCAGTGAGGTTATTTGAAATCAAGCCTTGGTTTGCACTTGACATCTGCATATTCAGTCTTAAGTAAGGTAACTTGAATCAAATTTGTCAAAACTTTGCTTCTGCATAAGCTTTTAGTCAAAATCCTCAATAATCTGTTCTAATTGAATAACTGTTGGAATTTTTAAAAATCAAAAGCTTAATTTGTGTTTAGAATTCAGTGAGGTAGCTTATTTTAGTTTCATTTTAGCTTAATACATCAATATCAGTTCACCAATTAAGCTAAAATCTCATTTTGGTCAAAGTTATCAAAACTGCTAAGAAAGTCAAATTGAAAAAGTCAGTTTCAGCTCAACTTGATTGATTTTTCATAGCTTCATTATTGGTTCAATTCAAGTGAAACTTTGGGTTTAAAAAACTTCAGTTGGTCAAGAATTGAAAAGTGATTTTGGAAATTTTTGTAAGTCATTATAAGCCTCAAATCACCGCTTAATAAGTCAGAAGTGCCTCTCGTGCACACTCAAGATACACCGAGTTGTGCATGTGCAACTTCAGAACCTTGTGCGTGTGTTGTTCTTAGTCACTTGGGTCTGAAACTTGGTTTAGAGATAGTTAAGCTGGTTGTCTTGAGGTCTCCAGTTTTGTTTTTCACAAAAGCTTTTTTAATAAGCTTGGGCTTAAGCTTCAAAGTAGACAGAAAACTGGTTTAGCACTTGAGTTTTTAATTCATCAAATCTGTTTAGCTTGCACTCTAGAGGTTTAGATTAGTTGATATAGGTTTCTGTTAAGTAGTTTTAGCATATTATAGCTTCTGTGATCATTTGGTTCTCTGTGGTAGTCTTTAGCTTATTTTGAGTGCTTATTTATAAGCACTTTTCAGTGCAGCTCCCATATATTGCACACTATCATAGGTTTTTATGTTTTTCTTAGAATTAGAATATTAATTTAGACTTTTCCTGAATTTTTCATATTTTTCCAGCACTGTTTGATATTTTTCCTCATTTAAATCAGTTTTTAGTACTTTTTAATTAGCTTTTAATACAATTAAATCAGAAAAGCTTCAAAAAAATAAGTTTTCAATTTTCATAGATTAAGATAAATATAAAAAGTCAAAAAAATATTTTTCCAAATTTTTCTTAGTTAAATTTGTAATTTTTAGCAATTTAATTAGTTTTAAATAGTTTTTAATTCATAGAAAATAGAAAATAATCAGAAAAATACAAAATTAGTTTTGAAAATTCTCTTTAGTTATTTTAGATTTTTCTAAGTCATAATTTCACTTTTCTACCTTTATTTCATATTTTCTTATATTTTAGGGTATTATTAAATAGGTACAAAATAGTTTTTAATTAATAATAATTAAATAAATAGTCATAAAAATAATTTTCTTTTTCTAAAAATTTCTCTTATCATTAGGTTTGTAAAAAGTTAATTTTTATATTTTTAGGATTAATTCGCTTCAATTTCACGCTTTCTTTTATGCGTTACGTAGTTTTTAATTTAAGTTTATAAAAGAAAATCAAAACATCATTTTAAAAATAGTGATAGCGTTTATTTAATATAATTTAGCTTTTTAATTTTCTTTCGTTTTCCTTTGTCATTTAGTATCAATCATAACCCTTTTCCTGCTCAAATTCACCCGATCACTATACGTTTGGTTATTCAACAAGACACTCGTTGGGACTTAACGACTGGGAAACACTAAACTCTCCGGACTTAATTGCATTGGTTTCGAAATTGTTTGAAGTTTATTACGGTTGACCATTCACAAGTGGTTAGCTTGTGTGATAAACTTGACGGTTTGGACCCGATCAAATTTTGGCGCCACGCCGGGAGTCAGTGCTAATTATCTTACGCTTAGCGATTAGTGATTTGAATATTCACTCCTTGTTTATACCATCTATATCTATATATATTGTCTTATAAAAATCCAAAACCCAAAAACATCTTAAAACGTATAAACACAAAAATATTTTCCTTTTGTTTCTATATATATAAAAGATAAAAATACAAAAGATTTGTCGCTTTCTTTGTTTAATAATAACAACATAAAAAAATTACCACCGCAAACCAAGGCAAGGTACTACCTAACTGGGGTACGACCATAATAAGTTCCCGAACCAAAGATTAAAACTTGCCTTTGTGTCCTTGTGAGTGGTGTACATTTTTCAAAGAAGCCATTCATCTTGTGATTATTGGTTTAAGTTCACTGTCGTTTTGCCTCGATATTGTTTTAATTGGATTAGTTGTTATATCTACTTTTCAAAACCATAAAACCCAAAAGATTCTTCTTTTCCTATTTTCATAATTCCTTCCTTAACTCGAGATCTCTTAGAGTTAACTCTAGTGTATGCGCACTCGCTCTTCTAGATCCGTAAGCCCATTTCGTGAGCTTGTCGATTCCAAGAAGGCGTGTCCGTGAGACGCTCGCCCCATCGGTCGGATCGAGATCCGGATCGCTCACACTACTTCCGCTATCATGGCGGAAGAACGTCCTATGTGTGAGCTTCTCCGCACCCATCGATGGGTATGGAGATGTTATTGTTATCCCACCATTGTGGTGAAAATTTTGAACTCAAAACGGGTTACTAAATCTTGTAACCTCAAGTCAATTCTATGGTTTTGAGCGGATGATCCTCATGCTCATATTCGATGGTTTAACAAGATTGCATCTACCATCAAATACAAGAATGTCCCTATAGATGCCGTCAAGCTTCTTCTGCTCCCATTTTCCTCGAGGACAAGCCCGGATTGGCTTGAAAACAACCCCTCAATCGATCGAAACATTGGAAGACCGGTGAAGAAATTTGTGAACGAATTTTATCCACCTTCTAAAACCACGAGTCTTAAAACGAAATCATCAAGTTCACACAAAAGTTTGATGAATCCTTCATGAATCGTGGGATCGTTTTAAGGAGTTGCTCATAAATGTCCTCACCATGGTTTCTCCGAGTTAATGCAACTCGATACTTTCTATAATGGAGTGAGTCAATCGATCAAGATTCTCTCAATTCCTCCACTGGAGGAAATTTCTTAAGCAAAGCGTAAAAGAAGCTTTAGCGATCATTGAAAACAAGTCTAAAGTCCGCCCGCATGAAGCAAACCGGTTGTTTCCCAAGTCGGTGTTGGTCCTTCTATTCATCGCTCGTGAGTCAATCTAGCACCGATGCTAAGATTGACAAACTCACTGAAGCAATTCAAGCTTTGGTTCTCTCCAACCAAAAGAAAGTTTTTTTCCACAAACTTCACCTCTGCTGAAGTTAAGAAAGTGGAAGTATGTGTTACTTGCGGTGGCCCCATGCCTATTACAATCAGATGGCCACCGATGGTAACCCTTTTGAAGCAAACGCCGTGGGCGGGATTTCTAATTCAGAGGCAACCAATACCGTGCTCCTATAGACCCGAACCACCGTCCTAACCACTACCTCGACCTCCGGTTTCAACCAAAACCGTAATCAAAATCGAATAGAACGAACCAAGGTTTTCAAAACCAAGGTAATTTTAGTCAAAATAACGGTTTTCAAAATCAAAGTCAAAACTTCCAACACCAAGGAAACTTTAATAGAAACCAAGGTCAGGGAAATTTCAACCTAGGGTATTTTCATGGCAATAATCAAGGAAATTTTCAAAATCAAGGCCCTAATCCAAATAATAGAGGCCAGAATTTTCCTACACAAAATCAAGCCATTATTCCAACTGGACCATCATCTGATGAGTTGTTGAAGCAATTCATGAAATCCCAAGAGGAAATGAATAGGTTGTTGGTTAGCCGATTTCGACATTAAGAAGTCTTTAAATGATCGACCCTCGGCCTCGGTACTTTACCTAGTAACACGATCGCTAATCCGAGGGGCGATGCAAAGGCGATCACAACCGTAAGTGGTGCTTCATATGATGGACCCACTATTCCTACTACCTCTTCTTCTTCTCTCCGAAGGTAGTGGAAAGTGAACCCGAGGCGACAAAGGACCAAGTGCAACCTACTAGCTCACAAAGTACAAAGACATGTCCATCCTCAAGTTGTCTCGAAACCCAAAACCAAACCAGAGTTGTTTTGAACCTCCAGTTGAAAACCCCAAATCCAAAACTTCTATTCCTTACCCTCACGCTTAAATGAGCAAAACTCATGAAAAAGCTACCATCAAATGGAAAAAATTTCAAATTTTCCAAGAACTACATTTTGACATAAGCTTTGTTGATGCCATCATGCCGATGCCCAAGTTTGCATCAACTCTCAAACACATGTTAAGCAACAAGGAAAACTTTTGAAATGGCTAAGACTCCTTTGAACGAGAACCGCTCGCTAGCTTCATAAAGAAGCTTCCCGAGAAGCTTGGAGATCCCGGAAAATTTCTTCTTCCTTGTGTTTTCCAGAATGATTGAATTCTTTGCCTCGCCGATCTTGGTGCAAGCATCAATCGATGCCTTATTCAAGATGGAAGAAGCTTTCTCTCCGAACTTATTCCTACCGCATGACTCTTGAGCTTGCAGATTGTTCTATATCGCATCCTCTTGGCATCGCCGAGGATGTATTCGTGAAAGTAGGAAAGTTCCATTTTCCACCGACTTTGTGGTTGTTGATTTCGATGCGATCCTCGGGTTCCCTCATTGTTGGACGAGGATTCACGAGAACGGGCCGTGCTCTCATTGATGTGTTTAAGCAAGAAATCACGTTACGTGTGGGTAATGAAGTCACACCTTTAACCTTGATCAAACTTGAGGTACTCCTCAAACTATGATGTCAAGCGGTTAATCGAATCGATGTAATTGATATTGCTTCGAGGAGTACTCTCAAGAGTTTCTTGGTTATTTTCATAACTCGTGAGTGGGATTCCACCACATCTTCTCAACCAATCATTGCCGACTCTTCCCCCTCTCTCACTCCATTTGAGGGAGGTGACTTCTTTCTAGAAGAGATCGATGAGTTTCTTGCTAATGATGAATCGATTCCGCCGGGAGTTGATGGTGTTTATGATTCGGAGGGAGATATCCTTTATCTTGAGCAATTGTTAAATGAAGATCCATTACCGTCGCTCCCTCCGAAAGAGATCACGATTGAGGAAATCAAATCAGTACAAACATCTACTGAAGAATCTCCCGAGGTTGAACTTAAGGACCTACCTCCTCATCTAGAGTATGCATTCTTGGAGGGTGATGATAAATTACCCATCATAATTGCTAAAGACTTAACTGAGGAGGAAAAGACTGCTCTCATAAAGGTCTTGAAGTCACACAAGCAAGCAATTGCTTGGAAACTCTCCGACATTAAGGGTATCAACCCTGAGTTTTGTACTCACAAAATCTTGATGGAGGATGACTTCAAACCAAGATCCAACATCGAGAGAGGGTGAATCCTAAGATTCATGAGGTTATCAAACAAGAGGTTCTCAAACTTCTTGATGCCGGTTTAATTACCCGATCTCGATAGTCCTTGGGTCGATCCCATCCACTGTTCCAAAAAGGGTGGCATAATCTGTTGTCACAATGAAGAAAACGAGTTAATTCCAACTCGATTGGTTACGGATGGCGTGTGTGTATTGACTATCGCAAGTTAAATGAAGCCACCAGAAAGACCATTTTCCTCTACCCTTCATGGATCGATGCTTGAGAGATTAGCGGGAACGAATACTATTGTTTCCTTGATGGTTTCTCCGGTTATTTTCAGATCCCCATTGATCCACGGGATCAAGAAAAGACCACATTCACCGCCCATACGGAACTTTTGCCTACTGACGTATGCCTTTTGGCCTATGTAACGCTCCCGCACGCTCCAACGATGTATGATGGCAATTTTCCACGACATGATCGGGAAACAATGGAGGTGTTTATGGATGACTTCTCGGTCATTGGGGACTCATTTCAAACATGTCTCTCCCATTTAGATAAAATGCTAAAAGCGGTGTGAAGACACCAATCCTTGTCTAAATTGGGAGAAGAGCCACTTTATGGTCAAAGAAGGCATAGTCCTTGGCCATAAGATTTCCAAAATGGGATTGAGGTTGATAGAGCAAAAGTCGATGTTATTGCTAAATTGCCTCATCCTACTACCGTCAAAGGTATTAGGAGTTTTCTAGGTCATGCCGGGTTTTATCGCAGATTCATACAAGATTTTTCTAAAATCGCTCGCCTATGACCCATCTTCTTGAAAAGATGCTCCTTTTATCTTCTCACCGAGTGCATCAAGCTTTTGAAACATTAAAGAAAAAGCTTATGGAAGCACCCATTCTAGTTGCCCCGATCGATTTACCCTTTGAACTTATGTGCGATGCAAGTGATTTTGCTATCGGTGCGGTCCTGGGCAACGAAAAACCAAGCATTTTCACCTATCCACTACGCGAGTAAGACTATGATCAAGCTCAAACCCATTACACCACTACGGAAAAAGAATTATTAGTCGTGGTGTATGCGTTTGAGAAGTTTCGCCATACCTAATCTTGACCAAATGCGTGGTGTATACGGATCACTCGGCTCTCAAATATCTCTTTGCAAAACAAGATGCAAAGCCGAGATTGCTCCGTTGGGTTCTCCTCCTACAAGAATTTGATATCATTATACGTGATAAAAAGGAGCCGAGAACATGGTCACGATCATCTGTCCGCCTAGAAAACCCTCACCGTAATGTGTTTGAGAAAAAGGAAATAAATGAAACATTTCCTCTCGAAACACTCAATGTGGTTTCTTTTCGTGGAGACTCTTCTACCCCATGGTTTCTTGACTTTGCAAATTACCATGCGGGTAACTTTGTAGTGAAAGGGATGTCGTCCCAACGGAAAAACAAATTCTTTAAAGATGTAAACATTACTCGGGACGACCCTACTTATTCCAAATTTGCGCGGATCAAGTCATCAGCGATGTGTGTATGGTCGAAGCCAATGACATTCTCAAGGCTTGCCATTCGGACCTCTTGGGGACATCATAGTCCCAACTACACCGCCAAGAAGGTGTTTGATTCCGGATTTTATTGGCCCACGATTTACAAGGATGCCCATGAATTTGTCAAAACCGTGACGCTTGTCAACGTCACGGAAATATCTCATAAAGAAATGAAATGCCGCAAAACGCCATTCAAGTGTGTGAGATTTTTGACATCCGGGCATTGACTTTATGGGGCCATTTCCTTCATCTCGAGGAAACAAATACATACTCGTGGCCATTGACTATTTGTCAAAATGGGTTGAAGCGAAAGCTTTGCCTACCAACGATGCCCGAGTTGTTGTGAAATTCTTAAAATCTCTTTTGCTAGGTTTGGAACTCCACGAGCTATAATCGGTGATCGTGGTACGCATTTCTGCAATGACCGGTTTGATAAAGTCATGCAAAAGTATGGTGTAACTCACCGTCTCTCATCGCTTACCACCCCAAACAAGTGGGCAAGTGGAAGTTTCCAACCGAGGATTAAAAGAATTCGAGAGGACAAGAGGCGAAAACCGTGCCTCTTGGTCGGATAAGCTAGATGACGACTGGGCCTTCCGTGCGACTTATAAAACACCCATCGGGTGTACTCCATACAAGCTTGTGTACGGAAAGGCGTGACATCCGCCGATTGAGCTTGAGCACAAGGCATACCGGGCCTTGAAACATGCCAACTTCGATATTCAGACAAACCGGTGATCACCGGAAAGTTCAAATGAATGAATTAAATGAACTCCGTGATCAAGCATACGAGAACTCTTTGATCTACAAAGAAAAGACAAAGAAAATTCATGACTCAAAATCAAAACCGCGTTTTCAACGTCGGTGATCGAGTCCTTCTTTTCAATTCAAGATTGAATATTTTCTCGAAAACTAAAATCCTACCGGTCCGGACCATTCACCATCACAAAAGTATTTCCTTATGGAACCATTGAGTTATCTCAACCCGATGGTCCAAATTTTAAAGTGAATGGTCATCGATTGAAGCACTATTTTGGAGAGGACATTCCTCCCGTGGTTGTCCCGGATCTACAAACTTTCCCCATGAACCAATGAATGCGGGATCGAGTCAAGCTAGCGACTCGGGAATCAAAACAATAGCACACCATATGGGTTTTCACCCATATTTCGACTTCTTTCTATTTTCTACCACCCTAGTGTGGGGAGTTGCCCATCGTTGTTGTATATAAGTTTTCATAAAATAAATAAATAAATAAATAAAAAATAAAAAATAATGGCCGTAGTATTTCCTTTTACGTTCTATGTTTCGCATAACTGTCGGTACTTTGAATATTGAGGGCAATATTCATTTCTAGTGTGGGGAATTCTCACGAATTTTATCATGTAATTATACCACCCAATTCCCCATTTTGGCCAAATTTTTTTTTTTGGAGTAAGTGTTTTGCACTTACTCGACTTTATGGTTATCGATCCGCCATGTCTAATAAACAAAAGGATTGGCTAATCCAGAGCAAACGGCTCTTGGTAAAGATATCTCAAATCCGTTGACGGCTTGCAATTTTCCCAAAATTGTATGGTGTTCACCATATCTTTAATTAGTGAAGAGTTGGCTAGCCCGCAAGTTTATGGCTTGTGGTAAAGGCGATTGGAAAGCCATAATTGGTAATCAACTCACCAAAGATATTTTATCTAATATTTGGCTAGTCCGTAAGCAAACGGCTTCGTAAAGACAAATCAAACCCGTTGAAGTCGGTGGTTTGCTCAAAATCATTTGGTTATCATTGTACCAAGGTTCTTACTTGAATCGAAACAATTGGCTACTCCGTAAGTAATGGCTTTTGGTAAAGAGACTTAAATCCATTAAGTTTTCTCAAAAGATTGCTAGGGACTAGCAATATTTTAGTGTGGGGATTGATGAGTGTCTAAATACTCATCATTTTTGTTCCTTCTACATCGCAAAACACTTAAAACACTTTGAAAAGTCTCAAAAGATCCCAAAAAATATTTAGATCGTATTTTATGCAAAATTGTCAAAACTAGTCCCTGGTTATTCAAAACAAGTTAATTTTTCATAAAAGGCCCTCAGGGATTTTCAAGTTGTCAAAATTAGCCTTATAAAGTTCAGTTTTTCAAAATGGCAACTTTAGTCCTTGAAGTTTCAAAGATTGACAGAATTTACCCCTGGACATTTTTAATTTGAAAATTATTATTTTTAGTCCTTGGGTAAATTAAACTTGTCAAAAAAGGTCCTTATAAAAAAATTTTGGAAAATTACAGTTTTGATCCCTGAAGATTCAGAATTGTCATGTTTAGTCCCTGAAGTTTCACAATTTGCAAAATATGGCCCTTGGTCTATTGGAGAATGACAAGATTGGTCCTTGGAAAATGTTTTCAGAATTACATGCTTGGTCCCTGGATTTTCAGAATTACACATTTGGTCCCTAAGTTGTTAAATGTATCCAATTTAAATCCTAAAGTCCAAATCCAATATCTATCCCAAGCCCAACCCGGTCCAGTCCACCTTTTACCCATCCAAACCCGTTTACCCATCCAAACCCGTTACCCAACCCACGTTTAAAATACAACCGCCCCGCTCATGGGTTTCCCTCTTCCTCATCATCACCTACGCCTGCCAACACCAACATCATCATCACCTCTCCACACCTTATTCCTACCCTCCAAACACCCCAAGCCAAACGCATTTATTGCCTCGTCTAGGTTTCCTAGCAATCAGAAAAGTGGTTGAGAAGTTTTGGCGCCAAAATTTGATCAAACGGCCAATATTGTCTCAAGTGATCCAATGGCCCCAAATACAAGTGGGATTTGCTCAGAGGAGAGAGAGAAGACCTTTTGATGTATAAATAAGAGAGGAGAAGGCAGAGAGAGGGTAGTACTTAGTTTTTATTTTCATATGTATGTCGCTTTTAAAATTTCCATGTCTTAAATAAGTTCTAGATTGTAATTTCAAGTTTTATTGTATGAAACTAAGTTAGTTCGAGGTATTGTAACCTTTTCAAGAATTAAATTCAAGTTCTATCATAGCTCATGTTTTGCATTTCTCTCATTAAAAATAGTTTCAAATGTACTAAACTCCAAGCTTCAAAAAGCTTATTTACTTCTCAAATAAGTTTACTAAAGTCGTTTATAGCTTCTAGTGAACTTATAAAATGCATTCAAGCAAATTTGGTGTTTGGTCAACAACAGTCAACCCGTGAAGAATTTTTGGTTAGCAATCATGGAAGTGGATATGGGTTGTTGCGAGCTTGGAATGGGTTGGACTAGATTAGGTTAGTGTAGGTTGGTTCTTGTTTAAGCCGCAAATAAGTCGGGACACCGTGAGTTCTTATTTCTTTCTATAAACTGTTATAGGCCCGCAATAAGTGCTTGTGTTTGAATCTGTGGTTAGGATTAGATTTTATCTGTTCAGTAAGCTGTTATTAGGTTATAGTGATTTAGTTTTAGCAGTAGCACAAGCTAGATAAGTCATTTAGGTAGAGTCATTAGCAAAACAGTGGTATAAAGGACTGTTTGGATCAGTGAGCTTATTTGAAATCAAGCCTTGGTTTGCACTTGACATCTGCATATTCAGTCTTAAGTAAGGTAACTTGAATCAAATTTGTCAAAACTTTGCTTCTGCATAAGCTTTTAGTCAAAATCCTCAATAATATGTTCTAATTGAATAACTGTTGGAATTTTAAAAAATCAAAAGCTTGATTTGTGTTTAGAATTCAGTGAGGTAGCTTATTTTAGTTTCATTTTAGCTTAATACATCAATATCAGTTCACCAATTAAGCTAAAATCTCATTTTGGTCAAAGTTATCAAAACTGCTAAGAAAGTCAAATTGAAAAAGTCAGTTTCAGCTCAACTTGATTGATTTTTCATAGCTTCATTATTGGTTCAATTCAAGTGAAACTTTAGGTTTAAAAAACTTCAGTTGGTCAAGAATTTAAAAGTGATTTTTGGAAATTTTTTGTAAGTCATTATAAGCCTCAAATCACCGCTAATAAGTCAAGAAGTGCCTCTGCACACTCAAAGATACATCGAGTTGTGCACAGCAACTCCGCACCTTGTGTAGGTGTTGTTCTTAATCACTTGGGTCTGAAACTTGGTTTAGAGATAGTTAAGCTGGTTGTCTTGAGGTCTCCAGTTTTGTTTTTCACAAAAGCTTTTTCAATAAGCTTGGGCTTAAGCTTCAAAGTAGACAGAAAACTGGTTTAGCACTTGAGTTTTTAATTCATCAAATCTGTTTAGCTTGCACTCTAGAGGTTTAGATTAGTTGATATAGGTTTCTGTTAAGTAGTTTTAGCATATTATAGCTTCTGTGATCATTTGGTTCTCTGTGGTAGTCTTTAGCTTATTTTGAGTGCTTATTTATAAGCACTTTTCACTGCAGCTCCCATATATTGCACACTATCATAGGTTTTTATATTTTTCTTAGAATTATAATATTAATTTAGACTTTTCCTGAATTTTTCATATTTTTCCAGCACTGTTTGATATTTTTCCTCATTTAAATCAGTTTTTAGTACTTTTTAATTAGCTTTTAATACAATTAAATCAGAAAAGCTTCAAAAAAATAAGTTTTCAATTTTCATAGATTAAGATAAATATAAAAAGTCAAAAAAATATTTTTCCAAATTTTTCTTAGTTAAATTTGTAATTTTTAGCAATTTAATTAGTTTTAAATAGTTTTAATTCATAGAAAATAGAAAATAATCGAAAAAATACAAAATTAGTTTTGAAAATTCTCTTTAGTTATTTTAGATTTTTCTAAGTCATAATTTCACTTTTCTACCTTTATTTCATATTTTCTTATATTTTAGGGTATTATTAAATAGGTAAAAATAGTTTTAATTAATAATAATTAAATAAATAGTCATAAAATAATTTTCTTTTTCTAAAAATTTCTCTTATCATTAGGTTTGTAAAAGTTCATTTTATATTTTTAGGATTAATTCATTTCAATTTCACATTTTCTTTTGTACGTTAAGTAGTTTTTAATTTAAGTTTATAAAAGAAAAATCAAAAACATCATTTTAAAAATAGTGATAGCGTTTATTTAATATAATTTAGCTTTTTAATTTTCTTTCGTTTTTCCTTTGTCATTTAGTATCAATCATAACCCTTTTCCCG
The DNA here is from genome assembly GCA_022545495.1 of Chrysanthemum lavandulifolium. Taxonomy (NCBI): domain Eukaryota; kingdom Viridiplantae; phylum Streptophyta; class Magnoliopsida; order Asterales; family Asteraceae; genus Chrysanthemum; species Chrysanthemum lavandulifolium. The sequence continues at coordinate 163,189,725 of CM040242.1, forward strand.
TTCAAATTCACCCGATCACTATACGTTTGGTTATTCAATGCATGCATTCGTTGGGACTTAACGACTGGGAAATACTAAACTCTCCGGACTTAATTGCATTGGTTTCGAAATTGTTTGAAGTTTATTACGGTTGACCATTCACAAGTGGTTAGCTTGTGTGATAAACTTGACGGTTTGGACCCGATCAGTGAGATAATCGGAGGGAAAAATTTTCTTCGCTAATTCCCATGTATCTAGAAGAGAGTGAGGTCATGGCGAAGAAAAACATTGATCCAGCAACTTATTCAATAAGCTTTCTCTATGCAAAAGATGTGCCATTACAAAGTGGTTATTATGGAGACTGTGGTATTTGGGTATGCATCTTTTTGTATCGGTTGACACACAATCTTCCGTTGATGGTTAGCGATCATGTTGATGTTGCTTTAGCATATCGCAAACAAATGACAGCTTTCTATTGGAAATACAAGAAGGTAATTTCAATCAAATGAATATATGGTTTATACTTTAAGGTGAAAACAATTGGTTTGTGATCCTCAAATGTTGGATTTTGCATGTATTTTGTAAGCATCTTGGTTGCATAACAGTTTAGGTTTCGTAGCCAACCTCGATCTTTTGTAAACATTTATGATTGGATAACAGCGCAGGTAGTCTGTTTAAAACTAAATGTCATTTGTTTGTGCAACTAGGTTGCATAACAGTTTAGGTAACATTGGTTTATGCATGTCTATTACTTGTTTGTTCAGTTTAGTTGTGCAGGTAGTCTTTCAATAACAGAAAAGTTTAACACAGTTTTGGTTGGGCTTAACATTTTGGTTGGATAACTAGATTGATAAGCTTCAAAGTTTGATTAATAAGCTACAAAAAAACATATTATTCATAGTTAGATTGGTTTCAAGTATATCAAGTTTGAAATGTAAATTTTGGTAGTTAAATGAGACTTATACAAAAACTACTACTACAGCCTAATCATGATTCGAGCTTTAAAAACCTAAACATACGAAATAAAAACCTAACGACTTAGATGAAATAAAATAAGGATTTTCTTTGTTTTCGTAATTCAATAATAACATCTTAGAGTATTTAAGTGCAGGTGACTTGTACAGTTGGATCCCCCTTTATTCATACATATTCAGTTCTTCCAGTGTTTTGTTCAAATTGCCTTTAGAGTGTGTGTCAAACATCATTCACCGCTAGCGCATGCGGCCTTGGTCTTGAAAAAAATAGAAATTGTTTCCATCTTTCTCGCGCCTACAAAATGACAATACTACTTTTCTTCTTGATGAAGTGCGAAATGAAGTATATAAATATGCTAGAAAATAAAGTTTTAGATAACTATGCTAACCAAGAAGATCTTTATGACACCACATTTTTTGTGGTAGAACATTTTGCTATTATATGTTCCAACAGTTTGACGTCAAATCGATCATATTTGAGTCCAATGGGGAAACCCAGACCATTATTCCAATGCCTTCACGTAGAAGCATTTAAAATAATTATACTTTTATCAGTAAAATGTGTGCGAGCAATTTTTTTGTTGTTCTGTTTATGAAATACTGGAGTTATCAATGCAAGAAATTTTACAAAACGTGACAGAAAAAATAAATTATGGAATGCACGTGTTGGTAGATTGGATCAGAAAGCAAACAAATTTTATTCCATGATCTTGTCCCAAATTAAGAGCAGGACCAATTTGCGCGCGAACCTATCATAAACGGGTTGCATGAACCAACAGATGTGTTACCTGATACAATGTTCATTCTATATACATAACACGTGGTAAGGAGGATGGGATAAATTGATGTAAAGGTTCTCTAGGAAGCGTGCAATGAAAACTTTTGTCGTAAAGAAGCTCGGATAACGGTTTTCCTCGTGAAATACCATCTCCTCACAAGCATCTTAGAGAACATGTATATCAATTTATTCGATTCTACCTACTCCAACATTAGTATGTCCATTTGATGTATCACGGATAGCCTACATAAAAAAGTGAACAGTGGCACAATAATAGCATACATGATAATTAAAATCTGTCCCACATATATATGTTTTTCCTACAAAAACTATGTGTTCATTTTATGCCTTCCAGTTTTTGCTATGCCAAAATTAATACGAAATGATCGACCGAATCTTCATAGCCAAGCAACTATAATCTAAATTAGATACAAAAAAACAGCCACTTCAACAGAAGTATATATCCATTGTGTGGAAAACTAGAGGGGGGGGGTTGAATAGTTTACCAATTAAAACTTCGTTTTAAAATATTTAGATCGACTTATGTCAATCTATTTGAATGTGTATGTTGGACGTTGATAGATAGATATATAAATGTGTAATGAAAGATAAGGAGTAAGAAGCACATAACCACGACACAAGTATTTATAGTGGTTCGGCTACAAGGACACCTTCCTTGCCCTACTCCACTCCCCGAGTCACCTACTCGAGAGTTCGTAATCACTACACGACACCAACTCCTTATGGCGGAGAAGCCTTCACAACATCGCCTACTCTTTTTCCGGTACTAGGCTAACCACCGGGTTCTTTGACAAAGGAGAACCACACCTACCACAACGTCGCCTACCCTTTATCCGGTACTAGGCTAAGTACCGAGTTCCATTGCAATGGAGGAACTACTACCCAACACTACACAACACCTAACCCCAAAGGAGACCCACTCCTTATTACAACATCATCAAGGATATCAATATCCTTGGAAACAAACTATCACTATTTGTATAACGATGCACCTCATCGATTATACGACCTTGGCATCCTTCACTAATGCCACTTGATTTGACTTCTAGGCATCTTTCACTAATTCCCTTGACACGAACGCTTGGCACCTTTCACTAATGCCTTCGTCTTAACTCCTTTAGCATTCTTCACTAATGCTTTTGACACAGACGTTAAGCACCTTTCACAAATGCTTTCGTCTTGACTCTTTCGGCATCCTTCACTAATGCCTTGGACAAAACACTTCTATTAAGGAAGAAAGAAGTGTCAATCAAGAGAACCTCAGTAGTCTTGATGATGAAGAAGCATGGCAACTCATAGACTTGAGCTTGCTCGACTTCCAGAGGTGGTGATCTCGCCTTTAAGAGGAACCTAGAGAATCACACAAAAACAAAAGACAAACTACATAGAAAGATCCTTTAGGATCTGTGGTTTGAAAGTTACAATACTTGGGGAAAGTATGTGTGGGAGAGGTAACCCAAAAGGAAGAAATGGCTCACTATTTATAGAAGAAAAACAACTACTGTTCCACGGATCCCACGAATCCCTCATTTGAGGGATCCATCCAGTGTATTACTGGGGATCCGTGGGATGCTCCATTTTGCCCATGGGTTTTGGGTCATGCGTCATGGGTCATGGATTATGGATCATGGGTATCCAAGTAGATACAATGTATCTCAAGATGCAATGCATCTAGTCAATGGTTCATGGATTAAAACTATAGGCCATGGATTAAAACCATGGGTCATGGATATTATCCATATATGACATAAGCATGATGACATGCAATGGGTTATGGGTCAAGCTCCATGGGTATGGGTCATGGACTTTGGGTTGTACCCAACTATATTCAATGTATTTGGTCAATGGGTCAAATACTTTAAGTTTCTACCCAATTGTATTACCCATTATAATACATACTAGTTATGTATATATTTACCCAATATGTAAACACTAGTTGTTGTACATATGTATTACTAAATCATAAAATCACTTATAGTTGTTTTAGTGTTTTATGTGAAAACTTAAGTGTGTTAGGAAACTATTGGCTCAAACCATTTACGTATTTTATTTGTTTCGTTAAAATGATTTTACGTTTGTTATCGATAAAATATTAGAAGATCGTAAAATATAAATATACGCTTTTACGGCTTATTTGTATTAACAATCGCCTTTTTGTTTGTTAGGATTTAGTAAATCCAGCTTATTAAAGTGTCGGTCACCTCAAGTATATGTAATCGTTAGAAAGCTCGTAGTCGTAGTTATTTAATGTTAAGTAGTATTTAGTTAAGTAACACCGTGGAGGACGGACGGTCTTTACCCACCGTATGCCCGATCCACACCCGTAGGTGGCGCTTTATGTAAGACTATAAATACCCTCTACCTCCCAAGGTAGAGGGTTGGAGCTCATAATAATATTTTCACTTTCTCTCACTAAGTTCCCAAACCTCTAACTCTTTCTCTCTAAAACCTTATATTATACGCCTATATTGATCATGGTTTGATGTGTTTGTGAAATCCAATATGTTACAAATGGTATCAAGAGCCATGGTTTGATCATCTCTTACATATCCTTGGATTTCTAGTGGTTTTATATGGTTTTGGGTTTGAAAAGTTTAGTGGTTTTGCATCATTTGGATCATTTCTTGTGTTAAAGTTTGAATTTTGAGTGTACTTTTGTGTTTAGAATCATTGTAAGTGCTTGGGTTTTGATTTGGAAAGCTTGAATCACCGTGGTTGGGCTTGTTTTGGATTGAAAAGTATTGTTCTTTAAGTTTTTCTACCCAGCGACTGAGTCTCTGAGTAAATTTTCTTCAGTAGCGATTTGCTTTGTTAATTTCAGCGACTTATAGTTGAAGTAGTAGCGACTTGAGCCTAGCGACTTGTTTATTGAGACAAGTCGACAAACAAGACAAAGTAGTGGAGGTTCCACTTAGGCTAGCGACTTGGTTGACGAGCGACTTGTCTCTATTATTTCTAGCGACTTGTCTTTATTGTTCTTAGCGAGTTGATCTTTAGCGACTTGGATCTCTTAGCGAGTTGTTCTTTAGCGACTTGTCCACTTAGCGATTTGTTGCTTTAGCGACTTGTCTTAGCGACTGGGTGCTTAGCGACTTGTCGCGATTTGATTAGCTTGACTTTAGCTAGTTGCTACTTAGCGACTTGTGCTTAGCGACTTGATTCACAAATGACTTGAGGTTTAGCGAGTTGCTACTTAGCGACTTGGTGACTTAGCGACTTGTCTTCAAGGGTTATAGCGACTTGGTTGATATTTGTTTCTAATACGGTTTTCTCTTGATTTAGTAAAATCCGTGAAAGAATCTATTTCCGGTTTAATCATAGAGTTATAAAATCCCGTGAAATCAGAAACATGTCTACCAACGCGCCTACAATCATCTCTATCAGAGTGAGGACGCTCAAGCAACGGTTCAGATACTCGCCCACCCATGCTTGATGTAATCGACTATGACTCATGGGCTCAACGAATTAGGTTGTATTGTCCGGGAAAGGAAAATGGAGTCAACATTCTCAAGTCAATTGATGAAGGACCTTATCAAGTTGAGACAACTAGAGACATACTTGATATCGCCGCAGATGGAACAATGATCTTTGGATTGGATGCACCTAAAGACGTATGATGAGCTCAATGATAAGGAGAAAAGAGATTCGATGTCGATATCGTGGCTTCAAACATTATACTTCAAGGTCTTCCAAAAGATATCTACAAGCTTATCAATCACAACACCAAGCCAAGGCGGTTTGGGATAATGTCAAGATGCTTCTCTCGGTTCTCAATTAACTAAGGAAGACAGAGAATCACAACCGTATGATGAATTTGAGCATTTTAAGATGAAACCGTAAGAAAGTGTCTATGAATATTACGTGAGATTCCACAAGCTTGTGAATGACATGAGGAATATCAAAATGACCATGCCAAATATTCAAATTGAACTCAAAGTTTGTGAACAACATGAATCCCGAATGGCACAAATTTGTCACCTCCGTGAAGCTAACCAAAGGATTAAAGAACACCAACTATGAGCAATCAGATGCCTTCCTTCTTCGTAATGAGAGACATGCTATGTTTGAACGAAGGATTCTTGAACAGCTCAAATCTAAACAGGAGAAACAAGTTCATCAAATGATTCAACAACCTTCTACACCAATGTTGGAATTACCACCAAAGCTTCTCAAGTCATACCAACGGAAATGGTAACTACAAACTCATTCCGATCCATCATACAAGCCTCCCGATTCAAACACATTCATGGAAAACTTCATCAATCAACTATCTCTCATGGTCAAACAAAATCAATTCCTCCCACACACCAACAATAACCTCGTAACAAAATCGCATCCAATCCACACAATCAAGCTACCGTCGAGATGGAAAGGTTATGGTGCAACCAGCTCAAGGAAGGCAGATGAACAAGGAAGAGGTGGAGTTGGTGGAGGGTATGTGGCTAATCGTAATCGTGGAAGGAATGCAAATCAAGGACAAGCAAAGCCAATCAAATGCTACAACCGTGGTGGTGAGGGACATATTGCAGGAACCGCACATCTCCAAAACGTCCACGTAATGCGTAATACTTCGAGACAAGATGTTGCTTGTGCAAGCTCGTGATAATGGAGCAGCTTTGGATGAAGAGGAGTTGTTGTTTCTTGCGAAGGAATGCTAAGACATATGATGTCGATGTGGATGAGCACCAATTCAGAAATAGGTCACAATCATCAAAATGCCTTTCAAGTCGCAGATCGTGATGCATTTGACTCGATGTCGATGATGAACCCATCGCCTGCACAATCTTCATGGCTAGCATCTCACCTATGGTCTCTCCAAAGGTCTCATCACCACAACAGTCGGTCCATCCAAAGAATCAATCATTTCGAGGTATTAAAACTATACGATGAAGTTGATGAGCAAAAGATACATAATGAAGTACAATCTCTTGAAACTTATGAATCGATATTGATAATGAGGGTAATAGCAATATTGTCCCATATGATCAATATGTGACACAAAGTGAAAGTGAGATTGTACCAAGTGATGTATCTTCTCATCAAATGATGACTATGTTTTGATGAATACACCGCATGCCCCTCGATGATTCTCGTTATCTCCGAATCGAATGCCTATAAAGAACAAGTTGCTATTTATGAACAACGTGCTAAGTTTGAGTTAACTAGCCGTGAGCAGAAATGGATGACCAAATGCGCATAATCATTAGAAAAGTAATTTTAGAGAAGAAGTGTTAAAACAAGAGTTAAATTCCTTACAAGAAAAGCTTTCTAAAATCATACAAAAGCAAGAACTTCAAGATAATGTTAAAGTGCTTAAACAAGAATTTAATGCTAAGGAATCAAAACTTTTGAATGATTTTTCCAATCTAAAACTTTGAAAACAAGCTTGAAAATAAGTTGTACGCATAAGGAATACCATTCAGATCGCTCACATGATCACTAAGCATAGAGTCTTAAGCGATAAGCATAGTATTCCCTCGTTGAGAAACCCAATCCTAAGTATGGTAAAATAGCTAGAGAGGCTCGTAAGGTAATATATGATGGTAATGAAATCCTTAAGCCTAGGCGTAAACCTAGTTGCGCTAAGTGCACCGAGGAAGATATGCAATTTGAAGAAGTCAATAGGAGAAAATGGATAAGAAGCTAAAAGATCCCGAGTGTAAAAGCAAAACATAACGCTCAAACCCCATGATTACACAAAAGAAAATTGGATCTCCCGAACATGTTTAAGCCTCAAACCCAATTAACCCCGAACAAATTTTTGGAAGAAAGATATGGATAAGCAAAAGGCAAGTGAACTTGTTGAAACAAACCTCCCCTTAGGAAAGTGCTCAGCCATCGTGGTATCCTCCAAATACACCAATGCATTTAGTTCCTAGAACTATTTCCACTAATAGCAAGACCTTAATCACCAGATGTTGTTTATCAACTATTTGTTGATTTTGAGAAAACGTAAGAAAAGGATCACACCCACCGGATTATCAAGGGAAAGGGTTTTGAGCAAACTAAAGAATGTTATTTAACCGAGGTCATGCCTTTCTTTAAACAATTAAAAGGTCAATTTGAGAGTCTTCAAAAGGAATAAACTCGATATTAAAGAAATGGAAAAGGAATTTGATGCAATGATAGTTGAGGTCAATGATTATGAACAGAACTCAAATATAATGAAGTTGAAAGGAAGAACTTGCATATCTTAAATGAGAACTTGATTTCGAGTTGTGTTGCTCAAGATGTGTTTTATATCGTGACTAAGTATTCTATTATCGCATCTCAATTTCATGAATTATCTGTTGCTTTGAAAGTTTCCCATGATCGTGTCATTGAGCTTGAAAACAAAAACTCGTAACTAAATGAGAAAATTGATCGTGATGATCACGATAATTTGGTAAAACATCTTTCTAAGCTAGAAGTTGAACATTTTGATCTGCAACTAAAATATCAACATCTCAAAGAAAATGTCAAAACCTCAAACATCAAAACATCCTCAAATGTTCCGAGTTTGATGCGCTTTTCAAATAAACAAACGTGACGAATGATTCAAGCTCATTGTAACACGATCGAAAGTTGAAAGCCCAAATTTCACAATTAAAGGGTGAAAAGAACAATGTGACTGGCTCCCAAATGCCTCCTCCTTTAGATTCTCGTGTTCTCAAACTTTTCATCTTCAAAACTTGGTTAATGTTTTACAAAAGGAAAATGAGAGTTTTCTAGAAGAAAATGAAAAGTTAAACGACACTTTAAAGAGTTATATGATTCAATGAAAGTCACTCGTGACAAGAATAACGAAAAATAACGCCTTTACAAAAGGAAATTGAGAATCGAGGAGTCGTGAAAAGGGAAAATGCCACTTGTCTTCAATGAGAATGTTGCATCAAAGTCATCTCGCAGACTCTAAATATATCGTGATCATAAATACATTCCTCCTCATCTTAGGAATAACGAACTTGTATTTCATAATTATCTTGCTCGCTTTAAGGATAGTCTTGAATGTCTCCGTGAGATTGTAGAAGAGGACTTCATAAATAAGCCACTTGATAGTGAAATTAGGTTTGCTTGCATTCGTGCCAAACGATCTCGTGAGATGTTAGAATGTTTAATAGCAACATGTCCTAAATCCTTAGGTGCGAAAGATAAAGTCGTGATGCCTTGTTCCATGCCTAGTGCTAAGTATACAAACCATTCTATGCCCAAAGATTAAGAAAGTGAATTTTAATGTGCCTTCAAGTAGTTCGATCCCCGCACTTCTAGTTCAGAATGCAAAGGTAGCCCAACCAACTAATGTTCCCATAATTCCCTACAGAGTAATCATGACATTAAAGCAAGCGGTCAAAGCCTCCAGCAATACAAAGCAAGATAGGACCTCGCAAGCTAAGAATGTGCATTGGAAGAGAGTAGAAGACCACCCTAGGAACACTAAGTTTGAGTTGAATAAAACGAATCGTGTTGATTCTAGTATTAGCTATAAGCGCATCGTAATTAATTCAATTCGCTACTTTTGGCAAAACATGTAATGATGATTGCTTGGTTTCACATTAATCATGAATGTGGTGTGAATGATTTGATTAATGTTGTTAAATGCCCCGTTAAGATTGTTAATGCCATAAAACATGTTAAGAAGGCTAGAAAGCAATGGAGAAAGAAGGTTAGAAAACATTGGAAACCCACAGAAGGAAATTTAGTAACATAGGTTATCGTGGATACCCATCGCCGCAAGTTTAATCTTAATGAGTTGTGCCCTAAATTTTCCAAGTCAATGCCCATTAGAAAATGGATGCCTACCGGTAGAACTATTCCTTTAAGAAGTGAACATACTTTGAATAGGTCAAATACGGACACTAGCACCGCATCTATCCCCGATGATTCCATTGTTTCCACTTCGATGCGGGTGTTCCAATCATCACATTAACCAAATGGAACCCATTCTTGCATGGGGATCCCAATTATCCGCTTATCCATTCTTGTCTCGTGTTCAACCGCAGATCGCTCAAATCGCTCGTGGTACCGGACTCAGCCGCTCCAAGCATATGACCGAGATCGCCATGCTCATGAACTTCGTGAGTAAATTCATCGGACCGTTAGATTCGGGAACCACCATTTTGGAGCAATTATGGGTTATGGAGACTATGTTGTTGGCAAAAGTGTAATCTCCGTGGTATATTATGTTGAAGGTCTTGGTCATAACTTGTTCTCTGTTGGTCAATTCGTGATTCCGATCTAGAAGTGGCTTTTAGAAAACATACTTGTTTCGTTAGAGAACTTGATGGTGTGGAACTCATAAGAGGAACTCGTGGTTCAAATCTTTACACCATCTCTATCGAAGACATGATGAAGTCTTCTCCAATCGCTTGTTGTCAAAGGCATCAAAAACAAAATCATGGTTATGGCATCGCTGCCTCAATCACTTGAACTTCGAACCATTAATAATCTTTCCGTAAAGGATCTTGTAAGAGGCTTACCCAGATTAAAGTATGAAAAGATCATCTTTGTTCAAGATGCCAATTGGGAAAAAGCAAGAAATATGCCCACAAACCCAAACCCACAAACTCAAGAATGGAAGTTCTTCATACCCTTCATATGGATTTGTGCGGACCAATGAGAGTGCAAACGATAAATGGGAAGAAATATATTTTAGTCGTTGTGGATGACTACTCGATTTACTTGGGTAAAGTTTTGAGGACAAAGGATGAAACCCGATGTCATCATCAAACTTATCAAGCAACTTCAGTTCGACTCAACAATACCGTTAGAATTGTTCGAATGCACAATGGCACGTAGTTTGTTAACAAAGACTTAAGTCAATTTTATGAAAGTGTTGGAATCACCATCAAAGAAGTGTTCCTCGAACTCCTCAATGTAACGGTGTAGTTGAAAGACTAAATCGAACTCTTGTGGAAGCCGCAAGAACAATGCTAATTTATTCAAAGGTTCCAATGTTTCTTTGGGTCAAGCCATTGCCACCGCTTGCTACACCCAAAATCGTTCCCTTATACACACCTCTCATGAAAAACTCCATACGAACTTGTCCATAAACGAAAACCTGATCTCTCCTACCTTCGTGTGTTCGGTGCTTTGTGCTATCCAACGAATGACGGTCAAGATTTAGGTAAATTAAGAGCTAAGGCGGACATTGGAGTTTTTGTAGGTTATGCATCAAACAAGAAGGGTTACCGAATCTACAACAAAAGAACTCGAGATATCATGGAAACTATTCACGTCACGTTCGATGAGTCGTCCGCAAATGGCTCCAGGACAATCAAGTTCGACCCGCATCACAACCTTCATTAAGTAGTCCTATTGGTTCTGCTCTTGTACAAAATCTCTCACCAAAGAACTCCTTATGTACCTCCTTCGTAAGATGATTTGAAGAAATTGTTTGATCCAATGTTTGATGAACACTATGAGCCAATTGCTAATGATCCGTCAATTCCATCAACAGAGGTCGCCCTATCCCCGCCAATGAAGTCAACCCTTCGCTTCTATGTCATTAAGTCAAGAAGCGCACGATCACTGTCTCATCAACAAATCATCAATCATCGAGTGTACATCATGGAATTGTGTCCGCACCTATGATGGAGATAATCCTTTGCTACTCCCGAAGATGCCCCTTTGAGAACATATTTGCTCCTCGAACCATCATCGATCCATCTTCATCGAGAGAAAACGACTCGCTACTTCAGCCTCAACAACAACCACATGAACACCTTAGAAAATGGACACATGATCATCCATTGGACAACATCATTGGAAACCTCTCTCGTCCAAGATCCACTGTAAACAACTTGCAACCGATGCCTTATGGTGCTTCTTCAATTCCGCACTATCTAAGGTCGAACCAAAAGACGTTAAACCGCCATGAATGAAGACAATGGTTCAATGCCATGCAAGAAGAAATTCATGAGTTTGATCGACTAGATGTATGGGAATTAGTACCGCCTCCGATCGCTATGATCATTGCTCTAAAGTGGATCTTCAAAGTAAAACTTGATGAGCATGGTGATGTATTAAAGAACAAGGCTCGATTGGTTGCAAAAGGATACCGCCAAGAGGAGGGTATTGACTTTGAAGAATCATTTGCTCCAGCTTGCACGATCGAGGCAATCGTAATCTTCCGGCTAATGCCGCAAGTAAGAACATGGTTGTCATCGATGGATGTAAAGACGGCTTTTCTTAATGGAGATCTTAAAGAAGTCGATACGCCACCAACCGAAGGTTTTGTGAATCCGAGCATCCTACTCATGTCTATCGCTTGAAGAAGGCCCTTTACGGTTTGAAGCAAGCTCCAAGGGCATGGTATGATACGCTATCAAAGTTTCTTCTATCTACCGGATTCAAAGAAAGGAGCAGCTTGATCCAACATTGTTCACCGTAATGTCGTGCAAACATTTAATTCACGCTCAAATTTATGTTGATGATATTATTTTTGCCTCGATCGACCCCAATGAATGTGACCGCTTTTCTAATGAGATGGGTTCCAAATTTCAAATGTCTATGATGGGACAAATGTCATTTTTCTTGGGATTACAAATTTCACAAAGTCCCGAGGCATTTTTATAAATCAATCTAAATATGCAAATGAGATTTTAAAGAAATTTGGATTTGATTCTTGTGACCCGCTGACACTCCCATGATAGAGCGTACTAAACCGGATGAGGACCACTCAGGATCATGGTAGACCAAACGAAATATCGTAGTATGATTGGATCCTCGATGTACCTCACACCAAGAGACCGATATTCTGTCATTGTATGCATGTGTGCTAGATACCGTGCTAAGCCTACCAAAAGCACCTTGAAGCGGTTAAACGGGTCTTTCGGTATCTCCAAGGAACCATCAATATGGGACTTTGGTACCAAGGACACCGTATGTCACTAACACCTATGCAGATGCCGATCATGCAGATGTCAAGATACACGTCAAGCACGCCCGAGGTGCTCGCTTTTGGGTGATAAGCTTGTGAGTCGGTCTTCTAAGAAACAAATGAGTACTTCTATATCCTCTACAGAGGTCGAATACATAGCCATGTCATCTTGTTGTGCTCAAATCCTATGGATGAGATCCCAATTATCCGACTATGGCTTTGAATTCAACAAAATCCTCTCAGATTGTGATAACAAAGTGCCATTGCTCTCTCATGCAACAACGCACAACACTCAAGAGCAAAGCACATCGACATTCGACATCATTTCATCGTGAGCAAGTGGAAAACGGTGTGGTGGAACTTTATTTTGTGAGGACCGAATACCGCTAGCGTACATCTTCACCAAAGCTCTTCCTAGAGAACGCTTTGAGTTTATCCTCCCACGACTTGGTCTAAAGAGTCTACAACCGAAACACTTAAACGCCTTCAAGAGGAAGAAGAGGAGTAAAAGGTTTTTCTTCATCCATCTCTTGTAAATAGTTATTCAAAAAGCAAAATACAAAATTACAAAACCAACAAAAGCAAATAGAAAAATATAAAATTTTCAAAATCCATAAAATTAGAAAATCTTGAAAATCCCAAAATATTGTTATTTTGTCATGTTTTCCTTATTCGATATCATCTACGGATTTTGTGTTGACATTCAAAGAATGTCACGGGTTTTAGATGTTCTTCGAATGTACATAATTTGTTTTAAAAAAAAAAAAAAAAAAAAAAAAAAAAAAAAATTTGAAACACAAGGCTTATAGTCATTTCACTATAACCCGCTTTTTAAAGAAAGAACAGAGCCATGCTTTATCTTATTTTTCAAATCTCATGCTCGATTCTAAAAACAAATATTTGTTATCTTTTTTTTCCTTCTAAAACTAATAAAATAACTCGATCTCAATTTTTGAAAATCATCCGAACTTGACATTTGTCAAAATATCTATCTCTCAATCAACAACTTATGTCATTGATTGAGGGGAGAATGATTTCATTTAAATCAAAAGGTTATTTGTCATACAATTGGTTCGCACCAAGGTTTATGTCATGTTTTCAAAAGATACTCAAGCATGTTTTTGGAGTTTAAAGTCTCGATTTGATCCTTATCGGTTAAATGTTTTCATAAGCAAGTCACAATTCTCCTCAAAAGCTTTCAAAATCAATTTAATTCTACAGAGATCACAAATCTCAAATGATTTGAAAATTGTGATCGGGGAGAATTTGTGATTTAAATTGGATTTAAACCGATAATTCGATAAATGGTTTTATAGTGATTTACAAGCTCTCCTCCCACATGTGCCAAACGATTTCAAATTTTCCATGCACATGTTGAGGGGAGCATCTATTTCAAACCAAAAGGATTGAAACGTGATTGATTTGTTTCAATGTGTGTTTTTCCTAATATGTGCAAAACACTTTCAAATTTCTATGCACATATTGAGGGGAGCAACTTTTGAAAACCACATCCTTTCCAAAATTATCCTTAACAAAGTATGAAAATACTAATTTTGATCGTGAAAGTGATGTTGATATCTTTTAGAAAATGGTAATCAAAGAAGTGAATCCTTCCTCTTGCCTCCGTGTGCCAAAACGATTTCAAATACATGATGCACATGTTGAGGGGAGCTCTTTTCTAAAAATATCAAAACAATTCAGTACAAAATGCTTTGATAATATATCACAAGTATCCGGATTGATTTTCAAATGGTTTTCAATTGGTTCCAATGGCGTATGAACAATACCAAATAGACCGACCAAATTTACTTTATGTATGGTGATATAAGGATGGTTAGGTTAGGTATTCGCTCCCACGATCCCGCCAGAGCCGGAGGGATCTACCCAGGACAATCCACTAGATAGTGTAGAGTCCTTAGGTATGATGAAAAAGGAGAAAAGTGAGATATGGGAAGAGTGCGGATCGAGATAGAGCTAGAACCGAATAAACCCAACAAGGTTCTAGTTATGAAGTCTCGTAAGCAATCAAGGGGTTGAAGAATGAAAAGAATTGAATGAGAAAAGGGTGAAAATAAATAGCCTCCAATAATTCAACCTTAGGGCGTAAACCGGTTCAATACATATGCTACCGGTGGTTACTAAGGTAACACCGGTATTGAAGACAAGACGTCATGGACCCAAAGGACGCACCGCACTACAACTTCCCAAGCTACTCAAGTTTCTCTTAAAAGGACTTGTTTCATTCTCACGGGAACCTACATAATCTATCGACTTTCTCTTAGAGATTGTTGATATTGAAGAAGGAGACCCTCTCCCTAGTCTCCCAGATAGGAACCAAATGTGCACAATTGAGTCTAGAGCCACGAGATCATCAAATAAATCTCTTTAGGACACTATCAATGAAGACTCTCTATTTCACACAATGTGGAAAGAGAGATTATATCTTAAGAGTCCCACGATTATCCTTGTGGTATTGCCGTAACATCCGAGTGATATGCAAACATATTCACAATGAAGATGGAAAGCCTTCTAGAGCCAACATCAAACAAGCTCTTGGTAGGTGGCATGTGAGATCTATCCAATAGATCAACCATGTGACAACCGAATGTAAACAATGGGGCGATTCAAACTTATGAATCAATCTCGTTCAGTTATGGATTGACGGATACCTTTGAAAACCGGTCGTTGTGCTTAAAATTCTTTTCTTTAGCACATCGATCGTGTATTAATATTTCAAATATAAAAGGTGTTTATGATTGATAATTGATTTTCTCAAAACCCTCGTTGTATTGCAAAACACTTTATTGAGCAAGACTCGATTGTTTTTCAAATCTCTTTTCATCAATCGCTGAATCTCAAATTACCGGTTCACTCACTCCGTGTTGTCTTCTTTGAGACGCTCCGGTTTGAGAACAACTAGAGCAATCGCGAAACCCCGTCAAGGAGATTCTTCGAATTATACCGATCACAGCAAGATTTGTATCGATCAACGGGAACCGTGGGTCGTACTCAATTCAACGAAGTGATCAAAGACACTTTCGCGCGCTTTATTGCTAACTCGCTGTATGCGTGTATACGCCGACGCTTGCAAATGATCGTAATGGAGAGGTCAATCCATAGCCGCATGCTCACACAACACATTCATTTCTAAAGAAATCATGATAAGTGCATCAACGACTGATATTTTCACTCCATGCTTCGCTACGCCGCAAATATCATGAATCAACTAAAGCTTCCGCTACTCGATGAAAAGATTTCATGATCCGTAATGTGAGCATGTCGGTCCAAAAGTCACAACATCACATAATGTCAACACCACAAAGGAAGAGTCGAGATTTATGTTAGTCGATGATCTCAATGTCGGCTCAAAACTCATTATCACGTGGATCGCTTAAAGACCTCCACTTGGATTAACCAAACATGCAAAATGAAGAATCAAAGACTACGGCTACAGAGCAAAGAACATTAACAAGAATCCAAGAACAATCTTAATGTAATATCTGTTTGTATTCAATGTAATTTGAGGTGACCTCCTTGGGGAGATTGTTAGGATTTAGTAAATCCAGTTATTAAAGTGTCGGTCACCTCAAGTATATGTAATCGTTAGAAAGCTCGTAGTCGTAGTTATTTAATGTTAAGTAGTATTTAGTTAAGTAACACCGTGGAGGACGGACGGTCTTTACCCACCGTATGCCCGATCCACACCCCGTAGGTGGCGCTTTTATGTAAGACTATAAATACCCTCACCTCCCAAGGTAGAGGTTGGAGCTCATAATAATATTTTCACTTTCTCTCACTAAGTTCCCAAACCTCTAACTCTTTCTCTCTAAAACCTTATATTATACGCCTATGTTTGATCATGGTTTGATGTATTTGTGAAATCCAATATGTTACATTGTTTGAAGATTTGTTGCTAAGTGCTTTAGTCATAGTGATGGTGAGGATGCAATACGAGCTTCTAACTACTGATTTTTGAGAATTAGGTTGGAGTGATGACCTAACCTCAAGAGTGTTTGGTTTATAAAGGATGAATTTGAATTAAGGAATTAAATTCATGACCACTAAGGGGATTAGGCATGCACCAAGGTCAACTAAGGTGTTTGTTCAGCTCTAGGAGATCATTAAATGGTAACTAAAGGTTTTTAGATTACCAAAGATGGCTTAAATTTGAAAGGGAAGCTGATTAAGTCTTTCTACAGACACGGATCCCACGGATCCCTCTCACTAGGGATCCGTCCTCGTTATAAACTGGGATCCGTCTGCATCGATGTAGATGTGATGAAATGATTATGCTTTTTGTAAGGTCTAGTACCTATGAATCTTGAGGTTTTGACTTTCCTTAGATATCTTGAGTGGTGGATGTCTTAAATGCTCAACCATAAGGAGTGAGGATACTTAATGATGGTTTTGGGTAGGAAAGTGGACTTTTGAGAGTCTAACTAAGTGCTTGAGGGAGATACCATTTGATTTGAAATGGGAGAATGATGGAAATTAGTCCTAGAAATCAGATGATGACTCAAGAGAAATTTGAGAAAATCCTAAAAATAAAGAAAAATGAAAAAGTAGTTTCAGCCTATTTTGAGTTAAGAGTGACTAAAATCAATTTGCTAAAATTGATAGAAATATCAAACTAAGTGTTTTTAGATGTGAGGAATAATGTGTGAGCATTGGAGCGGAAATATGGTGGATATTGGTGAGTTTGATAAATCAATTACCCACTCAATCCTAAAATATTACAACTTAATTCGAATTATAACAAAAAACCCCCATATTGGTGACCTAATATTCAATTCAAATCAAATGCTCTAATTAAACCTTAATTGAGTTAATTGACTGTAGATGCTTACTTGTTTGGGTGCCATGATGTTTTCCTACAACTTAAGCAACCTTCAATCAGCTTCTCTTGGACGAATTTTTGCAAAACCCACTGGAGAATTAGTGTGTGTGTGTTTTTCGAAAAGTGAATTTTGGTTTTATACTCAATTGCAACCGGTTCACCAAGGACACAACTGCTTTGGTTTACATTTTGCCAAATTTTGCATTTTACATGTTACTTAGGCATTTACCTTCCAAGCAACAATTTTTACTCAAAAAAAAATTCTACTAAAGATTCACACAACATTCATCCACCATATGAAATTTTGAACAATCATCCAATCTAAAAAAAACTCAACTCGTCATACTAATGAACTAAACCAAACTTCAACTCAAAATTCATAGTCATAATGCATTAACCAAATCACCTCAATCATAAAAATAAAAATGAAAAATTAAATAAGAAACAAAAATCCTAAATGCATCAAATCAAAAAGAAATAGTTCATGAAATTCAAGCAAATAATTGCTTGTTTATTACGGTTCTTTGTCTTTTCCTCAGAATTCCTCGAAATACTCTTGTCTTAGGATATCCTCACTTTGAAATTTTCCGGTCAACTCACGGAATGTTTCAAAAGTTTTGAATTTTCTCATGAATCTTCGTCCGTCCGGACATAGTATATCGAACTTAACATGCCATGCTCCATCTCCGGTTTGTCTCTTGTAAGTCCCGACCCTTCGGTCTCCACTCCAAATTCTTAAGTTGCACCGTAAAGAACCTAAAAGTCGGTCAATTTTTTGTAAACTAGTATGTTTTTGAATGGGTTATAGAAAGCTTCTACCGCTAACGCACGTTCCATTTCGTCCTCTATATCAAAATAAGGCGGAGCTAACGGTCCATACATTGGGTTACCTTGGACATCACGTCCCACTTCAAAACATGTTAAATCATCATCTGCTTCAATCCATTCCAAATCCTCCATAAACTCCAAAGTTGGTCCTCTTGGTTTTGGATAGTATGTTTGCCTCGAAATCCCATCATCAATAGTCATTGTGCCTCTTCCCATGTCTATAATCGCACCACAAGTTCGTAAGAATGGTCTCCCCAATAGTAGTGGTAAACTCTTGTCCACCGGAATATCTAGGACAAGGAAATCTGCCAAATACGGTTGATAGCCAATTTCACAATTTTCACCTCTCCCATTGCCTTCGCTTGAGAATTATCCGCCATAGTAAGCTTCGAATGATTAGGTTGCGGATTACTTAGTCCTAAAGTCTTAAACAATGGATACGGCATCACATTAACACTCGACCCCGTATCGGCTAAAGAATAAACTGGTGTAGTCCCATTCACTTTGATCGGCAACACAAAATTACCCGGATCCTTCTCCTTCCTTGGCATGCCTCTAAACAAAATTCGATCTCGCTCCTCCTCCGTGAGATTCTTATCTTCCAACCTAGCCCTTGCTAGCATCAATTCATCCAACTTCTTACGGTAAAGCACATAATCTTGGAGTACTTCTATCACCGGCTTCTTTTCATTAGGCTCAAGAAACTTTTGTTCTAGGTTCTTTAAAATAGCTTCTTTTTGTTTGTCGGTTAAGGGTTTGAAAGCAGTGGTCGGTGATGATGGTGTGGAATCATTTTTGGTGGTGGAGGTTGTTGTTGGGGTTAGTTTGTTTGATGAAGGTTTCTTCCGATTTGCCTTTCCCATTTTAACTACTTCCACCTCTTTCTCTTCCATGTTTGCACAAACTTCCACTAGCATCTCGTTTACTCCTTTTCCTTCTTCCAAATCAGTTATATTAATCCTCATTTCTCCCATTGCAAAATCTACTTGACACTTGGTCGTGACAAGAAAATCTCGACCAAAACACACATTAGGTTCATCCGCATTCCCTTCTTCTAACACAACAAAATCCGCTTAAAAATGTGTCCATGAATATTGACCTTCGATTTTTGACCATCCTTCTTCCATATGCTTCATAGTCCAAACGTACATGACCAATTTCACAAGAACCTTCTCCAAAATGTAGTTTTCTCCATAAGCCATATTAAGTCACAGCGTCCCAAGCACGTATTCCTTCCACACTACAAGGCGCCCAAACCTCATTAGCGGCGAATCATACACCGTTAAAGGTGCTTGTGTGAACACTACGACTCTTCCCTTCTTAGGTAGTTGAACCTTGTTTTCACCGCTTCCTCCATATTAACCGTATCAATCCCCAAATCTTTCTTACTTTCTTCCAAGATACCTCCAATCTTTTCCAAAGGAACTTCCGGATCCTTGAACATTTCATCCAAAGTACGAAGGTATTCCGAGATTCCGCTCAAACTATCCATATTACTAGACAACTTGACAAAGCAAATCAAAACAAAATCCAAATTATTAGCGTTAGAGTTAGTAAAAAAAAACAAGAACAAACTATAGAAACATATACTAAACAAGTTAGGACACTTAACAAAACTAAAAACATAAATAAAAACTCAAGATCTAAAAATGATAAAAATCAATACAGAAACTCCAACCGGATTCGGTTGGATCACCAACCGAATCGGTTGATTGAAATAACTAAGTCAGAGAGTCGAACCGGATCCGGTGGCGGATTGCAACCGATCGGTTTGATCAATTTTTTTTTTTTATATATATATAATTTTAATGCAATTAAGGAGTCATTAAGATGTACTTAACTCTAGTTAATAAAGAAAACTCTTCATAAACCAATAATTTAATAACATAATAAAACCCATTAAACTAAAACTAAATTAACTACCAATTAAAATCTATCATTAAAATAATTAAACTTATAACTGAAAAATATTACTATCTAATCATTAACCATTAAAACTAAAATTAACTAAAACTTGATTAACTAATAAATAACAAATGTAAAGAAAATGAAAATAAATCTAAGAAATAATTAAACTACAAGACATAACACAAATAACTAAGAAGACTAGCAAATAGAATCTAAAATTACCAGAATTACTCTAGGAACCATAACACAAATAACTAAGAAGACTAGAACAATAAAATCGCAACTAAAAATTACACAGAAACTCCAACCGGATTCGGTTGGATCACCAACCGAATCGGTTGGTTTGTAACCAAAACCTTTTTTTTTCAACAAATTTAATTCCAATACTACCAATTTTACAGAAAATCAAAGAAAATTAAAGAAAATCCCCGGCAGCGGCGCCAAAAACTTGATGTGCTACGTTGGTGCAAGTTTTAAAAATTTATAAACACGATTTAACCGTCTAACCTATTAACACATACGAGCAAGTATACTCATCCGTAATAGCAAAGTTTGGTAAGTCGAGATCGTCCCAAGGGATTTTGTGTTTGAAATTGATTTGTTTGAAAAGATTCCAACAAGAAAGCTTGTCAAGGCTTCCTCAAATAATTATGCTCTATTGAAATTCAATAAGAAATATATATACTTGTGTGTAGTCTATAATCAATCATAAATAGTATTCATGAAGGTTTGGTGTATACTCTTAATATGATGCACAAATCATAAGCAAATGATTCCCCAACCATGGTATATGTTTGTAAAAATCATTCTAAGAACAAAAACATTTAGGTAATCCTTTCGGTCCTTATCCCAATGATTATCCTATAGAAATTCTATTTGTTTGCAACATGTTCTTATTAAATTTGTTCTTACGAATCTTTCGAACCTTTCGTGATGAAAATGTTCCTAGTCTTGTTTTAATAAGCAAACATGGTGGTTGTCAATCACCATATCCCCATACTAGTTTGTCACTTCACTTTTTGGAATAAAACACAAGAGAAATCCTTTCGGTCCTTTTTCTTAAAACATGTTTTATCAACAAATCAAAACAATACTAGTATTTTTCCAACAAACTCATTTAAACAAGATCATATGTACATGCATCACATTTTGAGAACACTAATATGATTAACTACATCCCAACACACAAGTATATCCCAAAACTACTCCATGATAATAATAATAACTAAACACAAATCATAACAAAGTAATTCCAACAATTCAAGAGAATAGAATTCCATAACAAAGTTCATAGAATACCTAAACTTTTGTGATTACAAGAATTAGAATTCGTGGATTGTAGCAACCACGCCCTCCAATCACCGAGATTCACCGTACAACCCAAACTACCAAAACTATGGATGAGAATTGTTCCTTCCTTGCTCTCGGACGTTTTTCAAGAAGAACTAAGCTTTTGGGCTGAATAATATGGTTGGTATTAGTTTTGGTATAAACTAATACAATTTTGGTTGTGTCACACCTAGTATACTAGGACTAGGTTCATTATATAGCCAAATGTGCTTGCTCAACTCGACCAAAACGTCCCCAACAAGTAAATATCAAGAAATGATCGGACTCCAATGATTATGGGAGTTAAGGCAACAATAAATGCAACTTTGTGTAATCATAGTGCGAGAAACCGGATCGGTTTCGACTCCAACCGAATCGGTTGTATTTTGATTAATCGCCCACCGGATCCGGTTACGGGTTGTGACCGATCGGTCGGGTTTGTGCTGCTTTGACTTTTGTTGACTTATCTCCTATACGCTTCATTCTTTGCTCTCACGATGATTTCCAAGGCAAAACTTGATCTTTCCTTGTCAGAGATATTTAGAAATCATTATGCTTCCCAATCATTGAATCCAAAAGCTTCCTAGCTCGACTTCCTTTCTAGAATCTTCCAAATGTGCATAAAAACTTCATTTCTTCATCATTCGTGATACCTGGCTACAAATACACACACAATACGCATATTTTGCACTTTTGCAACAGTTATGAGTATATATAGCCGATTATCATGCACAAAACTAACAATAACGCTACTAAAAACATGTTCATTTTAGGCGTTATCAAATTCCCCCACACTTAAGCTCTACTCGCCCTCGAGTAGGTCTAACATTTGCAAAGATTGATTTCAATGGCCTTGACACCATGGTTCCAAAAATGTAACAATTATCCCAAAAGAGATAATCATCGGTTTGCTTATAATATGTAAAAAAAATTTAAAAATGAACCAAACACTTTAGATAACATAACTAGAACACCTCACGAATGATTTTAAGAATTCACTCAACACTCATATATTGGTGGGTATATGTAAATCACTCAATGCCTAGTCATGATCAATGCTTTTTACCATAAGCTTGTACAAGTATCAAAACAAAGAAAATAAATTCATCAAAGAGGGCTTTTATTCGGGTTATAACGTTAAGGCTAAGGGTTCATAAAAGGTATGGATAAGGCATGGGATAGTTTATGAAATTGGTGTTAAAAGAAAAATAAAATCAAGTCTAAGCCTCCATGTTGCTAGCCATCATACGAACCACAATCCCGAAAATGATTATTTCACCTCTTCACATATTGATCTTCGCAAATATGTATAGCTCAATTTAGCTCATTGGCTAATCAATATCCTTCATATAGCTCATTGGCTATAACCATTTTTTTTTAACAAAGTTCCCCCACACTTAGTGTAAGCATACACCAAAAAAAATCGAGAAAGACGTCTCTTTCATCCAAGATGGAGAATGGTACAACACTATAAACAAAGTGTAGCTTCTTCATAATCATCAAAAACGATCCAACATTCCAAACTACTAGCAACAAACCAATAGACATGACAAGGGTTGGCTAAAGTTTAAAGTGTAAAATATTTTTTTAATTTTTTCTGGATTTAACAAAAACGAAAAGATTGGCTCGGAAGGGTGTACTAAGGGTATCTAGTGCTAAAAATGAGCACTAACAAATGGGTCCATGTGGGTGGTTAACTAACCAATGTGGTTAGCTAATATATCATTAGATGTAAACGGAAGGCCATTTGGTGTTATTCCTAAGGTGCCTCTTATCACTTGAACATATTTAGATCACTCGAAAGTGATTTTAACCGTAATGCATAACTAGTACAAGTTCTAGAATCGACATAATCACCGGCACACTCATAGCAAATATAAAACAAAAAATGTGTTTTATACAAAAAGAAACCTCACAAATGTGTGGAAAAAGGCTATTATGCATGCTAGAAAATGCTATCGAATCCAAAATGAATTACTTCCGTAATTTGGTTCAAATCCAAAAATTTTCAAAAACCCTCATTTTACCATTGAAATTCCAAGTTATTATTTTTTTTATCAATAATGCGTGAAAACAACTAGACCATCAAGGGCGAATTTCTTCTAATCACTTGCATCCAAAAGTTATCTAAAAATTAAAAAAATGCGCATCATTTTCCTATTTTCTTCCTCCCCATACTTAAGTTTTGCATTGTCCTCAATGTAATGAAAATGAACTTCAAAGTAAAGAAAATGGGAAAAATAAATAGTTAAAAGATACCACGGGATAGAATATGCAATATGCATATTGGGTCATAAGAAAGCATGTGAGTTATCCAACTCCAAACATTTGACCATCAATAAGCTTCCGACACATCCATCCTGCAAACAAAAATTGCACACGCAATATACAAAACCAAACAAATGCAACTAAAAACTAGAAAACCAAACAAAATATGTTAATCATCCTAAAGAAATAGATCAAGAGATAGAAATAAAATTGTTTAACACATCATAACCATTGTCTTTGAAACCATAATTCACGAATGATCCACGATCACTCTTCGTCCTCGCTCATGTCATCTCCTTCTTCATCATCATACTCATCATCATCACTTTCGGTTACGTTGTTTTCGTCCACAATCTCCGAACGAACTCTCCTCTTTTTCTTCTTTCCTCCAACTCCTGATGACGATCCTCCAACATCGTAGCTTGCTCCACCAACCTCGTGTAATCGACCATATGGGGCACCGGATCGGAAATGGTGCGTACCGTGATATGGATACGGATAGGTCCGGGATAAGAAGTGTAAGGAAAGGATATGGTGGAACATTGGGTGGATTGTAGGGTGGCAACTCGTAATTGGCTTCACGAGCCATGTGTTGAAAGATAGGCATGGAATAATCATTGTTGTAGTTGTTTCTCAACATCATCGAGTCTCTCCATACATCCCTACATTGAATCTCATCTAAATGTTGGTTCCACTCTCCCCAACCTGAATCAAAACTACTGGACGTATCCATTTGCACGTTCTCCATTGGTATACTCCCCTGCTGTTGTGGTGGTTGTTGTTGTTGTTTCGGTTCAATCCATAACCCCAAGGTTTTCAATCTCCTATTCAAAGCGTTCCTGAAACCTTGTGCAGTCCACATCTCACTATACTTTGGCTCTCCACACTTAGCCAATTCCTCATCAACATAATACCCAAGATTCTTCGCCAATCTTGTCACAAAATGTCCTCCACAAATGTGGTCATTGCTCTTGATTCCGGGCCCTCCTAGATAAATACTCGGCTATCTCGCTAAACCGACATTACATCCTTAGTTTCCTCCAAAGAACATCATAACCCATAAGTCCGGTTTCGACATTTGTCCTCGCCCAAATCTATTAAATGGCCCGGTCACTATCAACTTGTGAAGTATCCTCATCAACGGATTCCTGATGGTTGAGGCATTCCTCCTAGCGCAAGAAGGATCTCTCACTTGATTCCAATAAGCGGGAATACTAGGATAGTCTTTTTTAAACCTCCGAAGTCTAGAAAAGTGAGCTTCAAATAATCGATGATTAACCTCATGTAGCTCATACAAACCAAGAGCCACGCCAAAAGCCGGCAAAGTGTAAGCATGATCCCTTCCACAAAGCCTAAACCAAACACAAATTTCCTTCATCAAGTTCTGAACATTTACCTTTCTTTCAAAATACATGGTTGAAAAGAACTCCATACACCATTCTCGATAGACCACTTCATTGACGCTAAATGCTCTTTCCCATGACAAATCATTGAACGAATCTCCATCCCCTGGATATACATAAGATGTTCGCATCATTCCTCTTAACTCATCATCACAATCACATTCCTCAAACAAATCCCAATCAATCACCCTCGGAACCAAACATGTCCTATGTTGCAGTTTCGACAACCTTTCCCGAAAAGCATGTTTCTCCCCGTCGGTGAGATCTTTGAACTTTAAGTTGGCATTTGCCTCCGTCTTCACACTATACTTAACTTTCTTCTTCTCGTTCCTTTGACAAAACTTTGTAACAAGCAGGTTCATTCGCTCGAGCTACCTACAATAATTCTCTGTAGAAATCACAAATATAAGACCATATGAGAGTGTTAGAACAAACAAGAAGGTTCATGGAACTTTCTAAGATCCATTTCAAAATTTCAAAAATTTTTAACATAGAAACCGTAACCGGATTCGGTTCGTGAGAAACCGAATCGGTTACTCAAATGACCAAAATCAAACCGTTTGGTTGCAATGCGCAACCGAATCGGTTATGCAGTCTGCATAAGGCTTTTGCCTCTTAAACCTTCATATACTCGAATTTTCTAAGTCCAATCCACTCCTAGATCGCATTATATCATCCTCAATGATTTCCACATCCTTGAATTACTCTAAATTCGCTTTTCAAATCATCAAACATCATACATTCATTATCTTAGAACTCAACTTGATAAACCTATATCCTTCAATCATTAGTTCTAATCAATAATGTGGCATCTATCACTCCTAAAAACACATCATCTATCATAAGGAATCACCAATTGCAACTTATCTTGATTCACTAGCACAACCCAATCAAATCCGAAAATTCAATCATCTAGTATTCATCCTATGTTGAATCAATCAATACAATTCCTTTTGCAACGCAATCCTATATCAATTACCCACTCAATCCTAAAATATTACAACTTAATTTGAATTATAACAAAAACCCCCCAAATTGGTGACCTAATATTCAATTCGAATCAAATGCTCTAATTAAACCCTAATTGAGTTAATTGACTGTAGATGCTTACTTGTTTGGGTGCCATGATGTTTTCCTACAACTTAAACAACCTTCAATCGCCTTCTCTTGACGAATTTTGCAAAACCCACTGGAGAATTAGTGTGTGTGTGTTTTTCTGGAAAAGTGAATTTTTGGTTTTTTATACTCAATTGCAACCGGTTCAGTCAAGGACACAACCGTTTCGGTTTACATTTTGCCAAATTTTGCATTTTTACATGTTACTTAGGCATTTACCTTCCAAGCAACAATTTTTACTCAAAAAAAAATTCTACTAAAGATTCACACAACATTCATCCACCATATGAAATTTTGAACAATCATCCAATCTAAAAAAAACTCAACTCATCATACTAATGAACTAAACCAAACTTCAACTCAAAATTCATAGTCATAATGCATTAACCAAATCACCTCAATCATAAAAATAAAAATGAAAAATTAAATAAGAAACAAAAATCCTAAATGCATCAAATCAAAAAGAAATAGTTCATGAAATCCAAGCAAATAATTGCTTGTTTATTACGGTTCTTTGTCTTTTCCTCAGAATTCCTCGAAATACTCTTGTCTTAGGATATCCTCACTTTGAAATTTTCCGGTCAACTCACGGAATGTTTCAAAAGTTTTGAATTTTCTCATGAATCTTCGTCCGTCCGGACATAGTATATCGAACTTAACATGCCATGCTCCATCTCCGGTTTGTCTCTTGTAAGTCCCCGACCCTTCGGGTCTCCACTCCAAATTCTTAAGTTGCACCGGTAAAGAACCTAAAAAGTCGGTCAACTTTTTGTAAACTAGTATGTTTTTGAATGGGTTATAGAAAGCTTCTACCGCTAACGCACGTTCCCATTCGTCCTCTATATCAAAATAAGGCGGAGCTAACGGCCCGTACATTGGGTTACCTTGGACATCACGTCCACTTCAAAACATGTTAAATCATCATCTGCTTCAATCCATTCCAAATCCTCCATAAATTCCAAAGTTGGTCCTCTTGGTTTTGGATAGTATGTTTGCCTCGAAATCCCATCATCAATAGTCATTGTGCCTCTTCCCATGTCTATAATCGCACCACAAGTTCGTAAGAATGGTCTCCCCAATAGTAGTGGTAAACTCCTGTCCACCGGAATATCTAGGACAAGGAAATCTGCCAAATACGGTTGATAGCCAATTTGCACTCTCACATTCTTCACCTCTCCCATTGCCTTTGCTTGAGAATTATCCGCCATAGTAAGCTTCGAATGATTAGGTTGCGGATTACTTAGTCCTAAAGTCTTAAACAATGGATACGGCATCACATTAACACTCGACCCCGTATCGGCTAAAGCATAAACTGGTGTAGTCCCATTCACTTTGATCGGCAACACAAAATTACCCGGATCCTTCTCCTTCCTTGGCATGCCTCTAAACAAAATTTGATCTCGCTCCTCCTCCGTGAGATTCTTATCTTCCAACCTAGCCCTTGCTAGCATCAATTCATCCAACTTCTTACGGTAAAGCACATAATCTTGGAGTACTTCTATCACCGGCTTCTTTTCATTAGGCTCAAGAAACTTTTGTTCTAGGTTCTTTAAAATAGCTTCTTTTTGTTTGTCGGTTAAGGGTTTGAAAGCAGTGGTCGGTGATGATGGTGTGGAATCATTTTTGGTGGTGGAGGTTGTTGTTGGGGTTAGTTTGTTTGATGAAGGTTTCTTCCGATTTGCCTTTCCCATTTTAACTACTTCCACCTCTTTCTCTTCCATGTTTGCACAAACTTCCACTAGCATCTCGCTTACTCCTTTTCCTTCTTCCAAATCGCTTATATTAATCCTCATTTCTCCCATTGCAAAATCTACTTGACACTTGGTCGTGACAAGAAAATCTCGACCAAAACACACATTAGGTTCATCCGCATTCCTTCTTCTAACACAACAAAATCCGCTTAAAAATGTGTCCATGAATATTGACCTTGATTTTGACCATCCTTCTTCCATATGCTTCATAGTCCAAACGTACATGACCAATTTCGTCAAGAACCTTCTCCAAAATGTAGTTTTCTCCATAAGCCATATTAAGCTGCGCGTCCCAAGCACTTATTCCTTCCACACTACAAGGCGTACCAAACCTCATTAGCGGCGAATCATACACCGTTAAAGGTGCTTGTGTGAACACTACGACTCTTCCCTTCTTGGGTAGTTGAACCTTGTTTTCACATGTTTCCTCCATATTAACCGTATCAATCCCCAAATCTTTCTTACTTTCTTCCAAGATACCTCCAATCTTTTCCAAAGGAACTTCCGGATCCTTGAACATTTCATCCAAAGTACGAAGGTATTCCGAGATTCCGCTCAAACTATCCATATTACTAGACAACTTGACAAAGCAAAACAAAACAAAATCCAAATTATTAGCGTTAGAGTTAGTAAAAAAAACGAACAAACTATAGAAACATATACTAAACAAGTTAGGACACTTAACAAAACTAAAACATAAATAAAAACTCAAGATCTAAAATGATAAAATCAATATGAAACTCCAACCGGATTCGGTTGGATCACCAACCGAATCGGTTGATTGAAATAACTAAGTCGAGAGTCGAACCGGATCCGGTTGCGGGTTGCAACCGATCGGTTTGATCATATTTTTTTTTTTTTTTTTTATATATATATTTATATATAATTTTAATGCAATTAAGGAGTCATTAAGATGTACTTAACTCTAGTTAATAAAAAACTCTTCATAAACCAATAAGTTAATAACATAATAAAACCCATTAAACTAAAACTAAATTAACTACCAATTAAAATCTATCATTAAAATAATTAAACTTATAACCTAAAAATATTACTATCTAATCATTAACCATTAAAACTAAAATTAACTAAAACTTGATTAACTAATAAATAACAAATGTAAAGAAAATGAAAATAAATCTAAGAAATAATTAAACTACAAGACATAATCTGCAAATAGAATCTAAAATTACCAGAATTACTCTAGGAACCATAACACAAATAACTAAGAAGACTAGAACAATAAAATCGCAACTAAAAATTACACAGAAACTCCAACCGGATTCGGTCGGATCACCAACCGAATCGGTTGGTTTGTAACCAAAAACCTTTTTTTTTCAACAAATTTAATTCCAATACTACCAATTTTACAGAAAATCAAAGAAAATTAAAGAAAATCCCCGGCAGCGGCGCCAAAAACTTGATGTGCTACGTTGGTGCAAGTTTTAAAAATTTATAAACACGATTTAACCGTCTAACCTATTAACACATACGAGCAAGTATACTCGTCCGTAATAGCAAAGTTTGGTAAGTCGAGATCGTCCCAAGGGATTTTGTGTTTGAAATTGATTTGTTTGAAATGATTCCAACAAGAAAGCTTGTCAAGGCTTCCTCAAATAATTATGTTCTAGTGAAATTTAATAAGAAATATATATATACTTGTGTGTAGTCTATAATCAATCATAAATAGTATTCACGAAGGTTTGGTGTATACTCTTAATATGATGCACAAATCATAAGCAAATGATTCCCCAACCATGGTATATGTTTGTAAAAGTCATTTTAAGAACAAAAACATTTAGGTAATCTATTCGGTCCTTATCCCAATGATTATCCTATAGAAATTCCATTTGTTTGCAACATGTTCTTATTAAATTTGTTCTTACGAATCTTTCGACCCTTTCGTGATGAAAATGTTCCTAGTCTTGTTTTAATAAGCAAACATGGTGGTTGTCAATCACTATATCCCCATACTAGTTTGTCACTTCACTTTTTGGAATAAAACACAAGAGAAATCCTTTCGGTCCTTTTTCTTAAAACATGTTTTATCAACAAATCAAACCAA
This sequence comes from Chrysanthemum lavandulifolium, assembly GCA_022545495.1. Classification (NCBI taxonomy): domain Eukaryota; kingdom Viridiplantae; phylum Streptophyta; class Magnoliopsida; order Asterales; family Asteraceae; genus Chrysanthemum; species Chrysanthemum lavandulifolium. Next base: position 163,219,840 of record CM040242.1, read on the forward strand.
GACTAGTATTTTTCCAACAAACTCATTTAAATAAGATCATAAGTACATGCATCACATTTTGTAGCAACCACGCGCCTCCAATCACCTAGATTCACCGTACAACTCCAAACTACCAAAACTATGGATGAGAATTGTTCCCTCCTTGCTCCTGGATGTTTTTCAGTAAGAACTAAGCTTTTGGGCTGAATAATATGGTTGGTATTAGTTTTGGTGTAAACTAATACAATTTTGGTTGTGTCACACCTAGTATACTAGGACTAGATTCATTATATAGCCAAATGTGCTTGCTCAACTCGACCAAAACGTCCCCAACAAGTAAATATCAAGAAATGATCGGACTCCAATGATTATGGGAGTTAAGGCAACAATAAATGCAACTTTGTGTAATCAGAGTGCGAGAAACCGGATCGGTTTCGACTCCAACCGAATCGGTTGTATTTTGATTAATCGCCCACCGGATCCGTTACGGGTTGTGACCGATCGGCTGGGTTTGTGATGTTTTGACTTTTTGTTGACTTATCTCCTATACGCTTCATTCTTTGCTCTCGCTGATGATTTCCTAGGCAAAACTTGATCTTTCCTTGCTGTAGATACTTAGAAATCATTGTGCTTCCCAATCATTGAATCCAAAAGCTTCCTAACTCGACTTCCTTTCTCGAGAATCTTCCAAATGTGCATAAAAACTTCATTTCTTCATCATTCGTGATACCTGGCTACATATACACACACAATACGCATATTTTGCACTTTTGCAACAGTTATGAGTAAATATAGCCGATTATCATGCACAAAACTAACAATAACGCTACTAAAAACATGTTCATTTTAGGCGTTATCATAAACCATTGTTTAGAATTGTTTTCACAAATTAAGGTCCTATGACCTTACCTTACTTCCCCATCTCCTTCCATATCACTCCCCGTCTTCATCCTCCCCTCCACTCTTCATCCCACCATCTCTACTTCTTTTTCTTCAAGAAGTTGGTGAAGCACTTGAAGATCCCTTTGGTTTGTTGCCATTCTTGTGATGGGCTAGGAATGTCCGGCAATTGATTGATGTAATCCAAAGGGTCGAGATCGGTGTTACCAAGGGGGTTGCTACTTCCTTCTCCTTCTCTTTGTCTCTCCCGTTCATCCGATGAATCCGTTGGTGGGTGAGGTATTTTGCCATCCACCATATACCTTGTAGTTCTTCCCTCGGTTAATGACACCATAACTTTGTTGCAAAAGCTATGATCAAAGAAGTACAGAGAAGGATCTAAAGCAAAGATGATGTTTGCAAGACGGGATAGGAGCATTGCATATGGGAGCACCATTTTGTCCATGCTTTTGACACTCGCCATTCTCTTAATCATGTAATATGCAAGGTTGAAACGAGTCTCGGTCACAAGGCAATAGATCATGAGGCTCAAGCACGCATTGGGGTGATCCTTGTTCCCTCCCAAGCAAAGCACATTCTCCCTTACCACAACTTCCCATTTCCTATACAATGCGTACATCTCGGAAAACTCCATTTGAAATGGATCCCTATAGATCACTTTGGAATTTCTAGTGACCCTCGATGGGGATGCCCTTTGCATGAACACGGTATCCCTTACCGTGGTTGCTTTTGGGATTCTCGTGTGGTAGACTTCATGATGATCAACCATATCGTGTAGCTCCGCCAAAGACCATTCATTGGAAAACATGCAAACTCCTTGATATGGAATACGTAGTATTTTTCCAAATTCTACAAGCGAAAGGGTGTACTCATGCTCATTTATGATGAAGACAATTGAGATGGTCCCGTTCTCATTCCTAACTATTCTCATCGTTTTGTAGAATTCGAGTACGAACACCGGGCAAATTTGCTCATTTATATCCAAAAGACAATCAAAACCAATTGTTCCAAAAAACTTGTTGGATGTCGGTGTTAGCAAGGAATGATGGTTCTACCACACGACCTTCATGAAAAAGTCTCTTTTTGAGCAACTTGAAAGCTTTCCTATCCTCCGGGCTAAGTCCATCCTTTCGATGGTACATTGGGATGTAGTGGGCGGTATCATGATAGTCTTGTTGTCGGTTTCTAGGCATGATTGTTCTTATACAACAATACCACAATGTGGTGTTAATTGTGAATAGTAGCCTAAAGGGTTTGATCACAATTTTACTCAAATCATCTTTATTGAATTTAAGAAATGAGTTTAATTTGTATTAACAATGTTAATTCTTTGATTTAGATTATCTTAGAAAACAATGTGGTAACAAATTATGACAAAACCATTTGAACCCAACTTCTAAAGATGAAAAATTGTAATCCTAGGAATCAAGGAATTAAATTAACAATGTAGTGAAGATTATACTTACACAAGAGATTGTTTTGCTTGAAGGAAATGATCAATTTGCTCCTGTGAACAGTAATTGGGTTTTTATTCATGAGTCTTTAAATGGAAAGTGATAGTGGAACTTCCACAGTGATCATTTCTAACTTATGTTGTCTTCTGTTGCACGGATCCCACGAATCCCTCTCATTAGGGATCCGACTAGTTCAAACTCAGGGATCCGGCATGACAACAAAAGTTCAGCTTAAGCATTCCTTGATAACTTTGGTTTGGGAGTTCTAAAATGCCTAGAGTTTGATGTTTAAGCTCTATAACTTGTGGTTTGGGGTTTTGACGGTTTAATACTAATCCTATTTGACGAGGTTCCCTTTTTATGAATAAGTCATAATTCTTTGGGAGGTTTTTCAAAGATTATGACAAAATCCCATTTTATCATAATATAAGAAATTTCACATAGATACTCATTGACATAGATGAAATGTCAATAATCCTTTTGTGAGGAATAATGATCAAGGCTCTCGAATAGCCGAGATGTCATTATTACAGGTTTGTAGTGTAGTCTATATAAATCAACGAAGAATACTATTTTTGATGATGTTTTCAGTATACATAACTACTATAGTAATTACTAAGAAAATGTAAACATACTGCTAAGACTTTAATAAAATAAAAGAAAGCTTGAAATTAATTAAGATCATACCTTTTCTAAATATTCTTTTTAAGAAAAGAAATATTTAGAGAAATTCTTAGTGATCTTCTTAGGATCCCTAAATCCATGTGTGAGGAATACTATGCTAAATATTCTTTTTACAAAAAGAAATATTTAGAGAATTTATTCATGATCTTATTGGTATGCCCAAATCCAAGTATGGAGAATTCTTAACAAGGAAAATATTAGAACGTTATATCATTGTCCAACATTAAACACTATGATGATTTAAAAACATGACTAAAAAAATCCTTCTTTGTAGTTTTCAAATATACACGGATCGTATCAAGTTTTTAAAGTACAGCATAGTCTAAGAAACTTGGTAACGAAGCTCTGATGCCTATTGTGGAAAACTAAAAGGGGGGAGGGGTTGAATAGTTTTACCAATTAAAACTTTGTTTTAAAATATTTAGATCGACTTATGTCAATCTATTTGAATGTGTATGTTGGACATTGATAGATAGATATATAAATGTGTAATGAAAGATAAAGAGTAAGAAGCACATAACCACGACACGAGTATTTATAGTGGTTCAGCTACAAGGACACCTTCCTTGCCCTACTCCACTCCCCGAGTCACCTACTCAAGAGTTCGTAATCACTACACGACACCAACTCCTTATGGCGGAGAATCCTTCACAACGTCGCCTACTCTTTTTCCGGTACTAGGCTAACCACCGGGTTCTTTCACAAAGGAGAACCACACCTACCACAACGTCGCCTACCCTTTATCCGGTACTAGGCTAAGTACCGAGTTCCATTACAACGGAGGAACTAATACCCAACACTACACAACACCTAACCCCAAAGGAGACCCACTCCTTATTACAACATCATCAAGGATATCAATATCCTTGGAAACAAACTATCACTATTTGTATAACGATGCACCTCATCGATTATACGACCTTGGCATCCTTCACTAATGCCAATTGATTTGACTTCTAGGCATCTTTCACTAATGCCCTTGACACGGACACTTGGCACCTTTCACTAATGCTTTCGTCTTGACTCCTTTAGCATTCTTCACTAATGCTTTTGACACGGACGTTAAGCACCTTTCACTAATGCTTTCGTCTTGACTCTTTCGGCATTTTTCACTAATGCCTTGGACACAACACTTTTATTAAAGAAGAAAGAAGTATCAATCAAGAGAACCTCAGTAGTCTTGATGATGACGAAGCATGGCAACTCATGGACTTGAGTTTGCTCGACTTCAAGAGGTGGTGATCTCGCCTTTAAGAGGAACCTAGAGAATCACACAAAAACAAAAGACAAACTACATAGAAAGCTCCTTTAGGATCTGTGGTTTGAAGGTTACAATACTTGGAGAAAGTATGTGTGGGAAAGGCAACCCAAAAGGAAGAAATGGCTCACTATTTATAGAAGAAAAACAACTCTTGCTCCACGGATCCCATGGATCCTCACTGAGGATCCGTCCGATGTATTCTTGGGGATCCGTGGGACGCTCCCTTTTGCCCATGGGTTTTGGGTCATGGGTCATGGGTTATGGATCATGGGTATCCAAGTAGATACAATGTATCTCAAAATGCAATGCATCTAGTCCATGGTTTATGGATTAAAACTATGGGCCATGGATTAAAACCATGGGTCATGGATATTATCCATATATGACATAAGCATGATGTCATGCAATGGGTTATGGGTCAAGCTCCATGGGTATGGGTCATGGACTTTAGGTTGTACCCAACTATATTCAATGTATTTGGTCAATGGGTCAAATACTTTAAGTTTCTACCCAATTGTGTTACCCATTATAATACATACTAGTTATGTATATATTTGCCCAATATGTAAACACTAGTTGTTGTACATATGTATTACTAAATCATAAAATCACTTATACTTGTTTTAGTGTTTTATGTGAAAACGTAAGTGTGTTAGGAAACTATTGGCTCAAACCATTTACGTATTTTATTTGTTTCGTTAAAATGATTTTACGTTTGTTATCGACAAAACATTAGAAGATCGTAAAATATAAATAAACGTTTTTACGGCTTGTTTGTATTAACACATTGTTAATATTTTTTTATTAATATTATGAATAAATCATATATATTTTGAGAAAGACTCATATTTGCTTGCATTTGAGATGACCATGATTATACGATGAAATATCGCTATGGTTGGTACTCAAGCAAAAATATATTTTTTCTATGAATCTTTCGCTCTAATGTTTGACGTTAATTTATTAGTAGTTTTACGTTAATGCTAACACCAATAAGTAGCATACCTCAACAAACCCGTTTATGATGAACGTGAGGGAAGTCAACAACCTGTAACGACATATCCCTTCCCATAAAACCATTTTCCCCCCAAAATGGTGTAGTCTATACAAATGGTTTCAATGGTTTTCAAATGTGGCTTATTAATATGGCTATACTTCATAGATAAACCCTCCTCCAACCATAATAGAAAACCTTTGTAGCGATCTTTCATCCTCTTCACCCTAACATTAGCATGTTTTTTGACATTACTCAGATAGCCTATATACTAAAAACAACAAAATGTATTAATAATTGTAACAAGAATAATGTATGTTTGTGCGCAGATACAACATTGGGTACAAAACACGCTTGCATTTTATGCCGTACAATTAATTCTATAGAAAACTGAATTACCCAAGACTAATGTTTGATACTATAAAGCATTAGCGTTACAAATTAAATATATACCTGTGCTGCAGCCATTCTTTCGGTGATAACTTTTGTTTCTGTGGTGCACAGAGATCCCACAATAGCAACCAATGGCAAGCTGAAAACATGAATTCACATATATAAATTAATAGTAAAATACACCGTTCGTCCCTAAACTTGTACCTGCGCATCACGTTGAACCAAACTTGGGCGTTTTCATCGTTGGAGGTCCAAAACAAGGCCTTTATAGTCTAAATCAGTCCCTTGATCAATTTTCTGTTAGTCAACGTCCCCATGTGCCTTGCAAAATGGTCATTTCATCATTGGCAAAATAGTCATTTTATTGTTTTGGTTAATTATTTTGGTGGTAAGACTGGTACATCTTAGGGACTAACGGTGTATTTAATCAATAAAATTATACCATCACTACCACCACCCTCTCTTTATCTCTTTATCATGCTTCTCTCTCTAAATTTTCTACTTCTCTCTCTAAAATTTATAGCAACATAAAATGAAAGAATGAACTAGTATACAATACTATCAAGTAGACAATTGCAAAAATAAAACCTGAGAAATTGATTATATATTAAGCAATAACAAAGCATATGCGCAGTAGCATACACATTTCTATGATTTGATTGATTTCATATTAATAAAAACTCGAATACTTAGTTGAGCACTTTTACATAGTTTACAAAAGTATATAGCAATCTATATATTGCAGTGTCATATATTATGTTGGATAGATTGAATAACTTATTCAGGCTCAAAGATCCTATCCTTTAGCAATTTCAGAATAGGGACGACATAAACATTAACATTGTCAATCGATCATGCATTACAAAGAACGACTCCAACGACATACCTTAATGCCCAAAAAATTATAGAATCGAACAAAAGGGGCTACTCTAAGCACCCTACAACATAAGCAAATCTGCACAAGTTTGATCAACTAACTCAAAATGAATTAAATAACCCAATAACAAAAGTGGCAGGCTTGAATCGCTTTCAAAGATGCAAGGCCAAAGCCAAAATATGGCGATATTTGATCAAGGTCTTTGCAAACACAATATCATTTCTCAACTCCAAAAACACCTTCCTTTGTTATTGCATACTCACAACACGAATAAGGCAAATGCGGCGGAAAAACAACATGAAGTTCCCTTCTTTTTCCTCTTCTCACAAAACCATCATCACCCAAACCCTATCCAACACCTTCAACCACCTCACACTGTTAAAACAAATAAGCCGTAAAAACATTTATTTATATTTTACGATCTTCTAATGTTTCGTCGATAACAAACGTAAAATCATTTTAACAAAACAAATACGTAAATGGTTTGAGCCAATAGTTTACTAACACACTTACGTTTTCACATAAAACACTAAACAAGTAAAGTGGTTTTATGATTTAATAATACATATGTACAACAACTAGTGTTTACATATTGGGTAAATATATACATAACTAATATGTATTACAATGGGTAATATAAATTAGTAGAAACTTAAGTATTTGACCCATTAACCAAATACATTGAATGTAGTTGGGTAAAACCAAAAGTACATGAACCATACCCATGGAGCATGACCCATAACCCATTACATGACATCATGCATAAGTCATATATGGATATTAATCATGACCCATGGTTTTAACCCATGACCCATGGACTAGATGCATTGCATCTTGTAAATACATAGTATCTATTTGGATACCCATGGTCCAATGTCTAGGACCCATGACCCATGGACTAGATGCATTGCATCTTGTAAATACATAGTATCTATTTGGATACCCATGGTCCAATGTCTAGGACCCATAACCCATGACCCATGACCCAAAACCCATGGGCAAAGAGGAGCGTCCCACGGATCCCAGTAATACACTGGACAGATCCCTCAAGTGAGGGATCCGTGGGATCCGTGGAACAGTAGCCAAAATTCCTCTATAAATAGTGAGCCATTTCTTCATTTTGGGTTGCCACTCCCACACAAACTTTATCCAAGTATTGTAACCTTCTAACCTCTGATCCTAAGGATCTCTCTATGTAGTTTGTGTTTTGTTTTTGTGTGATTCTCTAGGTTCCTCTTAAAGGCGAGATCACCACCTCTTGAAGTCGAGCAAGCTCAAGTCCATGAGTTGCCATGCTTCGTCATCATAAAGACTACTGAGGTTCTCTTGTTGATAGTTCTTTCTTCCTCAATAGAAGTGTTATATCCAAGGCATTAGTGAAGGATGCAGAAAGAGTCAAGACGAAAGCATTAGTGAAAGGTGCTTAACGTCCATGTCAAAAGCATTAGTGAAGAATGCTAATGGAGTCAAGACGAAGGCATTAGTGAAAGGTGTCATACGTCCGTGTCAAAGGCATTAGTGAAGAATGCCTAGAAGTCAAGTCAAGTGGCATTAGTGAAAGATGCCAAGGTTGTATAATCAATTAGGTGCATTGATATACAAATAGAGATAGGTTGTATCCAAGGATATTGATATCCTTGATGGTGTTGTAATAAGGAGTTGGTCTCCTTTGGGGTTAGGTGTTGTGTAGTGTTGGGTAGTAGTTCCTACATCGTAATGGAACTCGATATTTAGCCTAATACCGGATAAAGGGTAGGCGACTTTGTGATAGGTGTGGTTCTACCTTGTAGAAGAACCCGGTGGTTAGCCTAATACCAAAAAAAGAGTAGGCGACGTTGTGAAGGCTTCTCCGCCATAAGGAGTTGGTGTCGTGTAGTGTTTACGAACTCTTGAGTAGGTGACTCGGGGAGTGGAGTAGGGCAAGGAAGGTGTCTTTGTAGCCGAACCACTATAAATACTCGTGTCGTAGTTATGTGCCTCTTACTCCTTATCTTTAATTACACATTTATATATCTATCTATCAACTTCCAACATATACATTCAAATAGATTGACATAAGTCGATCTAAATATTTTAAAACGAAGTTTTAGTTGGTAAAACTATTCAACCCCCCCCCCCCTTCTAGTTTTCCACAATTGGTATCAGAGCCTCATTACCAAGTTTCTTAGAGTATGTTGTACTTTAAAAACTTGATACGATCCGTGTATGTTTAAAAACTACAAAGAAGGAAATCTTTTAAAACAAACTTTTTCTTTTATGTCGGATATTTATAGATTATTCTAACATTTTTATTTTTAATAAATCTTCATGCTAGGATATCTCCAAAGTCTTCATTTCTATTCAAAGAATAATGAAGTAAACTTTCAAAGAAGAACCTAAAAGTAATCGCAACCTACTTATTATGAGTACAGCTGATTACTTTAAAACCTCAAGAAGTATTCTCGGACTTATGGTCTCCATAAACCATACCAAGAGCATAGAGGTATGTTTACTTTTCATTAGCTAACTTACATCTACATGAATATGTTGATACCATCTTTTATTTAAACGTTAATAATTGCTAGTTGATAAGGATTTAAAAGGTATACTTTTGAGGGGTCATTTAAGCCCTTAATTGATCACTTTTGTATCCGTTACAACTTAATTTCGTTCCTTTTCACTTTTTAAGTCTCTTTAAGGCAAATTGCTGGAATGACACTTATTCGGACGAAAAGGCGCGAATATATGAAGAAACTGGCCAAAGTCAAGAATCGAGACACTCAAGCTGCTGGAATTGAAGGGGACGGCGTCACGGCTTATTTGCGACGCCATCGCGACACATCTTTCGACGACTCAGAGATCAAATTGCTATTTTACAAGTGACGGCATCAGGTTTTAAAAGAGTAGGACGTCACAACTCAGACGACCTAGATTTGATCCCGACGGCGTCTGAGGTTGAAGCCGACGGCGTCACGAGCATAAGGTGACGCCGTCACAAAGTTGACGTGGCCAAGACGAAACCCTAATGGCGGCGACCGGCCGGCGCCACAATTAAAGAGTGACGTCGTGATATTGTAACACTATATATAGAATCCGAATTTCTCGCTTTTAGAGGTAGTTTTGTGGAGTAAAACCTAAACCGAACCTAGGTCATCTTCAAGATCTTAGGTTCCATACCCTATTTTACAACAAGATAAGTGTTTTACTTCATTAATACAATCATGTCTTCAATTGTTTGTGTGTATGCTTGCATGTTCTCCATGTCCGGCTAATTTATTTGTGTGTTTGCTTAGATCTATGAAACCTAGGTATTGAATATTGATTGGTTGTCTGTTATCTTAATTGTGATTGACCTAGTATTGTGATAGGTCATTCGTTGTGTTATTAATGCTTGATTAATCTTTGTTGAACCTTAGCTTATAGTTACTAGTGGAATTGTAGGCTAAATATCCAAAGATAACCTTAGTGTTAAGTTTATGAATCATAGAGATTTCATAGTCATTAACCTTAGGTAGATTCAAAGAGTTAGGGATAAACGCATACCCTACGACCTTAGAAAACACAACGCGTTAAGAATAAGGACGTGACAATTCAACCATCAATAGGAGATAACTAGGGAGTAATAAAATCTAAGTAAACATATTTTTAATCATCATAAGAGCACACAACAATTGACATAGACTACACTCACCTTAGATTAGATAATTAGATAAGTAGAGTAATCGGTAGAAATACCAACCCCCCCCCCCCCAAATCCAATACCCCGAGATTCGTACCTTTCAATTTCAGTTTTAGCTTCCTCGTAGACTACACTCAGTTTTTGGCGCCGCTGCCGGGGAATAGAATAGCTAGTTAGATTTTCACCTCGTTTAGGTTTCCTTGCTTGATTCCTATCAAGTAAGCTTTTTTCCTATTTGTTAGCCTCGCTTTTTCTAAAGATAACGTCACTTACGTGAATTGGACTAGATGCGTAGTATACTTTGCCCTTAGGGACTAGTATCGTTTAAGTGGCAAAGATAGAGCCTATAAATACCCCTCATGACTCTCCATGAGGGGTGAGGTGAAGCATTTGGCTAGTTGTATTCTTTTGTTCTTATCAATAAACTTTGTGTTTTCTCCTCCCTCTCTCTAACTTTCTCTCTCTAAACAAGATGAAGATCTTCATCTTCAATCACCAACCAAGACCTCCCGAACCACATAAATCTTATAGTAATCGGTCCTGACAATTGGTATAGAGCCATGGTTATGTTTTTGATGATTTATGTTGGTTTTGATACTTGTTAAAGCTGTTTTATGTACTTTTTTTGTTAGTCGAAAATTTTTTTTCCGATTCATGTGGGAAAACAGTTTACAAGTTTTTGTTATCCTTTATCTTTTTGGTCAAAAAAGTAATATGGTCTATTCTGTCAAATATCTGTCTGGGTCTATCCCTGGTCCAAACAGGTCACTTTTATCTTTGGTCAAACCTTCATCTTCATGTGGTCTAACAGTCAAAAGGACGCATTTTTATGCATTTCTGGGTTTTTTGCTTGAAGAAGGACGGAAAAACATGGTCGGAAAATCTCGCCGGAAAAAGTCAAATGGTCAAAACCCTCTTTTTCTACGCATAAGAAGAATCTACATTGAAAGTTACGCGTAGCTGTGAAGTTACGCGTAAGGAATGAGTTACGCGTATGCTCTTACGCATAAGCCTAGGCTTACGCGTAAGAATAGGCTACGCATAAGCATGTTACGCGTATGCCTACGCATAAGCATGTTACGCGTATGCCTACGCATAAGCATGTTAAGCGTAAGAAAGTCATGAGCAGAATTGGAAAAATGGTTACGCGTAAAATAAACTAGACCAAGCCCACAACGACAAAATACCATTTACCAGTACCAAAACTACATCAGTTCCAACAAAAACCAACTTCGACGACACAATCTATCCAACAGATCCGTAACCATCAACTCAATTTCAACTTCACCACATATCAAAGCTATAAAAGTAATAACAAGAAAAGATCTCAGATTTGACTCATTTTTTGCAACCTTTTTAAAGATCGTTTCAATTGAATCTTTAATCCATCATTGATCCTATTGAAGCTAGGCTTCTTTTCATATCCGATATAAAGATTGAGGTATAACAAGTGTGTTACCCTCATCCTTTGATTCGTTCATGACCATCATCAAAACAAAAAATATACAAACCTACCCGAGACCCAAACGGATCTTGAAGACGTTCGTTGCTTCAATGACTTAATATGAAAATCTAATTACAAAGGTAAAGGTACGGTTTGTAGTCTGATGAGATGAGATGCATTTGGGTTGATGAGATATACTTGGTGAGAGAAAACTTTTATCTTTGTTTTTCTTCTGAAAATGAGAGGCGCATTTTCTTATCAAAAGTGGGATTTTAGGTTTAGGGTAAAGGTTGTGTCACGTGGTTATAACCGGTTATAATTGTGAGAGATTGGATCGGATTGTTCTAATCAGTTAATGGACTTTGAGCTTAAATTCGTTTGGGCTGGTGGTATATCACGTTGGGCTTTATGTGAAGTTGATGGGCTTTTGGATATTGTGACATGGTTGAGTTGAGTATTTTCTAACGCAAATATATCTTCAACAATTTGTTTTCCGTTTTTTTTAGTTATAAAAATTATAGGATACAACATTGTGCTATTTGAGTGGTATTGGTGGTATTAAAATTTCACGGAGGGATACAATATTCACGGCTTGAACGATAATTGAAAAAATGGCTACGGAATTTTTGTACGGTATTATTGATGCGGAATTGAAGTGACATTTCACGGGTGGACTTCTTTATCTTCGAGACGATGGTTGGTTGGATGCATGTCTCAAGATAACTTGTTGAAGCACATTATGAAATTTGAAAATCTGGTTATAACTGGTAAGGAGTTACGTTGTAGTGCTCACAGTGTGTAACCATCACTTTAAGGAGTTACGTTGTTGTGCTCAGTGTCACACGAAGTTGTGGATTGTTGAAAAATTTAGAACAAGCAGCAAGTCACAAGTTGGGATGCTTACTTCCTTTTCGTTATTCGCATGCGGCAATCTCCATATGTGGTCATTACTATTAGCCGGTGAATTCAAAAGGAGGTTCGTTTAAAGGTTGGTTTGAGAGAAGTATATTGAGAGTATTTCTGCGACATATTCTCACGGAAATTTGATCAAGCTATGATGTTTGAAAATTGCATCAAGAAGGTAATAAGGCATGTACGCAACATTGTGATGATTCTGATAGCTCGCAACCATCAGGAGGGAGAAGTTGGTACTTCATCTTCCGTGTTTGGATTACGAAGGGATTTTTGCTTAAGTCTGAAGAAGGAGAAGTAGTGTGGTGTACATCGGGTCTTTTTACCAACTTGGATGCAATACTAAGTGAGTTATGTTGTCACGATGTTCCCAGAACGACAACCACTATGCTTCAAGAGTTTACTTTCTCCGCTGCGTGTCTGAAGATTAAAGACGTGTTGGAAGAGTGTTGTCGGTTCAGGAGGGAGCAAAGAAAAGAAAAGGCTCACTAGTTAGGAGGAGTAATAACCTAACTAGATCATTCTTGTTAAAGTTCGAGCTACAAGAAGATCATTTGCCGAGGTCATCGGAGGAGAACTTCAAGTTTGCCTCAAGATTCTAGACTACGAGACTCGCACTTCAAGAAAGTCAACATAGTTCATTACTATTGTAATTGACTTTGTTTTGTATTTATAGGTCTCATTGTAACCATTCACGTGTGACGCTATCTTGGAGGGAGATTGTTAGCCTCGCTTTTTCTAAAGATAACATCACTTACGTGAATTGGACTAGATGCGTAGTATACTTTGCCCTTAGGGACTAGTATCGTTTAAGTGGCAAAGATAGAGCCTATAAATACCCCTCATGACTCTCCATGAGGGGTGAGGTGAAGCATTTGGCTAGTTGTATTCTTTTGTTCTTATCAATAAACTTTGTGTTTTCTCCTCCCTCTCTCTAACTTTCTCTCTCTAAACAAGATGAAGATCTTCATCTTCAATCACCAACCAAGACCTCCCGAACCACATAAATCTTATAGTAATCGGTCCTGACACTATTTTTAGCTTCCTCGTAGTCTATCCCCCTTCTTTGTGACCTTTGTTAGTATCCCCATCACTTTTCATCATGGAAGGTGATAATCAACCACCAAACCTGCCATTTCCCCCCACCAATCCCCTTAGACAACTTAGGACCCGCAGTTCCACCAAAACCCTTCTTGAACCTTTCGCTGAACCCGAAAGAGAGCTAAATAGGCGAAGAAGAGCTCTCCATGAGTCAAGACCTCAAGGCACCACCATCAACTTTGATGAAGCCGCAACTGACGAAGAGTCCACTCATTCCCCTAAATCCCCTGAAGCCGTCAACATTGACAATCTGAGCCAACATAGCGAGGAAATTCCCGCTACTCCGGTCAATGGGCCCATCAATAGACCAGAATCAAAATCCCTCAGGGAGTACTCTTCCCCCTCTGCATCTGGATTTACCAGTGCCATTGTCTACCCTTCTGAACATGTCAATGTGGTGTTGCATGCCACCGACATTTGATTTATCCAGAATGCATGTCAATTCCACGGATCCCACAGCAAAAACCTTATTCATCACATCAAACAATTTTTAAAAATTGTGGATACTATCTATGCTGACGGAGCATCTAAGGAGACATCCAGACTCTGGTTTTTCCTATTTTTTCTTCAAGGGCAGGCCAAGGAGTGGCTCGATAAGCTTCCTCCAAGATCCATCTTCACCTGGGAACAACTCACAACCAAATTCACCAAAAAGTTCTTTCCCCCTGGGAGAAACTGCATCCATCAGGAGCAAAATTCTTCATTTCCATCAAACAGATGGAGAGTCTATCGTCAACTCCTGGACTCGTTACAAAGATCCCATTCAACAAGCCCCACACCATGGTATTAACCTTTGATTTCTTGTTCAAATCTTTTACGACAATGTCTCCCACAGTGACCAAAAAGGGATTGACTTCTCAACTGGCCAAAGAATTTCCAATCTCAATGCGAAAGAAGGATGGGACCGTATTGAGGAGTATGTCCAAGACCAAGACAACACTTGGAACGAGCCAATAATTGAAATGAGTATCTCTGCTGCCTCCAATAAAAGCCCACTATCTCTCGATGATCGAATGAGGAGGGCACAAGAGAAGCTTGCATACCTTACGAAGCCGAAAGAATCAAAGAGGTTGTTTAACCCATACCTTATATGCGACATTTGTGGAGGGTCACACCAGAGCGATGAGTGTGATGATAACACACGCCAAGAGCACGCTTTCCTTTCCAGTCATGAAATTTATGATGACCCTTCCCGTCGCACATTCTATCAAAACGATGAATGCACTCCTTGGGGAAATCTAAAATGGAAGACTGAGGGAAAGGAGGGTTCTGAATACACCATCCGTGATGCCTTTGAAAATGAACTTGGGCAATTCACCATGGAAGGAGTATTGCTTCTAAAGGGTCTTGAAGGATTCATTCAAGAGCAACAAGCTGAATTAGAAAACCAGTTCGCCGAACTCCACAAAAGAATAAGCGAACCTGGTCCAACCCAGCACGATCCAACGTGTGCCATTACTACTCGGTCAGGAATTACTACCAAGTATCCCCCATACCCTGACCAAAGTCCCACCACCAGGGAGCCTGAGTTAGGAAATAGAGCAATCCTTGAACCTCCTTCGACTCCCCCGACCCCCCTCCACAAACATCTGCACCTGCCCAGCGACCGACTCTCGCACGGATTCCTTATCCCTCTCGTTTAAAGAATCAAAAGGCTGAAGAAGACAATGAAAGAATATTGTCTTACTTAAAACGGACTTTCGTCAACATACCACTTCTCGATGTATTTTATCATATCCCTAAACATAGCAAATACTTCAAGAGGTTATTATAGAATCGGAAGAAACTTGAAGGGTTGATATCATTAGGAGAAGAGTGCTCGGCTATCATCCAGAAAAGCTTGCCCAAGAAGAAAGAAGATCTGGGCAACTTCACCATTCCTTGCTCTATAGGGGCACTTTCTATGAAAAATGCCTTGGCCGATCTCGGGGCAAGCATTAACTTGATGCCCCATTCCTTATTCCTCAAACTCGGATATTCATGGCTGAAACCAACCAGAATGAGTATTCAGTTAGCTGATCGATCAATCAATTATCCCATTGGAGTTTGTGAAAATGTTCTTGTAAGAGTAGGAGAGTTCAAGTTTCCGGTTGATTTTGTGATTTTAGAAATGGAGGAAGATAACTCGGTCCCGATAATTCTTGGAAGACCTTTCCTAGCTACAGCTCGCGCCATCATCGATGTTCAAGATGGTAAACTCACTTTACGAGTGGGTTCCGAGAGCTTAACCTTCGACATCAAGGATTCTATGAGTCATTCCTCCTCTTACGATCACCCTATTTATTTTGTTGAAGAAGTTGATGAATTTGTTGATGACATAGATGGTTGTATTGATGAGTATCTATTAAACGAACTCATGAATGATGATAACAACATGATATACAATGATGAAGAGATTGAGATGGTTGGAGCTGTTTCCTTTACCCGCGTAGGGAAGAAATTGAACCTCTTGAACTTCAAAAGCCGGAAAACAAGCTAAAACCATCAATCAAGGAACCTCCTACCTTAGAACTGAAAGATCTCCTGAGCCATTTAGAATACACCTTCCTTCAAGAAGAGGACCAACTCCCTGTCATCATAAGCTCTTCGCTGACCACTGAACAGAAAGGGAAGCTCTTAGAAGTGTAACACCCCCAATTTCGTGATATGCAGCGGAATTCAAACTGGGTATTACTTGATGGCACAACAGTCATAATAATAGAAAACGATCTCTAAAGGAGTCGTTTTAAAAGGCTTTATCATTCAAATATATCAGAGTTTACAAAATAGGTCCCAGTTGGTTCCATTGATTACAAAACACATCAATATAAAGTTTTTGATGTTTTGTGAATGATAAATTATTTATATATAGCCTTCTAGATCTTGTCCTTGTCCTTCTGTGCCAGCTTCCGACATTATGGACCTGAAATACATGCTTAAAACTGTCAACACAAAGGTTGAGTGAAATTCATAGTGTTTGTTAAATGGTTGAACACATTATGTTGGTAGTGTGAGTTAATTAGACTCACACCAATGGTTTGAAAACAAAACAGTTATTATTAGACTAAGCATCATGCAATCAAGGCATTAACGTGTTCCAAATTTAATTGGAGAAATTGTTGGTACGTGCCCTGATAGGTAAATTTGCCATTTTTACCTAATGTTACTCAAATATAGTGCGTTTGTTTGCCTTTAACGGGGCCAACACAAACAGGATTCGTCAATCCCAATAGATCTATTCACAATATTCGCGCCCACTCTCACATAGTGATTAATGATTCATGATTTAGGGACTTATGTTTGGCAAATGCGGTAACTTACTGCTAATAAAACAATCAGATAAGCATACAGTTTGAAAGCAATGTGTTCGGTTTAAAATAAAGCATGTATCTCCCCCAAGGGTTTATAAAACAATTAAGTAATAGAAAGTGGGGCTATGAACTCACCGAGAGTTAATGATGTTAAGTACTTTAACGGATATGATGGATAGCCGGGAAACCTCTATGTGCAACCTAAAATGGAATGTTGCGACTTAGGTTTGGAATAATGTTTTAGGAAAACATAAACCATCCTATATATATTCCTATGTTGATCATGATGTAGTCAATTATCATTTGATGTTTATAGTAAGATCTTTAATATGTGAAACGTATTTAATTTATAGATATCGTACTACCGTTCGGGCCATCATAATTCATAGGTCATGCAGTAAACGTTCGAGGAGCTAGGACACTTTAAATCATAAATCCAGCAACTCGTCGATACGTTTTACTCAAATGAAACCCCTCACATGAAGCTCCCTACTATTTTAGCACTTAGTAGATACAATATATGTTTTGAGTGAAGATTGTTATATAAATAAGTTTATCATGTTATTACAAGTTCTCGTCGTTTCATAAATATGATTACCTTAGTTAACGGTCTTGGGTAAACAAGCCTTGAGGCTTTAGCCATGGCCTTGCCGTGACTTTGGTCTTGACTACCATGGTCTTGAGACTTAGCTTTGACCTTAGCCGTAGCCGTGGTCTTGGCTTATGGCCATTAGGCCTCTTGGTTTGCTTTTAGTTGTGACAAAAGTATAGTTGTGAGACCATACAAAGGGCAGTTTCTATTTTTGAAAGATAATGGCCTGTTTATGCGTTTTCAAGGTCCGAGCTTCCTTACCATTACAGGAAAACGTCGTTCCGGACAACTTTCGTGTTTTAACTTTTTGATGATTCGGACCAGAAGTACCACTTTTTACACGACCATGCCCAAAATAGTTTCAATATGGCAGTTTTGGCGTTTTAGTTTCGCTAACTTCTTTTGACTATAACTTTTGACTCGTTTGTCCGTTTCGGGTGATTCAAGTTGCTATGTCTACCTTTTTATCTTGTCTACCATATTATATAAGTTAGATAGTCCATATGTTAGTGATTTTAATGGTCTCAAATGTGTAGAATGTGACTAGTTTACTAGTTTGTTACTTTTATGACAATATGTAAATTAAAACATGTGATTGAGTATATGTACATCATGAATCAACATAGTAACTATATATATAGCATGAAATAGTTAAGATTATGAATAATAAAGATGAGATGATGGTGGTGATAAGTTGCTTACAACTTTTGGCTTTCACTTAAGAAAGGAGTAACTTAGTAAGGATAGGACTTTGATTGATCACTTAAGACTTTGGATTGAGCTAGCTTTCCACACCTTGGCACTTTTTCAATCTTGAAGAGTTGGTGATGAAGTACTAAGTGACTTTAGTGAATTTAAACTCAAGAAGATCACTTAAACTTGCTATAGATTTGATGTAGTAGCTTGATCTTTGGAACTTCTTTGCATAAACTTGGAGTTTATAGATCAAATGATGGAAGATGTGAATGCTTTAGTGTATGAACGACCCAAATCAGTTTGTGAAGGTCTTTAGGATGTATTTCACTTCCTATTTATAGGAGGGTAAGTTTGGTTAACCATATATTGGGTTAAATATTAACCATGGTTAGGTTAGGACACATGTAATGATCTAAATGAACCTTGGTTAGGATCAAGCCACATGAATGGTGACTCCCCCCCCCTAGAGGCGGTCACAAATGGATGACAAGGCTTAGATGATAAGCCTTGGTCTTATCTTGAGTTTAGAGCAAGATTTGGTTCCGTTAAATGCCAACCGTAAGTTGTTAAGCCATAAAACGTAAAACCGGGTATCGTAAAAATACGAAACTTGCAGGAATGATGAGACTCATCATTATACTCCATATAAAAATATAAAATGGGTGATAAGTCTCATTGGGTGCAAAAACGCTGCTTAAAGTTGGAAACACGGGTCAAAAACGCGTAATTCGCAGTTTATCAGAAAAGAACGAAATTTTAGGGAAACGACCGTGAATTTATTTAGAGTAGACTAAAATTAGTCTAAGAGTGATATGAGATGTCAAAATTTGGTTTTCGTCATACGCGGGATAACTTAATAGTTATACGTGAAGTCTAAAAGTTACGCGATTTTAAGCAACGTGCAGAACGTACAAGGTTAATTTCTTTATGGTCAAAGGAGGAGGGAAATATGTTTGACTTTTCCAAAAAATGTAAAAGTTTCAAAAACATATTAGAAACACAGTGCAGGAATGGTTAAGTCTGGATCTAAGTAGAATTGTTTAAAACGTAAGTTTAGTCTCGTACGGCTCAGGGTTTATTTGGTAACATTTTAAGAAATGAAATCTTAAAAATTCTCTAATTGATTATGAGTGATCTAAAAAATTAATCTGATGTGAGGAAAATTATCAGAGTTGATTTTCGTTATGCACGTGATGTTTAAATGGTGTCCCGTTCAAAACGAAACTTTACAACGATGTTTTCTTAATAACTTTCGCGAAGATGATCTAACGATTGTCAAACTCTCAGGATATTACTAAAATAATTTAACTTACGAGAATATGAAATAAAAATTTTATGGGATGAATAGTAAAAGTGAATAGTAAATTCTCGGAAATGAAAAGTAACCTGAAAATGCGGGTGGTTACAAGAAGTTCTAAGAGAATACAAAGGATTAATCGCGTAGAGTGTTGCTGACGTTAAGGGTATTGATTCTACTTTTTGTACTCATAAAATCCTTATGGAAGAAAATTACAAACCATCCGTTCAACCTCAGAGGAGAGTTAACCCTAATATCAAGGAGGTGGTAAAAAAGGAGGTCGTCAAGCTCCTCGATGCCGGCCTAATCTACCCCATTTCAGATAGCCCTTGGGTCAGCCCAGTCCAAGTGGTTCCAAAAAAAGGAGGAATGACGGTTGTGAAAAATGAAAAGGGTGACTTGGTACCGCAGAGAACGGTTACTGGTTGGCGTGTTTGTATCGACTACAGGAAGTTAAATGATGCCACCCGGAAAGATCATTTTCCTTTGCCATTCATCGACCAAATGCTCGAAACGTTAGCCGGGCATGAGTACTACTTTTTTCTTAATGGTTTCTCAGGATACTTTCAAATCCTCATTGCTCCTGCAGATCAAGAAAAGACTACGTTTACGTGCTCTTACGAGACTTTTGCTTACAAGCGAATGCCCTTCGGGTTATGCAACGCCCCCGCCACCTTTTAACGATGTATGATGGCTATATTCCATGAATTAATTGAAGACAGCATGAAAGTCTTCATGTATGATTTCTCGGTATTTGGGAATTCCTTCGACCTTTGTCTATCCAACCTTAGGAAGATGTTGAAACGGTGTGAAGAAACAAATTTAGTCCTGAATTAGGAAAAGTGCCATTTCATGGTAAGAGAAGGAATCGTCTTGGGGCACAAAGTCTCTGGAAATGGAATCGAGGTCGATAGAGCTAAAATCGAAGCGATATCCAAACTACCCTATCCTACTACCGTTAAGGCCATTCAAATCTTTCTAGGTCATGCAGGCTTTTATAGAAGGTTTATTAAGGACTTCTCGAAAATTGCCCGGCCAATGACACAGATTCTTGTCAAAAACGCCCCTTTTGATTTTTCTGAAGAATGCAAGGAAGCATTCAATCGCCTAAAGAAAGATCTCACTCAGGCTCCGATAACGGTCACCCCTGATTGGTCCCAACCGTTCGAAATCCTGTACGATGCTAGCGATTATGCTATAGGCGCCGTGCTTGGCTAAAGAAAGGAAAAGCATTTTCAACCAATTTACTATGCTAGCAAAACCATGAATGTAGCGCAAGAAAATTATACAACCACCGAGAAAGAGCTTTTACCTGTGGTTTTTGCCTTTGATAAGTTCAGGCAATATCTCGTCCTTTCCAAAACTATCATCTTCACAGATCACTCCGCCTTACGATACTTGTTTTCCAAACAAGATGCAAAACCTCGACTTATTAGGTGGATTCTATTGCTTCAAAAATTCGACATTAAAATTCGAGATAAAAAGGGAGCTGAAAATCTTGCTGCTGATCATCTATCACGGTTAGAGAACCCAGACCTTGAGAAGTTAGACCATACCGAAATTCGCGACTCTTTTCCTGAGGAACGGCTAATGGTCATTAAGGAAATTAAGCCATGGTATGCGGATTATGCTAACTATCTATCCAGTAGGGTTTTGCCAAATTACATGACTAGGCAAGATAAAAGAAAATTCTTCACCGCGCTAAAATACTACTACCTCCGTCCCATTTTTATTGTCCCTTTTGACTTTGACCAGTCTTTCTTGTTCAACTTTGACCATTAATATATTTATTTGTGTTATATAATACTTGATGAAAGTTATACTAAATGAAAATACATTTAAAACCTAATATATTCATATATTTTTCATCAAGTATTATATAACACAAACAAAAATAATTATGGTCAAAGTTGAAGAAGAAAGACTAAAAAAGTCAATATGGGACAATAATTCTGGGACGGAGGGAGTATTTCTGCGATGAGCCCTTCCTATTCCGCATATGCCCCGATCAAATCATTCGATGTTGTGTTGTTGGAAGAGAGATTGATTGAATTATGAGAGAATGTCATGCGAGACCATCTAGGGGGCATCACGGTGTAAATGTCATGGCACGAAAAGTTTTCGATGCCGGATTCTACTGGCCTACTGTTTTCCGCGACGTTAAGAGATTAGTTCAAACATGCGATGCATGCCAACGTTCGGGAAACATCTCGCAGAGGGATGAATCACCTCATAACTATATCCAAGTCTGCGAAATATTCGATGTTTGGGGTATAGATTTCATGGGACCTTTTCCATCATCTGGAGGAAATGAATACATTCTAGTAGCTATCGACTATGTATCCAAATGGGTGGAGGCCCAAGCCCTTAGGACTAACGACGCAAGAGTAGTCATTCATTTTCTTAAAAAACTCTTCGCATGATTCGAGATTCCCAATGCATTGATCAGTGATAGAGGAACCCACTTTTGCAATGCTCAAATGGAGAAGGTAATGAAGAAGTATGGTGTTCCGCATAGATTTTCTACAGCATATCACCCCCAAACGAATGGTCAAGTAGAGAACACAAATAGAGCATTAAAGCGGATACTTGAAAAAACAGTCCACCAGAATAGAAAATATTGGGCATTCAAACTGGATGAGGCACTCTGGGCATTCAGAACTGCTTATAAAACACCTATCGGAACAACCCCTTTTCGCTTGGTATATGGGAAAGCATGCCACCTCCCTATTGAACTCGAGCAAAAGGCATATTGGGCACTTAAGGCCTGTAATATGGATTATTCTTAGGCAGGGTCAAATAGGTTCCTACAGCTTCAAGAACTGGATGAACTAAGACTCGAAGCTTATGAATCGTCGATCACATATAAAGAAAGGGCGAAAAAATGGCATTATCAATGAATAAAGAATCCTAAAGAGTTTGTGGAAGGAGATAAGGTGCTCTTGTATAATTCAAGATTGAGATTATTTCCGGGAAAACTCAAATCAAGATGGTATGGACCTTTTTCGGTAAAAAGGAAAATGGAAAATGGGGTTGTAATACTACTAGACCATGATGGAAGGGAATTTACCGTGAATGGACAACGTGTGAAACATTATCAGTTGGACAATAATGAAATGGTCAATGATGAGGATAGTGTTTTGGAAGAAGGTGACGGTAATGAAGTAACGTAGGGGCACGACTTCGAATCTAGCTACAAGACTCATAAATAAAGAAAAGCGCTTCGTGGGAGGCAACCCATGCTTAGATGTTTGCTTGTTTGTGTGTTGTATATTTTTTTAGTGATTGTTTATTCTCATATTTAAATTTGTAAAAATGCTTTATTTTGTCTTTAACCTCGTCTTAATTACATATAAAGATATTTTACATAAGGGATAAGTGTAGGGAGGATTACACACGTTTTCAAAAAGAACGTGAACATGAGAATTACGATTATTTAAAAGATATACATGTGTGTTTGTTCGAGTCAAATGCTTGTATCGAGTGATAATGGATGTTTTGCAGCAAAATTTTTCCAGATTCTAAAGATATAAATTTTTCAGAATTTTTTCCAGAAAATCGCAGACCAATTTACATCGGGATAACCCGACGGCATCGAGTCACAACCGACGGCGGGAGGAGCGTAAACTACTAATTTTTCTCGTTTTCGAGCTACTTATAAATTTTTTGGAATTTTCCAGGTCTTAATTTTCCAGAAAATCTGTAAACATCCATTCCACAAGCATTACATCCTAGTTTAGTAAAGTCATATATATATTGTTACCACCGTTACGCGAAGGTTTCGTTTGTTTTCTTCAAGTGTGCAGGTTTAATTTATCAAGAAGAAGATACATAAGATTGGAAGGATCTTTTCACGCTAACACTCTTCTTGAAGAAAGATTTAACCACTACTTCACACGGATCCTACCGAGCTAATCAGGGGATTATTAGTTTCTTTCGTTTTTAATTACCTTCCATTTTGATACTTTCGGGGAACATTGGGGACAATGTTCAGTTTAAGTGTAGGGAGGGAAAGTAAAACGTTAACTTTGAAACTATGCTTATCCTTGACTATTTGCCTTTTCCAAATTCATTTGTGTAATAAACCATGAGAAATATCAGTTAGGGTAATTTTGGCACCAAATTTAAAATTTTTCATGACATGTAGGAGTTGGCCATTAGTCTTAATAAAGCGTCTCATGGATAGGAAGTTATATGACTAGCACAAAAACCTTTTACCACTTAAATTCCACCCAAAATGTGAGGATCGCCCTTAGATTTGTAGGAATTAAAGCATTCCAGTTTAATGCTTCGAGAGTGTACCGGTAGTATAATAGATTATAGAACTTGTTTGGTGATGCATTCCGAGATCGCTAGTGAGACTACACTTTTGTAGTTAGGAATAACTAAATGATAAGAGGCATTAGAATAACCCTTGTTTGATACCCGTATTATAATTACTTCTTCCAAATCGGTTGAGTAATTCCCCCACACTCTTGCGTTGTACTTATCTTTAGTACACGATACCCCTAGTTAACCCCTCAGAGCCTATCCTTTTCGCGGTTCTCGTGATGTTTTGGTTTTCCGGAATATCAATGAAGAGCATTGTTTACAATCCACCCCCAAATGTAGACCCAAATCGTCTTAGCCTACCTTGTAAGCACTCACTTTAAGTGCATTATTGTTATCATACTAAACCCTTAGTTCAATTATCTAGTTGCTTGCATAAGTTGCTAAGTCGAGTCATATCCTTTGTACACAGTTTTGGGACGATTGGGACTCATGGGAAAAGTTAAATTTTATGAAATGACGGGAAGGGAACGTTAAATTCAAATTTCCTTTATTTGCGTAATAATGTACCCCAAGTGTTTTGAACTTTTCAATTCGGGTCAAATTAGTGTTAGAGTAATAAAAACTCAAGTGTAGGGATGTGCCTATAAATCCCTATTATTTTGATGTTATCGTAGTGGATGGTAGAGTAAAAGTGTATGAAGAAAAAAAAAAAAAAAAAACATACGGGCTACCATCCTACATCTATCTTTCAATTTATGTTTGTTTCTTTCAAGTTATCTAGAGTTTAGAGTGTCGAGTCTAGGCTTAGAAACGCCATTCTTCTCATGCTTGTAACATAAAGATTTTTGCTTGCCACCACTAAATCGCCTATCCCACCAAACCCTTTGTTTCCCTACCGTATGCCTAACATTACAACCCTTAAAAGACCTCTTGGATAGTTTTTCCTAGGTGCTTACGCCAAAGCAATGGAGGTTTGATCTAGTCTCAAGTCTATGGTAATCTATGTACTAGGACCGGTTAATGAGTGTTTATCTTCCATTTCCAACTTGATATATTTCATACACACACGAGAGATGAGAGTATCCAAACACCACTTGTGAGGTGCTAGTATGTAATTTCCGTGCTTGTTATGACTTTTGAGGGGCTTATATGTGTTGTAAATCGTTCTAAACTAATGCTTCATGACCCCTAACTTATAAATTAATTGGCCAAAAGCACATTTACTTGAGGACAAGCAAATACCAAGTGTAGGGATATTTGATAAGGATTTAAAATGTACACTTTTGAGGGGTCATTTAAGCCCTTAATTGATCACTTTTGTATCCATTACTACTTAATTTCGTTCCTTTTAACTTTTAAGGTCTCTTGAAGGCAAATTGCTGGAATGACACTTATTCGGACGAAAAGGCGCGAATATATGAAGAAAATGGCCAAAGTCAAGAATCGAGACACTCAAGCTGCTGGAATTGAATGGGACGGCGTCACGGCTTATTTGCGACGCTGTCGCGACACATCTTGAGACGACTCAGAGAGCAAATTGCTATTTTACAAGTGACGACATCGGTTTTAAAAGAGTAGGGCGTCACAACTCAGACGGCCTAGATTTGATCCCGACGGCGTCAGAGGTTGAAGCCGACGGCGTCACAAGCATAAGGTGACGCCGTCACAGAGTTGACGTGGCCAAGACGAAACCCTAATGGCGGCGACCCGACGGCGTCACAATTAAAGAGTGACGCCGTCGCATATTGTAACACTATATATAGAATCCGAATTTTTCAGTTTTAGAGATGTAGTTTTGTGGAGTAAAAACCTAAACCGAACCAAGGCTGTCTTGGGCAGTATCTTGGGGTTCCATACCCTATTTTACAACAAGATAAGTGTTTTACTTCATTAATACAATCATGTCTTCAATTGTTTGTGTGTATGCTTGCATGTTCTCCATGTCCGGCTAATTTATTTATGTGTTTGCTTAGATCTATGAAACCTAGGTATTGAATATTGATTGGTTGTCTCTTATCTTAATTGTGATTGACCTAGTATTGCGATAGGTCATTCGTTGTGTTATTAATGCTTGATTAATCTTTGTTGAACCTTAGCTTATAGTTACTAGTGGAATTGTAGGCTAAATATCCAAAGATAACCTTAATGTTAAGTTTATGAATCCTAGAGATTTTGTAGTCATTAACCTTAGGTAGATTCGAAGAGTTAGGGATAAACGCATACCCTACGACCTTAGAAAACACAACGCGTTAAGAATAAGGACGTGACAATTCAACCATCAATAGGAGATAACTAGGGAGTAATAAAATCTAAGTAAACACATTTTTAATCATCATAAGAGCACACAACAATAGACATAGACTACACTTACCTTAGATTAGATAATTAGATAAGTAGAGTAATCGGTAGAAATACCAACCCCCAATCCAATACCCCGAGATTCGTACCTTTCAATTTCTAAAAAAATATAAAAAGATAAAAAATAATCTTCCTCAACCACAACCTTAGCGTAGTAACTTCTCACTAGCATTCCTATTCCCCTAGAGAACGATATCAATTCACGAGGCTTACCCTAATACTACACTACAACGATTATATTCACTGCCTAGGGTGTTGAAAAACTTGCTCGACGAAAATGAAGTTCCTTTGACCCCGAACGCGCATTGTAAGCGTATCACTAGTCTCTTAAAAGTCTCTTTTCGCCACTTTCCCGACTTACTCATCATCGGGAATAGTATTCCTCTTGATCTCGTCAAACTAACGCCGTCGTCACAAATGGATCCATGATAATTAACTTATCAAATCCCGTTGACCAAATGATAAGGTTTTAAAATGTACCTTTTTAAGGGGTCGTTTAAGCCTTTATTTGATCACTTTTGTATCCGGTATTACTTAATATCGTTCCTTTTCACTTTTTAGGTATCTTGAAGGCAAATTGCTGGAATGACACTTATTCGGACGAAAAGACGCGAATATACGAAGAAAATGGCCAAAGTCAAGAATCGAGACACTCGTGTCTTTGGGCCGAAAGGGACGGCGTCGGGTTATACATGTGACCGTCGGAAGATGTTTTGTGACGATCTGAGCCAAATTGCTTATTTTCAAGTGGCGGCATCGGGTTTTAATAGAGTAGGCGTCGCGGCTCGACGGCCTAGATTTGATCCAGACGGCGTCGAGACTCAAAGCGGCGGCGTCATTTAACATAAGATGACGCCGTCATAATGATAACGTGGCCAAGACGAAACCCTAATAACGGCGACCCGACGGCGTCACAAAATAAAGGGTGACGCCGTCGCATGTGTAATCTTATATATAGAATCCGAATTTTTTAGTTTTCAGTGTGTAGTCTTTTGGAGTAAAAACCTAAACCGAGCCAAGGCTGTCTTGTACATTATTTTAGGGTTCCATACCCTATCTTACATCAAGATAAGTGTTTTACTTCATTAATTTAATTATGTCTTCCTTTGATTGTGTGTATGCTTGCATGTTCCCCATGTCCGGCTAATTTACTTGTGTGTTTGCTTAGGTAATATGAAACTTAGTTATTGAATATTGATTGGTTGTCTCTTATCTTAATTGTGATTTACCTAGTATTGCGATAGGTCATGCGTTGTGTTTGTAATGCTTGATTGATCTTTGATGAACCTTAGTTTATAATCGCCTAGAGTAATTGTAGACAAGTCATTCAAAGAATACCTTAGAGTTAAAGTTTATGAATCCTAGAGATTTTGTAGTCATTAACCTTTGGTAGCTTCAAAGAGTTAGGGATAAACGCATACCCTACGACCTTATAGACACAACGAATTAAGAATAAGGACGTGACAATTCAACCACCAATAGGAGATAACTAGGGAGTAATAAAGCCTAAGCAAATACATTTTTAACTATCATACGAGCACACAACAATAGACATAGACTACATACACCTTAGTTTAGATAATTAGATAAGTAGAAGTAATCGGTAGAAATAGCAAACCCCCAAATCCAAACCCAAGATTCGTACCTTTCCATTTCCTAAAAACATAAAAAGATAAAAAATAATCTTCCTCAACCCCAGCCTTAGCGTAGTAACTTCTCACTAGCATTCCTATTCCCTATAGAACGATATCAATTCCGTGGCTTACCCTAATACTACACTACAATGATTAGGTTCATTTGCTAGGGTGTTGAAAAACTTGCTCGACGAAAAGGAAGTTCCTTTGACCCCGAACAACGCGTGTAGCGTTATCAAGTTTTAGGCGCCACTGGGGGAATAGAATAGCTAGTTAGAGTCCACTTCGTTAGGTTTCCTTGCTCGATTCCTATCAAGTAAGTTTTTTCTCTTTTTAGCTTCCTTGCGCCTATCCCCTTCTTTGTGTTTGTGTTCAGAAACCCTTTTCATTTGTCGCTATGGCAAGTAAAGTTGCATTTGAATCATTAACAAATGAGGAACAATTGAATTTCGCAGATTGGATTGCATTTTATTGTTCTAATGAATTTGTGAGTGATCTTAGAGATATCCAAAAGGAGACAGTGTAACTTTGGATGGATTTGATAAATTTTGTGCTTGTGTGACTTCTATTCAACGATCATTGTTAGGATCAACTCCTTTTAGTAAGACCATATGGAAAAAATTTGAGAAAAGCCTCCTAAGCATAAACCATCAGTTGAATGATCTTAGGGACCATGATCAAAAATACATAGTTTTTAAGAACATGGAACCTAAACCCGAACAAGATTGTGAGATGGTTAGAGTTGAAATACTTAGTTGCATGTGTGGGATAGACTTCAAAACATATGACACGCGTGAGGAATCCTTTAGGCAAATAGAACATAGTAGTCAAGTTTTTGAGAATAATTCTTATGAATCGGACCAAGAATTTGAAATGGCCAAAGAAGGATTTGAGATGCTTAGGAGTGTATTTGGGTTAGATCATACTAATGAACATTTAGGAGATCTAGATATAACGGAGACCGAGGTGGAAACTCCAAGCCCACAGCCCTACCATCACTGAGGAACACGCATCGCCTATAACTTACCCGGAGAAGTAGAAGAGACTATAGGAACCCGATTGATATAGAACCTTTGGACCAAAAGCCACTAGAGAATGTAGGTTTAGATGCTTGTTGTCATGACCTCTCTTAGTCCTAGGGAAGTTCCTAATTTTGATGAAACGGAGCCTCAACCAAAACCTTACCCAATTTTCCGTCTTTAGATGTGAATCTTTGAATTGAATTAGGCCCCAATCCACCCATCAAAATAAATAATTCGGGTAGTTGCTTGATAAAGGTGGTAGACTCTAGGCCATGTAGAGTGGAAGCTAATATAGGAGTAACCCATGACCTTACACACTTATATCACCCATTCATGGTTGATAACAAGAAACATTATGGGTTTAAACCGGGTTTATTAGGTCAAGATGGATCCTTAACTACGAATATTTTGAAGTTGATAGAAGATGATCCATTTTTAGGAGAGAGATTTGATTCACCCGCTACACTAATAGACTTAGGTAAGGTTATAATGAATGTAGCACACTCCTTTGAGCATATAAATCACCCATCACCCTCTCCTCACGTAGCAAATTTCCACCCTAAGGGTGTGTATCGCTACTATCACCCGCACTTAAGCTTAAGTGTAGGGAAAACCTCCCCTTTATCCGTTAAATAACGGTAGAGTCAAGCTCGTGACTCAAACAAAAACAAGCGCTTCTTGGAAGGCAACCCATGTGTATTTGTTTTTCATTTTTATTTATGTGTCATATATATGTTCATTATTGTATGTTCTCATGTTTGAATTTGTAAAAATGCTTTATTTTGTCTTTAACCGCGTCTTAATTACATATAAAGGTATTTTACATAAGGGATAAGTGTAGGGAGGATTACACATGTTTTCAAAAGAAATGTAAACATGAGAATTTCAATTAATTAAAAGATATACATGTGTGTTTGTTCGAGTCAAATGCTTGTATCAAGTCATAATGGATGTTTTGCGGAAATTTTCCGATTCTAAAGATGTAAATTTTCCGGAAAATCGCAGACCGCTTTTGTCGGGATAACTGACGGCGTGAGGAAGGAGCGAAACAATCGATTACTTTTTCTCGTTTTCGAGCTACTTATAAATTTTGGAATTTTCCGTCTTAATTTTTCAAGAAAATCTGTAAACATCCATTCCACAAGCATTATATCCTAGTTTAGTAGAGTCCTATATATATTATTACAGCCGATTTTACGCGAAGGTTTCGTTTGTTTTCTTCAAGTGTGCAGGTTTAATTTACCAAGAAGAAGATACATAAGATGAGAAGGAGCTTTTCACGAAAAAGTTGTTTTTGAAGAAAGATGTAACCACTACTTTACACGGATCCTACCAAGCTAATCAGGGGAGTATTAGTTTCTTTCATCGTTTATTACATTCCGTTATCGTAACTTTGATACTTTCGGGGAACATTGGGGACAATGTTCAGTTTAAGTGTAAGGAGGGAAAATAAAACGAGAACTTTGAAACTATGCTTATCCTTGAATATTTGCTTTGTCCAATTGCATTTGTGTAATAAACCGTGAGAAATATCGGTTAGGGTAATTTTGGCACCAAATTTAAAATTTTTCATGACATATAGGAGTGGGCCATTAGTCTTAATAAAGCGTCTCATGGATAGGAAGTTATATGACTAGTACAACAACCCTTTACCACTTAAATTCCACCCAAAATGTGAGGATCGCCCTTAGATTAGTAGGAATTAAAACATTCATCTTTAATGCTTAGAGTGGGAACCGGTAGTATAATAGATTCTAGAACTTGTCTTGTGATGCATCCCGAGATCGCTAGTAAGACTACACTTGTGTAGTTAGGAATAACTAAATGATAAGAGGCATTAGGATAACCCTTGTTTGATACCCATAATATAATTACTTATTCCACATCGGTTGAGTAATTCCCCCACACCTTTGCGTTGTACTCATCTTTAGTACATGATAACCCTAGTTAACCCCTCAGAGCCTATCCTTTTCGTGGTTCTCGTGATGTTTCGGTTTTCCGGAATATCAATGAAGAGCATTGTTTATAATCCACCCCCAAATGTACACCCAAATCGCCTTAGCCTACCTTGTATGCACTCACTTTTAGTGCATTATTGTTATCACACTTAACCCTTAGTTCAATTATCTAGTTGCTTGCATAAGTTGCTAAATCGAGTCATATCCTTTGTACACAGTTTTGGGACGATTGGGACTCATGGAAAAAGTTAAATTTTATGAGATGACGGGAAGGGAACGTTAAATTTAAATTCCCTTTATTTGCATAATAATGTACTCCAAGTGTTTTGAACTTTTCAATTCGGGTCAAATTAGTATTAGAGTAATAAAAACTCAAGTGTAGGGATGTGCCTATAAATCCCTTTAATTTTGATGTTATCGTAGAGGATGGTAGAGTAAAAGTGTATGAAAAAAAAATCGAAAAAAAATAGAAAAAGAGAGAAAAAGAAAAAAAATAGAGTGTTGAAAAAAAAATAAAAAATAACATACGGGCTACCATCCTACATCTATCTTTAATTTATGTTTGTTTGTTTCAGTTGTCTAGAGTTTAGAGTGTCGAGTCTTGGCTTAGCAAAGCCATTCTTCGCATGCTTTTAACATAAAGATTTTTGACTTGCCACCACTAAGTCGCCTATCCCACCAAATCCTTTGTTTCCCTACCGTAAGCCTATCATTATAACCCTTTAAAAGACCTCTTGGATAGTCTTCGTAGGTGCTTACGCCAAAGCGATGGAGGTTTGATCTAGTCTCAAGCCTATGGTAATCTATGTACTAGGACCGGTTAATGAGTGTTTATCTTCCATTTCCAACTTGTTATATTTCATATACACCCGAGAGATGTGAGTATCCAAACACCCCATGTGAGGTGCTAGTATGCAATTTCTGTGCTTGTTATGACTTTTGCGTGGCTTATATGTGTTTTGAATCGTTCTAAACTAATGCTTCATGACCTCTAACTTATAAATTGATTGGCTAAAAGCACATTTGCTTGAGGACAAGCAAATACCAAGTGTAGGGATATTTGATAAGGTTTTAAAATGTACCTTTTTTAGGGGTCGTTTAAGCCTTTATTTGATCACTTTTGTATCCGTTATTACTTAATATCGTTCCTTTTCACTTTTTAGGTATCTTGAAGGCAAATTGCTGGAATAACACTTATTCGGATGAAAAGACGCGAATGTACGAAGAAAATGGCCAAAGTCAAGAATCGAGACACTCAGACTGCTGGAACTGAAGGAGACGGCGTCAGGTTATACCTGTGCCGCCATCGGAAGATGTTTTGTGACGATATAGTACCAAATTGCTTATTTTCAAGTGACGGTATCAGGTTTTAAAAGAGTAGGGCGTCGCAGCTCAGACGGCCTAGATTTGATCCAGACGGCGTCAGAGACTCAAGGCGACGGCGTCACGGACATAAGGTGACGTCGTCATAATGATAACGTGGCCAAGACGAAACCCTAATAACGGCGACCCGACGGCGTCACAAATTAAAGAGTGACGCCGTCGCATGTGTAATCTTATATATAGAATCCGAATTTTTTAGTTTTCAGTGTGTAGTCTTTTGGAGTAAAAACCTAAACCGAACCAAGGTTGTCTTGTACAGTATTTTAGGGTTCCATACCCTATCTTACATCAAGATAAGTGTTTTACTTCATTAATTTAATTATGTCTTCCTTTGATTGTGTGTATGCTTGCATGTTCCCCATGTCCGGCTAATTTACTTGTGTGTTTGCTTAGGTAATATGAAACTTAGTTATTGAATATTGATTGGTTGTCTCTTATCTTAATTATGATTGACCTAGTAATGCGATAGGTCATTCGTTGTGTTTGTAATGCTTGATTGATATTTGATGTACCTTAGCTTATAATCGCCTAGAGTAATTGTAGACAAGTCATTCAAAGAATACCTTAGAGTTAAAGTTTATGAATCCTAGAGATTTTGTATTCATTAACCTTTGGTAGCTTCAAAGAGTTAGGGATAAACGCATACCCTACGACCTTAGAGACACAACGCAATTAAGAATAAGGACGTGACAATTCAACCACCAATAGGAGATAACTAGGGAGTAATAAAGCCTAAGCAAATACATTTTTAACTATCACACGAGCACACAACAATAGACATAGACTACATACACCTTAGTTTAGATAATTAGATAAGTAGAAGTAATCGGTAGAAATACCAAACCCCCAAATCCAAACCCCGAGATTCGTACCTTTCCATTTCCTAAAAACATAAAAAGATAAAAAATAATTTTCCTAACCCCAACCTTAGCGTAGTAACTTCTCACTAGCATTCCTATTCCCCTAGAAAATGATATCAATTCCCGTGGCTTACCCTAATACTACACTACAACGATTAGGTTCACTGCCTAGGGTGTTGAAAAACTTGCTCGACGAAAAGGAAGTTCCTTTGACCCCGAACGACACGTGTAGCGTTATCACCAAACATCTTTTCAATTAGAAACCTCAAAACTATTTTTGTTCCATAAGCTAGCTTATAACTTATTACAAAAATAATGCCAAATACCCTTTTTCTGTCCACAGTAGCCGGATCCCTCTAGTTGTACTAGCCAAATCCCTAATACAAGGGATCCGGGGGAATCGTGTGACAGAAACCAGCTATACGCCTTTCAAAATCAATTATGCTTTTTTTCCCTCTCCTCACAAAACATAAAAACGACCCAAGTGCTGTTTTCATCTCCATATGACTCCATATTCTCAAGCATCCTTCTATAGAACATCATTGTAAGTTATTACACTAATATGTTTTAATCTTCATCATCTTCATCCTAGGGTTTATGGTTTTTCAATTTTTTCTAATCAATTGATAAAAATAGGTTTTGCAAAATTGATTACTAGAAAAGGTTTTCACATAACTAAGATTACATTGTGCTTACAACATTGTTAATACAAAGCAAAACCATAAACCCAACTCAACAAATTTTGCCTAATTTGAATATTTGTTTTTCTAGGACCAACAATGCCTAAAGCCACCCAACAAGACCACCATGATACCGTCCACTATCTCACCCAATACTATCGAAAAGAGGAATTGTCAAAAACCAATCGCAAAGTCTTCAAAAGACTTGAAAAACGACTTATCCACGAAGGTCGTGTGGTCAAGGAATGTTTCCTTGAAAATACCGACATTCGTCAAGTCTTCTCGACAATCAACTTTGATTGTCTTCTTGATATTGATGAACAAATTTGTCTGGTTTTCATCTTTGAATTCTATAAAAGCGTTAGGATCATTCGAAACACCGATGATAGCATTTCAATCGCCTTTATCATCAATAAACAAAACTTCACTCTACCCCTCAACACATTTGCTCAAATCCTTCACATTCCTTGTGAAGGAATTTGTATGTACTCTCAAGATTGGGCAATATCCACTCAATCCTTTGCTCTTGATTTCAAACCAATCTACCAAACTCCTCTTGATGACCCCGCAACCGTTCGAGACACTAGTTTCAAAGTTAGAGCCGACCAATCTCGTTTCAACCACAACAAAGAGCTCATTCACCGTGATCCCTTTCAAATGGAACTCTTCGAAATGCACCCCATATATAGAAAATGGGAAGAAATTCTTAGGGAAAATGTCCTTAGCTTGGTCGGAAACAAAGATCATCCAAATGCATGTCTCGTGCAAATGATTTATTGCCTTATTCACCAAAGGCCATTTAATCTCGCCTATTACATGGTGAAGAGAATGGCCGGGGTATTCAAAGTTGCCAACATGGTACTTCCGTATGGTATGCTCCTAACACGACTCCGTAGGTATGTTAGTGCCATGCAACCATCTCCAATCAATGATGATCATTTCCTCTCCGATCACGTCATGGTACCTCTTACCAAACAACCCTCTAAACGATTCATGGACAATGGAAGAAAACCTAAGGCTCTCCCAGACTCCTCAGACGAAGAAGAAGTGAATGTCAACCCCGAAGCCAACGTCTACTTGGACCCCATTGCCTATTATCAACAACTTCCAACTCTTCCAAACGAGACCGCGGAATTTAAACAAATAAAGGGTATGTTCCAATACCTAGCTAACTACGTCATGAACTGGGGAAAGAGGAAATGAAAAGATTGAGAAAAGAGACATTTGGATTATGGTTGTTTTTAGACATTTGGTTTATGTATGAATGCTTGTGTTCGTGAAGCACTCTAGTTTGTTTTGTTTTGGATATTTACTACTCTTATCTATGATATGATTTATGAGATATCATGCCTGTTTTGCTGTTCTTTGGAGTAGAGATTAATAGAATTAGTGTACATAGTATGGTGCAAAAACTGCTCCCTTTCTGTGATGCCTCTAATCTGCAGTTGCCGGATCCCTAAGAATGCGCTAGACGGATCCTTCCTTTGAGGGAACCGTGGGATCCGTGAAGACAGATGAGCAATACTGAATCCCACACATCAAAACAGCTCACTAGATCATTTCACACTAGCTAAACATAAGGCCTTAGAACCATTTAAGTCTTCTTCAAGCTTAGAAAGCTTCACACTCACCCATTGCTCACTTAGGATCACAATCAAAGTGCCATTTAATTTATTATATCACCGAAACTCATCATTCTTCCGCTCATGCACTCACACATCATCTATCACATGTCAACACAGCTAGTTTTATAAATTTCTCAATTTTAACAAATTGATTTTAGTCATCTCTACCTCAAAATGGGTCAAAACCTAGTTTTTCAATTCTTATAATTTTTAAGGATTTTTCAAATTTTATCCCAAGTTTACATCTGATCTCTAGGATCATTTAAACATGACTTGACACCATTAAAATTCCTAGTGTCATCCTTGAACACCCATTGGTGATCATAAAGTCCCATTTTCCTTCCATAAAAGGCAATCATTAGCTACATCACTCATTGCCCTTGATCATTTAAGTACTCTTTCATTTAAGACACTTAGGAAGACTGAAACACTCAAGGAGGTATAGGTATTAGACTTCACAAACATCATTTTTCCTTTTCTTAGCTGCTGAGAGCCGGATCCCTAGGATTAACCTAGATGGATCCCTCATTGGGGGAACCGTGGGATCCGGGTGACAGATTCATGCTAACTCTAGCTAAAACAATCATTTCAAGCTCATCTTGCTAACTTGAACACTCCATATCATCTTAATTAAGTCCCTAGATCAGTACAACTCTGAAGTTGACTCTTGTGCATGCTAATCATCACATTCCAAAGGATCCTAGCGGCTTAAGTCTTGAATGCATTTGCCAAATCCTTCCTTTTATAAGTCATCTTGTTAGAATCTCTTAGTCTTCAACCACAACATAATTCTCAGAATTTAGAAACCTTCTCCTTAGTCATTTCATCATGAGGAAAGCTCCTAGTGCTAACTCATCCACCCAAGAAACTTGCTCGTGTTGTACACGAAATTTCCTCAACCGAATCATCTCCCGTTAAATCCACAAATGCTAGGATTTCTACTCCACCAGCTCAACCAATCAAACCAATCCCCAAGAGGATTGTTCCCACAAAAATATCATCACCAAACTCCACAATTCCTACTAAACCAAACACACCCTTTTCAACCCAACCAACACCATTGGTGCCTAGAGCCATATCATTTACCACCTCAGAATCATCTCCATATCCCTACAACTTAAAGGACTTACCCCTAGGCCATCTCATCCTCCACCATTACCGACACACTCTTCAATAGAGAAGATTGTGCAACAAAACCAAGGTGTTGAATCAACACTTGCACCGGTGTCCATTTCTCCATTTCCCTCTAATGGTCCATTTTGGATTATGACGAGACATCAAAGTCAACCACCTGACCACATGGAAGTTGACACTTCTCTACCCCCACCATCAACCTTGTTGAGCCACCATTAAATATGCCTCCACCAATCCCTCCTTCATTTGAGGATCCCCAACCTTCTTCACTTGAACCTCCACATCAAGCCGCTTCATTTTTACCACCACCTTTTCAAAACCATGACAAGGATTGCTATCATTGTCAACACGTTGAAGGCTTGATACATGAACTACGTGAGAGCAACGTTTTATTTTTTATCACCTCCTCGAACGTTTCGATGAGGTCAACAAACCCAAAAAATCATGAGCTTAAGGATTAAAGTAATGTCCTAGTCTTAAGCTTAACTTAGATCGTTTAGGAATCACATTTCATGTTTAATCGTTCTCTTAGTTTTAGAGATTTGTAGATCATCTCTCGTAGTTTTATTGAATGAAGTTACATGTTTTTATGCCATGTTATTTTGAGTATATGTTTGTTGCTTGAATACATATCTCACTTTGATGTTAACATGATTTGTTACATCACCATTGCTGGATTCTGTTTTCAGATAGACGGATCCCTGAGTTTTGCCTAGACGGATCCCTCCAAGGAGGGAACTGTGGGATCCGTGTAACAGAAGACTCTTTTTCTACTAACTTGAGTCTCATTTGCAGGAAATTATGCATTATATACTTGTTTGCTAACCTTTGTTTTGTATATTTTCAAAATACACATGAAGACTTTGATACCCTAAGCTAGGGGGAGTTTCTTTGTCAAAGCGATACATTGCAAAATCACTTGCCATATATTTTGGGTTCACATTTCATAACGTCCCTTTGCAAAGTTGCAATCATCAAGGGGGAGCATTATCGTCACAAAGACGAAACCATTTGCAATGCATTAGCTTAGTAATTTTTCTTACTTGACGCCCTCACAAAGGGATGGACTCGTCAAGGGGGAGTTAAGACGAGAACTCTTCCCGTCACTTGCTCTCTATATTATTTTTCATTACATGTTTTTCTTAAAATATTGTGTTAGTTTCTTTTCGACGCTCTTTTTGTTTCGACAAAAAGGGGGAGAAGAGAGTAAAAACTCCAATTCAAACCTTTACGAATTTAAGTTTTTACTTAAATAATTTTATGTTTTGTCATCAACAAAAAGGGAGAGATTGTTAATACAAATAAGCCGTAAAAACGATTATTTATATTTTACGATCTTCTAATGTTTTGTCGATAATAAACGTAAAATCATTTTAACGAAACAAATAAAATACGTAAATGGTTTGAGCCAATAGTTTACTAACACACTTACGTTTTCACATAAAACACTAAACAAGTAAAAGTGTTTTTATGATTTAGTAATACATATGTACAACAACTAGTGTTTACATATTGGGTAAATATATACATAACTAATATGTATTACAATGGGTAATATAAATGGGTAGAAACTTAAGTATTTGACCCATTGACCAAATACATTGAATGTAGTTGGGTAAAACCCAAATTCCATGAACCATACCCATGGAGCATGACCCATAACCCATTGCATGACATCATGCATAAGTCATATATGGATATTATCCATGACCCATGGACTAGATGCATTGCATCTTGTAGATACATTGTATCTATTTGGATACCCATGGTCCAATGTCTAGGACCCATGACCCATAACCCATGACCCATGACCCAAAACCCATGGGCAAAGAGGAGCGTCCACGGATCCCCGATGTCTGGGCGGATCCTCAGTGAGGATCCGTGGGGTCCGTGGAATAGTAGCCAAAATTCCTCTATAAATAGTGAGCCATTTCTTCATTTTGGGTTGCCACTCCCACACATACTTTCTCCAAGTATTGTAACCTTTTAACATCTGATCCTAAGGATCTCTCTATGTAGTTTGTGTTTTGTTTTTGTGTGATTCTCTAGGTTCCTCTTAAAGGCGAGATCACCACCTCTTAAAGTCGAGCAAGCTCTATTCCATGAGTTTCCATGCTTCGTCATCATCAAGACTACTGAGGTTCTCTTGTTGATAGTTCTTTCTTCCTCAATAGAAGTGTTGTGTCCAAGGCATTAGTGAAGGATGCCGAAAGAGTCAAGACGAAAGCATTAGTGAAAGGTGCTTAATGTCTGTGTCAAAAGCATTAGTGAAGAATGCTAAAGGAGTCAAGACGAAGGCATTAGTGAAAGGTGCCATACGTCCGTGTCAAAGGCATTAGTGAAGAATGCCTATAAGTCAAGTCAAGTGACATTAGTGAAAGATGCCAAGGTTGTATAATCAATGACGTGCATTGATATACAAATAGAGATAGGTTGTATCCAAGGATATTGATATCCTTGATGGTATTGTAATAAGGAGTTGGTCTCCATTGGGGTTAGGTGTTGTGTAGTGTTGGGTAGTAGTTCATCCATCGTAATGGAACTCGGTATTTAGCCTAATACCGGATAAAGGGTAGGCGACGTTGTGATAGGTGTGGTTCTACCTTGTAGAAGAACCCGGTGGTTAGCCTAGTACCGGAAAAAGAGTAGGCGACTTTGTAAAGGCTTCTCCGCCATAAGGAGTTGGTGTCGTGTAGTGTTTACGAACTATCGAGTAGGTGACTCGGGGAGTGGAGTAGGGCAAGGAAGGTGCCTTGTAGCCGAACCACTATAAATACTTGTGTCGTGGTTATGTGCTTCTTACTCCTTATCTTTCATTACACATTTATATATCTATCTATCAACGTCCAACATATACATGCAAATAAATTGACATAAGTCGATCTAAATATTTTAAAACGAAGTTTTAATTGGTAAAATATTCAACCCCCCTTCTAGTTTTCCACACACACATTGACAAAAACAACCTCGTATTAACACAATTCGCCCACGACAACCCCAAAGCAGGACAAACCCGTCTCCCAGACGTCCACAACCACTCAATATTCCCACTCTTACACCACTATTCCCCCTATCATCCATCAAATCAACCACCTGATTCGTCACCACAGCCGCAACACCAAACCTCTTGGCAATCCCCTTCAAACATGCCGAAATCCTAAAAAACAAATCACACCTCTTCTTCAAATCACGAGCATTGTTCCGATTATCATATGGATGTTGATGACCGGCGATCGTGTTTTGAAGTGTGTAATTGATCGATGATAATGTATTGTTGGATCTAGGGTTTTGAAGTGCGTGATTGATTAGTTTGTTGGGAAGAAATGGAGTGGGCGGGGAAAAGGGTGAAAATGAAGATGTACCTAATCTAATTTTGTTTTATTTATTATTAATGGGAAATTCTTTGCTTAATATATAATCAATTTTCCATGTTTTATTTTTGCAATTGTCTACTTGATAATATTGTATACTAGTTCATTTTTTCATTCTATGTTGCTATTAATTTTAGAGAGAGAAGCAGAAATTTAGAGAGAGAAGCAGGATAAAGAGATAAAGTGAGGGTGGTGGTAGTAATGGTATAATTTTATTAATTAAATACACCGTTAGTCCCTAATGTTGTACCAGTCTTACCATCAAAATAATTAACCAAAATAATGAAATGACCATTTTGCCCTCATGTGCAAGGCACATGGGGAAAATAACAGACGTTGACTAACGGAAAGTTGGTCAAGGGACTGGTTTAGACTATAAAAGCCTTGTTTTGGACCTTCAACGATGAAAACGGCCAAGTTTAGTTCAACGTGATGCGTAGGTACAAATTTAAGGACGAACGGTATATTTTACTCATAAATTAATAAGTTTTAAAATTGACACACCGGAAAACATGGGAAAATGAACGGGGGGCAATAAAATTTTGCTTTTCTTATGACCTTTTTGCCCTTGTAGTGTAAAGTTGGGATGTAATAAGAACCTTTGTTAAAACTAGAATGAATGGTGAAGATTGAATTATCTAATCTTTACAAAAATTGATGATCTTCATGATCTCACCTCATGAAAACAAAATATATAACCATAATTTACGGATTCCATAACAAATATCAATTTGGGATCTTGAACCAACCCTAAAATTTGATAAATAAACCTACTAAACGTAGGTTATTAAATACATGTGCTATTAGAATGGTTTTGTTTAAACTTAGGTTATAAACTTAGTGGGCAAACTATGAGAATTTGGTTGAATAAATTACTATTAATC
Source organism: Chrysanthemum lavandulifolium (assembly GCA_022545495.1). Lineage (NCBI taxonomy): Eukaryota > Viridiplantae > Streptophyta > Magnoliopsida > Asterales > Asteraceae > Chrysanthemum > Chrysanthemum lavandulifolium. Next base: position 163,260,553 of record CM040242.1, read on the forward strand.
TTATCAATTTGTTAGCAGTCCCGTCGGTATCGTAGGAGGCTTTAAGTTTGTATAGCTTATGTAAAGAATTTTTTTTTTAACGGCTGAAATATATATAAGTAAAAAGCTACTAATAAGATTCTAGGAGCAAAAGTACATATACAGGCTATAAAAGAAAAAACATAAGCTACAAAAACTAGAATCTATCCAAAGCTTTAACTGCAAGAACTACAAAAGGGAAGAAAAAACTCTTGTCAATTACAGAAAAACCGAGACAAGAGAAAATCCCCACGCACGAAGGCCGAGCCACCGGTTTTCACTCCGAAGTGTTTTTGATGTAGACCCAAACAAGCCTCGGGGAAAAGAATACAAAAAGACAACGATACAAAAAATTAGAAAAACTCGCGAAGCTCGAAACTCCTAGCAGCGCACATCCGGAACTCGAAAGGAGCAAGGGATTTTTTAGCCATTCTATCCAATTACACGACATATGTAAAGAACATTTTCATTGATGGTCCTTGCAAAATGTCTAAGAATTCACTATTACTGTAAAAATTATTTTATTTTGAGCGTTTTTATACTAGTTAGTGTATCGAAATTTATGTAGCCCACTTAAAAGTAAAATTTTGGCTACGCCCCTGTGTACGCAATCAGATTTGCTTGTTTACATATTAGTTAGCTAGAAATAAAGTTGTTTTCGAAGATAAATATTGTTGTTGGTCGAAAATGAGGTTCAGTGAAATAAAGAGTTTCGTTTGGCTAAGGTTTATAGAGAGCTAGGTGTTCTAAGTTGTTGAAAACATGGATGGAGAACCTATTTTAGCTAATCTTTGGCTAATGTTAGGATGCTTCAGTTCATGTATTATTTCTCTAGTATATTTTGAGTGTACGCCTGTAGGGTTGCTATCAGAATTTCAATTTACACTCTTTTTATTTTCAAGAGTTATATAAAGTTTTTGCATATTAATATTCCATAATGTTAGTATTTGTTAGATAAACTAGGTGATATACATGAATAGGTGATAGAGTGTTGATTGGCATGACTAACTCATAAGACTAATTTTATGTCTACCAAAGAGATTGAGATACTTGGCTAGATCAATGGTAGATATGAAAAAGAAGATTTAGTGCAATCCATGTGTCACACAATGAGTTGTTTAGTCATATTTTTAGGCATATGATTTAGGCATGAGAATCATTTTCCTAGGTGATATACATGAATACTATAAGAGCACTCCCAATGATAACGGCATAACGCCGTTTGTTGTCCCAATAACGCCGTTATTGGCGTTACTCCGTTGGAGGGTTGAGCAAATGACGCCGTTAGTCCTTGCGCGTTGGGTTAGTAACGCCCGTTAAGGGGCAAGAAAAAAAAAACAAAAATTCAAAAAAGTTTCAAGACCAGTCCCTCAACGGCTAGTAGCCGTTATATTTTATAAAAAAAAATTACATAAAACCCTCTAACGGCTAGTTTTTACAAAAAAAAATAAAAAGAAATTCAAAAACATTTTTTTACCCCTATAAATACCCAACTAAAACTCCGTTTTTTTCACACTTCCATAATTCAAATTCACAATTTATATACTTCCTCTCACACTTTTATAATTCAAGAATCAAGTTCGTTCACAATGGATCCAAGTGAATTTGGTGATATTCCTCTGTCTTGGTTAGACGTTGATGACGAAGAGGACTTCCAATTTATGGTGTCCGCATACGAGTATCACCTTCAGTTGGAACAAGAAGAAGGTATTGAATCTCAACATCCTACTCGTGCTCGTAGCCATATATATCGTGAACGTGAGCTTGCAGAAGAACGTCTGCGCAACGATTATTTCGTAGAAGGTTGTAAGTATTCAAACCGGAATTTTCGTAGAAGATTTCGTATGAGCCGGAAACTATTCCTGCAAATAGTTGAAGGTATTGAATCTTATACTTAGATAATATTCGGATCATTTTACTTTCTTTAGGCAAACACCGATTATGCGGGTCGAATGAGTTTAAGTGCTCTAATGAAGTGTACGTCTGCCATACGCCAATTGGCGTAGGACACCTTACCCGATGCATTTGATAAATACTTGCAAATGGGTGCGAGTACTTCAAAAGTATGTCTTGATAATTTTAACAAATGCATTATTGATTTGTTTATGCCGGAGTATTTAAGAAAACTAACATGGGCCTAAATTCAAAAACTTTATCAACTACATGAAGAAAAACATGGTTTTCCGAGAATGCTTGGTAGCATTGACTATATGCACTGGGAATGGAAAAATTGTCCAGTGGCTTGGCAAGGGCATTTTGGTAGGGGTGATAAAAAAAATACCCAACAATTATGCTTGAAGCTGTTGTTTCTCAAGATTTATGGATCTGGCATGCATTTTTTGGGATGGCGGGGGCGAATAACGATATTAATTTTTAGATAACTCTCGTTATTCGACGACATTCTTGCCGACAATGCCCCAAGAGCACCTTATATGGTCAATGGAACTAGGTATGAGCAGGGTATTACTTGGCTTATGGAATTTATCCACGGTGGGCAACTTTCACAAATCCTTCACGGCAACAACGATTTAAAAAACATACGTGCTTTAAAAGGAGACAAGAAAGTGCCGAAAGGATATTGAGCGTGCTTTTGGTGTGCTTCAAGGCCGTTGGGGTATACTACAACAACCGGCACGTCAATGGGAAATTGCCACGATACGTAGAATCATGTATTCTTGCATTATTTTGCATAACATGATTATAAAAGATCAAAAATTTGCATTACGTGACTATAACGAAGTGTGGGTGGATCCGTCAGCAAATTTGAGGCAACGAAGATGGGTCGAAATATGTGATACTCACAGTCGTAAGGCAAAAGAAATACACGACCGAAAAACGCATACCCAACTTCAACAGGACCTTATGGAGCATATTTGGCAGAAGAATCTTGAACGACATGGACAACAACAAGAGAGCGACAATGATGAATAAGTATTTGCTATGTTTTGTTTTTTTTTTCGTTGTCATTTCCTTTTATGTTGTAACGTTTAATTTGTGGTGTGTTTTTTTATTTATTGTAATTTTTTTTTCGATGTATTTTTTTAATTTCGTATTGTAATATGTTTTCAAATTTAATGTTATGTTTAGTTTAATAAATGAAGTGTTTGTTTTAGTTTAGGGGTTGAAATTGAAAATATGAAATGTTATTGATGTTATTGGGATGTTATTGTTGTGGGTGTTTTTTGGGGATGTTAAGGTGAAATGTTAAAGCTGATGTGACGCTGACGTGGACGGTGTTATTGATGTTATTGTATTACCATTGTGATTGCTCTAACATATTTATCTAATAGTATTAATTAATATTTGTTTTCCACAATGTACAGTCCTTCCCTGGGAATTCTGAAGTGACTCATTTTAACTTTGGAATTTAATGGATTGTTATTCTTTATGATTAGCAAGTAATATGATGTATGACATGTGAACCGATAATCTTAATCTTATTGCTTCATATGTAATTATTATTAGACGAAGGACCAAACTCGTCAATTAGAAACATAATAACTGAAAAACAGTTATGGGATGGCGGTTACAAACCGGACCATCATGATGGTTAGATAGCATCGATTAGAAACATATATATATGTATGTATCGATTGAATTAGAAGATTAATAGACAATTTACTTATTCATATTACTTTACATTTGCAATCTACATATATTGATCTAGAGTTTGGGACAACAATTGGCATCAAGAGCATAGGTTTAACACTTCGTTTTTGGTTACCAAGATATCATACGCATAGAAAGAACCCAAGGAGATTACGCATAAAACTCTTGTTTTCATACGCTGGAAAACAACTTCTCATACGAAGGATTTTCTGTTTTTTATCAAGAATTTTGTTTTCTCTCTACTTCCAAGAGAAACAAACGTGAATAAGCATACATAGAAGATAGTGCACGATCGTTTACGTAGGGGATTGCAAACGTTTACACCAAACGGATTGGTGGGGAAACCTTGTTGGCAACAACATAGGGAAGGAAGGAATTCATACACTTTGTTCGGGATAGAGAGCGAGTGGGCAAATACTTTGAGAAAACCGGTTATATTCAAACTCAAAGTAGAAGAATACGCGGGAAACACGCGGGGAAAACGTTGTTGTGGAAGGAAATACGTACGTGATAAGAAGAAGGAGTACTCAAGTTTGTGTGGAGTAGTGTCGGGTGACACAAAGAAAACAACGACGTGAAGAAGATCAGAAGCAAAACTTGTATTTGTTTCGGAGATTTGGTTACCATCTCGGTACCATTTTTGTACGTGGGAAGTTTGATTTCGAATATAGACATCAAATAACGTACAAGGGAAAAGGAGACGTGTGTAGTGTGGAGGAACAAGAAAAGAAAAAAAATCTTGTTTTCGGGTTTGTTGGAAAGAAATCAATTCGACATAAAGGTTCATTCGGAGTTTAGATTCTCAAAAGGTTCGAGAAAAGAAGTCCGAGACTTCTTGGGGCAAACACGAAAAAACAATACGTGAAGTTATGTTTCGAGTACTAGTTGGACAAGAGAATTCGACAAAAGAAGAAATTTGGTGTTTTGTGCTCGAAGGGTAAAAAAACGAGGAAATGAAAAAGAACATCAAGGGTACGAGGCAAAGAAATCGAAAGGAACCAAACTTGGGAATAGCATCAAACGTTGGTAAACAATTCTTACTAACGAAACCAAAGAGAATACACTAGTATTCATCGCATCTACAAGGTCACAAGTTAAACGTTTTCTAGATTTCATTTTATTTAGAATAGTATAGAATATTTATTTCATACTATTAGGAAATCCCGAGAACTATTTATTGATCCCGTATTATTAGGATTCCCGGAAGATTAGATATTCCCATATTTTATAGAAAAACCACACTAGGAAGGATAAATCCCTATAACTTAGAAAGTGAAGATACTAAGCACTTTCAAGATGACTGTCGACGATATAGCAAGCACATCAACTACAACAAAACCCCGTAACACCTATTGCACAATATCAATGCCCTAAGTTGAAAACCACAAACTACACAGTTTGGGCTATACAAATTAAGGTTATACTAGAGGCACATGGCTTATGGGAAGCAATAGAACCAAAGATAGATACACAAGTTGATGATAAGAAGGATAAGGCAACGACTGCCTTCCTATATCAAGCGTTGACGGAAGATGTAATCTTACAAGTAGCGGGTTGTAAGACGGCTAAGGAATTGTGGGATTCGCTAAAGAAAAGACACGTTGGAGAAGATAGAGTGCAGAAAGCACGGTTCCAATCATTGATGATTGGGTTTAACTCACTTCAAATGAAGGAAGATGAGACGGTGGATGCATTTGCGGCTAAACTAAACGGCTATGCCATGAAGGCAAAAGAATTAGGGAAAACTTTGGATGAATCACTTTTAGTTCAAAAACTATTAGACTCCACACCAGATAGGTTCATTCAGATAGTAGCATCCATAGAACAAACAACTGATCTCGACGACATCACTTTAGATGAGATCATTGGAAGACTCAAGGCGTTTGAGGAAAACATAAAACTCCGGAAGGGAGGACAAGTAGAAAGCCAGGAAAACCTATTATTCGCACATGGCGAACACTCAGGAAATAGGAAACGTTTTTACAAACGTGGAGGGAAATCAAATTTCTCACTAGGAAACTGGCAGAATAAAAATAGAAACAACTCACAAGGAGGGAACTCTAGTTATAAAGAGAGTTCGGATAAGAATAAAGACGAGTGGGATGTGAGTAAGGTAAAATGCTACAGCTGTCATAAAATTGGACATCTTAAAAGGAATTGTAGAGGAAAACCAGCAACTCAGGAACAATCAAACCTTATCTTAGAAGACGATGAACCATCACTACTAATGACTATGCACGAAACTGAACACAAGGAAGTGTTGTTGAATGAAGAACAAATTCAACCAAAGAAATATGCTACAGCAGACGCAAGCATATGGTATTTAGATAATGGTGCAAGTAACCATATGACGGGAATAAAGAGTCATTTTAGGGATATTGATGAAAGCGTAACAGGACGAGTACGTTTTGGAGATGGATCGTATGTACAGATAATGGGTAGAGGGTCTATACTGTTAGGTTGTAAGAACCAGGATCAGAAGGTAGTATCGGAAGTATACTACATACCAAACCTCAAGAGCAACATACTTAGTCTAGGACAACTTACGGAAATAGGTTGTAAGGTCATTATGGACGGAAACAAGTTGACTTTGTATGATAAAAACAAGAAATTGTTGATGAAAGTAGAAAGATCTAAGAATCGACTCTACAAAATTCAGTTACAGATAGAAGCACCTATATGTCTCTTAGCAAATATAGATAACCAAGCATGGTTATGGCATGCTAGATTAGGTCATCTGAACTTTGACGATATTAACAAGATGACTAGGAAAGGTCTAGTAGAAGGAATTCCAAGGATAAATCATGCCGGGCAGATTTGTGATGCATGTTTATTAGGAAAACACAGTAGAACACCATTTCCAAACCAAGCTAAATTCAGATCAAAGAACCCGTTGGACTTAGTATATGGAGACCTTTGCGGTCCTATAAGTCCAACAACGCACTCAGGCAAGAAACTTATTTTCTTGTTAGTGGACGATTGTACACGTTTTATGTGGGCCTACTTTCTGACATCGAAAGATGAGGCGTTTAGTACATTCAAGGAATTTAGACATAAGATAGAAATGGAGATGAAATTGAAAATAAGGATGCTAAGAATGGATAGAGGTCAAATGAATTCACAAGGTACTGTAAGGAAAACGGAATAGAACAACAGTTGACAGCACCGTACTGCCCACAACAGAATGGAGTAGTGGAGAGAAGGAATAGGACAGTGTTATCAACTACAAGGAGTATGATGAAAGCAATGAAGTTACCCTTAACTTTTTGGACGGAAGCAGTTAAACATGCAATTTACATACTCAATAGGGTACCTACGAGGGCCCTGATAGATAAAACTCCATATGAGGCACTCTACAACAAAAAACCGAATCTGGAAAACCTAAGAATATTCGGATGCACAGCTTACGCAAAGATAACAATACCTCACTTAAAGAAGTTGGACGACAGAAGCATACCATTGATTTACTTAGGAGTAGAGGAAGGATCAAAAGCATGTAGGTTATATGATCCTATAGCCAAGAAGAAACATGTTAGTAGGGACGTAAAGTTTATGGAAACAAAATCGTGGGATTGGAACAAAGATGAAGAGGATACGAGCACACAAGACACATTTTGGGCTAGTTTTGTGGTAGACAGAGTTGACAATGAAAACCTTACACCGGTCAACATAAAAAAAGAGGACAACACGTATCATGAACAAGATCAGACTCCTAATCCAGTTTCACCAATCACACCACCGACATATAATTACGACCCACACTCAGAAGAGGAAGAAGAAGCTACTACTAGTTCTGTAGAGAACTCAAGAGATAGATTTGATGATACACCCGTACGTGAATATAGAGATATAACGGATATATACAAGTATGCACGTAGAGTTGAACCACAAAGTTTGTTATTTACGGAAGAAGAACCCCGTAATTACAAGGAAGCATCAACATATGAGAAATGGATTGAGGCCATGGAGATTGAATTGGATTCAATCAACAAGAATAATACATGGACTCTTACTACATTGCCAGAAAATCAAAAGGCAATAGGACTCAAATGGGTTTACAAAACCAAGAGAGATGCAAAAGGAAATATCATCAAGCACAAAGCAAGGTTAGTGGCAAAAGGTTATGTACAAGAACAAGGAATAGACTTCGAGGAAGTATTTGCACCGGTTGCTCGGATAGAGACAGTTCGGTTGATATTAGCATTAGCAGCATATCATGGATGGCAAGTACATCATTTAGATGTAAAATCGGCATTTTTACATGGAGATTTAAAGGAAGAAGTCTACGTTACACAACCTAAAGGATTTATTCAACAAGGAAACTCAGGAAAAGTCTACAAGCTTACTAAAGCTTTATATGGCTTAAGACAAGCACCGAGAGCTTGGAATGTGAAGCTTGATCAAACGTTAAAGTCTTTAGACTTTAAGAAGAGTAATCTCGAACAAGCAGTTTATACAAAGCGGAACAAGAATTCTACACTTATAGTTGGAGTCTACGTAGATGACTTGATAATCAGAGGCACTCCAAAGAAAGAAATCGAAGAATTCAAATCCCAGATGAAGGATATATTTGAAATGAGCGACTTAGGATTGTTAGCTTATTATCTTGGGATAGAAGTTACACAGACAGGAAGAGACGTTACAATCAAGCGATGTGTTATATTAACAAGATCTTGAAGGAAACAAGTATGGCGAGACAAAGAATGATACGAAGATACCTATGGATACCGGTACTAAGTTGGTCAAGGCGGAAGATGGAAACTCGGTTGACGCAACTTATTACGTGAAGCTTAATCGGAAGTCTCGTACTTATCGCATACAAGACGGATCTTAGTTACTCGGTCGGACTACTCGGTAGAGTCATGCAAAACCGAAGGATCATCACCAAGGCGGTAAAGCAAGTAATCCGATACATCAAAGGAACAAAGGAGCATGGCATAATATACAAGGAAGAAGGCGGTGCAAGATTACAGTTACAACGACGATGAGTTATGAAATCAACATTGATCAAGGAAAAGGAACTCTCGGGATAGTATTTTATTTCGAGAGTCACCTATTACGGTGTACTCGAAGCAACCAACAATGGCGCTATCATCATGTGAATCGAATTCATGGCGGCTCTCGCAGCACATGTCAAGCCTTATGGTTAAAGCGATTGCTTAGTGAACTAACCGGATGGGAAGAGAAAGGATAACGGCGAAGGTTGACAACATTTCAAAGAATAGCACTTGTCAAGAACCCGCTTTTCATGGAAGAAGCAAGCACATCGATATTCGCTACCATTTCATTCGTGAAAGCGTAGAGAATGGGCACATCAATGTGAAACATGTCAGCGGAGAACTACAAAGAGCAGATATTCTAACAAAGGCTCTACCAAGATTGAAGTTCGTGACTATGCGACAAATGCTCGGAGTTCAAGACTTAGGACGAAGCAACGATCAAGATTAAGGAGGAGAATGTGAACCGATAATCTTAATCTCATTGCTTCATATGTAATTATTATTAGACGAAGGACCAAACTCGTCAATTAGAAACATAATAACTGAAAAACATTTATTGGATGGCGGTTACAAACCGAACCATCATGATGGTTAGATAGCATCGATTAGAAACATATATATGTATGTATCGATTGAATTAGAAGATTAATAGACAATTTACTTATTCATATTACTTTACATTTGCAATCTACATATATTGATCTAGAGTTTGGGACAACATGACAATTACAATATTTAATGGAGGATGGTTTTATATAACTTGTACAAAATTCAATCCTATAACATGGAAGGCGCATAATTTCAGGAAGGATTTGGTATAGCTCGGATTTGGTAAACTGAATCTTTCTGCACCTCTACTTTTATATATCCATTTTATTTTAGTATGATACAATCATCAATTCAAAAGAACTTTTAACATGTTGCTAATATATTTACAACCATTTTTGAGCCTGATGATGTGAATTATTAGATTGTAACTTTTAGCCTACTATTCACTTTGGTATTCTATTTTGTTATTCCTTGAAAACAAAAGATGTGGTGCTTTTTCTAATAGTTATAACACAGATGTCAGAAAATGTTATTGGCATAAAGTCCATAGCATTTTAGATGCTTTTGATTATTGACAAAGTAATGCGTGTTGATGAGAAGGCAGAGTAGTCAGAAGAGGATTTTTGTTGTGTTGTTTAGACTTTAGATAGTTGAGTGTGTGAGTTAGATGCATGGCTGACACTTCGGAACATATTGAAGGGTTGAGTTCAAGTAAACCATTTAAACTTCAACTAGGAGTAAATGTGTAATCACTTTTTGTTCTGTGTACCCAATGGATTAGACCACAAACATAGATTCATCGCAGCAATTATTGTACAGTGAAGCACTCGTGAATATTTTGAAAATGTGTTCCTCCTTTTATCACTCACAAGAAAATGAGTAAATTACAAGTTAAAACCAAGGGTTTTACTGTTACATGTGAGGGTTGAAAACGGCCACAAGAAACCTCCATTATTTCGCGTACATCTGTGTCAAATACTCGCCATGCATTTTCGAGTAACTAGAGAAAACCTCATTCAGTTACCGTTTTAGTTTAAAGTAGTACTACGTGAAAACCAACGTTATGCAAAATTGGCAAAAACAAAAACAAGATGTGTAATTCTTTTGAAACATGTCATCGTATCTAATTTTTCTATGAGTCAGGTTTATTTATCATCATATCAAACTATAAAAAAGGTTATATCACAGATGAAAACGACATTTTTTCATGTGAGAGATATGGTACAAACAAGTTTTTGATGTTTGTGCTCTATGGCTAACTTGGATAAACGACATTTTTAGATTTTGTGACGGGGATACACATTGGCTATAATTGTGCGTTTTGACACATCTAGTTGTAAGATAATTGTGATATGCGACGAATATCAACGTTCTATGGAAAGCAGGACCATTTAGTGAACGTAATTGTCCAAGGTTCTTGGACTGCAAACAAGATTAAGGTAGTCGTTTGTTCAAATAAACTAGAGTATTCAATAGATAGCCAGAGATAGAGTAATACAGTAAAGTTTTAAAAAATGTTAAACGTAGCCTTTAGTATAAGATATTATGACATGTAGTGAATGTTTGTAGTTTAATAATACATCACCCACCCTTGTATATAACTTCCGTCAACTGACCTAATGTATAACCACTTTTGCATCTTTTTAACTTTTAAACGTAGCCCTTAGGGCTACAAATAGCAAAACACTGAAGTTTTTACTTCTCTTTAAGTTACTTGAAATATCAAAAGGCGCCTACTATGGTGACTTTCCTATTATGGTGTCGTTCAATGACTTCAATCACTTTCCTATGAGGTTTTTAGTTCGCTTAAGTTACTCCTATAGTCCTATATCATTTAGGATTAATTAATGGTTGGGGTGATCGAATTTACACATGATTGATATATTTTAAAGAAAACTAGGTCCATAATCAAAGGGTTACATAGCTAATAGGTAGACCATATGGGCCTTTATTCTACGAAATTAATAAGTTATGGACCAATGGATAAGCCCAATACTATGATGGCTAGGATTTTATATACACAATGCCATAATTATCTATAGGATATTGTCCTTTTAACCCCCAAAAAAAAAGTTATACGCATGAAATTGATGTCTCAAGATTTGGATTGAAGATAATTGTCCAATCATTATCCTACGGATTACGGAATGATATGATATGACAATAATTTACTAACTTTTTTGTTTTTGTTTCATAGCACAAAAACAATTAAAAAAAAGAAAATATAACATATGATAATTTTTTTAAGATTGTATAGGATAATATTTAAGCTGTGTCCGTGTTTGCTTGATTGATGTTATATCTAAGCCTGATTATTGTATATTATGATAGATAAGTGTTTCTTAAGTTAATTGCATATCAATATATAATAGTTAACGTGATTGAGTTCTACTTATCATATCTAGTATTGTTACCATTGCAGCATTGACTAAATGATATCACTCCTCCACCGTAAACGTTCAATTTACCATGGGGGTTTTAAAGAAATAGGTCATTGGTTCAATCCTAATTCCGGGCTAAAATTTTGTGGAATAGGTGCTCGCAAGGTCTTTGGGGAAAGGTCAGTCAGCAGATAGAAAGGATGAATGGGTCAGAGTTTCTCCGTTCGATTTGAACTTTTTAGAGAGTATCGTTGAGTATAAATCATTGTTACCTTGTACAAATGATCTTTTTAACCATCATTTTTTGTTAAATATATAGCAGAGTGATTATCAAGAGAAAATTACATTAGAATTACGCACACTAATATATTTCATTACTCACATCTTGCAAACTAGTATAAGGATTCAAATTTCAGATGATTCATCTAATAAACCCTGTTTTAGTATAGGTGGAGTGTGATTTGAAAGAATCAGTAGGAGATAAAGTGAAACAATTAAATGAAAACTAAAACAATGATATAGAGTCATTTGTGTCCCAACATAACTGCATAAAGAATGGCTGACCAAGATTGATAAATAATATACGAGTTTTGTGAATGACATCCCTTAGCTAGGTTGTCACTAAAATAACACACGTGAATGATTCTAATTGGATTATAATCTAGAAAAAACGAAGATATCGAAAGAGTGAATACAAAAAAAGCTCTTAATTGTAATTGGATGAATTGTTTTCATGCAACTAATTATAGCAAAACATATACTATCATCCACAACTTTTAGAACTAGCGTTAACAAAACGCATAAATAAAATAAGTTGTTGCTTTTTTCAACTTTTACCATTGTAGGTTACTTTGGCCTTCACTTATAATATGATTGAATAAAGACATAATCTAAGGAATATATTAAAGCAAATTACCAAAATGAACCATATACACAATGATATTACCAAAGTGAACTTTTTTTATATACTTTACCAAAATGACCAAAACATGTCACCATCATCATTTTTGTTTTTCATTGCCCCACATACCAAGGTTTTAACACTTTTATAAGCATGTCACAATCATAGTCTATACCAAAAAACATGTTTTATGAGACTAGTTGCAAACGCAAACCAAGACCCAAAACTAGTGTTATTTCCATTGCTCATTAAAATGTATGTGATAAATTCAGGCAACATAAGGCTTCAAAGTACAAAAATGGCATCGACCTTTGATGTCATTTAGTTCATCTACAAAGGTTTTCCAACAACTGAGAAACTTGTTGATTTTATAACAAAACCCACTAAGGGTGAGCAAAACCGCCCGATACCGAATAAGCCCGAAAAACCGACCCGACCGAATGGTACCCGAAACCGAACCGACAGAAAACGGGTCGGGAGTCGGTTATACAAAAGTGAAATAATCGGTATCGGGTCGGGTCGGTATACAAACCCGACTTTAGCCCGAAGAAGCCCGCTAGCCCGATTAAAAATTAGGTATACTAAAAACAATAAAACATAGCCCCCTCTCATGTCTCATTCATTCATTTTCTTTCCCCATCAAAACTTTCACAGAAACACCACAATAAAACTTTCACAGAAACAATAAAACTCGATTGATTCACATCTCAAAATCAAGAACAAAGAATCCAAATCGATCAATCTCATCTCAAAAACACCACATAATGGGGTGTTTGGATCTGTTTCTGGGTTAAGTATTTCTATTTGTACTTCGACCTGCTTCAATAATTAAAGGGTCTTTGGATCTGTTTATGGGTGAAGTGAGTTGGATCTGCTTTTTGATTTAAGTGAGTATTTGTATTACGTTAATGAGTTGTGAGTGGTTTGGGTTAATGTGTTTGATTGTCTTCTTTATTTGTAATATATATATTACAACTTGTATCGCTTTTGGGTAAATGTGTTTGGATCTGCTTTTGTGACTGCTTTTGGGTTAATATACTACAACTTGTGAGTGTTTTGAAATTTGATCTGCTTCTGGAAGTCGGGCTGGACCGAGTGTTACCCGAAACCGACCGACTCGACCGATTGTTACCCGAAACCGAACCGACAAAAACGGGTCGGGAGTCGGTTTAGTCTTTTCCATTCAATCGGTATCGGGCATTGGCGGGTCGGGTCGGGACGGGTCGGGATCCGACCCGATGCTCAGCCCTAAAACCCACCTACAAAAACACATCTACAAGACGCATTTAGAAGACAATTTTCCTTTGAGATGTGTTGGTTGCTACAAAACGCAACTATATATGCCAATTCAAATCAAAACCAAACAAATACCCTCGCCTATACCCTCGCCTAGGACCCTCGTCCACGCCCAGACCCTCGCCCAAAACAAATACACTCGCCTAATGCACCAATCTAGCCTAGCCTCTCGCCCAGACATCTCGCCTAGAAATAGTTGTCCACGCCCAGACTTGTTACTAGTCTGTACCACGCTCAAAGTTCTCGCCTAGACACTCATTCGCCTAGGTTCTCGCATCGCCCACGCCCAGGAATTCGTTATACACGTGTACGGTTTAAAAACTACTATGGTAAGAATCTAAAGTATAATATTAAAAAGTTTATTTTAGAAAAATGTATAGACGAGGTTTATATTCGTAAAGTATCATTAGAAAAAGTTCATTTAAGAAATTTTCTCGATATATTATCATCAAGAAACAAATTTGTACCAACTTGATGGTCAATTGGACCCAATTGGAAGCTGAGCTGGATTCCACACTAGACGACAATCGGCCCAATATGCCAAAACTTTTAACCTGCTTTCCCTCTCTTTTCCTCTATTGTCTTTTACTACTGTACAACTTTTTTCTATATTCTACAAAGACCAACGAAAATATTTTATTCATTTTGATAAACTAAACAAGTGATTTCTTTGTAATCATTGAGATAATTAGTATTTTTTTATGGTGTTATTATCCCTAGATTCTCAACAAAAACAATACCGATCACGTTATAGCAAGAGAAAAAATATATTGTTTCGAAAAACCCTACGAAAACTGATCTCGAGTTTCCCGTTAAGAGGTTTTATTTTTGTTATAAAAAGAACCCGAAAAACAGCATTTTTCTTAGTGTTAAAATAAATAGGAAATAATTTATTTTTTAACATTTCTTTAATTTTTCTCCTTTTATTAATGAAAATGGGGTTACACACTCGCACATAAAAAAAAAACAAGACAAGACAGATTTTGGTGGATTTGCTTCAATCTTAATCTTTGTCAGCACAGCGTAGATAACATGCTATTTTAGTTGGAGAATGATTTTTAGAAGAGCTATCATATAGTTTCAACTAAAGAGGCAAAGAGCAATCGTAAATAACTCATGCAAGATCACATCGCATGCTCATTTACGTTAGCCTTCTTGCGCTCTTTAGTTAGGCCCATTTATCATTTTCCTTTTAGAATAGCTATAGTTTTTGTTTAAAATATTTATTTTCTTTTATTCTGCTAATTATTGAGGCGTGCTTGGTTAGGGGTTAAGGGGTAGGGAATGGGTAAGGTATTCAAAAGTATCACAAATAATTTAGTGCTTGGTTGGGGAGGGGTAAAGGATTGATTACCCCGTAATGGGTAATGAACCATTATAGAGTAAATTGAGGAGTAAGGGATTGATTACCCACCTCACTCATTCTTTTGCATTCCTTTCCCTTTTCTTTTCCCTTTCCCTTTCCCCACTTTGAACCAAGCGGACCCTGAGTAATAAGGTTCATATGTGTTTGGTAAAGGGTACTACTATCTTCTTAAGTTGCTCAATGTTCAAGTATCTCTAATATAACTTTTTATTAAAACAAATACCTGATTAAATACTGTTTCATAAGTATAACAATGACACAATTAGATTAATTACTCCGTATTTCATTTTGTTTAATTAAATTTGATATCATGAATATAGGTCCCAATAATTAAGGACTTGATGATCCACGTGCAATTTTTTTGGCTTTTTGTTCTGCTTTGATTTATCAAACCCCCACTTGTCTCTAATCTTTTCATGAAAATGATTTTCTTAACTTATATAGTCACCAAACTAGATATGGACTAATAAATATATTGAAGAATAAAATGAATTCATTGGTCAGCTTTTTTTATTTTCTGTAATTTAGTTAGAATTTTAATAGATAGGTCATCTAGATAGTCCTAATTTTTTTAGCAAATATATACAGCCAAATTGCAACATAATCATTGATACATATGGTTACCAAATTTGACCTTCTTCGCATGTCAAGTAGACCAATCCAACTTTTCCAAGTTTCCATTCACATTGGTAGAATTCAATAATTTTATTCTCACAAACCCACTTGTACCAATAATCAATAATGTACACCTTTTTGTTATTCGTTTGGTCAAAAAGAGTTCCAACAGAATGCAATGTTTGAACCTATTGCATCATAATGAGCACATCTTTTTTTTAAAACAGAATGCATGGCACTTTGATTCACCATTCAAGCATAATTTGGATGTTCACCATTCAGTATCAAACCCCAAAGCCGAGCCACCTCAAACACGTTTTTTTAACACAAAGAATCAGATGAACCACAAATTATTTACTCAACTCTAATCGAACTTGAGTTTTATCGATCTAAGCCGTAATATCAAACACTGCAACAGTCATCAGTTGTTTCAAGTTTTAACATATACTACTTACTTTTATAGCATCAGAAAAATAAGAACATAGAATAAATTAAATTATGTCAACAAAACATACAATACCAAAATTAAAACCAAATGAGGCAAAATTATGCCATTACTCAACAAGAACATAAGGGGGTTTAGCAACCCAATAATCCAACATAATAGTAATAGACTCGATCACGCGATAGACAAACAAGAACTTAAAAAGACGGTACAAGCCATGGATAACCATGGCTTTTATTTAAACGGAAACAGACATAACCCTTCTTCGTTACAAATACTACTAATACTCCTTTTCTTCATTCTCCTTCTCTTTCCAGTTGCCACCTTTAAGGACCGATCGTGGGGAACCACAGCAGCTCCCGTCCTTCTTCACAAACTTCTGGTACATGATTGAACCTTCACGTCCGAGCTCTTCGTGGCTCTTCTCTTCCAGACTGTATCCTTCAACATCAATAGCACATGTCTTCTCCAAAGACTTTGATGCCACGGCGGCACCAACAGCAATGGAGAACTCACCAGGTTCAAAACATGCCAGCACACGTTGCACAAGCTGCTCTAGTCCGTCATTTAAATCATACCCGACTGCCTCAAAACTAGCATAACTGAACCCATCTTCCGGGGTAACATGAATGGTTGAGATGGCAGCATCTTCAATTGCGTTCATGGAATAGCCACAAGGGTCAAACTCAAAGTCGCAGATGTTAGACTTTGGCAGTATCATTCGGATGCCAGAGTCATTAGTCATTGTTTCGGCAGAGCTCCATGGAGTTTTGTAAAAGACGGATGCTCTCTCCCTATCTAAGCTAGTCATGCACATCTCGAGTGTGTACACTTGATCACGAGCAGGAACGGGTCCAGCTGATGCAGAATAAACATACCATTTCTGAGGCTTATCAAAACCACCCATCACATAAGCCTTGCTGCTCAAACCGAGCTTCTCAAAATGACCATCGAGTACAGATACTTCTTCGGAGAAGCTGCGATGAGGAAAGGTTTGAGCACCAGGGAAGATAAAGCTACCGCGGGTGTATCTCACTGACCGGACAGTGAGAGAAATGGATTCTGCAAGCTTCAGAATGGCCGGGATCGACAGAAGCAACTTAGTTGTCCCACAAGTTTTGATAACGATCTTGTAGGCAAAAACAAACAAACTAGACTCAGAAAGAACATATGAGTCTACATCATCATTTTTCAGCGAAGAAACAATAGTGCATTCAGCTGGGGTCAGAATCTCATCCAGTTGGGCTTTTGAGAGTGCCCGGAGACCATTCCCTTCAGGATCAGCAAAGATGCTGGGCTCAAAAAACGTTATTTCAAGCCTTTTCTCATAACCTTCAAAACCGATGGCAGAAACTTCCTGTGCCATTTCGTACTACGCAACAACTTAACACCAACGAGGGAGCAGCAAACAAGAAAGAGACCGAGAAGCAAAGAAACTGAGGAAAAAGGGTTCTACGAATATCTACTAGACTAATTTTAAAGCAGTAAATAAAATCACGTCAGAAGACGTGTACGAAACTCGGCGTGGAGAATATCAGGATGGTTTGCGAGCGCACTGCATAAAGAAAAGTAAAAACGCATGATCAGCATAAAACGTAACACAATATACACCACAAAGATAACAATTGTCACCCAAAAAACACATACGTTGGAGTAAGCAGCCGATCTGAACTTCTTGATTCCTCCGTTTGGTCGGACGTCTTCAATGCTGTAACCTAGGGGAGCTTCATAAAACGATCTACTACTACTACTACTAGACTTTTTCCCACCTTTAGTCTCCATTAGAACATTCAGATTTTCCTGTTCAACAAACATAACAATATTAACAGGAGATCCAAACAACACAAAGACAAGAGAACATACAAAAATTATCCATATACAAACCTCACATACACAATTATAATAAGTACAGCACTATGCACATAGAAAAAACCCTATTCAACCAAAACGTAGAATCAAATTTAGCATCTGTTTTATGGGAGACAGGCACAAGTAAATCAGCACATAACAATATCTGTATCAGAACCATAAATATCATACTCAAACTAATGGCATTATAAAAAAATAACGACACTCCTAGAAGGAAAGTGGTAACACACTTATACAGTCTAAACTCAATGAAACAAGTTAATGGGAGATTGTTTAGTCTTATACATGCTCACGAGCTATATATTTTGGCTTATGTTTATAAGCCAATACTTTCTGGCTAATGAGCTTAGCATGATGTACAGATGAAAATGAAAGTTCAGAAAATGAAATTTTAAGCCGAAAATAACCCCAAAAGGGCTTATGAAACATAAGCCGAAATCATATATATATAGGCATTAGGCAGCTTAAACAAACACCACCAAAAAGCTAAATTTAGGCCAAAAATTTTATTGCTTTATGCACCAGATTATTTAATAACAAACATTGGCCCAATTTTACAAACAAAAAACACCCCAAGACATTCTTTTCTAACAAAATTGTTTAATAAAAAACCTTTTAATCATTACATTAAAAGATATACAGTATATGGTATACAAAGCAAAAGTAACAGGGGCTCCATAATCATTCAAATCTGGTGTACCCTTTCTAATAATTAGTTACTATATAACCTAGTCAATTATTTACTCATTATGATACCACATAAAAGTTTCTCCAAACCCTAAAAACATATAAACTCATAAAGAAACTAGAATTTTTTTTCCAATCAGTTCACAATTCTTAATTAAATTTAAACACACAAATTCACATATAAATGAGGAAAAAAAACACAACTTGGTACAATCAATTCACATTTTTTTAAAATTATATATTTTACATAACCCGTTAATAAATACATCATAACCATAAAATTTATACAAAAATTCACATAAAATTTATAAAAAATCACATTTTTAAAAATTTAATTCACAAATTTCTTATAAAAATTACATCTTTAACATAACCCATTAGTCCAAATTTTAAAATATCATAACAACATTCAAAATTACATAAAACTCCTATTAAATCCAACAATTAACAGCTTAAATCAAAATCAAAAAGATAACAAATATAAAAAAAAAAACTTACAATCAATTTGTGTATATGTAACCACTCTTCAATCCAATCAAATCAAATCTGCAAAAAATAAACAACACAAATACATAAATAAACAACCATAAACAAAAACTCAAACCATTTTATATAACAAAATTAAAGACTTACGTTGCTATGATCAATTGTATAATTATTGAAATTATATTAACCGATCAATGAGGATTGAATTTTGGGATTTGTTGAAGGGTTTCGTATTTTGAATGTTGAAATTAGGGTTGTGAGGATAGGTGGGTATTTATAGGAGTTGGGGGTTAATTTGGGCCATTGCTTTTCTAAATAATTACGAGTTTGCCATTCGTGTATTCGAGTTGGGTCGGGTGTGGTTACCGAGTGGGACATTGTGTGGTGGCTAGCGTCACAGCCATGAGTTTGGAATATTGTGTCAGGTGACAGCTAGTATTAAAGGACGGACCGTAACTTTAGTTTCATTAATAATTAATTTTGTATTTTTAAATTAAATTATTGGGATTTGGTTTTTAATTTTGGTTAAGTTTTCGTTACAAGATTTGATATTGTTTTTATTGACTATGATGTGGTGTCGGATATACTGTGATTATATTTGAGCAATGTGATATTATGGGATTATTTTTATTTTTGAACAATTAATTTAAAAAGATATATAATAAATATTTGAGCAATGTGATATTATGGGATTATTTTTATTTTTGAACAATTAATTTAAAAATAATAATAAATTTAGCTAAAACAGTAGTATAATTTCATTTATCATAAACAAAAATCTTGATTTTTTCCTTCAACACAATAACCTTTAAATTTTCAGACCTTAATAAATGTTTACCCAACATTTACCTAATTTAGATAGGCCCAAAATATAACTAAACTACACACCCAATTTAATCATGACCATACCAACACAAATATAAAATCATTGCCCTAATTTTTTTCAACCATAATTCCTAATATTTCTTCTCTCATCTGCGCCCCATCTCTGTTCTTAACCTTTCACAATCAAACAAAAATGTTGATTATTTATTTCATTTCAATCCTAACGTAGCTACCATAAGAAAAAGATAATTTCTTTCTTTCTTGGTTATCATAACCGAACCTTTAGACTATCCACAGTAGTGACCAAGCGACCCTCAATTTTCATGTCACCACAACTTTCTCTCTTTTACGACCTACATGTGACATTTTAGGCATAGTAAGTCGACCGACATTTTTTTCTCCAACTTTTTATAACAACAAAAATAATTTTTCAATAATAATATAGATCTTTACATAATAATTCAAATACATTTAAAAATATAACAAATAAAAAGTGAATAAAATAACTAAACTGGTGTAAACGGACCATTAAAATTTTTTCGAATAACCAATGTATAGGCCCATACCAACTAGACTTAGCATGGATATATAAACTCATTAAACCTGTTGATACAAATATCGTCCAAAAACGTTATTTATATTTTATAATCTTTACCTTGTTTTGTTATCGACAAGAGTAAATTTCATTTTTGCAAAGTATAAAGCTTGTCAAGATTTTTAAACATTATTACAAGCTTTTCTTAAATAGTTTTCAACATTTAAGCATTAGCATTCTATAATTTTTTATTAACTACAAATCAATCTACATTATTAGCCTTCTAAATTAAAATGTGTCTCAACATTTTAAATCAATTATTTTTAGTTACTTCAACAAGACATTACATAAGTATTTACTTATATAACATGTAAATTCTAAAAATGAAAAACTACATTTTACATCATGTCTTGCATCACCTTAAAAATCTTAAGAATATTTCTTGAAATATTTGTTTAGATAATCACTCAACATATCATGTATAATCTTGGATAAATTTGGTAAGATCCTTGAAAGGTTTTTTGTGATCTTTCTGTCAGACTAGCAGAACCAAATTTTATAAAGGGCGGAACCTTTTTTTTTGTTTCGTTCAGTATGTGGTCTTCTGATCACTTGGCCTATAAATAGCAAGCCAAAGCAAGTTTTTTTCTCATCCATCATAAGCATAAAATACATACATTCTCTCATTCTGTTACATCTAACTCAATTTCATTTCATTTTAGTGATCATCTTTTGTAGCAAAAAAGATCAAGGCATATTCAAGCTTCAACGAAAAGTTGGAATTCTTGTTTGTTTTGTTGTTGTGTGAATTGTTATTGTTCATACATAATTGTTGTACCAAACCATCTTAAATCTCTGAGTGTGACCGGTTAGTATCTTAGTCCTTAAAATACATAGTGTGTTGGGAGTGGTTGTACCCTTGTAAAAGAACTCGACATCTAGCTTGGTGTCGGAAATATTGTGTAAGCGACGTGTAAAGGTTTTCTCTGCCGGTTAAAGGAGCTTGTTGATTAGTGTTGTTCCCCGTTCACTATCGTTTAAAACAGTTTAAGAATCAAAAAAAAGTTAATAGTGAACAATGACTGAAATTAACATAAGTAAAACAAACTTATAAATTTTCAACATCATATCCTTATTAGAAATAAATCAACAAAGAATACGTTACCCAAGTACTTGCGGAATAGTACTTGGGATTGAAATGACAAAGTTTGGTGACTCCTCTCTAAGCTCGGGCTAAGTCCGAGCACAACTCTTAGAGCTCATTTGAGCTATCTCAGAACTAAGTTGTATTTGGAGGAGTGAAAGATGGCTCATGTGTATGTGTGTTTTACAATTCATGCTTAATCTTTTCACTCAATCTCTTATGCTATTTATACATGTATGATATTTGACTCTTTCCTAAGTGACAACCGACATCATCGAGAAGATAAAATCTTGATGTATTTTGTCTCATTTACAAAGACTATTCTAGGTAAGAGACAAGACTACTTTCCTAAGGTCGGTGATGACAGAGCACGATCTTTAGCCATTCGGGAAAGTTGACTTTGGTTGATAAGGACTTCGTCTTATCCGATTCAAACTTATCCCGCCTTGTCCCGCTCATTCTTGATCTTCATATCCTTGATCTTCTACTTGATTTGTCTTCCGTGTAAGTAGTTGGAGAGAGTCTTAGGGATTCGGTGAGTTATTGTCATCACCACCGAATCCACCATCTTCTTCTTGACTCGCCTCTTCACCCTTTGTTCCGCCTGCGGAGTGGAGAGACTATCTTGTTGCCTCGTCTTGAATATCACGAAGATGACTCACCGAGAGACTATGCACTCGGTGACACGTTAGTGTTTAACGGACTAAACACTTGGGCTATTTTCTATTCAAATCCTAGATTAAGGGTTTGGGTATTCTTGAACCAACAGTCTCCCCTATTTGGATATACAAATAGCCTAAGTGGTTGATCAATGTAAGTGAGCTAATGGCTTCTTCTTACTTTGAATGTACTAATGAATACAATAAGGAACACTTTGGGTATTTTAACAAAACATACATCGTTTATTGATCAAATTACGTGGTTCCAATCACTAGTACAAAAGATAAATCAAAATGATGTCACCCGGATGGATTCCCAATGCTTCAAGCTTGACTTTCTTGGTGATGAGTGTTTCTCTGTCACTCTTATCTTGGCATTCGGTCTTGAGTAACTCGATGTTTTGTTAGGATTTAGTAAATCCAGGTTATTAAAGAGTCGGTCACCTCAAGTATATGTAATCATTAAAGCTCGTAGTCATAGATTATTACAAGTTAAGTAGTATTTAGTTAAGTAACACCGTGGAGGATGGACGGGTCTTTACCCACCGTATGCCCGATCCACACCGTAGGTGGCGATTTATGTAAGTATTATAAATACTCTACCTTCCAAGGTAGAGTTGGAGCTCATAATAAGATTTTTCTTTCTCTCACTAAAGTTCCCAAACCTCTAACTTTCTCTCTAAAACCATAGTATACGCCTACTTATGTTTGTGTTATGATGTGTATGTGAAATCCAATATGTTACAAATGGTATCAAGAGCCATGGTTAGATCATCTCTTACATATCCTTGGATTTCTAGTGGTTTTAGATGGTTTTGAGTTTGAAAAGTTTAGTAGTTTTGCATCATTTGGATCATCTCTAGTGTTAAAGTTTGAATTTTGGGTGTACTTTTGTGTTTAGGATCATTGTATGTGCTTGGGTTTTGATTTGGTAAGCTTGAATCACTGTGGTTGAGCTTGTTTTGGATTGAAAAGTGTGCTTTTGAAGTTTTTCTTGGTAGCGACTTGGTTCTCGTTGTGATATTCATCGTAGCGACTTGCTTCAATAAAAGGTAGCGAGTTATAGTGGTTTTTGGTAGCGACTTGGTCCTAGCGACTTGTCTATTGAGACAAGCCGACAAACAGTACACTTAGTGGATTATCCACTATGGGTAGCGACTTGGTGAAGGTAGCGATTTGCTTTCAATTTTGTTAGCGACTTGTACTTAAGTTTTCTTAGCGACTTGGTGTTAGCAACTTGAACCTTAGCGAGTTGCTATTTAGCGACTTGACGACTTAGCGACTTGCTGTCAAAATTTGTAGCGACTTGTTGTCATAATTCTCAGCGACTTGGTGTTAGCGACTTGGTTCAAGGTTTCTTAGCGACTTGGTTGAACTTTTGGTTGTTATACGGTTTTCTCTTGATTTAGTAAAATCCCGTGAAAGAATCTATTTCCCGGTTTAATCATAGAGTTTTAAAATCCCGTGTAATCTGTTAACATGTCTACCAACGCACCTACAATCATCTCCATCGTTGTCAAGATGTTCAAGCAATGGTTCGATACTAGTCCACCTATGCTTGATGTAATCGACTACGACTCTTGGGCACAACGAATCAAATTGTCTGTCTTGGAAAGGAAAACGGAGTCAACATTCTCAAGTCTATTGATGAAGGACCTTATCGATTGAGACTACAAGAGACTTAATTGATTCATTGCGCAGATGGAACAATGATCTATGGAATAGATAGATCTAAGACGTATGATGAGCTCAATGATAAGGAGAAAAGAGGTTCGATGTCGATATCGTGGCCTCAAACATCATACTACTGTGGTCTTCCAAAAGACATCTACAAGTCGATCAATCACAACACTAAAGCCAAGGCGGTTTGGGATAATGTCAAGATGCTTCTCTCGTGTTCGAATTAACTATAGAAGATGAGAGAATCACAATCAGATGATGAATTTGAACACTTCAAGATGAAACCGATGAGAGTGTATATGAGTACTACGTGAGATTCTATAAGCTTGTGAATGACACGAGGAACATCAAAATGACCATGCCAAACATTCAATTTGAATTCAAAGTTTGTTAACAACATGAATCCCGAGTGGCACAAATTTGTCACCTCTGTGAAGCTAACCAAAGGACTAAATAATACAAACTATGAGCAATTGTATGCCTTCCTTCTTCAAAATGAGAGGCATGCAATGTTTGAAAAAAGGATTCTGAATCAGTTCAAAACAATCAGGGAGAAACAAGCTCACCAAATGATTCTACAGCCTTCTACACCAATATTGGTATTACCACCAAAGCTTCTCAAGTTATACCCATGGGTAATGGTAATCACAAACTTATTCCCGATCCAATGTTCAAACAAGCTGATGCTGGTGCAACCGTGGGAAACTTCATTAATCAACTGGCTCTCATGATTAGTCAAAACATGAACTCTCTCCACACAACAACAACAACCTCGAGCAACATCCAATCCACACAATCAAGCCACCGCCGAGATGGAAGGTTATGGTGCGGCCCGGTTCAAGAAAGGCGATACGAATAAGGAAGAGGTGGAGTTGGTAGAGGATATGTGGAAATCGAATCGGGTAAGGATTGGAAATCAATGACAAGCAAAGCCAATCAAATGCTACAACTGTGGTGGTGAGGACATATTGCAAGGAACCGCACATCGCCAAAACGCCTCGTAATGCGTAGTACTTGAGGATAAGATGTTGCTTGTGCAAGCTCGGGATAATGGAGCACTTTGGATGAAGAAGAGTTATTGTTTCTTCAAAGGAATGCCAAGACATATGATGCGATGTGGATGAGCGACCAATTCGTGAGATAGGTCATAATCATCGAATGCCTTTCAAGTTGCGGATCGTGATGCATACGACTCGACGTCGATGATGAACCCATCGCCTGACAATTTTCATGGCTAGCATTTCTCCAATGGTCTCTCCAAAGGTCCCTCACCACAACAAGCTAGTCCATTTAAAGAATCAATCATCTCGAGGTATTAAAACTATACGATGATGTTGATGAGCAAAAGATACATGACAAAGTACAATCAATCGAAACTTTTGAGTCGATATTGAAAATATGGGTAATATCAATGTTGTCCCATATGATCAATATGTGAAACAAAGTGAAAGTGAGACGATACCAAGTGATGCATCTTCTGCATCAATGATGACTATATTTTTATGAATACACCGCATGTGCTCATGATGATTCTCATTGTTTCGAACCGAATGCCTATAAAGAACAAGTTGCTATTTATGAACAACATGCTAAGTTTGAGTTAACCACCCGTGAGCGTGAAATGGATGACCAAATGCGTATAACTATTAGAAAAAGTAAGTTTAGAGAAGAAGTATTAAAACAAGAGTTAAACTCCTTACAAGAAAAGCTTTCTAAAACCGCTAAGAAAAACAAGAACTTCAAGAAAATGTTAAAATGCTTAAGCAAGAATTCAAAGCTAAGGAATCAAAACTTTTGAATGATTTTCTAATCTAAAACCTTGAAAACAAGCTTGAAAATAAGTTGTACGTATAAGGAATACCATTCGATCGCTCACATGATCACGAAGCATAGAGTTATCACGATAAGCATAGTATCCCCATTATAAAGGAATCCAACCCCGAGTATGGAAAGATAGCAAAAGTCGCTCAAAATGTTATCTATGATGGCAATGAAATCCTTAAACCTAGGCGTAAACCTAGTTGCTACCGAGTGCACCGAGGAAGATAAGAAATCGATGAGGTCACTAGGGAGAAAATGGATAAGAAACTCAACAATCCTACATGTAAAGAGAAAACATAATTATCGGACCCCATGACTACAAAAAGGAAAATTGGATTTCCTTGAACATGTTTAAGCCTCAAACATTGTTAACACCCGAACAAGTGTTCGGAAAAGGACTTAGATAAGAAAAAGGCAGAGAATCTTGTTGTAACAACCCCCCCTTAGGAAAATGCCTTCAAGAATCGTGTATCCTCCAAATACACCAATGCATTTAGTTCCTAGAACTATTGCCACTAAAAGCAAGACCTTAATCACCAATATGTTATCTTTCAATTATTTGTTGATTTTGAGAAAACTTGTAAGAAAAGGATCACACCCATCGATAAATCAAGGGAAAGGGTTTTGAGCAAACTAAAGAATGCTATTTAACCGAGATCATACCTTTCTTTAAACAATTAAAAGGTCAATTTGAGAGTCTTAAAAAGGGGATGGACTTAGATATTAAAGAAATGGAAAAGGAATTTGATGCGATGATTATTGAAGTTAGTGACTATGAGCGAGAATTAAAATATAATAAGATTGAGAGGAAGAACTTGCATACTTTGAATGAGAATCTTATTTCTGAATGTATTGCTCAAGATATGTTTTACACTGCTACAAATTGTTCCATTAATGCTTCTCAATTTCATGAATTATCTGTTGCTCTGAAAATCTCCCATGATCGTGTCATTGGTCTTGAAAAAACTAACTCTAAACTGCATGATAAAGTTGAACAGGATGATCATGATAACCTGGTAAAACAGTTTTCTAAATTGAAGTTGAGCATCTTGCTTTGCAATTAAAATATCAACATCCGAAAGAAAATGTTAAAACCTCAAATATCAAGACATCCTTGGATGTTCTCGAATTTGATGCGCTTTTGAAATTAGCAAACGTGATGAATGATTCGAGCTCATTGTAACACGATCAAAAGTTGAAAGTCCAAATCTCTCAATTAAAAGGTGAAAAGAACGATGTGACTGGCACCCAAATGCCTCCTCCTTTAGATTCTCAGTATTCTCAAACTTTTCATCTTCAAAACTTAGTAAATGCTTTACAAAAGGAAAACGAGAGCTTTCTAGAAGAAAATGAAAAAGGTTAAACGTCATTTTAAAGAGTTATATGATTCAATAAAAGTCACTCGTGACAAAAACAACCAAAAAATAACCTCTTTACAAAAAGAAATTGAGAATCTGAGGAGTCCGGAAAAAGGGAAACTGCCACTTGTTTTTAATGAGAATGTTGCATCAAAGTCATCCTCAGACTGCAAATATATTGTGACAGTTAAATACATTCCTCCTCATCTTAGGAATAATGAACATGTGTTTCACAACTATTGCGCTCACCTTAAGGATAGTCTAGAATGTCTCCGTGAGATCGTGGAAGAGGATTTCTTAAATAAGCCTCTTGATAGAGAAATTAGGTTTGCTTGCATTCGTGCCAAACGATCTCAAGAGCTACTAGAATGTTTAATAGCAACATGTCCTAAATCCTTAGGTGCGAAAGGTAAAGTCGTGATGCCTTGTTCTATGCCTAGTGCCAAGCATACAAACCATTCCATGCCCACTTTTAAGAAAGTGAACACTAATGTGCCTTCTAGTAGTTCGATCCTTGCACATCTAGTTCAGAATGCAAAAGTAGATCAACCAACTAATGTTCCCATAATTCCCTCTACAGAGTAATCGGTGACATTAAAGCAAGCGGGTCAAAGCCTCCGTGCAATACCAAGCAAGATAGGACCTCGCAAGCTAAGAATGTGCATTGGAAGAGAGTAGAAGACCAACCTAGGAACTTTAAGTTTGAGTTGAATAAAACGAATCGTGTTGATTCTAGTATTAGCCATAGGCGTCTCGTAATTAATTCAAATTCGATACTATTTGCAAACCATGTAATGATGTCTCGCTTGAATTCGCTGCTAATCATGAATGTGGTGTGAATGTTTTGTCTAATGTTGTCAAATGCCTAGTTAAAATTGTTAATGCTAAAAATCATGCTAAGAAGGCTAAAAGGCAAAGAAGAAAGAAAGTTAGAAAACAAAGGAAACCCACAGAAGAACATTTAGAAAGATAGGTTATCAATGGATACCTTTTGGCCATAAGGATAATCGCCTACGCCTCAATCGCTAAGACAATGCCCACTAGAAAATGGATGCCTCACCGTAGAATTATTCCTTTAAGAAGTGAACATACTTTGAATAGGTCAAATACGGATACCAAAGACTACATCTATTTCTAATGAGTCCATTGCTTCTATTTACGATATCGGTGTTTCTATTTCGATGTGGGTGCTCCAATCATCATACTAACCAAATGGAACCCATTCTTGCATGGGGATCCCAATTATCCGCTTATCCATTCTTGTCTCGTGTTCAACTGCAGATCATTCAAATCGCTCGTGGTACCTAGACTCAGTCGCTCCAAGCATATGATCGAGACCGGTCACGGCTCATGAACTTCGTGAGCAAATTCATCAAAACGTGAGATTCGAAACGATCATTTTGGTGCTATTATGGGTTATGGATATTACATGGTTGGAGATAGTGTGATTTCGGGTATATTATGTTGAAGGTCTTGGACATAATCTATTTTCTATAGGACAATTTTGTGACTCGATTTAGAAGTGGCCTTTAGAAAACATACTTGCTTTGTTAGAGAACTTGATGGTGTGGAACTTCTCGAGGAACTCGTGGGTCAAACCTATACACCATCTCTATCGAAGATATGATGAAATCTTCACCCATCCGCTTGTCGTCAAAGGCTTCCAAAACTAAGTCATGGCTATGGCACCGTCGTCTCAATCACTTGAACTTTGGTACCATAAACAATCTTTCCGAAAGGACTTAGTAAGAGGATTACCCAGATTAAAGTATGAAAAGATCATCTTTGTTCAACTTGCCAATTGGGAAAAAGCACAAAATATGCCCACAAACCAAAACCCACAAACTCAAGAATGGAAGTTCTTCATACCCTTCATATGGATTTATGCGGACCAATGAGAGTTCAAACTATTAATGGGAAGAAATATATTTTAGTCGTTGTCGATGACTACTCTCGATTCACTTGGGTAAAGTTTTTGAGGACAAAGGATGAAACCCGGATGTCATCATTAAACTTATCAAGCAACTTCAAGTTCGACTTAACAATCTTGTTAGAATTGTTCGAACAAACAATGACACGTAGTTCGTTAACAAAGATTTAATCCAGTTTTATGAAAGTGTTGGAATCACCATCAAAGAAGTGTTCCACGAACCCCTCAACGTAACGGTGTAGTTGAAAGACTAAATCGAACTCTTGTGGAAGCCGCTAGAACAATGCTTATTTACTCAAAGGTTCCAATGTTTCTCCGGGTCAAGCCATTGCCACCGCTTGCTACACCCAAAATCGCTCCCTTATTCACACCTCTCATGGAAAACTCCATATGAACTTGTCCATAAACGAAAACCCGATCTATCCTACCTTCGTGTGTTTGGTACTTTATGTTACCCAACTAATGACGGTCAAGATTTAGGTAAACTAAAAGCTAAAGCGGACATTGGAGTATTTGTGGGTTATGCACCAAATGTAAAAGGACACCGAATCTACAACAAGAGAACCCAAAATATCATGGAAATAATTCACGTTACGTTGGATGAGTCGACCGTCAAATGGCTCCGTGACAATCCAGCCTGACCCGCATTTCAACCTTTCTCAAGTAGTCCTATCGCCTCTACTCTTGTGTCTAATCACTCCCAAAGAACTCCATATGTACCTCCATCAAGATGATTTAAAGAAATAGTTTGATCAAATGTTTGATGAACACTATGAACCGAATGTCGATGAAATGTCAATTCCATCAACAGAGGTCGCTTCTATCCCTATGAATGAAGTCAACCCTTCGCCTCAATATCATTAAGTCAAGAAGCGCTGCTGCCGATCACTGTCTCATCATCAAATCATCAATCATCGAGTGTACACAATGGAAATGGTGTTTCTATTACGATGATGAAAACCCTTTGCTCCTCCGTAAGATGAACCCTTTGAAAACATATTTGCTCCTCGAATCATCATCGTAACCATCGTCATCGAGATATAGACTCGCTACTTCAGCCTCAATAACAACCACATGAACATCTTAGAAAATGGACACATGATCATCCATTGGACAACATCATTGGAAACCTCTCGTCCAAGATCCACACGGAAACAACTTGCAACCGATGCCTTATGGTGCTTCTTCAATTCCGTACTCTCTAAGATCGAACCAAAAGACGTGAAAACCGCCATGAATGAAGACAACGGTTCAATGCCATGCAAGAAGAAATTCATGAGTTTGATCGACTAGATGTATGGGAATTAGTACCGCTCCAGATTGTGCAATGATCATTGCTCTAAAGTGGATCTTCAAAGTAAAACTTGATGAGCATGGTGATGTTTTAAAGAACAAGGCTCGATTGGTTGCAAAAGGATACCGTCAAGAGGAGGGTATTGACTTTGAAGAATCATTTGCTCCAGCTTGCTCGTATCGAGGCAATCGTAATCTTCTTGGCTAATGCCGCAAGTAAGAACATGGTTGTATATCGATGGATGTAAAGACGGCTTTTCTTAACGGAGATCTTAAAGAAGTCGTATACGCCGCCCAACCCAAGGCTTTGTGAATCCGAGCATCCTACCACGCTATCGCTTGAAGAAGTCTCTTTACGGTTTGAAGCAAGCTCCAAGGGCTTGGTATGATACGCTATCAAAGTTTCTTCTATCTACCGGATTCAAAGAAAGGAGCAGCTTGATCCGACATTGTTCACCGTAAAGTCGTGCAAACATTTAATTCACGCTCAAATATATGTTGATGATATCATTTTGCCTCGACCGACCCAAATGAATGTGACCGCTTTCAAGTGAAATGGGTTCTAAATTTCAAATGTCAATGATGGGACAAATGTCATTTTCTTGGGATTACAAATTTCACAAAGTCCCGAGGCATTTTTATAAATCAATCTAAATATGCAAATGAGATTTTAAAGAAGTTTGGATTTGATTCTAGTGAACTCGTGACACTCCCATGATAGAGCGTACTAAACTAGATGAGGACCACTCGTGGATCATGGTTGACCAAATGAAATATCGTAGTATGATTGGATCCTCGATGTACCTCACGCCTAGTAGACCAAACATCTTGTTCATTGTTTGCATGTGTGCTAGATACCGTGCTAAGCCTACCAAAATCACCTTGAAGTCGTTAAACGGGTCTTTCAGTATCTCCAAGGAACCATCAATATGGGACTTTGGTACCAAGGACACCGGTATGTCACTACCAACCTATGCAGATGCCGATCATGCAGATGTCAAGATACACGTCAAGCACGCCTAGAGGTGCTCGCTTTTTGGGTGACAAGCTTGTGAGTGGTCTTCAAAGAAGTAAATGAGTACTTCTATTTCCTCTACAGAGGTCGAATACATAGCCATGTCATCTTGTTGTGCTCAAATCCTATGGATGAGATCCCAATTATCGACTATGGCTTTGAATTCAACAAAATCCTCTGTCTTGTGATAACAAAAGTGCTATTGCTCTCTCATGCAACAACGTACAACACTCAAGAGCAAAGCACATCGACATTCGACATCATTTCATCGGGGAGCAAGTTGAAAATGGTGTAGTGGAACTCTATTTTGTGAGGACTGAATATCAGTTAGCAGACATCTTCACCAAAGCTCTTCCTAGAGAACGTTTTGAGTTTATCCTTCCACGACTTGGTCTTAAGAGCCTACAACCGGAAACACTCAAACGTCTTCAAGATGAAAACGAGGAGAAAAGGTCTTTCTTCATCCATCTCTTGTAAATATCTTTTTGAAAAACAAAATACAAAATTACAAAACCAACAAAAAGCAAATAGAAAATTATAAACTTTCAAAAATCCATAAAAATTTGAAAATCTTGAAAAATTCCAAAAAATATTGTCCTTTTTTTTGTCATGTTTTTCATGGTTCGATAACATCTACGGTCTTTGTGTTGTCATTCAAAGAATGACACGGGTCTTTAGATGAAGTTCGAATGATCAAAAAAAAAATCAAAAAATATTTTTGGGAGAAAGTGAAACAAAATGGTTTATTGTCATTTCAGGCAGTAACCCGCTCTTCAATGAAAGAACAGAGCCATGCTTTATCTTGGTTTTCAAAATTCTTGCTCTAATTCTATAAACAATAACTTATTATCTAATGAAAACTAATTGCTTTGAAAAATAACTCGGACTCTATTTTTGAAAATCATCTGGACTTAACATTTGTAAAAAACATTTGTCTCTCAATCAACAACTTATGTCATTGATTGAGGGGAAAAATGATTTCAATTAAATCAAAAAAGTTATTTGTCATACAATTGTTTGTCAAAAGATAATCATGCATGTTTAATCAATGGAGTTTAAAGTCTCAAAATCCGATCCGTATCAGTTAAAACGTTTTCATAATCAAGTCACAATTCTCCTTAAAAGCTTTCAAAATCAATTTAAATCTACAGAGATCACAAATCTCAAATGATTTGATAATTGTGATCGGGGGAGAATTTGTGATTTAAATTGGATTTAATCTAATAATTCGGTAAATGGTTTTATAAGTATGTACAAGCTCTCCTTCCCACATGTGCCAAACGATTTCAAATTTACATGCACATGTTGAGGGGGAGCATCTATTTTAAACCACTAAGATTTGAAACGTGATCAATTTATTTCAATGTGCGGTCTTTTCCTAATATGTGCAAAACATCTTCAAATTTCCATGTACATATTGAGGGGGAGCAACTATTTTGAAAACCACATTTTTCATATAACTACTCTTAGATGCAAGCCAATCCCTCAAAGATGAAAATTATTTCCATTACAAAATGATGCGTGATGCACATGTTGAGGGGAGCTCGCTTCAAAAATTATCAAAAACAATTCGGTACAAAATGCTTTGATAATACATCACAAGTATCCGGATTGATTTTCAAATGGTTTTCAATTGGTTCCAATGGCGGATGAACAATACCAAATAGACCGACCAAATTTACTTTATGTATGGTGATATAAGGTTGATAAAGTTAGGTATTTGTTCCCATGATCCGCCGTAACCGGAGGGATCTACCGAGGACAATCCACTAGATAGTGTAGAAGTCTTTAGGTATGATGAAAAAAGGAGAAAAGTGAGATATGGGAAGAGTGTGGATCGAGATAGAGCTAGAACTCGAATAAACCCAACAAGGTTCTAGTAATGAAGTCTCGGTAAGCAATCAAGGGGTTGAAGAATGAAAACAAATAAATATGAAGAGGGTGAAAAGAAATAGCCTCCAAAAATTCAACCGTAGGCGTAAACCGGTTCAATTCATATACTACTCGGTGGTTACCAAGGTAACATCGGTATTGAAGACAAGACGTCATGGACCCAAAGGACGCACCGCACTTCAACTTTCTAAACCACTCAAGTTCCTCTTAAAAGGACTTGTTTCATTCTCACGGGAACCGACATAATCTATCGACTTTCTTTTAGAGATAGTTGGTATTGAAGAAGGAGACCTCTCCCTAGTCTCCCAAATAGGAACCAAATATGCACAATTGATTCTAGAGCCACGAGATCATCAATAAATCTCACTAGGACACTTTCAATGAAGACTATCTGCTTCACACAATGTGGAAAGAGATTATATCTTATGAGTCCTCGCATTATCCTTGTGGTATTGCTGAACATCCGAGTGATATGCATACATATTCACAATGAAGATGGAAAGCCTTCGAGCCAACATCAAACAAGCTCCGGTGGGTGGCATGTGAGATCTATCCAATAGATCAACCATGTGACAACCGAATGAAACAATGGGGCGATTCAATCTTTTGAATCAATCTCGGTTCGAGTTATGGGTTGACGGATACCTTTGAAAAACCGGTCGTTGTGATTAAAAACTCTTTTCTTTAGCACATCGATCGTGTACAAATATTTCAAAATAAAAGGGTGTTTATGATTGATAATTGATTTTCATTAAAACCTCCATTGTATTGCAAAACAATTTCTATTGAGCGATACACGATTGTTTTTCAAATCCCTTTTATCAATCGGTGAATCTCAATTACCGGTTCACTCACTCCGTGTTGTCTTCTTTGAGACGTTCGGTTTGAGAACGACTAGAGCAATGCGAAACCCCGTCAAGGAAATTCTTCGAATTATACCGATCACGAGCAATACTTGTATTGATCAACGGGAACCGTGGGCGTGTACCTCAATTCAACAAATGTGATCAAAGACACTCTTGTGTGCTTTATTGCTAATCTGTTTTATGGAGGAACACCGACGCTTTGCGGTGATCGTAATGGAGCGGTCAATTCATAGCCGCATGCTCACACAACACATTCATATCTAAAGAAATCATGATTAGTGCATCAATGACTCGATATTTTCACTCCATGCTTCGCTACGCTGCCGCCAATATCATGAATCAACGAAAGCTTCCGCTACTCGATGAGAAGAAATCATGATCCAAAATGTGAGCATGTCGGTCCAAAAGTCACAACATCACATAATACCAACACCACAATGGATGAGTCGAGATTTATGATTGCCGATGATCTTAAAGTCGGCTCAAAACTCGAGATCACGAGGATCGCTTAAAGACCTCCACTTGGATTAACCAAACATGCAATAATGAAGAATCGATGACTACAAGCTTGAGCAAAGTCCTACATCATGAATGCAAGAACAATTTATAATGTAATATATGTTTGTATTCAATGTAATTTTTAATGTGTGTTTAAGGTGACCTCCCTTAGGGGGAGATTGTTAGGATTTAGTAAATCCAGTTATTAAAGAGTCGGTCACCTCAAGTATATGTAATCATTAGAAAGCTCTTAGTCATAGATTATTACAAGTTAAGTAGTATTTAGTTAAGTAACACCGTGGAGGACGGACGGTCTTTACCCACCAGTATGCCCGATCCACACCGTAGGTGGCAATTTATGTAAGTACTATAAATACTCTACCTTCCAAGGTAGAGTTGGAGCTCATAATAAGATTTTCCTTTCTCTCACTAAAGTTCCCAAACCTCTAACTTTCTCTCTAAAACCATAGTATACGCCTACTTATGTTTGTGTTATGATGTGTATGTGAAATCCAATGTTACATGTTTGTTGGGGTTTGGATCCGAGAGGCCATCGGTATGTAGCTCGGCATTGCGGCTACACCACTGATCAATATCACTCCATCTTTGAAATCTTGGGTTTCCATAGACATCAATGTGGAATAGCCCTCTTCGTGCTTTTCAATCACTAAATAGTTCACAAACTTAACACCTTCGCGGTTCCTGTTGCATTGAATCCGTGCACTTTTATCTCAGTCGAACTCAACCCTTTCCTTTGCGGTGGATGATTGTGGTTGAGATCCTTGAGGTGCGATTAAAGCGGTCAGATTCCCAGTTGTCTTGGTGTATCTCTCGGTCTTTCATACCTCTTCTTGAGCATCTTCATCGGCTCCTTAAGCGCCACATTTTGCTTCTTTTCAATGATTGGACCGAGTTCATCGAGTTCGATGATCCCAAAGTCGGTGAATTTTGGGGATCATGAACCTCGAAATGCCTTTATCGACACCAGATGTTCATTGCCGGTGGCTTAGACACAGGGATGATTTTGACATCGATGATCTTCTCGAGCGGTCTTTTGCTTGACATTGTCCAATTGTAATGGTCAATTCTTGCTTTCTGATGGTGCAGTTCTTTTGTTCTTTTCTTCCAACTCGCTTTTCATTTCGACCATTTTCTTTGCTGAGCATCCTTGAACCTTTGTCCTGCCTGACCCTTTTCAAGCTTCTTTGAATCAATTCCCACATTTTCAGCTTCTTCGGCAATCACTTGAATCAGTGC
Organism: Chrysanthemum lavandulifolium; assembly: GCA_022545495.1. Classification (NCBI taxonomy): domain Eukaryota; kingdom Viridiplantae; phylum Streptophyta; class Magnoliopsida; order Asterales; family Asteraceae; genus Chrysanthemum; species Chrysanthemum lavandulifolium. The sequence continues at coordinate 163,296,549 of CM040242.1, forward strand.
TTCCTTAGTCTTCTTATCGTCCTCAGCTTGTTTCAATCTCCTTTCTTCTTTAGCAAGATATTTGGTTAGCTGTTGAGGTGTGAGAAGGTATTCAGTGTCACCGATTTTGTAGGGAATCTTCTCAGGCTCAGTAATTGTCATTTTGCCTTTTCCTTTGTCCTGGCCTGAGGAAGATGATGCAACAAGAGGTGGTGTTGTTGTCATGATTGGTGATGTTACTGTCAGTGTTGTTGTTGTTGTTGATGTTTGTGGTGGAAGTGATGAGATGGGTATTGCCGACTTGGTTGTGATGATGATGTTTGAGTGCAGACATCGATGGTGTTGGCTCCCCTCGGTGTGAGGAGTTTCTTGATATTCTCCCCTCAACCTGTTTTCGGAGCTTGATGAGGGCAAGAGTTGGTGTTGGTCTTGAGGGGACCGAGCCGCTTGACCATTGAAGGCTTGATAAATTTCGGTAATCTTAGCCTTAATCTCTGAAGTATCTGCTGAATGCCGTGACTTTTGCTTCCAAGTTAGCCCGAGATTCCTCTAAAGCGCTCATTCGGGTCCAAGATTCCGAGCCATAGAAGGCGAGGCTGAGTCAAAGTAGCCACCTGAGTAGTCAACGAGTCCAATGTAGCCTGAAGAGACTGGACTGTAGACTGAAGACCCTGAACATTTGTAGATTTTAGGGTTTCGATCAGTTCAGTGAGGCTTGAGGATTGTTTTAAGTAGGCCTCAGTAGCCTCCAGCACTTTAGAGTTGAGTGCCTGATTTCATCAATTGTGACCCCACATGTCTGAAGATGCTTGAGGAATTTTCCCAGGTTTTCATCCAGTCTATGAAGGTGTTGGTACATGAGATCTCTGTGTTCATGAACATTTTCATCATAAGCCTGTACCTCAGCCTTCAGATCTGCATAACTGGCACCAGCCTCAGTGAGTTGTTCCCACAGTGTTTCAGTGACCCCAGAGTATAATTTCCTTGATGCTTTGGTGATCCACTAAACAAGCTGCCTTTCAGTAAGTGGGAGAACATTATCAAATCTTGCAAATTCATCAGTGGAGGAAGAGGAGTCATCATTTTCAGGCTGGAATAGTGATTCAAGATGCTCCTTTGGATCGGTGAGGATCTTGTTCGATTGAACCTCGGCGTCCACTTCTTCCCCGCCTAATAGAATTTCGTCGATGTCGCAAGCTCATCTTCCGAAAACAATATTCCAAAGAACATCGAGAGCGGTTAACGGGGGTTGGTGATGGGTTCCATATTAGCGGGTAGTATTAATCCTCTCGAGTCTTTGTCCCCTTTAACCCCTCGACACCTTTGGTGGGGTTTCCAGTGCCTTCTCTCGAGTCGATTAGTTTTGGGTTCCATATCGGTCGGTTGTTTCTTTCCTCCGAGTCTTTGTCCCCTTAGACCCCGAGACACCGGTGGATATTTTCCAAAGCCTTTAGCGAGTCGATGATGGTGATATCCCTATAAGTGGGTTGTATCATTCCTCTACGAGTCTTTGGGATCGTCGGTGTGCCCTCGGACAAAGGCTTGGATTTGCTAATGTCATCACCGGGCGTTGTGGGCGGCTCCCCTACCGTGGTTGTTTGTTTCCCATGGATCTTGGGAGTAGTGGTTGTGACCAAGGCACCGACGTGATGTATCGGTGTCCTTCGTTGTCACGGGGTGGATGTTGCACAGTCACCAATGGGTGTCTGTTAAGTCAGGGCTTTTGTGCCTCTTGGGCGGTGTTCCAAGCCTCGGGGCCCCGAGACTTGGGTTTAGTCTTAGTCCCACCGAGACTTCCCTTTCTCTTTTTAGGAGCGGGGTTTGAGACACGATTCCTTCCAGTTGTTCTGACAACCATATGGGCCGTCAATTCAATAGGGTGACAAGGGATGGGTCTTTTGAAAATTTGTTTGGCTCGGGATGCACGGTAAAGCACCAAAATTTTCTTCCCGAGGATAATTTGAACCCGGTAACACTTGCAAAGCGCAAGAGACAAACCTAGGATACGAAACGTATTTCGTCCTAGTTTTGCTCTGTAGCTTGGTTCTGAATCACTATAAATGATCTCCCTATGTCGAAAGTGACCCCATTCATCAAGCGATGCCATCATCAATGAATAGAGTTAACTTGTTCGGTGGATGAGTGGTTCCCGCGAGGACACAATCACAAAAGTGAATAGGATCCTCCAAGCCACGGAAATGAGCTTTTGGTGGTGGGGTCTTGTCCAAAAGTTGGATCTAAAATGATTTGTTTTAACCCATCCTTCACCGGAGGGTTCGGGATGGGCGACATAAACTCCTTTGTTATAATCAAACCTGTTGAAGTGCAAAACATTTTATAATCCGGGGTGAATTGTTGTTGCCCTCATGAAGACCGAATCGATGAGATATTCCACGAGAGGTCCGAGGTTGTTCTCATCGATGAGGTGTCGGGTCATAGGCCTTGGTCATTGCCCAAAACTCCCGAGGAGATTTTGGTAAACAATGGAGGACACCGAACAAAGGCCGTTTCGGTGGGCAATTAAACAAAATTTCATAATGTCTTTGTAGGTGGGACAGTTTCAGGGTATTCAAAGTTGCCTATGACTTTATTAGTTTTAAATTCAACATTTGTAAGATCCCCTACCCACTGAGAAGCAAACTAGAGAGATTGAGTTATAGCCATTTCCATTTAAAAGATTTTAGGGTTTTAAAAATATTTTGACTAGAATAATCAAAGTTTTTTTTTTTATCTCTCAAGTTTGTGATGAAAAACTTTTGTAAATGTTTACAAGAAGGGTTTTCCAAAAGAGGTTTGAAGAGTTTTTGAGAACACACAAATGTTTATGGGTTTTAGAAATGATTTTGACAGAGTTTTGTTGCAGAAAATAATTTGTGTGTGTTTGTTTGCTTTGGAAGAGGGTATTTATAGAGTGGTGAGAAGGGTGATTTGTGCACAAATGGGAATATTAAGAGTCGGTTTTTGAAAAACGTTTGAATTTCCACATTTAATGCTACCACTCCATTACCCGCATAAAATCCGTTTTCAAGGAGCAGTTGTAGTGCAGTAAAATTGCACTTTTGCGAGATAAAATATCAATTTGATATTTTTGTGAGAGGAGGCATTAAATGCCAAGTAGGATGACAAGAAGACAAAGAGACATATATTCCTATATTAAATTAGCATAGTTACCAACTTAGGACATTTAAGCAACGATACTTGGATCATTTAGTTACTCATTCAATGCTCTTTGTCAAATGTCAGGGACCACGAATGAGTCTTACTCATTCGGTGAGAGGTTTATTTTGGGTGTTCGGGGAGGATGAACCATTTGAGAGAACTTCTTGAGATTGGTTTCGGATACGACTTTCAATGTCAAGCATTCCCAATTCGACTTTTAGTCTCACAAGGTAGGTTCATCCAAGGGTTTAGTGAAGATATCGGCCATTGATATTCGTAGGGATGAAATGAAGTTCTATGCCTCCTTTCATTATGTGATCCCGATGAAGTGATATCGATATCAATGTGTTTGGTTCTTTGGTGAAGACGGGGTTGTTGGAGATTGCAATAGCATTGGTGTTATTACGAAGATGGGCACCATTTTGTAATGGATGTCATAGTCACCGAGTTGACTTTTCATCCATAATACATTGGCACAACATCCAATTGCTGACTACATATTGACTTCACCGAGGACATAGCCACCGATTGTTGCTTTTAGCACTCCAACAAACCGGTTTTCCTACAAGAAATTGACGGGACCACGAGGTACTTTTTACATCCATGTTGCGCCAAGATAATCGTAATCAGTTAACCTCGAGATCAAACCACGAGCATTTTGGATAATAGAGTCCAAGGTTTGGGGTTCCCTTGGTGCTTGAGTATTCTTTTGGCTGCCGTGAGGTGAGATTCTTTGGGGTTGGGTGATATCTTGCTATTAAGCAGATCGAGAATTGTATGTCCGGTCTAGTTGCGATTAGATACATCGGTGAGCCAACAATCCCTCCGAAATGGGTTTGATTGATGGTTTGCCGGTGAGATCGGGACCAAGGTTGTTAGGAGGGACCATTGGAGTCTTCATCGAGGCACGATCGGATATCTCATATTTCTTCAAGAGATTTACGGTGTATTTCTCTTGATGGATATCCCTTTATTAGTTTGCACGATTTGTAGTCCAAGGAAGTATGTGAGTTCACCCATCATGCTCATTTCAAACTTCTTTTTCATAAGTTTTCAAACTGTTTGCAAAGTTTGTAGTTTGTTGAGCCAAAGATGATGTCATCAACATAAACTTGGACCAATATCACATCTGTTGTGTTCTATAGACAAGCGATGTGTTGTCTATCTTTCCTCGACAAACTTGTTTTGTATCGGGAAGGTCGAGAGAGTTTCATACCATGCCCTTGGAGCTTGTTTAAGACCATAGAGGGCTTTGTCAAGCTTGCGAGACATAGTCGTGAATTCACTACTCTCAAAGCCGGAGGTTCTTGAACATACACATCTTCCTTTAGATCACCATTTAAGAATGCACTTTTAACATCTATTTGGTAGACCACGAAGTTCATGTATGTTGCATATGCAAGGAAGATCTGATGGCTTCCATTCTTGCAACAGAGCAAATGTCTCATCATAGTCAATGCCTTCTTGTTGATCAGTAACCTTTGGCTACAAGTCCGGCTTTGTTTTTAATGACGGTGCCGTTTTCATCGGTTTTGTTTAAAACCCACTTCATTCCTATGACTACTATATCCTCGATGACATTTGATCAAGGTCATGACCTTGTTTTATCAAACTGCTGCGATTCTTCTTGCATAGCCTAAACCTAGCTTGGGTGTTTTAGAGCCTCGATGACACTTTTAGGTTCTATATCGATAGGTAATCGGCATATAGACATTCATTGGTCAAGTCTGCAGATTAAATTAGCGACCATGCTTCTAGTGAGCATGCCTTGATGGGTTCACCAATGATGTTTACAAGCTCAATGTCACGAGATCTTGTCCACTTACTTTGTGGTCTTGGATCCGAGCTTGAAGAGGTCACCGGAAGCTCGAGGAGTGAGTTCGATTTCGAGAGCAATGAATCATTTAGAGCATCCGCTGAGATGTCTTGTTCGAGTTGAGGTTCTTGAGTTCTGGTGTTCACGATCATTTGGATCGGTGTTTCCTATCCCAGCAAGGACCGATCGATTATCAATGAACTCACCGATAGTTGGTTGGGGTAGATTGTGAGGTAAGACATAATATGAGATGTCGACATCGACTGATATGAGGAATTGATTTCGATGTTGAACTCATCGGGAGGATATCTTGATGAGTCATCAATTCTATTTCCTCCATTGAGGTATTTGTGAACTGATGCTTTCAAAGACTTTCATCAAAGGTGACATGAAAGGTTTCCTCAACTTGTTGTATCCTTGTGTTAAAAACCACAAGGCTTTGGAGATCGGTGAGTAGCCTAAGAGTATCCATCATCGCTTTTGCATCAAACTTGCCTAGATGATCCTTGTGGTTATGAATGAACACAGACATCCAAACACATGAAAATAGTCGATGTCGAAGTCTACCTTTGAAGATCTCATATGGGGTTTTATTATGTCTTTTGACAATGATTGACTGTTTGAGTATAACAGCGCTTTATCGCTTTAGTCCGAAATGCTTTGAGAGGGTGAGCCATTTAACATGGTTCTAGCGACCTCAATGAGAGTTATGTTTTCTTTCAAGAACCCCATTTTGTTCGGGGTATATGGAGACGAGAAATTTTGAGAAATTCCTTTTCATCACGACACTCTCAAGCTCTTGATTTACGAACTCGGTACCATTTTCGATTCGATTTGTTTAACAATAATGTCATTACGGTTTTCAATCTTCCCGATGAATGACATTATTGTATCATTACTGACTCTTTTGGAAAGAAAGTATACCCAAGTGTATCTTGAGAATTCATCAACAATTACAAGTGTATACTTCTCATCTTTGGATTGATCCGGGATGACAGTCCAAAGAGATCCATGTGCGAGAGGTGAAGCGACTTTGATGGAGAAATTTTGTTTGGTTTTGAATGATGCTCGTGGTGTTTACCTTTTTCACAGGCGAGCATGGTTTGTCTTTGCAAAACCATTGATGGTAAGCCAAGGACCTTGTTTTGTTTTGCCAAGTTGTTGAGGTTTTTGAAGTTTAAGTGTGAGAGTCTCTTATGCCACAGCCAATTGATAGTTTCAGTGGCTTTAGCAAAGAGACAAGTTCCATCTTGGGAGAGTGTTGACATGTCTAACACATAAACATCATCTCTCCTTGGAGCTATCAACACCACTTCCTTGTTGGCATTGAAGATGGTGCCTTGTTTGTCATTGAATTGCACAATGTACTTAGCATCACATAGTTGGCTGACACTGATGAGATTGTATTTTAGACCATTGACATAAGCTATTCTAGAAAACTATTCCATTGCGCCATCTTGAACCGTAACCTTTAGTGGGACATGATGAGTTATCACCAAACACTACTTTGCGTCCTGGTTCCTCTATATACTTGTGCAGATACTCCTTTACACCAGTCATACTTCTTGAGCATCCACTGTCTAGATGCCAAATAGGCTCCCTGGCGTGTCTCTGCACAAGTAGTAAACTAAATTAGTTTCTCTTAGTGACCCACTTACTAGTGGGCTTGGGTCTCAAGGTCTCTTTGAATTTGGTAATTGACTCATGGTCAGTGGTTGAGTGCATTGTGCTACCACAGGTTTTGCATTTAGAGACTGAGGATGACTCAGTGATTTTGGGTTGTTTTGTACCTCTCCTTGCATGAATGACATTGTCATGTTGGGATGTCTCATGAGCTGGATTACCGCATATATCACAGCATGTGTTCATGAGACAATCATCCTGATGATGATCATTAAACCCACAGTGAGGGCACATAGGAAAAGGTTTTGCTCTATTCTTGGGAGCTGTTTTGGAGGATGAAGCATACTGATGACCAACTTTGGTATAGTTTGCTTGGTGACATCTTGTAGGTGGTCTGCGATCTGTGATCATCCTTTTGCGGATCATGCAAAAAGGATTCTATAGCATTGTCGATGGTATGGTGGTGTAATGACACACCACACTTTTGCTTGGGTTTGTTGGTGGATTTTGACTTTGATAAGCTAGATGAGGTGACTTAGTTTCCTTGATTGAATCGGAGCTTTTCGATGGATTCCATCTTTTGATCGACTTCCTCACAAGCTCGATTAGTTCTTGAATTTGGTCGACTTCGGTGGGAACAGAGGATGTTGAAGTCTCGGTGAGGAGTAGACTCTTGTTGAGTTGGTTTTGTTGGTCTTTTCGGGATGGTTCTACCAAGTCCGGACCTTTCTTTTGGTGAGTGAGGATTGAATTGTAATGGAGTAAGCTCGAGCTTGGTGCGGCACCACGAAGAGGTTTCGGTGGTGGGCGGTGCTTGAGATTACGCGGACTCGAGATGTGTTCGATACTCTGGCTACATCAGGGAGTCCAAGCATGCTCTTTAGAGCTTGGCTTTCAGGCTCTAGAATCCTTCCAGAATCAAAATTTGGAAGCTTACTCTCAGGATTGACCCTTTCAATCCAATCACTTGGTTTGGGAGTAGTCAACATGTTGGTAATCATACCACCAGACACAAATGGCTTAGGACCTTGGTCTTTGTTGAGAGAGTCAGGAAGATGATCTTCACCTAAGACTCTCTTCTTGCTCTCGGGGCTCCAGCATCAAAGACCACAGGATTCTTGGCGGTCCAACTATCAAGAATATCTTGAACCTTTTGAGTTCGTCTTGAAGAGCTGATTTCTTTTAACTAGTTCGGTGTTTGAATTTGCAAAGTGATGACCTCAAGCTTAGCTTGTTTTAAAAGAAGCAGTTCATCCCTACACTTGTTTAATTCAAAACTTAGCTTGTTGTATTTTGAAAAAGATGAAGTCTTTGCTCCTCTACGAACTTAAGGTCAACATTAAGATAATACATGTAAGGCCAATCGAGTCATCATCCATAGAAAGTAGAATATTTACCTTCTTCATTGTGATATTGACCCATTCTCCATTTACGGCATGATTCTTTCCAACATCTAGCTTGTCCTCTTACGAGAGGGCCATCGATGCAATGACATGCACCATTTCATCATCGATGACACCGGCTCTTCATCGATCGAAGGTCTCAACAACAAGGCCTTTGTTTTTACCCCGCATGTATTGAACACTTTTTGTTGTTTACGAGGGGCCTGCCTCGAGCAATGCAAGCTTAGCTTTGACTTTCTTATACTTAGCTTCAAAATCAACAGTTTTGTTTTGATTAGATTTGTTTTGAAAGTTTTGATGAGGCCGATAGATTTTTGGTTGAAGTTTGCTAAAGCACGAGGACCGATTTGACCACGATGGTTTATAAGAGGTTCATAAATTGTTTTGAAAAATAGTCTTTTGCAAAATGACCTCTTTTGTGACACTTAAAGCATTCGATGTCCTCATTTGCTTTGGCATTTGAAAACCTTTGTTTCTTTTATAAACCTTCGAGAGTTAGCAAGGTGCCCTTTCACGAAATTCGATGTTCGGTCATTTAGGTACTCCTCACTTGATCTCTCATCGCTCATCATCGAATTTTCCTAAAAATCTTGAACAACATTGTTAGAATAGAAAGCGGTTGATATTGGTGATGAGGTGGTGGTCGGGGACTTCTTGACTTCCCGAGACTTATTTAAGTCGGGTATCGCTCTGCTGATGAGGTTTTCCTCATAGACAAATTCCATAAATTTCGTGAAGCTCAAGATTTTGGATATGATTAGCATTCCTAAGTCCCCGAGAGAAATTCAACCACTTCTCGGGAGATCGTTGACAAAACCAACATTGATTTCATGTTTGGACAACTTAACACCATCATTAGACAGTTCATTTAAAAGAGTTTTGTACCTAGTGTAAGTTTGAGAGAGAGTTTACGAGTCCTTAGCCACGAAGGTGTTATACTCAAGTTTCGTGTCCATTATCCTGTTTTCCTTGGTATCGGATGGTCCTTCATGACTATGAACTAGGTCATCCTGTTTTGCTTAGTTGTACTACGACTATAACGAGACTCCATAATATCGTCGGGAAGGCAAGATATTATGATACTTTTGAGTCTTTGGTCTGGTTGACCACTCTCCTTTCATCCTGGTCCACTGAGCTTGAGTTTGGGCAACCCTTCAAAGATCTTTGGGACAAATGGACCTTCATTTATACACTTGATATAATAAGGTTCCATCCCAATCAAATAGCAAAGCATTCACTTTTTCATTTGTTGAATTTGCCAACTTCAAGTCTAGGGCAACAAATGAATAAGCTCCACCCTTTTATCGACTAGTTGGGGTACATCAATTTCACCATTTAGGATCCTAATTTAAAACTTTTAGAGCGGCCTAAAAAACGAGTTTTATAATTAGCCTTGCTCTGATACCACTTGTTGTTCCCCGTTCACTATCGTTTAAAACAATTTAAAAATCAAATACAAGTTAATAGTGAACAATGACTGAAATTAACATAAGTAAAACACACTTATAAATTTTCAACATCATATTCTTATTAGAAATAAATCAACAAAGAATACGTTACCCAAGTACTTGCGGAATAGTACTTGGGATTGAAATGACAAAGTTTGGTGACTCCTCTCTAAGCTCAGGCTAAGTCTGAGCACAACTCTTAGAGCTCACTGAGTTATCTCTGGAACTAAGTTGTATTTGGAGGAGTGAAAAGATGGCTTCATGTATGTGTGTTTTACAATTCACAAGCTTAATCTGCTCACTCCATCTCTTATGCCATTTATACATGTATGATATTTGACTCTTTCCTAAGTGAAAATCGACATCATCGAAGACAAAATCTTGATGTATTTTGTCTCATTTAAAAGACTATTCTAGGTAAGAGACAAGACTACTTTCCTAAGGTCGGTGATGACACCGAGCACGATCTTTAGTTATTCGTGGAAAGTTGACTTTGGTTGATAAGGACTTCGTCTTATCGATTCAAACTTATCCCGCCTTGTCCCGCTCATTCTTGATCTTCATATCCTTGATCTTCTACTTGGTTTGTCTTGATGTAAGTAGTTGGAGAGAGTCTTAGGGATTGATGAGTTATTGTCATCACTCACCGAATCCACCATCTTCTTCTTGACTCGCCTTCACCCTTTAAGTTCCGCCTTCTTTGAGTGGAGAGACTATCTTGTTGCCTCGTCTTGAGTATCACGAAGATGACTCACCGAGAGACTATGCACTCAGTGACCTATTAGTGTTTAACGGACTAAACACTTGAGCTATTTTCTATTCAAATCCTAGATTAAGGGGTTTGGGTATTTACTGAACCCAACAATTAGTGAAGATAACTCTCGAGTTGAAGACTCGGGGAATGGAGTAGGGCAAGGAAAAAGAGTCCTTGTAGATCGAAACACTATAAACAACCTTGTCGTGGTTTGATTGTTTCTTTCCTTACTTGCATATTATTCATTCTTGGCTAACATATCATTTATCCTTTAATATCTATATTGATTGATCTCACAATAAGTTTTCAAAACAATTAAAATTTTAACAGTAAAACTATTCAACCCCCCCTTCTAGTTTTCCATAATTGGTACCAAAGCTTCGTTGCTCAAGGTTTTCTAAAATATATTGTATTTTATAAATATGAAACGATCCATGGATTCCGAAAACTTTAAAAAAGGGCAATCTATGCAAAGACCACACTTTTTGAACCTAATGGATTTATCTATTGAAAAAACTGCTTTAAAACATATGTGAAATCAAAAGATATAGATCTTTGGTATGTTATCATCAAAGGTGATTACAATCCTACAACAAAAGATATTTCAAATGATGAACAAAAAAAATTAATAGGTACAAACAATGAAGCTAAAATGATGCTTTATAATGCTTTGCCTAAAAAGGAATATGAAAGAATTTTTATGTGTGAAACCGCTAAAGATATTTGGGAATCTTTAATAATCGCACATCAAGGGAATTCACAAGTCAAGGATAACAAAATTGATCTTCTTGTTCAACAATATGAACAATTTGTTATTCCTGAAGATGAAACCATTGATTGTTGATTTGCTCGTTTTAATACTATTATTACTTCTCTTAAAGCACTTGATGAATCTTTTCGTAGCAAGAATTTTGTCAGGAAATTTCTTAGATCACTCTATCCGAAATGGAGAGCAAAAGTAACGGCTATTGAAGAATCAAAGGATATCTCACTAATGTCACTTGACGAGCTAATTGAAAATCTGAAAGTCCATGAAATGGTGATGGAGAAAGATTCGGAAATCATTAAAGGCAAAAGAGAAAAAGTCAAATCCGTTGCTTTAAAAGCAAGAGCGGAATCAAGTAATGATGAAAAATCTTGCTCGGATAGTGAAGATGAGGAGTATGTCATGGCCGTAAGAGATTTCAAAAAGTTCTTTCGAAGAATTTGTAAGGCAACCCCGAGATGACAAGAAGTCATTCCGGAAAGACCGTGATGACAAGAAATGAAAAGGAGAAAGGGAGTGCTTTAGATGGGGAGATACAAGTCATCTAATAGGAGATTGTCGCAAGCTACCTAAAAGCAAAACTCAATGAGCCTTTGTAAGTGGTGCTTGGAGTGAAAGTGATAATGATCACAAAGAACCAAGTAAGGAGGAGATCGCTCTCATGGCACATGAATCAAACGAGGTACATTCTGACTCATCTTACTCCTCTATTGATGATGAAACTTTGCAAAAACAATATAATCAATTATGTGAAAGCTTAAAAATTATAACTAAAAACGAATTTTTAGAAAATGAAGTTTATGAGTTAAAAGAAAAGGCAAAACGCTTAGAAAAGAGCAAGGCTAATGACGATGGTTGTAAATCATGTCAAGGGCTTGGTCTCGAAATAGAAAAGCTAAAACTCACATAGGAAGTTCTTATCGAACATAACTCTAAATTTAAGAGATTTGACAAAATCATTTCTTGTGTGGATGAAATAGTAAGAATTCAAATGGATTAGGCTTTAATGAAGTAGTAATTCCAAACAGTCAAATTAAAACGGTCGGAAAAGACAAACAAACTGTCCCAACCAAAACAAAAAACCACGGACCAGACGGAACCAAAAATATGGTTCCGTCCGTTGAACCAAAGGGTTCCGTGGGTACTGCAGTGGGACAGAAAGTTTGCGAATCGGCCCGTAGTGACTTTGTCAAAGTTACTAAAAAATCTAAAGATGTTATTAGACAAAAACCTGCTGTTACAATAGGAGTAGGACTTGCTAAAAATGAATTTAGGTCTAAAACCACTCAACAAAGGCCTAAAACACCTATTCCCAAACGCCCCTTTCTCAAAAGCAACTACAACACACAACCCAACTATCAACATACCGGTTGGAATCAAAACTTCCCTAGACCATATCAAACTCCTAAATACATGCCATGGAATCCATATCCATCGTTTCCATACATAAACCAAGTAAGCGGTATGTTTAACTAAAACAGACCCATAAAATATTAGGGACCAAACGCTTGAGTTGTATGTTTCATAGGTATGCTTGAAAGTCGGCTTGGAGCCTCATTATTTTCTTTCTTTCAATATGTAAAAAAAAAATGATAATAAAAAGTTCCTATTTTGTTTATTATTTTACTTAGTGGTACTTGGGTTTATTTTCATTTCTCTAGATTTTTTTCTTTTTCTTTTCATCTTTTTCTTTCGGATATATTTTCCAAAGATTCAGATTCGATTTATGCATATTGATTTATGCATATGTTGAATTCGAGATCTTTGATTTATTTATCAACTAACTTTACCTTGCATACGAACTTTATATATTGTTGATGATGAGTTATAAAAGAGATTGTACACATTGTTAAAATAATTTTGATAAAGAAAGATGCCTAACTATGATATCTCAAATTTTTTATATTTACTTTATTTATCAAACCAACAATAACAATGGAATCAATACAAAAAATGATAAGCATACTCATTTCACTCTTTTATCAATTTCATACCGATAGTCATTCCGGGCAACGAACCAACGATGCCTACAACATTTCATATATTGAAAATTAAGCATTATTGCAAATAAAGTACAAAATATAAGTCAATTAAACACAACCTATAAACATATTCATTTATCGACTTTTCAACTTTTTTAATTAATATTATTTTTAAATACCCCTAAAATAAAAATACATGTTATCATACAAATTGTACAAACTAATTAAACATTCAAAGTTTATATAATTTGTATGCAAACAAGTTGATGGTGCAAAAGGCTTTAAAAACCGGACCGGACCAACGGGTTCAACCAAGAACTGGAGTCGCCATTGATTCGGCTAGCCTATAAAAGCTGTAAGAAAATGAACCGGTAAAACGGGTAAATCGAGCCGTACCGGGAAAATTTTCTTCTTGTTTTTTCTTTCTTTAATCAGCTCGTCATGTTATTTTATTAGTACATGAACTTCAATTATAAAGTATATGTCGCTCCAATATGCAGGTGTCCTGCTAGTTGAAGATTATGCATACTTGAGAGTTATTGACAACAAAGTTATTTAAAACTTAATAATCACATGTTTGGTGGTGGTTATCACATGATGTGTTAATATTGTAGTTTAGTGTAGTACTATAAATCACAATTTTTTTTTTGTAATTGTGCATGTGGAATAGGCTCTTGTTTCATATATTTGTTATATTTTCATACATCTAACATTTTATCTCGATCTTCGTTGTCTACTCAATCTCGTATTATACAAGTTTAGTCCATCTTAATCTGATAAAACTAAAGACGTGTCTTGTGAGAATGACAAGCTGGTTTGTCACGTATTTTGCGTGTGCCGTGTTAATAAATATTTGTTTCTTTTCATTCTATGGTAGTTAAGCACGAAATGCATCTTAGTCACGTAGTTTACATTTTATTCGTTTTAATAACGTGATTGCTCGGTAGAAATACAAGTATTTTGCTTGGTAAGAAAAAATCTATACTACATATAATAGAGGAATGAATCTCTCTCCTCATGGTCTTAAAATTAAGACTTACGAAAATACACAATGCACTATTAATGAGATTTCTCATGAATCTTAATTTTAAGACTTACAAGTCTTGAAGCTTAATGTACAAAATACAAAGCACTATTAATGTGGTCAAGATAATTAACGTAGTCAATTAATTAACTGGTCAATAAATACAATTAATGCAGTTATTAAAACACCCCTTACATAAGAAATACAAATTATCAAACATATTGTACAACCAACTTAATCACAATTTTTGCATTAAATGTTACTAATACAAATAATAAAACACATTATCTGAATATTCAGTTCGAACAGGCAACATGCCAACGAGCTTGAGCCCGAACGGGTCTTGGCCAAACAGGCGTGGCTAAACGAATTTTTGATATCAAGTAAATTTATTGTCAAAAATACATAGTAAACAAAAATACATAATTTACCGGAAAATTTTATTTCAGAGTATCCGCCGCCCTAAGAGTGTCTCGAGAACCAACATATACATCTTTTAGAGTTTTGTTGATAACACTTACCTTAAAAACTAAAAACTTTGTTTTATAAAAATTAGACAATTTTTTCAAAGCAAATAATGCAAAGGTGCAAAGTGCTAAGTGCTAATTATATATTTAATATTTATTATATATATTTGTATAATAATATTTATTCTTTTTAAAGTAACCCACATAACTTTTTGAATATTTAGTTTTTCTTTATCTTTATAAGTACTATTTTACTTGTATTATCCATCTATGTGAGACAAATATAACAAACATTGTTTTTAGAGAACTAAATTTTCTTAGTATAATGTAAGTGATTTTTAAAATTATTTATAGTGTTATTATTTAATGATAACTTACATTCTGACGGCCCATCAGTAAACTACTTTAACCTGCACTTACCAACTCAATATTGTCAAAACATCACGTGAATAATCTACAGTTTTTATATAATTAATATTGTTATTGTGTAAAATTATTATAAACTTAAATTGTCGCCTTTCGTATATCTTTTGTATAGTAAAATATAGAACTGAAAAAAATCGTTGAATATTTTAATTGCATGGTACCCGCCGCTGCAACGCGCGGGGTACCCTGCTAGTTACTTTATGATATTTGCATACTTGTCTTAACTTATGACAAATTATTACGGAGTATATTGTATCTATTAGGAAATTTATAAACGTAATACAAATTGTTTTGTACATAATCATAAGATTACAACAACAGATTGAGGCCTGCGATTAGCAGTGTTTTAAACAGAAATTCGTCCTATCTAGTACAAACTGTTTAAAGGATACAACAATCAAATAAAGTATGAAACTTGAATCTAACGAATCTGATATGTTATCATGATGGAGATTAATGAGGTTTGTGTGTTTTTGATGATCCCAAAGTGCCAAATTCATCCTCTATATATAGGCACACGGTGACTCTTCAAAATAGTCACAATACCCCTTCAAATGACCTTAGAGACACTTTTTTTTTCGTAATGGTCACAATGGTTTACAAAAAACCTGCTATTAGCAACGCTTTAGCGACGACCTAGCGACAGAAAAAACATCGTTAACTAAAACTGATTCAAACAGTCGTGATGGTTCGCTCATTGATGCCTTTTTAAGATATCTAATCACCACCATTTCGATTAGGCACATCTTTACCATAATGATGGTTAATTAGCAACAGTTTTGTAACAGAAAAACTGTCACTAATAGCATTTCGTGGATCACTAACAAAACACAACAAAATATTTATTAGTAATATTCCCAAAAATACCCTACATATTCTATCCAAACACCAATAATACCTTACATTTGAATAGAAATAATATAATCTAAAGTTACTTATTATTTTATTTTCATCAAATGTAATATGACATGCATCCGATTAGGTGTCTTTTGAACTTGAACCTATCATAGTGAGTGCTTATCTGATCTACTTTGTGGATGGTGAACATAGGTCTTGGAACTAGGCACGTTGTATAGTAAATCGAGACAATAAGTATCACACATATCATATTTATGCAATAACAGATTCTTACCATTGTGTTCATTTCGGTCGTGAACATATCATTATTCATGAGATTTTTAGAGAACTTAGCCATCTGGTTCCCAAAGATGAGACCCCACATCAATCTCGTATAGGTAATGCCAATCAAAAATATTCTGTAGTATTCTTGTGTGTTAGTACTTTTGAGTTTTTCCCAACTAGTTTTTCTATTGAACCTAGACTATGGGATCTCCAATTTTGCTAGGTTAGGTTTTCGCCGAGTAGTCACTCATTGTGTAGGCTTTAAGCCCATACCCCTCGATGTAAATACGACTTGTTCTCTACAAAGGCTTTTTGTCAAAGGATCTGCCATATTTTCCTTTGACTTAACGTAGTCGATGGAATTGATTCCCTTTCTTAACAAGACCTTTATCGTATTGTGGCGACGTCTTATATGTCTTGACTTGCCATCTATCTATACATATATATGAGACTACACATACCACATCATGAATGCTTACTAGGCATTTTAATGTTGACATGGCGCATCTTATGATGAGGTGAAAATGATGACATGGCACTATTCCCGATTAAATTAGAAAAAAAGTTGAAAGTTGCAAGGTTCGAAATCAGGTCTTGACGTCAACACATGAGCGCCTCAACCAGTGGACCAATCCACAAGTTGTAACACAAAATCCATTCCCAAACTGATATTCAACCTAATTAGTAACCATCTTCACTTATCTCATGATATCAAAATTGAAATTCCGGCTCACTCGGCAATTTCATATTAACACTTTGTAACCGGATCCCTTTCACACGCATTTCCTAAAAATCTATATCGATCACAGCTCATGATATTCAAATCAACCAACAAACCTTAATCGTCATATCAATCTCAGGAAAATCACTCCTCACCTTTGATTCACAATGACGATTCTTCAAACTATTGAAGGTATACAATTCTTTATCTTTTTGGCTTATTTGTGGTCAATCTATTATTGAAAGCCATGAATTAATAAGCGCACCTTACTGGATCGATGATTTTTATTTTTCTGATGGTTTTTTATTCTATGATTGTTTTTATGATTATTCAAAATAGGTTGGTATATTTATTTTTGAAGGGTATGCGTTTTTTCATTTTACTAATTAAAATAAATCTACATCATGTGTTCGATAAAATGGTTGAATGAATTTCATAGTCTAGATATTGTTAGTTGCATTCAATGGATTTTGAAGCACATTTGGATTATATAACCTTGATGAATTTGATCGGATTACAGGCATGTTTCTTTTCGACATGTGGGTTAAATTGTATGACCAGAATGTATGACAGTGAAACCATCTTGATCTCCCATTAAGAAACCTCATCGTTCTATTTCCATTAAGGTACTATGACATTTGAAAGAAAAAGAAATATTTTTTTGTGAAAGTTGTCATTTCCTCATATTGTGTTTTGATAGTACTTCATGAATTGGTGTGATAGTTTCTGTCACTCCATGGAATATCCCCTTACCAATGATCAGTATCAAGGTGAGACAATCCCATTTATTAACATCAAAGTTATGCAATATTATGATGCGCTTTTGTAGTTGGCTGTAACTCATAATAAGCTCTGCATTTTGGTGGTTGTATCAGTTTTAAACCTGCTCTTGCTTGTGGATGCACAGTGGCCATAAAGCCTTCTGAGCTCATACTACTACCAATTAGCAAATTAACACATGAATCCCTTATTTATGAGGGTATGCAATTCTATTTCTTTTTGGCTTATTTGTGGTCAATCTATTATTGAAAGAGATTATGTAACATGCCTGCAATCCGATCAAATTCATCAAGGTCATATAATCCATGAATTGGTGTGGTAGTTTCTGTCACAAATGAATGCCTTATTTATGACATGACTGATAATTATTTATACCTTATTTATGACTTGTTACTACTATTTATTTGAATTCTTATAATTTGTGGACACCCATTTTTATAATGAGCATCACAAAATCCATCTTTGTTACGCATTTGGCGTAGGTTGCCGTCCTTAATTTTATGCCAATATGTATAACATATTCTGTATCCAGTTGCAGGTATGTCATTTCATTAGTAATTTTGTTACTTTGATGCCTCATCTTTGCGGTGGTGTTTAGTTAAATTTATTAATGTTATTGCTATTTGGTTATACGCTAATGGTAACAATGAGGAACATGTTGACATGTGCTCAATCAGAAAGTTTTAATCGTGTTTATTCTTAACGCATCTGATTTAACTAACAATCATATTTTTGTTCTTTCCAGGTTTGTATTTAGAATCTTTCAATGTTTTTCACTGTGCTTTGTAAGGCAAGTTCTTTATCATGCTTGAATAAAGGTATGTTAGGGATCAACTTATTCGAACTTTACGTTAGTTGTTTCATGAAAACACCTGCTTAACTTTGTATTAAATTAAGTTTTTATTTAGTCATTTATTATTAAGTATGTCTATTAAGCATCGCTACAATATTTGGTTGCTACAAAAGTGATTCGTGGTGTGAGTCAAAGAAAGGGATTCATGATGTGAAAGTTTGTAATTTGTATGGATCTTTCTTTGGTGTCACTTTTCTACTACATGCGACTACTTACGATGGCGTCGATGGGAATGCTATGTGGGCGGTCATGACTGTCGTCTTGGCTTTTGAATATTCAGTTGGTAACTATAGGTATATTCTTCATCATTAATCATTTTCATTTGTCACACTAATAGACTATGTATACATATACCATAAATGCTACTGGTTTAAATTGAATAAACTTGCTTAACGCAGGTGCAACTAAATCCTTATACTCAATAAGTTCAAATTTTGTAGCGGTATCTATAAGGGTCCATGTGCCTTGGATTGCAAACCAATGTGGTGAAGAATTCTAACCTGTGATTCTCCAAGATTCTGTAGCCATTCCTAGGTGAGTTTTACTTATTTTATAAAGAAACATGTATGCACGATATCAGTTATAATGTAGAAATTGGTAAGTAAATGATGTAGGATTTTTGCAAGTACAACAGCCACTTTCTCAGTATTTATACCATTTCCGAAAGCTCGATTTGATTATGGGGCCATGATATTCATCCTCACCAACTTGGAACCTCTGTTTGTATTCACTTTGGAAGCATTGTTTGTTTCTTGAATTTGTATATTTATGGTCAGGTTTGATGTTGTCATAATCTCTTTAGAGTTTGGGTATGAAAAGCCAGATTTAAATATTTTTTAAATTGCTTTTGGTATTTAAGACTTTACATCCATATATTGCTTGCATATGTTAGCACATTTTGCACCATTGGTTAGTTTATCTTGATGATAATGTAAATCAAATTAATGTGGAAGCTCCAATATATTCTCAAAAGGGATATACTTTATCTTGATGATTATGTACCATTGATTATTGTATGTGTATGGAATACGCTTTAATATATATTAATATATATTTGTTGATTGATCTGATGTGCAGGTTATGGGGAACAAAAGTGAAGTCCTTTTTCGATAACTTAGCGTAAAATCAAAATTATAAATCTAACCTTTAGGGGGCGTTTGGTTGGAGTAATTTGAAATTCCGGAATTTTAAATTCTAGAAAATTTAAATTCTTAAGAATTTAAAATTCCGGAATTTAAAATACCTTCGCATGTTTGGTTAACAAAAATTTATAAATATATTTTTTATTTTTTTAATATAAATTTCATAAATATTCTTTAAAAGTTTATAAAAAAAAGTTATAAAAAAGGTTTATAAAAAATTTATAAAAAAGTTTTATAAAAAATTTATAAGAAATTTATAAAAAATTTATAAAAAAAGAAAAGTTTATAAAAATAGTTTATAAAAAGTTTATAAAAATTGATAAAAGAAGTTTATAAAAATTTATAAAAAGTTTATAAAAAATTATAAAAAGTTTATAAAAAATTTATAAAAAAGGTTTATAAAAACGTTTTATAAAAATTTTATAAGAAATTTATAAAAAAAAAGTTTATAAAAAATTGATAAAGAAGTTTATAAAAATTTTATAAAAAAAAGTTTATAAAAAAATTATAAAAAAAGTTTATAAAAAATTTATAAAAAAGGTTTATAAAAAAGTTTTATAATGTTTCATAAGAAATTTATAAAAAAAATAGTTTATAAAAAATAGTTTATAGAAAATTGATAAAAGAAGTTTATAAAAAAATTATAAAAAAAGTTTATAAATAAAATTTATAAAAAAAGTTTATAAATTTTTTTTTTCATATATATTCTATTTAAAAGTTTATAAAAAAACAATAAGAAAAAAAGTTTATAATTTTTTTTTCAAGTAAATTAGATTTCCTCGCTTTTTGGAGGCATTATAATTCTCTCCATTTTTGGCAATTCACGGAATTCTAAATTACTTCAAAGACCTCCATTTAAGTTACCAAACATGATATTTGAAGGCAATTGAAATGCAAATTCCCCCAATTTACTCCAACCAAACGCCCCCTTAGAGGATTTCAAGTTATTGGGCCCGAACTTGTGATACTTTTATACCTATCATTAATATCTTTGTATTTTGAGTGTTTGTACTCATCATTTTGCTATGCTATCAACCCAAAGAGGAGCCGCTTAAATCAGTAAGGGATTTGACACTTTCCTTTTTTTCTTTCAATTTTTTTGTTTAAGATATTTAGCGTTATTAAGTCCAGTTAGAAATAAATTATTTTGTTCATAATTTTATTTTTCTCAAGCAGGCAATATTTGTTTACTTTACAATATAGACAAATTACATATGGCTATCCAACTATCTTCAAAGAACAGTGCCGTGATTTTTTTATGCGTCAAGCATACATGTGTTCTTTGAATGAGCTTCTATTTCTTTAGAATTTGACATCCACTGTAGTTGAGCAGCTATTCTTTGATAAAAGCTTAAACTAAATGAATTTTGTCATCTTTACTTGTCAGATTCTTATTCGTCATTTAGATTTGGAAACTAGATGCCTAGGCTCACTTGCTTCCATTGTGTATATTTTCACCATACTGTATGTAAAAGGGCAAAATATTTCCTATGATCTTTGGCACAATGATTTATGTAACTTAACTACTAATCATGATCACATTTCATGTAAAGTTAGTAGGTTACACAAATATAAATTTATCATTTTTGTCTTATGTTATATGTTATTATTTGAAAAGAGCTTTCATAGGCACAATGACATCATTATATTGCAAATTGTTGTAAAGAATTACAATATGTCATTAATATTGTATTGTTTGTTTTGTAGGTTCGGGGAATCAATGCCATTTATGTGGGAACAAATTGTTCATCTGATCTATAATCCTAAGTTTGAGATTGTGAAACCTGAAGTAGTGAGGTTGCTATGCATTAATCCTTTCATAAAATATACTTCGTTTACAAGGATGGCAACTTCATTGCGACAAAGATGAAAACTACACAAACTTCACGACAAACGTCGTGTACAAAGAAGTTTTATGTTGTATTTGAATAAGTAGCATGTATTTTGAATTCAAAAAACGGACACATTAAATTTTTCAATATATATTGCATTGTTTTACTTTACATACATATTTAGATTTACATATGCGTTATCCAGAAGCTAGCCCGCCCATTCGGGCGGGCTATGAAGCTAGTTATATATATGATTCTTTGCTCTGGTAAGAGCAGCCATACTATCACAATGTATACACACAACAATCACATGTTTTGGCCACAAGGGAATACCCTATAAAAAGCTTCTAAGCCATTATGCTTCTTCAACAACTTTGTCTAAGGCTACAAATTTTGCTTCCATGGTTGATAAGGTATTCACAGTTTGCTTAGACGATTTCCATGATACATCAGCCCCTCCAAGTGTAAATACATAACCACTTGTGGACTTTCCTTCATTATGGTTGGAAATCCAATTGGCATCACAAATCCTTCTAATACAGGAGGATACGTAGTGTAATGTAACCCATAAGAGATTGTATGCTTAAGATATTGAAGCACTCTAACTAGTGCATCCCAATGATCTCTCCCAGGGTTATGTGAGTATCTACTAAGTCAACTTACACTATATGCCAAATCTGGTCATGTACAGTTCATTATATACATCAAGCTTTCTAGTACTTGTGTATATTGTGATTGAGATACACTTTGTCCTTTGTTCTTCTTTAGTTGAACCTTATGATCAAAGGGAGTTACAACTGGTCTATCATTATAGTGTCCAATTTTCTTAAGGGTCTTCTCAATGTAATGAGATTGGGTAAGGATGTATCCGTTAGAATTCTTTTGAATTCTTATATCAAGAATGACATCTGCTTCTCCCATGTCTTTCATATCAAATGAAGAATGAAGCATTTTTTTTGGTTTGGTTTATAATATCCATATTTGTTCCATGATCAAAATATCATCCATATATAAACAAATAATGACAAATGCATTTGTATTGTTTAACATAGATACATTTATCACTGATATGTTGGATTTCGTAGTAAAGATATTTTCCGAAGAAATATAAAGGTATGTATTTCCCGGGTCGTTCTCCCAGCGAATGGTGAATGAAGTTTATAACTCACGTCGCGTTTTACGGGTTTTTGAATGGGAAAATAAAGAGAATAATGGGGATTCTACACTACGATAAGGAAACATAAATTAAAACGAACTCAATAAGCAAATAAAACAATAAAGTAAAGCACATTAAACCTAAAACGCAATCTAATCCTAAAAACGCAACTACTACGGGAATTATAAAAACGCAAATTAAAACCAAATAATGCAATTTAAACTCTAGGAATGTAAATCTAATTTTCCTAAGTGCTAAATGACAAAATAGAATTTTTAAGAAAAAGCGGAATAATTTTTTGATTTTTGATTTATTTATTATGAATTAAAAACTAAAAACGTAAAAACTAATTATTAAAAATATTATAATATTTTAGAAAATTATGAAATTTTTATGAAAAATACTTTATTAAAAATTAAATCTAAGAAAAATATAAACGCAGAAAAAGCTGTTCAAAATAAGCAGTAAAAAGCTGTTTAGCAAAAATAAACTTAAAACTCAAATATCACTATAAATGAATTGAACTAAAAGCTAAACCAAATAATGTTTGAACTAAAATAAGCTAAGGTATAGATAAGAAACCTAAAGTACTTAACTACTTCTAATCAAATAAGCTAAAACTGAAAGGGAAAAAGCACCTAAAGCTTACTGTTGTATCAACATATAGAGGGCAGAAAGGCTAACTTGCAGGCTAAAGAAATAAGCTCAAAGAAGCTCTATAGTCCTAACAAAGGGCAAAAAGCTAAAATCTATACTATAGGCTACATTAGGAAGAAAAAATCAACACAATTTAAGAAGAGAATAAGCAGTTAATTAGCTTAGAAATAAGCTACTTGACAGATTGAGCTACTGCAGATAGACAAAAAGGACATAATGGGCTTTTTGCAGGCCAATTAAGCTATGTAGATAAGCACTTAAGGTTCAACAAAGCAAAAACAAATGATGCTTACTATCTAATCTACTAGAGGAAGCAAAGTTTAAATCAAAACATCCAAAGATTAAGCTAAAAAGCAGACTAGAAATAAGCTGATAAGGGCAGAAATAGGAACTGGGATGCAAATAAGAAAAGGGCAGAACAAGCAATTTTAAGACTAAAATAAGCAACTTATAATACTCCTAATGGCAAATAAGCTTTACACAGGTAAAATAGGATATCACAAGATTAAGAAAAAGCAAATTAAACAAACCTTGAACTTAATTATCACCTAAAAAATGACTGCTGAATGAAGCCATTTAGGACGGAACCTCACTGTGATACAGGACAACAAATTGACTAAACCACCAACTTCAAGGCAATTGCAGTCTACTCAAAACATTTTTTTAATTTTTTTTTCTTTTGTGAAAAGTGAAATCAACTTATGAAAATGCTATTTTTATTTTTTAATAATTTTTATGACAACTGTAAATGATTAAAACTGCTTGAGAAAAATTGGAAAAAACACATTTAAAGGATAAAACATTTTGGAAGATTTTTAAAAAATGAGCTTCAAAAATTACAAAAGAGACTAGATTACTTTGAAACTTGAATTGCAATTGATGTAACTCTACAAACTGAACCTGAATGACTACAAATTAACACACCAAATTAACTCTGTTGGATCATACATATTATGTTGTTTGATGATTCGGGTGGTCTAGGATGGGGATAAATCAAGAAAGCCATGTTAGAGAGATGAAGAGAGTAGAGAGGGAGTTCTAAAGAAAGAATTAAAACAAAAAAAGAAAAGAAAAGGTTAGATTAGAAGCTCCACCCCTTCCAAGGATGGAAGGGGTATTTATAGTTACAGACTACTCGTCCTCCTGTGGGACTGTGGATCAGGTATACAGTAGGTAAAGACACGTCCTTCCTCCACAGTGTTACACTAAGCTAACTAACTAAGCTAATAAACTACTAAATGACGTAAATAACGATATGTCTATGAGCTAACATATGCTAGACTATAATTGGGGTGACCGACACTTCCTTATGGAATTTCCAATTCCTAACAATCTCCCCCTAAGGGAGGTCACCCCATGATTTAAATTTTGAATCCTAGCATTTTATTTTGTCTTCAGTTCTGAGGTCGTAGACTTCGATTCTTCACTTTCGCAATCTTTGTGCTTCAGCAGTGACTCTTCAAAGTCTGCATATTTTGTACTTTCAGTGGAGGTCTTTGAACTGATTCACATCTTGATGATCTTTGAGCTTTCTTTGAGATCATCAGCCACAGAAAATCTCTAGATCACCCTTTATTGTGTTGCCTTCATGTGATGTTGTGACTTTTTGGACCGACATGCTCACACTTTCTGGATCATGACATCTTTTCATCAGAGTAGCGAAAGCATATTTGTTGTATGTCTTTGATGTTCATGATTTTCTTGAATTAAGTGTGAATGCTGTGAGCATGCGGTTATGAATTGACTCCTCAATATCCAATTGTAACGCCCTGAAAATTTGATTAAGTCTTCCGATGTACCGAGATTTGGGGGTGTTACATAAGAGGCTCGTCCCCATTATGAGAGAATCCTCGGGATCAACAACAGGTAGGATAGATGGGATAACAATAGATTGAGGAAGTTGAAAGATAACATCTTTCAATGGAATAGCACTTTCGTCATTTATAGCTCTTAGACATTTCATATTCTCCTCCGCTAACAGTTCTCCCATACTCTTTCCTTCTGGGTTTTCGTCTTTCTTGTTATCATATATAGCAAGTAGACTCTTTGCATTCTCCTCCGCCAATAATTCTCCCATACTTTTTCCTTTGTTAACTTCCTCCACGGGAGTGGGATTGCCACTCAAAGGCATATATTCCTCATCAGAATCAGAATCGTCATCATAGTCGTAAACGAGAGGTTTCCAATATTGGGAACTCACTTTAGCGGCTTGTTCTTCAGAGAGTAATTCATCATAAGTTTTCTGATGAGGATCTTCTTCTTGAGCACGTTTATCAAGAAAATTCACGATATCATTCATAACATCCAGAAATTTTTCGACAAATTCATTAGATAAAGATGGAGGTTGTGGTTGAGTCTCTTGGTATTGTGGAGGTGGGTTATAAGGATAGTCGTAATTGTTACAAGGAACTTGCTCATAGACAAGCGAGCTCTGTGTTTGACAATCGGAATTAAGGTGCAGACCTCCACAATACTCACAATAGTACGATTGTTGTGACAGATTCGATGAATTATATGGATAAGGTTCATAACCAAAGGTTGAATTGTTAAATTGAGCTTGACATTGAAAACCTTGGTGAGGACCTCCACAATACTCACAAGAGTATGACTCCGTCTCATGGTACGGGGGTTGGTTAAGGAAATTGGTTGTTTCATTGTAGGGATTTTGGTTATAGACAAACCCGTTTCCCGTATTCACATTGCTACAACCGGGGCAATTTCCACCATTCTGAGGTCCCCCACACCATTGACAACCATAATGGTAAGACGAAGACATCGAGAAGAATTATACGGATAATAGGGTTAAGAGGAAAGAATTGACGCTTCAGAGGATAAAGATGAATATTTTTGGGTTTATAAAGATAGAAAACATAAAAGGAAAACAAATTTTGAAAAAGAAAATATTTTTGGGTTTTTATATTTAAGAAAACTTTGAAAACACAATATTTTTGGTAACCGTCCCGTCAACCGGTGCACGGTAGCTCTCAAAAGTACTCACAGCATGGCGGGAAAGAAGAGTGGATCTTTCTTCGGTCTGCAATTTAATGTCAAGACCTCCTTAAACCCCGTGTATAGTTTGTACTCTAAAGGTGAGCCGACGTTACAATTGACGTTTCGATTTCTTTTGTTGTTTTTTTAATAATTTTTTTGGTGTTATAAACACTCTAGGAAGAATGTTTTGGTGTTTTTAGATTTTTCTGGGTTTTTTGAAAAAGAAATATTCACAAAAACAAAACAATAACTTCACTCGGGGAAGGATCTTCAAATACACGCGAATTGAGACAGAATTGGAAACTCACTACAAGCCTTCCCCGGCAGCGGCGCCAAAAATTGATTTCGGGAAACCAGTTATAGTAGAAAGGGTAGTAAAGGAAAACTCAAACGTGTGAGGCTTGAGTCCCCGGATCGTTCATAGAGAAGGATGAATGGAGTTAAAAACTCACGTCGCGTTATTCGGGATTTGAATGGTTAAAAGGGATTTTAGTGATTTCTAAACTACGGGGCAAGGAATAATGATGAAAGGCAATTAAAACTTCTAAATCTATAGTGCAAACAAGAAATTTCAACTAAATATGCAAATTTTTACTAAAAACGCAAATTATGAAATTTCTAAAACGTATACTAAAATGCAAACTAAACTAATTTAACTTCTAAAAGTGAACTAATATTTTTCTACAGCTAAAAATGTAATTTAAAAATTATCTAAAATTTAAAACTAGTTTTTCTGGTTTTACTTAATTTTATTTGAATTAAAAACTATTTTTTGTATTTTTAAAATTAATTTAAAAAGCAAGAAAATATGAAAAATTACAAGAAAATTACAAAACTATTTTTCAAAAATCTAAATAAACTAAAAGTGATTTTTAAAACTGAAATTATATTTTTTCTGACTTTTTCTCTATTTATTATGAATTTAAAATTAATTAATTCTAATAAAACGCCTAGAAAATACTAAATTAACTAGGAAAAATGTGGAAAAATACTTTTTATGAATTTTTGATTTTTCTAATCCTAATAAAATTAAATTTATATTTTTGTGACCTTTTTCTGATTTTCTTGAATTAAAACTAATTAAAAATAACTTTTATTCTAGAAAAATAGCAAATGGTTTTGGAAAAATATGAAAATTTGTAGAAAAGTTCTAAATGTAATTTTGAATCTAAGAAAAATGAGAAAAACAACTTATGAAGTTAGATTAAGCACTATAGGGCAAACTGTTAGGAATTGGAAATTCCAGGCAAGGTTGTAAAAATCGCTAGGCGCTAGTGAGGCGGTCGGGTAGGGCCTAGCGATTAATCGGTTTGGCGGGGATTAATCGGATTGGATTTTTTATGCACAAAATTGTAATTTTAGATATTATATTATATTATACGTATGAGATAAGCGTAGTGATCAAAGTTCGAACATTTCAGTGTTCAAATATAAACATGTACATAATTCTTCAAAGTTCAAAGACAAACATAGATATTACTCGGTTTCTTGACCATTTTAAGCGATCTTTGACCGATTAATCTATTTGTTGACCGAGTTTTAAGCGATTTTGTCCGATTAATCTATTCTTGACCTTTTTTTTTTTTTTTTTTTTTTTTCACTTTAATTTTTTTTTTTCTCTTTTTTCTCTCTATTTTTTTTTTTTTTTTTTTTTTTTTTTTTCATACACTTTTACTCTACCATCCTCTACGATAACATCAAAATACTAGGGATTTGGGCATATCCCTACACTTGAGTTTTATTATTCTAACACTAATTTGACCCGAATCGAAAAGATCAAAACACTTGGGGTACATTATTACGTAAACAAAGGAATTTGAATTTAACGTTCCCTTCCGTCATTTCATAAACTTTAACTTTTCCCATGAATCCCAATCATCCCCAAAATCGTATACAAAGGATATGACTCGACTTAGCAACTTATGCAAGCAACTAGATAATTGAACTAAGGGTTTAGGGTGATAACAAACATTTGCACTAAAAGTGAGTGCATAAGGGGTAGGCTAAGGCGATTTGGGTGTATATTTGGGGTGGGGTGTAAACAATGCTCTTCATTGATATTCGGAAAAAGCGAAATATCACGAGAACCGCGAAAAGGATAGGCTCGAGGGGTTAACTAGGGTATCGTGTACTAAAGATGAGTACAACGCAAAGGGTGTGGGGAATTACTCAACCGATGTGGAAGGAGTAATTATATTACGGTGTATCAAACAAGGGTTTATCCTAATGCCTCTTATCATTTAGTTATTCCTAACTACACAAGTGTAGCCTCACTTGCGATCTCGGAATGCATCACAAAACAAGTTCTAGAATCTAATATACTACCGGTTCACACTCTAAGCATTAAAGATGAATGCTTTAATTCCTACTAATCTAAGGCGATCCTCACATTTTGGGTGGAATTTGGGTGGTAAAGGGTTTTGTGCTAGTCATATAACTTCCTATCCATGAGGCGCTTTTGTTTAGACTAATGGCCCACTCTTATATGTCATGAAAATTTTAAATTTGGTGCCAAAATTACCCTAACCGACATTTCTCATGGTTTATTACACAATCACAATTGGACAAAGCAAATAGTCAAGGATAAGCATAGTTTCAAAGTTCCGTTTATTTTCCCTCCTACACTTAAACCGAACATTGTCCCCAATGTTCCCAGAAATATCAAAGTTATGATAAAGAAGGTAATTAAAAGCAAAGAAACTAATACTCCCCTGATTAGCTCGGTAGGATCCGTGTAAAGTGGTGGTTAAATTCTTTTCAAGAAGAATTTATGCGTGAAAAGCTCCTTCCAATCTTTTGTAACTTCTTCTTGACAAACTAAACCTGCACACTTGAAGAAAACAAACGAAACCTTCGTGTAAAATCGGCGGTAATAATATATATAAGACTCGATTTAAACTAGGATATAATGCTTGTGGAATGGATGTTTCTGAATTTCTAAGAAAATTAAGACACGGAAAATTCCAAAATTTATAAGTAGCTCGAAAACGAGAAAAAGTAATCGGCGTTTTACTCCTTCTGACGACGTCGGTTGCAATCTGACGCCGTCGGTTATCCCGACAAAAAGCGGTGCGATTTTACGGAAAATTTACGGAAAATTTACATCTTTAGAATCTGGAAAATTTACGCAAAACATCCATTATGACTCGATACAAGCATTTGACTCGAACAAACAAACATATATATCTTTTAGTTAATTGTTATTCTCATGTTTACGTTTCTTTTGAAAACGTGTGTAATCCTCCCTACACTTATCCCTTATGTAAAATACCTTTATATGCAATTAAGACGAGGTTAAAAACAAAATAAAGCATTTTACAAATTTAAACATGAGGATAAACAATTAATAAAAGATATATGACACTAACAAGCAAACAATTAAGCATGGGTTGCCTCCCACGAAGCGCTTTTCTTTATTTAAGAGTCTTGTAGCTAGACTCATAGCCGTGCTCCTACGTTTTCTCACCATCGCCCTCTTCATGGCCTTTAATGGGGATTCCATGTTGTAGAAGTGCCCTAAAATGCGCTTCTCTAAGAGTTCATCTTCTCCCATTCGGTCCCAGATTCGGTCCTAGGTTCAAACAATCCTTGTAGAATCCAAAATCTTAGCCATAACATAATCAACACCTTTCTCCCTATCCTCATTATTCCTATAATAGACCGATAGTTTAAGTTCCTTTTCATCATTAGAGTGATGAAAACTTCTCAATCTTAAGCGGCATTTGGTAAGCTATGTCATCGGTCGATTCTTGAATCGCACTACTCTAATGAGGGTCATAGGTCATTCGGTGCTTTCTATGAAAGGTTTTCCTAGAATAACATGGGACAAGCTAGGGTCTATGGCGTGCTAATATCATCCACAATTATGAAATCCGTAGGAAACGTGAAACTACCTACATGAACGGGCAATCCTTTAACTCTATGATCGGTGCTAAACGTCAAGTCTAACAGACTTAAAACAGCTTAAACACAAATGTAATTAAGATCAGAGGAATATAGTGGATTCCTGGGTCGTTAAGTCCCACGGAGGATGAATTGGTGTTAAACAACTTCAGATGTCGAATAATCACTAAGGATAGTGATCAATAAGGGTATTGATGGAAAATTATACCTAAAGAAAAGATTTATAAATTAAAGCGACTTAAATGCAAATTAAAAAGATTAAAAAGTTAAAATCTATTAAATAAACGCTATCACTATTTTTACAGATCGATGAACGTTTATGATTTTATAAAATAAAATAACTTAAATAAACTATTTTAACTAAAACGTAAACTCAAATTATCTAAAAACGTTACTTAAAACTAAAACGAGCGTTATTTACGAAAATGGCGTACTTGGGCGCAAGATAAAACGTAAATTTTATGAAATAAAAGGCCTAAGAGTGTAAAACTAATTTTCTTACAAAATATATGATAAAAGAAAATTTTAGAAAAAAAATTTATATTTTTTTGACTTTTATATTTTTTATTATGATTTAAATAAGTTTTTACACTAATTAAATGTTAAAAAATACTAAAACTATTTATAAAAATCTGAAACTTTTTGTAAAAATACTTTATACTATTACAGATTTATTAAAAATACAAAAGTGGAAAAAGCTAAACTGAATAAGCTACAAATAAGCTAAATAAGTCGTTTAAGCTAAATGAGACAACGTGGTTATATACTAAGTTGTGCAAGATATAATGAAAAAGACCCAGTAGCGTTGGTAAGGAGTGTGTGTGGTGAAATGGGGTGGCGGAGATCAAATCCAGAAGTGGCACTTTTGTAAACTATTTTTTTCTCGATTTTCTTTTTACAAACCTCATTAAGCACATCAAGATAAGCATTATTTGTAACTACAACTTTTGTGAAATCTACTAATAAGTGAGAATCGACTTATGTTTCTACGATTTAAGCTTTATTGAAATAAGCACTAGATTAAACTAAAATGGCTAGTAAGCTATGAATTAAGCAAAAGTCAACTGTGAATAAGCTAAAAAACTGTAAATGAGCTAAAATTAAATCTGAGAAGGCATTGATTTCTATAAATAAGAACAAAATAAGCACAAAATAAGCATAAGCTATACTGTTTAAACAGGGCATTAGTTAAATTACTAGGCAACTTTAAGCTAATAAATAAGTACTGAAATAAGCTAGAAACTTGAAATAAACACTGGGACCAACTAGTTGATCTAAAAAGCTTTCCAAAAAGCTAAGAAACTCACTGTATTGTTCACTGTGGAGCTACTGAGAAGCTTATGAAAAAGCTTATAGATTACTGATGCATGGTTAAACAGAAAATGGGACAACAAAATAGCTTATTGCAGCCTTATCTAATAAGTTAGAAAATAGAAACTTAAGCTTGTGTCTTCAAAGTGGCTTGGTTGGCTATCTAAAGAACCAAGGTACATAAGCTAGAAACCAATAATAAGCTCTCTGTGAGCTTTTGAAATAAAGACTGCACTGTTATGCACAGGACAGATTTTTTCTTTTGACTTTTTAATTTACGACACAGTTTGACTTATATGAGATTTTAACTGATTTTATGGACTAAATAAGATGTATTAAGCTATAATAAGACTACTTTAAGCTAGAGTACTGTGTTATAAGCTAGTTTAATGAATCTCATAATCTAGATCCTAACAGTTGGCTATTACAATAAGATTAAACAATATTTTGACTTTTTATGAAACAAGGTCTGGTTTTATTAGTTTGACTAAGCTAATATCTTTGTATTGTGATGAGATATCGATAAGTACTACACTACAAACAACCTCTTAACACGACAACAAACAATTCCAAACACTCCTTTTGTGGGCGGTTTGAAGCTAAACATATCAAACAGGTTTTTAAAGCAAAGTATCTATTTATTAACTAATAATGACTATATTAAAACAGATTAAACTAAAATTAACAGATATTTAAGCATTTATACTAGAATTTGCAAATTTTTAGGAAATAGCTTACAAATGAGTTCTTGCAGGGACTTGGAACCAAGGACCGAGAAACACCTATAGCTTACCAATAAGCTCTAAACCATAAACCAATCCAAAATAGGCCTTTGCAGGTCTCTTGATCATTTCCATGGGATTTTATTTTCTCAATATTTTCTTGATTTTTCTTGTTTTTCTATTTTCTACCAAACCGAATTATAAAGAATCTAACGACTTTAATAAGCTATTTAGAAGCTTTCTTGGATTTATTCAGTCCTTGATAACATCTACAAACATGATTTGATCATTCATGAGATTTTCAACATAAGGAAAATTTGCATAATCTGTAATATTGACTTAAAGCTGAAATTGCTGCTGAGAAAAGTTTAACAATATATTAAAGACTTGAAATTAAAAGCTTGAAAGCTTGGACAAACACTGGAATTTAAATTGAACTACAACGATATTAACTAAACTAAACTACACTACTTAGTCATTCTCCTCCTTCTTTTCCTTTTATTGACCTCCAAAGCTTTTCCTCATTCCTCTGATCATTTCCCACCATTGGATAGGTCGTTATAGCATCTTAATCGTCCATGTGTAATTTTGGCGGGAAAAGTCTTATGAGCAGGTTTAAGCATTTAATGCGTTTTGGTTAGATATGGAGGTGGAGGGGGGATGTATTACAGCTGGGGAAGTGATGTGGAAAGGTGGAGGTGAGGTGGTGATGAGCAGGTGGCTTGGAAGTAGTGGTAACAGGTGTTGAGGATGTGGAAGATGAACAGTGGACGCGCCTTCTCTGTTTTTAAATACTGGGTTGGATAATTGGGCTTGGGTTGGGCGATTTTAACAAAGGATCCGTTTGGTTTATGTTAACAACAAGGACCAAAGTTGTAATATTCGAAAGTTAAGGACTAAACACATAAATATTCCAAAGCTAATACAAGGGTTAGACTTGCCAAGTTTTAATTACCAAAGGACCAAATTTGTATAAAGTTCCATTTTATAAGTCCGGGGACCAAAGCTGTCAATTTTGAAACTTTAGGGGTCAAACTTGTAATTTTACAAAAGTTTACCATAAGGACCAATTTTGTCAATTATAAATAGTACAAGGTTTATTTTTGATCAATTTCACTTTTAAAACCTTAAGGACTATTTTTGACACTTTTGCAAAGTTAAAGGACTAAAATTGTCAATTTGTGATTTTTGAACTTTAAAGGGTTTGTTTTGACAAATTTTGAATCTTGTGGACCTAAAATGATATTTTACAAGTTTTGGAATGACCAGGACTGTTTTGACAAATTTTGTAACTGGGGACTAAAGCGCCAATTATGCAAACTTGATCGTTTTCATCGATTTTGATGTTTTGCATTTAAAACATATAAAACACTTGTTTGTGATATTTTCATCATTTTGATGTGTTTGAGTGTTTTCGGATGTTTTGGCATTCTAATAGTACAAAATGATGAGTATTTAGACACTCATCAATCCACACACTAAGATATTGCTAGTCCCTAGCAATGATTTGAGAAAATTTAATGGATTTTATCTCTTTACCAAAAGCCATTACTCGGAGTAGCCAAATGTTTCGAGTTCAAGTAAGAACCTTGGTACAATGATAACCAAATGATTTTGAGCAAATCATAAGTCGTCAACGGATTTGATTTGTCTTTACGAGCCGTACCCTTACGGACTAGCCAACTCTTAGATAAATTATCAATATTATCTTTGGTGAGTCGATTACCAATTATGGATTTTCAATCGCCTTTACCACAAGCCATAAACTTGCGGGCTAGCCAACTTTTCACTAGTTAAAGATATGGTGAGTTGAACACCATACAATTTTAGGCAAATTGCAAGCCATAACGGTTTGAGATATCTTTACCAAGAGCCGTTTGCTCTGGATTAGCCAATCCTTATGTGGGTTAGACATGGTGGACTGATTACCATTTGTTGTGTTTAGTACATAGTACTTCCACTAAATAAAAATTTTAAAATTTGGCCATTTTGGGGAAAAGGGACTAAAAGGGTACATTTACGATCAAATTAGCGAATTTCCCCACACTTAGAAATGAATATTGTCCTCAATATTCAAAGTACCTACCAGTAATGCCGAAACTTAGAACGTAAAAGATAACATTATTAGCTAAGTGTAGAAACACAACAATTATTCTCTTTTTAATATTTACAATTTTCATTTATTTTTTAAGATCTATATACAACATGTGGGGCATCTCCCCACACTAAGGTGGTGCACGGGGGTGAAAACCCATGTTTAGCTCTTGTTTTTGATTACCGAGTCGCTAGCTTGACTCGACCCCAATTAATTGGTTCATGGGAAGCAAAGTGGAAGAAACTATCTCCATCGGACTTTCGTTCAAGATGTTTGTATAAACATTGAAGTACGTGAAAGTTCCACACCGATGAGATATCTGAAAAAATACCCGGCTCAAAATGATTAATGAAAATGCCGGGTCAAAGATAATGTCTTCATTCCGAAGGAGTGAAGAACAGGAGAAGCTACGGGATAGGTGAAGAAGAAAAGAAAGTCATGATAAAGATCATGATTAACTCATCATCACTCACGGGAGAATTCATGGTTTCATGAATTTCATTTTTAAGCTCAATTGGTCTAGACATATCCGGGTGTGTCTAGATCAAAGTAGAAGTTATCATACTCCGGTGGAGATATGATATGAGTGAGTTCACAGAGAACTCCTCAAGGAGAATGATTCATATTCAGGATTGATTTGAGTGAGTTCACTGGGGAACTCCTCAAAAGTGAATGATTCATAATCTGGGAGAGAATTATGAGAATGAGAAGTGGTAATACCACTAATCTTCTCTCCCATATGATCAAAATGGAACGTTTGCAATTCGGGAATAGAATCATTGAAGAAAAGTTTACTATCCTCAAAGGGGATAGGATATGAAGTAGGCTTTTCATTAAAAGCCTCGATTCTAGAAATGAGAAGATTAACATTCAATAATGTAAGACGAAGAGCTTCGTCTTGGATTATTCTTCTTCATTCTCATCTCCTAAGTGACAAGCTCGGAAGGTAATTCCCCACATAACTTATGTCTCCACAAGATAAAGAATAGTCCTCATCGAATCGAGAGCACATCTCAACATGATCATTTTGGAAGACAAGAGGGGAGGTATATCACACAAATGCTCGAGAATTCCACGTGACTCTCTTGGGATTGGGACAAGGTTCTCAACACTAGACTTT
Organism: Chrysanthemum lavandulifolium; assembly: GCA_022545495.1. NCBI lineage: Eukaryota > Viridiplantae > Streptophyta > Magnoliopsida > Asterales > Asteraceae > Chrysanthemum > Chrysanthemum lavandulifolium. The sequence continues at coordinate 163,331,801 of CM040242.1, forward strand.
ATGAATTCGTCCGATTCCTTTTCGAGAACAGTGTCAAGCTCATCCCCATGTTTAGAGAGTGAGTGTGATCCTCGGGTGTGATAGCGATGGGCGAGGGAGTTGAGAAGAACTAGCGCTTATGGATTCTACAAGTTCCATTATTTCTCTTGCTAGTGATTCATCATATTCTTTTCTCCTGTATTTCCACGGATGGAATCTCAACCGATGAACTTGATGAATAAAATTGTAGAATATCAAGGGTATCTTCATCATCATCGTCATCGAGAATGAAATGGAATTGAGAGCTAGATTTGAATGCTTTTTGTAGTTTAATTGATTCCCTAACGATGTTTTCAATGGCAATCTGGGAATCTAATTTAGCATCCGTTCCTCATTAACAATTCTTCCATGGATTTCTCATGTGACATAGCCGACTCCTCCTTAAGATCTTTTAATAACTCAAGACTCTTGATGAAAGTGCATCGTAGTTTCATGAGGAGTTACTTGAATGATTTGGTCTTGTGGAGGTTGGTCTTGATCTGAAGAGTCGTAATTGTTACAAGGAAACGGATTCCTGTTTGACAATCCGAGCTAGAGTGTGGACCTCCACAATACTCACAACAAAAAGCGATGTGGCCGTGAGTTATGTGTGTTTTGTCATAATTGTTATCGGGAACCCGCTCATAGACAAGCATGTTTCCGATTGACAATCGAATCGTAGTGTGAACCACCACGATACTACAACAATAAAAGCTGCTGATTCTCACGGTGTGGTAGCGATGGAATAAATCGGTTGTGTTATGGTAGGAATAGGGATCTTGGTTATAGACAGACCCGTTTCCTGATTCCACCATGCTACAACTGGGGCAATTGCCACCATTATAAGGACCACCACACCATTGACAACCAAGAGGGTGAGGATAAGACATAGAAAGAATCAAAGTTTAACAGAGGGTAAGAAATGAAGAATCAAAAATGTGAGAGGGTAAAGATGGATATTTTTGGATTTTTGAATAAACATTTTGTAAAAACAAAAAATGAAAATATTTTTGGGTTGTTAACACTTTAGGAAAAGTGTTAATGAACTTTTGATTTTTAATAAACTTTACAAAAAGCATTTACAAGCGATGGTATATGTGCAAGTGCAGATGCGGAAATGCTTAAAACACGCTTCTGACCTCCCGGCGTGGCGCCAAAATTTTGATCGGTGCTAAGCGTCAAGTCTAACGAGACTTAAAACAACTTAAACACAAATGTAATTAAGATCGGAGGAATATAGTGGATTCACAGGTCGTTAAGTCCCACGGAGGATGAATTGGTGTTAAACAACTTCGATGTCGAATAATCACTAAGGATAGTGATCAATAAGGGTATTGATGGAAAATTATACCTAAAGAAAAGATTTATAAATTAAAGCGACTTAAATGCAAATTAAAAAGATTAAAAGTTAAATTCTATTAAATAAACGCTATCACTATTTTTACGGATCGATGAGCGTTTATGATTTTATAAAATAAAATAACTTAAATAAACTATTTTAACTAAAACGTAAACTCAAATTATCTAAAAGCGTTACTTAAAACTAAAGCGGCGTTATTTACGAAAATGGCGACGGGCGCAAGATAAAACGTAAATTTTATGAAATAAAAGGCCTAAGAGTGTAAAACTAATTTTCTTACAAAATATATGATAAAAGAAAATTTTAGAAAAAAATTTATATTTTTTGACTTTTATATTTTTATTATGATTTAAATAAGTTTTACACTAATTAAATGTTAAAAATACTAAAACTATTTATAAAAATCAAACTTTTGTAAAAATACTTTATACTATTACTGATTTATTAAAAATACAAAAGTGGAAAAAGCTAAACTGAATAAGCTACAAATAAGCTAAATAAGTCGTTTAAGCTAAATGAGACAACGTGGTTATATACTAAGTTGTGCAAGATATAATGAAAAAGACCAGTAGCGTTGGTAAGGAGTGTGTGTGGTGGTGGGTGGCGGAGATCAAATCCCAAGCGGTGGCACTTTTGTAAACTATTTTTTCTCGATTTTCTTTTACAAACACATTAAGCACATCAAGATAAGCATTATTTGTAACTACAACTTTTGTGAAATCTACTAATAAGTGAGAATCGACTTATGTTTCTACGCTTTAAGCTTTATTGGAAATAAGCACTAGATTAAACTAAAATGGCTAGTAAGCTATGAATTAAGCAAAAGTCAATGTGAATAAGCTAAAAAGCGTAAATGAGCTAAAATTAAATCGAGAAGGCATTGATTTCTATAAATAAGAACAAAATAAGCACAAAATAAGCATAAGCTATCTTTGTTTAAGCAGGGCATTAGTTAAATTACTAGGCAACTTTAAGCTAATAAATAAATCTTGAAATAAGCTAGAAACTTGAAATAAACACTGGGACCAACTAGTTGATCTAAAAGCTTTCAAAAGCTAAGAAACTCATTGTATTGTTCATTTGTGGAGCTCTTGAGAAGCTTATGAAAAAGCTTATAGATTCTTGATGCATGGTTAAGCAGAAAATGGGACAACAAAATAGCTTATTGCGACCTTTATCTAATAAGTTAGAAAATAGAAACTTAAGCTTGTGTCTTGAGGTGGCTTGGTTGGCTATCTAAAGAACCAAGGTACATAAGCTAGAAACCAATAATAAGCTCTCTGAGCTTTTGAAATAAAGACTGCCTTTATTATGCACGGAATGATTTTTCTTTGACTTTTAATTTACGACACGTTTGACTTATATGAGATTTTAAGCGATTTTATGGACTAAATAAGATGTATTAAGCTATAATAAGACTACTTTAAGCTAAGTCTTGTGTTATAAGCTAGTTTAATGAATCTCATAATCTAGATCCTAACGATTGGCTATTACAATAAGATTAAACAATATTTTGACTTTTTATGAAACAAGGTGCGGTTTTATTAGTTTGACTAAGCTAATATCTTTGTATTGTGACGAGATATCGATAAGTACTACACTACAAACAACCTCTTAACACAGCTTAACAAACAATTCCAAACACTCCTTTTGTGGACAGTTTTGAAGCTAAACATACTGAAACAGGTTTTTAAAGCAAAGTATCTATTTATTAACTAATAATGACTATATTAAAACAGGATTAAACTAAAATTAACAGTATTTAAGCATTTATACTAGAATTTGCAAATTTTTAGGAAATAGCTTACAAATGAGTTCTTGCACAGGACTTGGAACCAAGGACTGAGAAACACCCCTATAGCTTACCAATAAGCTCTAAACCATAAACCAATCCAAAATAGGCATTGCACAGGTCTCTTGATCATTTCCCATGGGATTTTTATTTTCTCAATATTTTTCTTGATTTTTCTTGTTTTTTCTATTTTTCTACCAAACTGAATTATAAAGAATCTAACAGCTTTAATAAGCTATTTAGAAGCTTTCTTGGATTTATTCAGTCCTTGATAACATCTACAAACATGATTTGATCATTCATGAGATTTTCAACATAAGGAAAATTTGCATAATCTGTAATATTGACTTAAAGCCGAAATTGCTTCTGAGAAAAGTTTAACAATATATTAAAGACTTGAAATTAAAAGCTTGAAAGCTTGGACAAACACCGAAATTAAAATTGAACTACAACGATATTAACTAAACTAAACTACACTACTTAGTCATTCTCCTACCTTCTTTTCCTTTTATTGACCTCCAAAAGCTTTTCCTCATTCCTGATCATTTCCCACCATTGGATAGGTCGATAGCATCTTAATCGTCCATGTGTAATTTTGGCGGGAAAAGTCTTATGAGCAGGTTTAAGCATTTAATGCGTTTTGGTTAGATATGGAGGTGGAGGGGGGATGTATTACAGCTGAGGAAGTGATGTGGAAAGGTGGAGGTGAGGTGGTGATGAGCAGGTGGCTTGGAAGTAGTGGTAACAGGTGTTGAGGATGTGGAAGATGAACAGTGGACGCGCCTTCTCTGTTTTTAAATACTGGGTTGGATAATTGGGCTTGGGTTGGGCCAGTATTTAACAAAGGATCCGTTTGGTTTATGTTAACAACAAGGACCAAAGTTGTAATATTAAAAGTTAAGGACTAAACACATAAATATTCCAAAGCTAATACAAGGTTAGACTTGCCAAGTTTTAATTACCAAAGGACCAAATTTGTATAAAGTTCCATTTTATAAGTCCAGGGACCAAAGCATCAATTTTGAAACTTTAGGGTCAAACTTGTAATTTTACAAAAGTTTACCATAAGGACCAATTTTGTCAATTATAAATAGTACAAGGTTTATTTTTGATCAATTTCACTTTTTAAAACCTTAAGGACTATTTTTGACACTTTTGCAAAGTTAAAGGACTAAAATTGTCAATTTGTGATTTTTGAACTTTAAAGGGTTTGTTTTGACAAATTTTGAATCTTATGGACCTAAAATGATATTTTACAAGTTTTGGAATGACCAAGGACTGTTTTTGACAAATTTTGTAACTTGGGGGACTAAAACTGCCAATTATGCAAACTTGATACGTTTTTCATCAGATTTTGATGTTTTTGCATTTAAAACATATAAAACACTTGTTTGTGATATTTTCATCATTTGATGTGTTTGAGTGTTTTCGGATGTTTTGGCATTCTAATAGTACAAAATGATGAGTATTTAGACACTCATCAATCCCCACATAAGATATTGCTAGTCCCTAGCAATGATTTGAAAAATTTAATGGATTTTATCTCTTTACCAAAAGCCATTACTACGGAGTAGCCAAATGTTTGATTCAAGTAAGAACCTTGGTACAATGATAACCAAATGATTTTGAGCAAATCATAAAATTGTCAACGGATTTGATTTGTCTTTACGAGCCGTACCATACGGACTAGCCAACTCTTAGATAAATTATCAATATTATCTTTGGTGAGTCGATTACCAATTATGGATTTTCAACTGCCTTTACCACAAGCCATAAACTTGCGGGCTAGCCAACTTTTCACTAGTTAAAGATATGGTGAGTTGAACACCATACAATTTTAGGCAAATTGCAAGCCATAACGGATTTGAGATATCTTTACCAAGAGCCGTTTGCTCCTGGATTAGCCAATCCTTATGTGGGTTAGACATGGTGGACTGATTACCATTTGTTGTGTTTAGTACATAGTACTTCCACTAAATAAAAAATTTTAAAATTTGGCCATTTGGGGAAAAAGGGACTAAAGGGTACATTTACGATCAAATTCGCGAATTTCCCCACACTTAGAAATGAATATTGTCCTCAATATTCAAAGTCTGCATTGTAATGCGAAACTTAGAACGTAAAAAGATAACATTATTAGCTAAGTGTAGAAACACAACAATTATTCTCTTTTTTAATATTTACAATTTTCATTTATTTTTTTAAGATCTATATACAACATGTGGGGCATCTCCCCCACACTAAGGTGGTGCACACGGGTGAAAACCCATGTTTAGCTACTGTTTTTGATTACCGAGTCGCTAGCTTGACTCGACCCCGAATTAATTGGTTCATGGGGAAGCAAAGTGGAAGAAACTATCTCCATCGGACTTTCGTTCAAGATGTTTGTATAAACATTGAAGTACGTGAAAGTTCCACACCGATGAGATATACAGAAAAATACCCGGCTCAAAAATGATTAATGAAAATGCCGGGGTCAAAGATAATGTCTTCATTCCCGAAGGAGTGAAGAACAGGAGAAGCTACGGGATAGGTGAAGAAGAGAAAGAAAGTCATGATAAAGATCATGATTAACTCATCATCACTCACAGGAGAATTCATGGTTTCATGAATTTCATTTTTTAAGCTCAATTGGTCTAGACATATCCCGGGTGTGTCTAGATCAAAGTAGAGTTATCATACTCGGTGGAGATATGATATGAGTGAGTTCACGGAGAACTCCTCAAGGAGAATGATTCATATTCGGATTGATTTGAGTGAGTTCACCGGGAACTCCTCAAAAGTGAATGATTCATAATCGGGAGAGAATTATGAGAATGAGAAGTGGTAATACCACTAATCTTCTCTCCCATATGATCAAAATGGAGCGTTTGCAATTCGGAATAGAATCATTGAAGAAAAGTTTACTATCCTCAAAGGGGATAGGATATGAAGTAGGCTTTTCATTAAAAGCCTCGATTCTAGAAATGAGAAGATTAACATTCAATAATGTAAGACGAAGAGCTTCGTCTTGGATTATTTCTTCTTCATTCTCATCTCCTAAGCTGACAAGCTCAGAAGGTAATTCCCCCACATAACTTATGTCTCCACAAGATAAAGAATAGTCCTCATCAGAATCAGAGCACATCTCAACATGATCATTTTGGAAGACAAGAGGGGGAGGTATATCACACAAATGCTCGAGAATTCCCTGTGACTCTCTTGGGATTGGGACAAGGTTCTCAACACTAGACTTTATGAATTCGTCCGATTCCTTTTCAGGAACAGTGTCAAGAAGCTCATCCCCCATGTTTAGAGAGTGAGTGTGATCCTCGGGTGTGATAGCAGTAGACTGAGGGAGTTGAGAAGAACTAGCAGTTATGGATTCTACAAGTTCCATTATTTCTCCGCTAGTGATTCGATCATATTCTTTTCTCCTGTATTTCCACGGATGGAATCTCAACCGATGAACTTGATGAATAAAATTGTAGAATATCAAGGGTATCTTCATCATCATCGTCATCGAGAATGAAATGGAATTGAGAGCTAGATTTGAATGCTTTTTGTAGTTTAATTGATTCCTAACGGTGTTTTCAATGGCAATCGGGAATCTAATTTAGCATCCGTTCCTCATTAACAATTCTTCCATGGATTTCTCATGTGACATAGCCGACTCCTCCTTAAGATCTTTTAATAACTCAAGACTCTTGATGAGAAGGTGCATCGTAGTTTCATGAGGAGTTACTTGAATGATTTGGTCTTGTGGAGGTTGGTCTTGATCTGAAGAGTCGTAATTGTTACAAGGAAGCGGATTCCTGTTTGACAATCCGAGCTAGAGTGTGGACCTCCACAATACTCACAACAAAAACCGATGTGGTACATGAGTTATGTGTGTTTTGTCATAATTGTTATCGGGAACCCGCTCATAGACAAGCATGTTTCCGATTGACAATCGAGCGTAGTGTGAACCACCACAAGTACTCAACAAGAAAAGCTGCGATTCTCACAAAGGTGGTAGGCGATGGAATAAATCGGTTGTGTTATGGTAGGAATAGGGATCTTGGTTATAGACGGACCGTTTCTGATTCCACCATGCTACAAGCCGGGCAATTGCCACCATTATAAGGACCACCACACCATTGACAACCAAGAGGGTGAGGATAAGACATAGAAAGAATCAAAGTTTAACGGAGGGTAAGAAATGAAGAATCAAAAATGTGAGAGGGTAAAGATGGATATTTTTGGATTTTGAATAAACATTTTGTAAAACAAAAATGAAAATATTTTGGGTTGTTAACACTTTAGGAAAAGTGTTAATGAACTTTGATTTTAATAAACTTTACAAAAAAGCATTTACAAGCGATGGTATATGTGCAAATGCAGATGCGGAAATGCTTAAAACACGCTTCTGACCTCCCGTGGCGCCAAAATTTTGATCGGTGCTAAGCGTCAAGTCTAACAGACTTAAAAGCGACAAACACAAATGTAATTAAGATCAGAGGAATATAGTGGATTCCTGGGTCGTTAAGTCCCACGGAGGATGAATTGGTGTTAAACAACTTCAGATGTCGAATAATCACTAAGGATAGTGATCAATAAGGGTATTGATGGAAAATTATACCTAAAGAAAAGATTTATAAATTAAAGCGACTTAAATGCAAATTAAAAAGATTGAAAAGTTAAATTCTATTAAATAAACGCTATCACTATTTTTACAGATCGATGAACGTTTATGATTTTATAAAATAAAATAACTTAAATAAACTATTTTAACTAAAACGTAAACTCAAATTATCTAAAAACGTTACTTAAAACTAAAACGAGCGTTATTTACGAAAATGGCGCTGGAGCGCAAGATAAAACGTAAATTTTATGAAATAAAAGGCCTAAGAGTGTAAAACTAATTTTCTTACAAAATATATGATAAAAGAAAATTTTAGAAAAAAAATTTATATTTTTTTGACTTTTATATTTTTATTATGATTTAAATAAGTTTTACACTAATTAAATGTTAAAAATACTAAAACTATTTATAAAAATCGAAACTTTTGTAAAAATACTTTATACTATTACGATTTATTAAAAATACAAAAGTGGAAAAAGCTAAACTGAATAAGCTACAAATAAGCTAAATAAGTTATTTAAGCTAAATGAGACAACGTGGTTATATACTAAGTTGTGCAAGATATAACTGAAAAAGACCCAAGGGCGCGTTGGTAAGGAGTGTGTGTGGTGAGCTGGGTGGCCAGAGATCAAATCCCAGCAGTGGCACTTTTTGTAAACTATTTTTTTTCTCGATTTTCTTTTTACAAACCTGTTAAGCACATCAAGATAAGCATTATTTGTAACTACAACTTTTTGTGAAATCTACTAATAAGCTGAGAATCAGCTTATGTTTTACCACAGTTTAAGCTTTATTGGAAATAAGCACTAGATTAAACTAAAATGGCTAGTAAGCTATGAATTAAGCAAAAGTCAACTGTGAATAAGCTAAAAAGCGTAAATGAGCTAAAATTAAATCGAGAAGGCATTGATTTCTATAAATAAGAACAAAATAAGCACAAAATAAGCATAAGCTATCTTTGTTTAAACAGGGCATTAGTTAAATTACTAGGCAACTTTAAGCTAATAAATAAGTACTGAAATAAGCTAGAAACTTGAAATAAACACTGGGACCAACTAGTTGATCTAAAAAGCTTTCCAAAAAGCTAAGAAACTCACTGTATTGTTCACTGTGGAGCTACTGAGAAGCTTATGAAAAAGCTTATAGATTACTGATGCATGGTTAAACAGAAAATGGGACAACAAAATAGCTTATTGCAGCCTTATCTAATAAGTTAGAAAATAGAAACTTAAGCTTGTGTCTTCAAGGTGGCTTGGTTGGCTATCTAAAGAACCAAGGTACATAAGCTAGAAACCAATAATAAGCTCTCTGTGAGCTTTTGAAATAAAGACTGCCTTTGTTATGCAGAATGATTTTTCTTTGACTTTTTAATTTACGACACAGTTTGACTTATATGAGATTTTAACTGATTTTATGGACTAAATAAGATGTATTAAGCTATAATAAGACTACTTTAAGCTAGAGTCTTGTGTTATAAGCTAGTTTAATGAATCTCATAATCTAGATCCTAACAGTTGGCTATTACAATAAGATTAAACAATATTTTGACTTTTTATGAAACAAGGTGCGGTTTTATTAGTTTGACTAAGCTAATATCTTTGTATTGTGACGAGATATCGATAAGTACTACACTACAAACAACCTCTTAACACGACTTAACAAACAATTCCAAACACTCCTTTTGTGGGCGGTTTGAAGCTAAACATCTTGAAACAGGTTTTAAAGCAAAGTATCTATTTATTAACTAATAATGACTATATTAAAACAGATTAAACTAAAATTAACGGTATTTAAGCATTTATACTAGAATTTGCAAATTTTAGGAAATAGCTTACAAATGAGTTCTTGCAGGACTTGGAACCAAGGACCTGAGAAACACCTATAGCTTACCAATAAGCTCTAAACCATAAACCAATCCAAAATAGGCCTTTGCACAGTCTCTTGATCATTTCCATGGGATTTTATTTTCTCAATATTTTTCTTGATTTTTCTTGTTTTTCTATTTTCTACCAAACTGAATTATAAAGAATCTAATGACTTTAATAAGCTATTTAGAAGCTTTCTTGGATTTATTCAGTCCTTGATAACATCTACAAACATGATTTGATCATTCATGAGATTTTCAACATAAGGAAAATTTGCATAATCTGTAATATTGACTTAAAGTCGAAATTCTTCTTGAGAAAAGTTTAACAATATATTAAAGACTTGAAATTAAAAGCTTGAAAGCTTGGACAAACACTGAAATTAAAATTGAACTACAACGATATTAACTAAACTAAACTACACTACTTAGTCATTCTCCTCCGCTCTTTTCCTTTTATTGACCTCCAAAAGCTTTTCCTCATTCCTCTGATCATTTCCCACCATTGGATAGGTCTGATAGCATCTTAATCGTCCATGTGTAATTTTGGCGGGAAAAGTCTTATGAGCAGGTTTAAGCATTTAATGCGTTTTGGTTAGATATGGAGGTGGAGGGGGGATGTATTACAGCTGGGGAAGTGATGTGGAAAGGTGGAGGTGAGGTGGTGATGAGCAGGTGGCTTGGAAGTAGTGGTAACAGGTGTTGAGGATGTGGAAGATGAACAGTGGACGCGCCTTCTCTGTTTTTAAATACTGGGTTGGATAATTGGGCTTGGGTTGGGCCAGTATTTAACAAAGGATCCGTTTGGTTTATGTTAACAACAAGGACCAAAGTTGTAATATTCTGAAAGTTAAGGACTAAACCTGTAAATATTCCAAAGCTAATACAAGGGTTAGACTTGCCAAGTTTTAATTACCAAAGGACCAAATTTGTATAAAGTTCCATTTTATAAGTCCGAGGACCAAAGCATCAATTTTGAAACTTTAGGGTCAAACTTGTAATTTTACAAAAGTTTACCATAAGGACCAATTTTGTCAATTATAAATAGTACAAGGTTTATTTTTGATCAATTTCACTTTTTAAAACCTTAAGGACTATTTTTGACACTTTTGCAAAGTTAAAGGACTAAAATTGTCAATTTGTGATTTTTGAACTTTAAAGGGTTTGTTTTGACAACTTTTGAATCTTATGGACCTAAAATGATATTTTACAAGTTTTGGAATGACCAGGGACTGTTTTTGACAAATTTTGTAACTTGGGGGACTAAAGCGCCAATTATGCAAACTTGATCGTTTTTCATCGATTTTGATGTTTTTGCATTTAAAACATATAAAACACTTGTTTGTGATATTTTCATCATTTTGATGTGTTTCAGAGTGTTTTCAGATGTTTTTGGCATTCTAATAGTACAAAAATGATGAGTATTTAGACACTCATCACTCTACCAAGAAAATTGCAACTAACATTAGGATCATTGGGGTCTTGCCTAGTTGGAATAGGCTTCTTCAATATCCAATTATAGTAGGTGCTAGTCATTATGTTGATTGGGGACTTGCGATCAATGTAAGCTTTTGCCACAAAAAGGTGTCCTATGACACATGGTATGTTAAGATTCCAAGGGTTCCCAAACTTAATTCGAGGACTTTTCTAACATACATGTGACGGAGGTCACGCACTAAGTGAGGGTGGCGAGATAGTTCTTCTTCCGTAGGAAATTTGTCGAAATAGTTAATGTCTACTTCATTTACTTCCTCGGGTATTTCCTCGTCCACTAGTGTATAGCCCTCTTCGTCATTTGTTTCATCGGGTTCAACTAAGGCGATGGTATTGACGAATTGGACATACTTTAGCTTGCTTGGATCCTTAATCTCTATGCACGAAGGCTCGGGAGTTGAGATAGCACTAACCTTCTTATCACTATTAGCTATGGCTTTCAAAAGGTTGTCTATTTTCTTATCCATCTCGGCTTGTTGATTATTAAAGCGGTCCGAGAGCTTAGCTATTGGGTTTCTTGGGATGTAACTAGGTTTTGCAACATCCTTGATGTTTTGTTGGTTAGGACCGTTAGGTGGGGGCCATGAGAAATCATTAAAGTGAATTCTTTGGTTTGTCCCCAATAAAAGTCGGACTTGTTTTCCATGCTTCACGGGTTTCATTGAAATTCCTAGGTCCGGGTGTTGTAGGAATCTTCCTCCCACTCCATTAATCTGCGAGGATGCGTAGTCAGCGAAGCGTGCTCGGGGATCGGGTGCTAATCGCGTGTTATGAGGATCACAAACGGCTCACATGAAGAGGAAGCTTTGTTCACATGGTGTGAAGACTTAGGATTTTCGTAGGAACTCATGAGGAATTTAACACGATCTTCAAGTTCGATCATCCTACGGTCGGGAGGAGGCAAGGAGATTGCCTTGACGGTTTGGGCGACTCACGGGGTCATCCCACTTTCGTTGTCATAGAGGCAAGGTCCTCTATTATTTCCCATGATTCTTCTGCGGTGAGATCACTAAGTTTTCCACCGGCCGCTTGGTCAATGGATCGCTTAGTGGGAAAGTTGACATGATCATAAAAGATTTGGATGGAGCCAAAGATCAATGCCGTGATGAGGGACTTTGTGAAGTAAGTCCTTGAATCGGGTCCATGCTTCGTAGAGATTCACCTTGACGTTGTTGGAACATCAAGATGTCATTCCTAAGCTTAGTGGTTCTCCCGGTGGGAAAAATTGAGCAAGGAAGCGAGAAAGATCATCCCACTTGAGATGGAGCCGGCGGGAAGTCGCTCAAGCCAATTACTAGCTTGGTCCCGTAGAGAGGTGGAAGAGACGCAGCGCGTGGTCTCCCGAGTAGTAGCATCAAGGTCGATGGAATCGGCGATTTTGAGGAAATCCTCGGATCTTGATTTGGATCTTGAACGAAGTCCATGGAATGCACATCCGTTTTGCACCAACCGGATGGTGTCGGATCGCAGGCCGTAGTTTGGGCTTGGTCGGGAAGCTCAATGGTGTTCCTATAGCCTAAGTGGCTTGGTCTTGAGTATTCACCAAGAGTACGGGCTCTTGGCGGGTCATTTGGTGGTATGTTGATGAATGGTAGTGGGTTATCACCTTCCATGATGAAAAGTGATGGGGTTCTGAACAAAGGTTACGAAGAAGGGGATAGACTAAGAGAAATCTAAAATAAGAAAATTTTACTTGATAGGAATCAAGCAAAGAAACCTAAGCGAGGTGGACTACTAACTAGCTATTCTATTCCCGCGTGGCGCCAAAAACTTGATAACGCTACACGCGTCGTTCGGGGTCAAAGGAACTTCCTTTTCTTGAGCAAGTTTTATAACACCCTAGGCGTGAACCTAATCGTTGTAGTGTAGTAATTAGGGTAAGCCACGGGTATTGATATCGTTCTCTGGGGAATAGGAATGCTAGTAGGGAGTTACTACGCTAAGGTTAAGGTTGAGGAAGATTATTTTTGTCTTTTATATTTTATGAAAATGGAAAGGTACGAATCTCGGGTATTGGATTTGGGGTTGGTATTTCTACCGATTACTCTACTATTATCTAATTATCTAAACTAAGGTTGTGGGAGTCTATGTCTAATTAATGTGTGCTCGTATGATAGTTTAAAGATGTGTTTACTTAGTTTGTATTACTCCTTAATTATCTCCTATTGATGGTTGAGTGTCACGTCTTATTCCTAGTTGCGTTGTGTTTCTAAAGTTGTAGGGTATCGTTTCTCCCAACTCTTTGAACTTACCAAAGGGTCTTGTCTACAAATCCACGTAGAGATTATAGACTCCTACTCTAAGGCACTCTTCGGATGGTTTAGACTACAATCACTCAGGTAATCATACTCTAGGGTTCACAAAGATGAATCAAGCATTAAGTACACAACGAATGACCTATCGCATTACTAGATCATTAATCAACTAAGATAAGAAACAACCAATCAATATTTAATAATTAAGTTTCATACTTCCTAAGCAAACACACAAATAAATTAGCCGGACATGGAAAACATGCAAGCATACACACAAATAATCAAAGACATAATTGAATTAATGAAGCAAAGACTTATCTTGGTGTAAGATAGGGTTAAAAACCCTAAAATATTGTACAAGACACCTTAGGTTCGGTTTTGGTTTTACTCCAAAGACTCTCCACCCAAAGACCTAAAAATTCGGATTCTATATATAAGATTACAATTGCGGCGGCGCACCTTATGTTTAGTGGCGCCGTGTCGCCGCTCGTGGGGTTTCGTCTTGGCCACGTTAACCTTGCGACGGCGTCACCTTATGTCCGTGGCGCCGTCCTCTTGACCGGCGTCGTCGGATCGCATCTAGGCCGTCGAGTAGCGACGACCTCTCTTTCACACTAGACGCCGTCTCTTGAAAACACGAGTTTGAGTTCGACCGTCACAACAATTCTCCGACGGCGTCGTACCTAGAACTGACGCCGTCGCCTTCTACATTCCGCGATTGTGAGTGTCGATTTCGACTTTGGCCATTTTCTTCATATATTCGCGCCTTTACGTCCAAATAAGTGTCATTCCGGCATTTTGCCTTCACGAGACCTAAAAAGTGAAAAGGAACGATATTAAGCAATAACGGATACAAAAGTGATCAAATAAGGACTTAAACGACCCTCAAAATGGTACCTTTTAAAACCTTATCGAAATCATGATAAGTGCATCAATGACTCGATATTTTACTCCATGCCATGCTTTCTGCTGCGCCAATATCATGAATCAACGAAAGCTTCCGCTACTCACGATGAGAATATATCATGATCCGAATGTGAGCATGTCGGTCCGAAAGTCACAACATCACATAATACCAACACCACAATGGATGTCTCGAGATTTTGTTTCTTGATGATCTCAAAAGTCGGCTCAAAATTATTATCACGTGGATCGGTAAAAGACCTCCACTTGGATTAACCAAACATGCAATGAGAAGAATCAATGACTACGAGCTTTGGAGCAAAGTACTACATCAAGAATGCAAGAACAATTTTAATGTAATATCTGTTTGTATTCAATGTAATTTTAGTATATGTTTGAGGTGACCTCCTTAGGGAGATTGTTAGGAATTAGAAATTTCGGTATTAAAGAGTCGGTCATCTCAAGTATATGTAATCGTTAAAAGCTCGTAGTCGTAGTTCTTTTAAGTTAAGTAGTATTTAGTTAAGTAACACCGTGGAGGACGGACGGGTCTTTACCAGCTGTATGCACGATCCATGACCCGTTGTGTGGCGTTTATTGTAAGACTATAAATACTCTCTACCTTCCAAGGTAGAGTTGAGCTCATAATAAGATTTTCTTTCTCTCACTAAAGTTCCCAAACCTCTAACTTTCTCTCTCTAAAACCTCTTGTACGCCTACTTTGTGTCATGGTTTGATGTGTATGTAAAATCCAATATCTTACACAAACTGCTAAGAAATAAGCACTTCAAATTAAGAAATAAGGCACTACAAGCTGACAAATCCTAACCTAAGCTTAAACCTACTCCATCTAACTTAAAGAAGCTTATTATGACAGATTCAGATCTAAGAATAAGCTGATAAGTACTTATGCAGTCCAAAATAGAAAATCAACCTAGCAGGCACTATTGTGGCTTAAAAATAAGTGACAAATTAAGCAGTTAATGAAAAAGCAAAAGAGCAAATACCAAGTTTACACTACAGGCTATCTATACACTAAAATTTACTCAAATCCAACACAAAATGCTCACTCAAATAAGCTCTTCAAACAGTCATGCACATATGCTTTTCTGTGATGCAGGGCAATACAACTCAAACTGACCCACTTTAAGCAGTCAGCAAATTAAGCTAAAGATTTTTATGAGTTGTTTCCTTTTGGGAAAAGTAAAAAGAGATGGTGAAATTGTGATTTTTAATTTTTAATAATTTTTATGACAACTAAAAATGGATTTAAAAGGCTGATGAAAACTGAGAAAAAACATATTTTGGACAAAAATTGACTTTTGACAAAAACCTTTTACTTTGACTATTTTGAACTTTGATCCTAATTTGATGAAAGGAAATGCAATTATCAACTACAATGCAACCTATATAAGCAAGATTATCAACTTAATAACCTATAACTAAGATTATGCAAACTAGATCTATCCAAAATATACATGTTATGATATTTAAATTGAATTTTGACTTTTAATGAAGTAACAATGTTAAATAATGACCTATCCTACCTTTATAGACTATAAGAATACTATCTAAACTACTTTAAGTCCCTGATGCAACCTAGATCACATAAAACATAATTGTCCCTAACATTACTATTTGAAAATGTTTTGTAACTTTTTCAAAGCAAATTACAAATTCAAGCTTAACCAATACTTCATTCAGATTCAATCAACTATTTTAGAGCTTTGTGATGAGATTTTGACAATAGAAACCAATTTAAACCATTACTACTAGAATATGACAGATTAGATCATAAAAGTATGCAGAAGTGAGAATTAAGCTAAGTAGTGATGAAATCTAGCACAATAAGCTAAAATCACATTCAACTAAGCTAATTAAGACAATTATAAGCTAAATCTAACAGGTCTACACTAATGAAACATAAATTTGCAGTATTAAGCTACAAATGAGGAAAACTCACTTTGGACCCTAGCTAAACAAGGGCACCAATTTAATGGCAGCTACAAACTCCAGCTTATTCAGAGAATAAGCTGGTAAAAGTTCATCTGGCCAATCCCTTACGACCACTTCCGTGCTTTCCATATTTTGCTAAGGTATTTTTTTTTTGATTTTTTGGACTGATTTTTGGTGAATTTGTGTATAAACTGACTTTGAAACTGAATGAAACTTACAATAAGCTAAGAAGAGCTTATCTCAGCTTAAACAAACAGAAAACTAAGCTAGTTGAAGATTAAATTCGGATTTGACATTATTTTTTTATTTTTTAAGTATTTTTTCTATTTTTTTTTTGTGATTTTTGGTTTTGACAACAAAAGTAAGCTAAAATTGTGAATAATAAGCTGATTTAAGCTTAATTAAAAACTTGATAACAATAAAAGAAGATTTAAGACAGAAATGAGAGATTGAAATTAAATTGCAAAATTAAGCTAAATTTTCATTAATGTAAATTGAGTACAATATTGAAAACAGAATCACTAAACTATTTAGAAAGCTTAGAAACATTAAAGGAAAATAAATTACATACACTAATTCACCTACAATCTACATATAACTGTGTGAGATTTGGGGCCCTTTTATAACCGAGCTTGAGCTATGGGAAGCTTCAGGAAGATAAATTTGTGCTTCTTTGAATCAATCACAGCCCTTGATCATGCTGATTTGGCAATCCCAGCAATCCTTCTTCATTTTCGTCCCTTGGATTCACCTGATGACATCCATTCCACCAATCACAGCATACCTTGGCACACGGATTGCCAAGGTGGCATTCCTTGTGTCAGCAATTGTCAGAGAAAGTACCAAATTTGCCCTTAATTGCTGTTAAATTTGGTACGGGTAATTTAGGGTTCTTGGTGAATAGTAACTGGTTATTGGCGCGTATATGATTTGGGGGTAATTTTTTATTATGGTTTGACTTTTTTGACCAGGTGTTCACATGTGGTTTGGCAGGGGTTCTTTTGGTTGAAAGGGTCACAAGGGGATTAAAGGCTAAGGGTCAGAATTAGGTGAAAGGTTTAAAATGGATTTTTGGACTAGGTTTTTATGTTAATATTTCATCAAATTATTTTAACATTCATTAAGGGTAAATTTTGCCAAATTGTAAAGTTGAGGGGTTAAGGTGTATTTTTAGCGTCGTACTTTAAAGGGCTCAATTTGATAACTCCATAAACTCCAAGGACCAGATATGCCAATTTTGATTTTTCAAGGACTGATATTGCTAATTCTAAAACTTCAAGGACTATTCTTGACAATTTGAGAAAATATGATCCAAACTTGCAAATTTCTTCCTCTGAGCATTCAAATCTTCAAATTTACTCAATTGATTTCCCGGCTTCAGATTTTGCACTCTCTTCCTTCTCGTGCTTGGTTTTTGTCTGATTTATCTTTCTTTTGTGTGTTTTGTCATATCCGTACCTGCACATGCATAAACTCAAGAAACCAACAAATATTAGGCATTAACGGCTCATTTCTGGTTATTTTGGGCTTGTTTTGGTCAAGAAAAGGTACGTGTTTTTGCACATACCAATCACATTCGTTAATTTGATAGCCGTTTGATAATATAGTATTATCAAACTTTTCATGCCATTGTTATGGAGCTTGTTTAAGGCCGTAAAGAGATCTAACCAATTTACATACCTTATGCTCTTGACCTTTGACAACAAACCCTCAGGTTGTTGCATATAGATTCTTCGTCTAATTCACCATTTAAGAACGCAATTTTCACATCCATTAGATGTATAATCATGTTGTGAATTGCTGCTATAACGATTAACGTTCTTATTGAGGTTATCCTTGTAACCGGTGAATAAGTGTCAAACAAATCTTGACCTTTTTTTGACGGTATCCTTTGGCTACCAAACAAGCCTTATACTTCTCTATGGTATCATCAGGCCTTAGTTTCTTTTTGAAGATCCATTTATGGCCTTTTGGTTTATGTCCAAAAGCTAGATCAACCAATTTCCATGTATTGTTATGCACAATTGAGTTTATATCGCTTTGAATAGACTCTTTCCAATAAGGTGCATCTGATGACTCCATAGCAGCCTTATATGATTGTGGTTCTTCATTCACAATACAGGTCATATAATCAGGTCCAAAGTCATTAGAGACTTTAGCACGCTTACTTCTTATAGGTTCATCATTCTTTTGTAGAACCTCAAAATTGTTGTATCTTTGATCTTGAGACAATTGATCATCTAATACTCTTTTTCTTGGATTTAAGATTTGTTTCTCTTTATCCTTATAAGGAAAGGTATTCTCAAAGAATTCTGCTCCAGCAGATTCTATAATAGTGTTGTTGCTTATTTCTTCTACATTGGATTTGTAAACCAGGAACTTATAAGAAACACTATTCTTTGCTGGACCAAGATAGACACAAGCAACTGTTTTTGGTCTAAGTTTGGTTCTCTTTGGTAAAGGTATTTGAACCTTTGCCAAACAACTTTGTGGAAAACTAGAAGGGGGGGTTGAATAGTTTTGCCGATTTTTAAGTTAGTTTCAAAAAATTTAGATTCGATAATATGTGAGATCGTATGGATGTAGAGAAAGTATAGATCTAATGATAAAGCAAGTAAATAAAGTAAAGCAAAGGGATAGAAATGACACAACCAATTTATAGTGGTTTGGCTACAAGGACACCTTCCTTGCCCTACTCCACTCCCGAGTCACCTACTCGAGTTCAAGCACTATGTCAACAAACTCCTTCAACTTGGCGGAGAAGCCTTCACAACGTTGCTTACACCTTTTACGGTACAAAGCTAAATATCGAGTCCGTAACACGGTGGACCAAACCAACACGACTATTACACAACAAATATGTGAAATATCAAATACAAGATCTTCGCTCATGAAATCTTGCGGAGGAACAAATCAATCAAGGACCCTTGCTTGGATGACTTGTAGAATGCTCGTGATCTCGCCTTAGAAGGACCTATATGAGAATCACTAAAGAAAGAAAGAAAGTAGTACTCTAGATCAAGTGATCTTTTGTTAGAAAACAATGAGAGTATATGAGAGAATTAGTAAGAAGAGGGGTGAGTTAGAATGAAGAAATGGCTCTCTATTTATAGGCAAAATCTGCCACTGTTCCCCGGATCCCACGGATCCTTCCCATAAGGGATCCATCTAGTGTAATCCTAGGGATCCGTGGGACGCTCCTCTTTGCCCATGGGTTTTTTGGTTATGGGTCATGGGTTATGGGTTGGTCCATGGGTATTCTTTTAGATTCAATGTATCTAATGAGTACAATGTATCTAGTCAAGTGGGTATGGGTCAATACCATGGGTTATGGATATGATCAATGGGTTGTGATTTTTACACATCCTAATAAACTATTAAAACAAATGATTTATTATAACAATTTGTATTAAATGGCTATATGTAAATGCTTTACAAAAATAACATGTATCCTTATAATTGTACTTAAGATAACATTATACTGGTTATCAACAAAACACAAAGAGATCGCAAAATATTAATAAACGTCTTTACGGTTTATTTGTATTAACAATCTCCCCCTTTTTGTTGATGACAAAACATAATGTTATGATGAGTAAAACTTAAGAATATATGTATGTTTTGAAAGCCCTAAGTTTACTTCTTCTCCCCTTTTGTCGAAACAAAAGTTAACCCATGAAGAAATAAAATGTGGAAAAATTAGTCCACGTATCGCTTACTCCCCCTTGACGGTAGCTCCCCCTAGTTTGGGGCGTCAAGTGAAGAAAAATAAAAATCCTACAAAGAGAAATGTTAGTAACATGCTTAGGTAATCTTGTGATTGACGAGAATCAAGATTGGGAGCCAAGGTATGTAAACAAGGCCTTGTAATAAAACAACAAAGTGTAGTGGTATTTATGCCACCTACAAGCATGTAAAAATAAGAACAAGACTTGTTCTTGAAAATGACACAAAAGAAAAGTACCAAAAATAGAAAATAGTAATAATGATTCCGTCCATGCTTGCATAAGGTTATGGATGGAGGTTTTGATGAGTAATGGTATTGATGCGATCAAGGATGAGGTTGAGTATGAGTCGCATTTCTTCCCTAACTTCTATTGCAATTTCCCTAGTGGATTGGCAATGTTCACAATGTAAGTGATGTGGTTAATGAGTGCGGAAGTTTTTTGGGTTGTTTTGATTTGTGAGTTGCAAAAGATGTGGTGGAAAAATAGGAAAATACGGATCAAAGTCCGGAATGGTTGGAAGTGGTGGTGGAAAAGAACCTAGATGTTCTTGTAGCTTAATGGGAGCTAAGGGTGGTGATGTTTCAAGGTCATTGAATATTGTGTTTGGAGAAGTGGGAGGTGTCAAAAAGGCTATTTCTTTTTGTTTTAGTTGTTGAGATCTTGTTGGAGTCGTAAAGAGTTCCAAAAGAGTAACTTTAGGTGATGAAGTTGGTGTACTTGTTGGTGATGAAGGAGGTGCTACAATGGAAGCATCTTGTGGTGAGTTATTTGATGGTGATGAGCCATTTGATGATGGCTTTGCTAAGCAACAAGATCGGATGCTAATCTGTGCGGATATCCTAGAGTTTGATTGTGGTATTTTGGAAGGTGGGAGTACAAAAGTTTGGGTTTCATGAATAGGATTGTTTGTACTAGGTGATTCATCTAAGTTTTAAGAGCTTGTGAATGACATGGTGTTGTTTGTTTGTGAAGATGAGATGAATTATGCAAGCATTTTGGGAGTTCTATATATAGAAAAACAATGCATTGTAATGAATGCTTGACCCAAAATGTGGATTAAAATCTAATGATTAGATATGAATTTAAGGCATGTGATTATGAGAACACAAGCATTAAAGAACATACTCAAAAATGAAAAATGTTGGAGTTTTCATCCAAAGTGAGAAAATAGAAGATAAAACCGACACATCTCACGGATCCCGGATCCTTCCTCGAGGATCCGTCCGACATTAAGGCTGGGATCGGTGGGTCCAGTGATTCGAGTAGCACAAAATTTTTCTTTTGGAAACATTTTTGCATAGTGTGTGCCTATATGCAAACTATTTGGAGTTGCGGTTATCTCGACTCCTAAGAAGAAAAGAAAAATAGACTAGAAGTGAAAAAGCATATTATTATGTGAGATAACCCGAGTGCTCCTAATTCATTGTTGCTTAAATGGATGTACCCAAAAATACATATTAGTTATGTATCTCCTTTAGCATTCAAAAGACATGAGATGCAATGAAAACAGGTTTTTACTTTCTATTAATAATGAAAAAGCGATTTGTCCTAGACGTGAGAAATTGCTTTTGTGAAATTGATACGGGAAGAGGTATCATTTATAGAAAACGTTTCAAACAAGAGGTTTCTATGTGTGAATAAAAATCGTTTTATCCTTTGAAAAGAAGATGTGTATGTAATTATATGTTTGCAACTTGTACTTATTTTGAAAGAAAATAAGAGAAACTATGAGTTATAAGAAAAAAAAACTTATCTTGGGTTTTGAAAATTCCCGTATTGTTTGTGAGTTTTGCGTGAAATAGAGATCCTAGACTCAGAAAGAAGAAGGCTAGTGTTTACATACCTTGTAGAGTCAAAAAAATGAATTACGACGTTTGTTCCATGAGACCAAGACCAAGACGAAGTAGGTTGAATTGTTCCCGCTTCAACGGTTTGGTGAGGACGTCGGCTATGTTGTCTTCGGACGCTACCTTCTCAATAGAGATGTTCCCTTTTGAATATTGTCTCTTAGAAGTGATGACGAATCTCTATATGCTTTGTGCGAGAATGTAATATCAGTTCTTGCTTAAATCTATGGCACCCTTGTTGTCACATAGAATTGCTATGTCACTTAGATGAATGTCGTAGTCAACTAACGCTTGTTTCATCCATAGTGCTTGTTGGCATGCTTTCTTGGTGAGAGCGTATTAGGCTTCGGTTGTTGATATTGCTAATTCCGTTTGTTTCTTTGAAAACCAAGATGTTAAACAACATCATATAAAAGTACATACCCTACTTGTACTTTTTCGGTCAACATAATCACCTGCATGGTCAGAATCTGCATATACAATTGTTTCTACTCCCGTGCCTAGGGGTGAGCATGGCAGATCCGAAAACCGACCGGACCGAAAAACCGGACCGGACCGACATAAACCGAACCAGACCGAAGGATAGCCGGTCCGGTCTCAGTTCCATGTTTATGGTTTTATCGGTCTCGGGTCGGTTCGGTCCAAAACTGACAAAGACCGGCAAAAAACCCGGACCGCCCGAAAATTTCAAACCCAAACTATTTTTAAGCTATATGGGCTTTTGTAGTTGTTGCCTTGTTGGAATTAAAGTTAGGGTAAATTTTAGGCCCAATGCTAATCTTTAAGAGTAAAAATATCTGATATTCACCTACCAAATTCCAAAAGACCATTTCATTCACCTAATCTCAAGTCATCAACAAGAAGTTACAAAGTTACAATCAACAAAATCCAAAAGATCATTGCAAGTTGCGATCATCATAAATTCATAATCAACACTCAACAGTCATCATCCAATGGAAGTAAGTGTGTTTCTTTGTAGTTTATATATGCATTTATATAACAAAAGTTGCATGTGTATAAGATTCATTTATATACAAATGGTTAAACAAACACCCTGTCGCTAGGTGTAGAAATATGTAAAACCGGTCACTTAAAAAAACGAGCTCCTTGTATTGATGACCGAGATATGATACGATTGAAAGGAATCATGTTTAGCCATGATATGACCGAGATATAAAACCAGTCACTTAAACAAAAGTTGGGGAAACCGTGATATGACCGAGATATGATACGATGTGTATTTATTTATTTTTATTTATTTGTTTAGGACCAAACTATCAACCTTAACAGTGATGATTTTGAGGATGAATCAAATGAAGATGACAACAACAACAAGAAGAAAGCCAAAAAAAAAGAATGCCAACAAACGTAAAAGGAGACCAGCTGGAGGAATAGGAAACGAAAAATCTGAATGTTGGAAGTATTTTACTCCAAAGATGGAACGACCGGATGGACCGGAAGGTGAGTTGATTAATATGGCATATTGTAACTTTTGTACTCAAGTTTATAGAGCCGACCCGTTAGAATGGTACGAAAAACATGAATTTGCATTACCCCATCTCAGAATTTAACCCTATGAATGAGGAAAGTCTAAAACAACAAAATTGTGTTTTAAGAAGAAAGACAACAATAAGGATGGTGAGGGTGTAGTAGTGGAAGTTTGCAAAGCGGAAGTATGATGAGACAATGATAAAAAGTCTTTGATTGAACTTATTGTTTTAGCCGAATTACCCTTTAAGTTTTTCGAACATCCGGCCTTCATTAAATACTCAAAGAACTTGCAACCTAAGTATAATTTTCCCTCCCGTCACACTATCTCTAGGGATGTTTCTAAGTTTTACCTAGAAGAAAAAAAGAGACTACTTGAGTTTTTAGGTAACCCGAATCACACTATCCACCTAACAACGGATACATGGACTTCTACTTGTCAAAAGATTAACTATATGGTGATAACGACACATTTTATAGATGATGATTGTGTTATTCACAAGCGAGTCATAAATTTCAAACGAATTAATAGTCATAAGGGAGAAGACATTGGGAGGAAACTTTTAAAGTGCATAAACGAATAGGGGATTAAAAATGTTATGACCATTACGGTTGATAACATTACTTCGAATGATAAAGCACTTAGTTATTTGATAGAGCACCTACCAAGTATGTATGACGATGGTAAACACTTTCATATAAGGTGTATGGCACATATTTTAAACCTAGTGGTGAAAGATGGTTTAAAGGTTCACGAAAAGGAAGTTGAGACCATAGGTTTAGCAGTTAAGTACATAAAAAACTCTAGCCAACGAATTAAGAAGTTTAAAGCGAGCGTTAAAAAGACTTGTGACTCAAATCGGTTTTTGATTGCGGAATGCCCGACAAGGTGGAATACAACATATGATATGTTGAAAACCGACATTAATTTACAAGAAGCATTTTACAATTATAGTATGAGCAATACTTCTTTTTCTCGTGACCTTGGGGCAATAGCTCGTCGTACCGACTTTGATGTATGTGCAAAAGTTTGTGACTTTTTGGAAATTTTTAAAGAGAAAACCGAACTTGTATCAACCCAAGCGAGTCCTGTTGCTCATTTATTTTATAGCGAGATACTTGATGTTGACAAGCATCTACGTGAGTGGGAACTAGTGCCAAAGTTCAATTCAATGGTGTCAAAAATGCGTTTAAAATATGACAAGTATTGGGGGGATTATAAAAAAATCAACCATTATATGTACTTTGCGGTGCTTTTAGATCCAACCATGAAATCGGAAGTACTTGGGTACGGGTTTAGGCATTTGATGGAAAATGGTTGTATACCCGAGGAGAATGAAGATGAAGTAGATACACCAATGGCATTTTTGACGGATTATGAGAAGGAAGATAAGATCAAGAATTTGGTTTATGAGGTTGAGACCAATATGGGAGTTTTGTTTGAGATATATAATGAAAAATATGGAACAAAGGTAACATACAACTCAAGTGACGTGAAAAAATCATCTACTCAAAGTAGCAACCCAACTCGTCGACATGGTAATACTTTCTTGAATTCGTTTAAAAGCCAAAACTCAAGTAGATCAAGTGGAGTTGACGACGAGTTGAAAAAATATCTAAAAGAACCACCAATTGAGTTAGATGATGAGGAGAACTTTGACATACTTTCATGGTGGAAAATAAATAGTCCAAGATTTCCAATCGTTTCAAAGATGGCAAAAGGTAATAAATCTTAATCCTTTAGTAGTGTATTGCATTTGATAAATTAGTTAGCTTATTTATTTATTTATTTATGTTTTATTTTTTATAACTTTTGTATAGATATCTTGTCAATCCAAATATCTACCGTTGCTTCCGAGTCCGCCTTTAGCACAAGTGGTCGTATTTTGGACCCGTATAGGAATGCTTTGTCGCCTCAAATTGTAGAAGCATTGATATGCACTCAAAGTTGGGTTCGTACATCACAAAAAATCATCTATATGGATGATTTAGAAGATCTTGTGAAAGATGAAGAGGTTATCAAAGGTATAGTAAAAGATATGTAGATCAGTGGATACATAGTTTTTGTACATATATAGTTTTTCTTTTCTTTTACATTATTTATTTGTTTTGTTGTTGTCATGTTATGCTTTTGATTTTAGAAATGAAAGAGGTGTTGGACAAACTAAAGGAAGACAATGGAAATGGAAAGGCATATCACTTGATTGAGAAGAATACGTTTAGTGCATTTGGTGAAGATGGAAAAGGCTCTTGTGACTCAAGTGAGTATGCATGACTCAAGATGGAAAAAGGCTCTGTGACAACTTCTTTTGGTTTTCAAATGCTTTTGGTGAATATGAAAAAATGCTCTTGTGACAAGTTCTATTTTGCTATTGTGTTATCTTAGGCCAATGCTACTTAGACCAAATGGGTCATTTGCTACGTGACTTGTTTATTTTGCTACTAACATAGGACAAATGGGTCATTTGATAGTATTAGTCATTTAAATGGTTTGTTATTTTGCTACTGTGATAAACTTTCCAAACCATTGTTGCCTTTGTAACCTTCATGCAAGTATATAAGACATGTTTAATCTTTTATATTCAAAGTTTATTCAAAGTGTAGTGAACAATCATGCAAGTATTCAAAGTTTATTCAAAGTGTAGTAACCTTCAGTCCTTCATGCAAGTATATAAGACATGTAACCTTCATGCAAGTATATAAGAAGTATGCATGAACAACTTGTATATTCAAAGTTTAGTCAACAAGACTTATTCAAAGTGGAGTGAAAAACAGAATAAAAGTGCATGCTTATATCTTCGGTCCATCATGTCCAAAACCGAGGACCGAACCGATTGACCCGAGGTAAGACCGAACCTACCCTAGTGGCTATCGGTCCGGTCTCGGTCCCTTTGATTTGGTCTTCTCGGTCTTCGGTCCAGGTCGGGTAAGGTCGGTCAGGTCCGGTTTTGACCCGATGCTCACCCCTACCCGTGCCCTTAAGATACCATAATCCTAATTGTGTTGTCCCCTTAATATATCTAAATATTCTTTTTACAGCTTCTAGGTGTGATGTCTTAGGGTCTTCTTGAAACCTAGCACATAGACAAACACTAAACATGATATCCGGCCTACTAGCCGTGAAGTAGAGAAGACTACCAATCATGCCACGATATTTAGTATTATCGACGGATTCGCCGTCTTCATCTTTAGTGAGTTTAGTGTCGGATGACATTGGTGTCCTAATTGGTTTCGACTCTTCTAGACCGAATTTCTTTAACATCTCTTTTATGTATTTAGATTGATTAAAGAAGATACCATCTTCTACTTGTTTGATTTGTAGACCAAGAAAGAAACTAAGTTCTCCCATCATACTCATCTCGAACTCGACATGTATGATTTTAGAGAAATCATCACACATGTCTTGACAAGTGGATCCGAATATAATATCATCTACATATATTTGAACTATTATTATATGTGACTCTCTTTTCTTAGTAAAAAGTGTGTTGTCAACTAACCCCATGGTATAGTTGTGTTTGATTAAGAATGACTTGAGTCTATCATACCAAGCTTTTGGAGCTTGTTTAATACCGTAAAGGGCTTTCTTTAACTTATATACATGTTTAGGTTTTTCAAAATCGATGAAGCCCGGAGGTTGAGCTACATATACTTCTTCATTAATAAAACCATTTAGAAAAGCACTTTTGACATCCATTTGATAAAGCTTTAGATCATTAGCACAAGCATACGCAAGAAGTATTCTTATAGACTCTAATCTAGCCACGGGGGCATAGGTCTCATCAAAGTCTATTCCTTCTTGTTAGTTATACCCTTGGGCAACGAGTCTAGCCTTGTTTCTAGACACTACTCCATTTGCATCTAACTTGTTTTTATAAACCCATTTGGTTCCTATTATGGTTTGATTACTTGGTGGAGGGACAAGTGTCCAAACATCATTAGAAACAAATTGATTTAATTCTTCTTGCATAGCCATTACCCAACTTTCATCTTTTATGGGTTCTTGTGTATTCTTAGGTTTTATGGTTGAAACAAAACAAAATAAGCTACTTTGGTTTTGAACTTGAGACCTTAATGTTCTTTCGTTTAACTTTCCTATGATCTTATCTGCGGGGTGATCTTTGGACTCTTTAATATTAATGACTTCATCATTTAAAGGTTCTTCTTCTTCATTTATCTTTTTCTTTATCACTATAGCTTCACTTTCTACAATCTCGTCATCGACAAGAGGTGGAGAGGGTTTGGGTGGACTTTCATCAAAATTTTCATTTAATGACTCTTCTACCTTCATTGTTTCTTTATTTAATTTGACGTAAGCTTTGCTATTTGGAGAGTAACCTAGAAGGATACCTTCGGTTGATTTAGGATCAAATTTTGTAAGGTAATCTTTAGTGTTAAGAAGAAAACATTTGCTACCAAAGACTCTAAAGTGATCTAACGTAGGCTTTTTGCCTCGGAGCAACTCGTATGGAGTTTTACCTAAGATTGGTCTAATTAAGACTCGATTGAGTATGTACGTTGAAGTATCAACGGCATTGCACCAAAACTTTTGAGGTATGGATTGCTCATTAAGCATGGTGCGACTCATTTCTTGTAGGGTTCTATTCTTTCTTTCAACTACCCCATTCGATTGTGGAGTCGCGGAGCCGAGAAGTTGTGAGTAATACCATTAGCGTCACAAAAGCTCCAAATTGCACTTCATTATCAAATTCCCTACCATGATCCGTTCTAATAGACACTATAGGACTTCCTAGTTGTCTTTGGATTTTCTTGCTTAATATTTCAAAATAATTAAACGTTTTCGTTTTGTTCTTTAAGAATTTTGTCCATGTGTACCTAGAGTAATCATCCACTATGACCAAAGTGTAGTAGTTGCCTCCATAACTTTGGATAGCGGATGGACCAAATAAATACATGTGTAGTAATTCTAGACACTTAGTTGTAGACACCATGTTTTTAGCTTTATGACTAGAATGAATTTGTTTTCCTACATTACAAGCATCACAAAAGTGATGTTCATATTTTAACTTAGGTAGATCTCTTACTAGATCTTTAGATGATAGCGATTGAAGAAGTCGCATATTGGCATGACCCAATCTTCGATGCCATAAGGTCGAAGTATCATCCATAGAGGTAAGACAAATTTTGTCTTTAGGTTCATTACCAATTTTAATGACATAGACTCCATGTTTCCTAATTCCTCTTCCTATGGTTATGCCATTTTTTAATATCTTACTACCGGTTTCGGTAAATAGTACATTGAACTTTTTATCACATATTTGTCCTATACTTAAGAGGTTAAAGTTTAGGTTTTCTACGTGACATACATCGTTAATGGTTAGAGATTTGTTAGAAATCGTACCTTTACCGAGGATTTTACTTTTGCTATTTCCAAACACCACATTACCTCCATTGAAGGATTCATATGTGGAGAATAGATTTTTATTGCCGGTCATGTGCCTCGTGCACCCGCTATCCTTGACCCATTCATCCGGGTCTAGGTCGACCTTTAAGCACACCTAAGAAAACAATTAACTCAAAAGTTTGGTCCCCATTTGTTCATGGGTCCATTAGTGTTAAACATTCCATTTATGTTAGAAATGTATGGATAAGGTGAATATGCATTCCATGGTGCAAAGTTTTGAAAAGGAAAACCATTTTGCATATTTGGGTTCCATCCCATTTGATGGTTACTTCTCGGGTAAACATTATTAGGTTTCCTAGATGGATTAGGTTTTGAAAAAGATGGAGCCTTGTTTCTTGCAAAAATGGGATTATATTTTGGAGGTGGTTGTCTAGTGGTAAAATGTAGGACCTTAAATATATCAACCTTACGCGTATACCAAGCTTACCAAACAAACGTACACGTAACAAACACGTTAAACCACAAAGACAAGATATGCGTAGAAACAAAGATGGTGACTTGATGATATGTTATTCGTATATGTGTGTAGAGAGAAAGATGAAAAGAAGAACTTTAATATCAAAGGAAAACACACACACACACTCAAGCACACACCTCAAATGTGTCATTTGAGGTGTATATATACTACAAGTACATATGCCCTAATGGGCTTTGGGATGGGCTTGGATTGGACTTGGATTGGATGACAACTTATACAAGGCTAGCTTAACATAACATTTAGCCATTTAGCTTAGCCCAATCCTTGAGCCCGTTGACTATTCTATCACGATATCTAATACACGTTACTAAGTTCCTAAACTTGAATGACCATCACTTCTAATAAAAATGTTACGGCTAACAATCTCCCCCTAAGGGGTGGTCATTCAAAAGATGCTCCACTTGAATATGTCTTTACTTTCCTTGAGCTTGAACTTTGTGTGTCGATATAGAATAGTTTTGATTTTCATTCCTTCATGCTTTGTGATAAGATAATGTGGTATTCTGCCGTTGTCAACTTCGTTGGTTAGGTGTCTCCACGTCTTTCTCCACCATGCTCACACTTCTTTTTGACTTTGAAGTTCCAATGTGATGAAGTTCTCTAGTCTTTAAACTTTGTAGATTCTTTGACATTGACAAAGAATCATCTTTAACTTTGTGTAGCCGTTGAATTTGATGAGAACTTTCATGTGTTGTTGGTATGAGCATGTGGAGAATCTGCACGATCTCTTCCTCCCGCGAGCATCCATAAGAAGAAAACATAAAACATGGGTTAGAAATAATCCGGTAGCTTACAAGTTTGAATTTCGAGTGTGTTAACACATAGTGTGAAAACACGTCTCTAATTCTCACAAAGGCCGTTCTGAACCGGAGTCCCACAAGTGAGATAACGCGATATACAAGTACATCTACAATTCGGATGAGTCGTTGAAGTGCACGAAGCATCACTCCATGATGTAGACCGTTTGAGACACACTAAGCGTAATCCACGGGAGTTACCGAGTGACATCTTTGTCGGTACTGATGTTGACCACGGCGAAATTTCCATTCAATTATTGAAGATCAAAGATGTGAAACTTCTCATAAATGTTATGGCGATTGCTAAGATCTGCGTGGGACTCTAGAATATATCACTTGTGTCCTTATTGATGAGCAATAGCGATGTCATGTCAAGTGTTCCTATGAGATCTTTTGATGAATCTCGTGGCTCTAGACTTAATAGTGCATTTTGGTTTTCTGGCGGAGACTAGGGAGAGGTCTCCTTCTTCAATACCAACGATCTCTAAGAGAAAGTTGATAGATTATGTAGGGTTCGGTGAGAATGAAACAAATCCTTTTAAGAGGAATTGAGTGGCTAGAAGGTTTAGTGCGATGCGTCCTTTGGGTCCATGGCGTCTTTGTCTTCAATACCGGTGTCATCTAAGTGACAACCAAGTAGTAGATGAATTGAACCGGTTTACGCCTAAGGTTGATTATGGAGGGCTATTTCTTTTCACCCTTTTTCATTACATTTCTTTTTAATTCTTCAACCCCTTCTTTCTCCTTTCTTACATCACTCTTTTTTTCAATCATACCTAAGGACTTCTAATCTAACTATTTGTGATGTCCTTGGGTAGATCCCTCCGGCTCTGGCGGATCATAGGACGAATATTCCTATCCTTAGTCACCTTATAACTCCATGACTGTCCCATGTTGCCATAAAACCATTTTTCTTGAAAATCTCTCAGAGTGTTTATGATTGAAAACATGTTTGAAACACTCCAAGAGTTTTATATTTTTAGAAACACTCCCCCTTCACATGTGCTTATAAGTTTTTACAGAAATCTGCACATGGAGGGTAGAGTTCGCACTTTTTGAATTGATCGGCTCATGATAGACAATTCCCCATGAGACACGGTTATGTTGCTTAGTTATAGAGTTCCATTGTCAGTTTTTAGGTGACAACTAGCTCTAATAACTACCTTGAAGTTGTAAACACTTCTTGAAAAGAAGGTTAGACCCATGAAAGTGCATGTCTATCACAAGTTTCTTGAAATGGTACATTTACTGACTTTGATTCCTCGTCAATTCAATGGTTTCAACTGATTCGAGCTCATTTTGAGATTTAAACAACGATCATTAAACTTTTTGATCACATTTTAATCACGTCTTCTCCCCCTCAAAAATAGCATATTTGTGATATTTTTTATATCAACGGATTAAACATCATTTGTAGAATCTTTTGGGAAGACAAACGGATTTGATTTAAGCATGAATTTGGAACCTTTTGGTTTTATACTCCCCCTTTAATAAAGCATAATCAATTAAAGGGTTTTAGAGGGAGTTATCTTGAGCACAAAATATTTTGAAAGATTTTGAAAAATCTTTTTGAACAATCTTGAAAAAGGTGCTCAAGATGATGATGATTTCTCATCAGTTTTAAATGTAGTGCACTGAAGCGTACACTAGATTTTTTCCTTAAAAACACGAGTTTTGATTTGAAATAATCAAAACTCATCATTTTTGTCCGGGTTTCGTACTGAAGTATACGAAAGCCATTTTTGAAGATTTTTTTTTAGAAACGACATGTTTTGGAAAACATATAAAGAACTCTCGCTCAAGCATCTGTATATGTCCGTATCATTGTTGAATGACATTTCTAGAAACGTACAGAATATCGATTATACGAGAGACATGTCGTAGAAGAATATTTTGGATTTTTGATTTTATATTGTTTTTGTATTTTTGAAAAATTATATTTTTATATTTTGCTTTTGTTGGTTTTCAAATTTTGTATTTTGTTTTCAAAAATATTTACAGTGACTTTTGGAAAATCATTTTCAAGAAGATTCGAGAAGACATTCTAACTCCTTAGGGGTTAGGCTTCGCATTCCAATTCGTCGAACTAAATCGTCAAACCTTTCTTTTAGAAGGGCTTTAGTAAATAGATCGGCGAGTTGGTAACCTGTCTTCACGAAGAATAATTCAATAGTACCTTCTTCCACATGTTCTTTTATGAAGTGATAGCGGACTCTGATATGCTTAGTCTTTGAGTGATGAATAGGATTGCATGATATGGCTATGGCACTTTTTGAGTCACAATACATAGGTATTTTATCGAAAGTAAAGCCATAATCTGTGAGTTGTGTTCTCATCCATAGAACTTGAGCACAACACGCAAATAGAGACACATACTCAGCTTCAGAGGCTGAAAGTGTAGTACAATCTTGTTTCTTTGAAGACCGACACTAATTTTCACCCAAAATTGTGCTCCTCTGATGTACTTTTTGTCGTAACTTGGTCACTGCGTGGTCCGCATCCGAAAAGGCAATTAGATCAAATCCGGTTCCTTCGGATACCAAAGACCCTTGTGAATGGATGTCTTGGTGCAGAAGATCCTTTTAACCTCTTTGAGGTGCGGTTCGGTGAGCTTTGCACGAAACCGTGCTAATAAGCAAGCGACAAAGTGAATATCGGGTCGACTAGCGAGTAAGGTACATGAGAGAACCAATCATGCTCCGATATTTCTTCGGATCGATAGGTTTCCCAAACAAATCGGCTCCAATTTTTGGTGATGTAACCATTGGTGTGCCAACAGAGTCACAATTATCCATACCATGATTTTTCAAAATCTCAGTTTGTTAGGAATTAGAAATTCCAGGTATTAAAGAGTCGGTCACCTCAAGTATATGTAATCGTTAGAAAGCTCGTAGTCATAGTTCATTTAAGTTAAGTAGTATTTAGTTAAGTAACACCGTGGAGGACAGACGGTCTTTACCCATCTGTATGCACGATCCATGACCCGTTGTGTGGCGTTTATTGTAAGACTATAAATATTCTCTACCTTCCAAGGTAGAGAGTTGGAGCTCATAATAATATTTTCTTTCTCTCACTATAGTTCCCAACTCTCTTCCTTTCTCTCACTAGAACTTTCTCTCTCTAACATACTTATCGCCTACTTTGATCATGGTTTAGTGTGTTTGTGAAATCCAATATCTTACAATTGGTATCAAGAGCCATGGTTTGATCACTCATCTTTCATGCTCTTTGTTTTGGTGGATTTCATAAGGTTTTGGTGTATTAAGGGTTTAGGAGAGTTTGATTCATTTGGACAAATTCTAGTGGTAAAGTTTGAATTTTGCTTGTACTTTTGTGTTTAGGATCATCATATGTGGTTATGTTTTGAATTGGAAGGCTTAAATCATTGTGGTTTGGTTGTTTTGGATTGATAAAGTGGTTATTTGTGAAAAAAGGACTAAGCGAGTTGAGTCTCGGACTTGTGTTTCTTCAAAGCGTGTTGCTTTGTTATTTAATGTGAGTTGGTACATGCGACTTAGTTGTTTAGCGAGTTGATACTTATGCGACTTGGGTTCTAAGCGAGTTGTTTCTTTAAGCAACTTGAGATCTAAGCGACTTAGCTATTTAGCGAGTTGTAACACTAGCGAGTTAATTTAAGCGACTTTGTGTTGCGAGTTGATACTAAAGCGAGTTGGCTATTTAGCGACTTGATTCATTAAGCGAGTTGATCTTGATGCGACTTGGCTATTAAGCGAGTTGATTAATTAAGCGAGTTGTGTAGTTAGGTACTTATTCATTTAGGCTTGTTACTTCTTCGTGATACATTCTTACGGTTTAGTAAAATCCGTGAAAGAATCAATTTCGGTTTAATCAAAGAATAGTAAAATCCGTAGAGCTTGAAACATGTCTACAAACGTTCCTACTATCATCTCCATTGTTGCCGAGGATGTTCAAGCGGTGGTTCGAGATACTCGTCCACCCATGCTTGCGAGCCGACTACGACTCTTGGGCTCAACGAATCGGATCGTCTTGTCTTGGAAAGGAAAATGGAGTCAACATTCTCAAATCCATTGATGAAGGACCATATCGGGTTGAGGCGACTAGAGATGTACTTGATCTTCTTGAAGATGGAACTCGATTTACGGAATGGACGGACCAAAGATGTATGATGAGCTTGATGATAAGGAGAAAAGAGATTCGATCTTGATATCGGGGCTTAACATTGTTCTTCAAGGTCTTCCAAAGACATCTACAAGGCGATCAATCACAACATCGAGGCAAAAGTCGTATGGGATAATGTCAAGATGCTTCTTTCGGCTCGAGCTAAGCTGTTGAAGACCGAGAATCACAGTTGTAAGATGAATTTGAGCACTTCAAGATGAAACCGGATGAAAGTGTCTATGAGTACTATGTGAGATTTCATAAGTCGGTGAATGACATGAGGAACATCGAATGACTATGCCTAACATTCAATTTGAACTCAAAATTTGTGAACAACATGAATCTGAATGGCACAAGTTTGTCATCTATGTGAAGCTCACTAAAGGATTGAAGAATACAAACTATGAGCAACTCTATGCCTTCCTCCTTCAGAATGAGAAACAAGCTCTACAAATGAGTCAACTGCCTTTTCACAAATGATGAGATTACCACCAATGCTCCTCAAGTTGTACCCACGGAAGATGATAATCACAAATCCATTTCGATCCAAGGTTCAAGCAACCCGATGCAAATCTTGTCATGGAACATTTCATCAATCAATGACACTCATGGTTAAAGAGAGCAGGACACTTTCACCTCACACCAACAAACTTCACACTGTAATGAGATCCGAACCGCCTCAATCTTCACAACCAAGCTTTGATCGAGATGGGAAAATTATGGGCGATCGGTTCAAGGAAGACAATTTGATCAAGGAAGAGGTGGGTGGTAAAGGTTATGTTGGTAATCGAATCGAGGAAGGAATGGTAATCAAGGTCAAGCTAAGCCGATCAAATGTTATAAGCGTGGTGGTGATGGACACATTGCAAGGCGCACATCTCCAAAACGTCCGCGAATCTTGATTACTTGAGGATAAGATCTTGCTTGTACAAGCTCGGGATAATGGTCTTGCTTTGGATGAAGAGGAATTGTTGTTTCTTGCTTAGGGCAATGCCAAGACCTATGATGCGAGATGTGGATGAGCGGCCTATTCAAGAGATAGGTCACAATCATCGAATGCCTTTCAAGTCGTTGATTGTGATGCATACGACTCGATGTGGATGATGGACCTCTGCACATACAATCTTCATGGCTAGCATTTCTCCAATGGTTTCTCCCAGGTCTCATCTTCACCACAAGTGGCCCATCCAAAGACAAGCTCATCTCGGAGGTATTAAAACTATACGATGATCTTGATGTGCAAAGATGCATGACAAAGTACAATCAAGCTGAAACTATTGAATCAAATATTGAAAATATGGGTAATATCAATGTTGTCCCATATGAACAATATGTGAAACAAAGTGAAAGTGAAGTTGTACCAAGTGATACATCTTCTGCGGTCAACAATGACTTTGTTTTGATGTATACACCGCATGTGCCCTTGATGATTACGTAATTTCGAACTAAATGCCTATAAAGAGCGTGTTGCTATTTATGAACAACGTGCAAAATTTGAGTTGACCACTCGTGAGCGGAAATGGATGACCAAGTGCGTACAATCATTAGAAAAGTAATTTTAGAGAAGAAGTATTAAAACAAGAGTTAAATTCCTTGCAAGAAAAGCTTTCTAAAGCGCTAAGCAAAAACAAGAACTTCAAGAAAATGTGAAAATGCTTAAGCAAGAATTTAATGCAAAGGAATCAAAACTCTTGAAAGATTTTCTAATCAAAACTTTGAAAAACAAACTTGAAAACAAGTTGTACATACAAGGAACACCATTCGATCGCTAACATGATCACTAAGCATAGAGTCTTAGCGATAAGCATAGTATTCCCTTGTTGAGGAACCAAATCCGAGGTCATTAAAAGGCTAGAAATGCTCATAAGATTCTTTATGATGGCAATGAAATCCTTAAACCTAGGCGAAACTTAGTTGCGTTGAGTGCATTGAGGAAGATAAGAAATCGATGAAGTCACTAGGGAAAAGATGAACAAGAAATTAGATGATCCTAAATGTAAAGAGAAGAAAATAAAGATCACACCCTATGATTATAAGAAGGAAAACTGGATTTCCTTGAACATGTTTAAGCCTCGAGACATTGTTGACTCCAGAACAAGTTTTACGGAAAATGGATTTAGATAAGCGAAAAATGAAAATATTGTTGAAACAAACCCTCCCTTTGGAAAATGCCT
The DNA here is from genome assembly GCA_022545495.1 of Chrysanthemum lavandulifolium. Classification (NCBI taxonomy): domain Eukaryota; kingdom Viridiplantae; phylum Streptophyta; class Magnoliopsida; order Asterales; family Asteraceae; genus Chrysanthemum; species Chrysanthemum lavandulifolium. Next base: position 163,368,123 of record CM040242.1, read on the forward strand.
AGAGCGATGTGTATCCTCCTAATACACCAATGCATCTTGTTCCTAGAACAATTGCCACTAAAAGCAAAACCTTAATTAGCCAATATGTTATCTTTCAACTATTTGTTGATTTTGAGAAAACTTGCAAGAAAAGGATCACACCCATGGTATAATCGAAGGAGAAAGGGTTTTAAGCAAATGAAAGAATGTTATTTAAGCGAGGTCATGCCTTTCTTTAAACTTCTAAAGATCACTTTGAGAGTCTTAAAAGGGATAGATACTTGATATTAAGGGAATGGAAAAGGAATTTGATGCAATGATAGTTGAGGTTAGTGACTATGAGCGAGCACTAAAATATAATGAGATTGAGAGGAAGAACTTGCATACACTAAATGAGAACACGATTTACGAATGTGTTGCTCAAGATGTGTTCTACATCGCTACTAAGCTGTTCTATTCTCGCTTCGTTTCCATGAGCTGTCATTGCTTTGAAAGTCTCTCATGATCGTGTCATTGAGCTCGAAAAACTAATTACGAACTAAATGAGAAAATTGAATCGGATGATCACGATAATTTGGTTAAACATTTTCTAAACTAGAAGTTGAGCATTTTAATTTACAACTAAAATATCAACATCTTAAAGAAAATGTCAAAACTTCAAATATCAAGACATCCTCGGATGCTCGAGTTTGATGCGGTTTTCAAATTAACAAGCGTGATGAGCAGATTCAAGCTCATTGCAACACGATCGAAAAGTTGAAAGCCCAAATCTCTCAATTAAAGGGTCAAACGAACAATGTGATTGGTCTCCAAATGCCTCCTCCTTTAGATTCTCGAACTCTCAAAACTTTCATCTTCAAAACTTAGTAAATGCTTTACAAAAGGAAAATGAGGTTTTCTTGAAGAAAATGAAAAGGTTAAACGTCATTTCAATGAATTATTTGAATCGATAAAGGTCACTCGTAACAAAAATAACGAAACGGTAGCCTCGTTACAAAAGAAATTGAGAATCTAAAGAGTCGGGTAAAGGGAAGATGCCAATGACCAATTGGGAGAATAGTGTATCAAAGGTACATGTCTGTAATAAATATGCTTTATGCATGAAATATGTTCCTCCTCATCTTAGGAATAACAAACTTGCTATTCAAACATATTTCTCATACCTTAAGGACGACCTAGAATGTCTCCGTGAGATTGTAGAAGAGGATAAGTTAGAGAAACCAGATGATAATGCAATTGGTCATGCATGCTTATATGCCAAACGATCTCAAGAACTTCTAGAATGCCTAATTACAATATGCCCTAAAACTTAGGTGAGCAAGTCAATCCCTTGATACCGTGTTCTATGCCTAGTGCCAAGCATGCAAGTCATTCAATGCCAAATGTTATGAATGTGAACCCTAATGTGCCTTCAAGTAGTTCGATTTCAAATCATTAGTGCTAAGAATGTGAACTCGAGTGTGCCCTCTAAGTGTTCAAATCCCACTATTCAAGTGTTAAAAAGTTAATCTTAGTGTGCTGCATGTAGCTCGGATCGGCACATCTAAGCAGTTGAAGCAAATAGTAGCCAAACCAACTAATGTTCCCATTCCTCTACAGAGTAATCGGTGACATTAAAGCAAGCATGTCAAAGTCTCAAGACAATACAAGGAAGGACACGGCCTCAAGCTAAGAATGTGCATTGGAAGAAAGTAGAAGAACAATCTAGGAACTTTAAGTTTGAACCGAATAAAGCGAATCGTGTTGATTCTAGTATTAGCCATAGGCGTAATGTAATTAATTCAATTACGATACTACTTGCAAACCTTGTATTGATGTCTGCTTGAATTCATTTCTAATCATGAATGTGGTGTTAATGTTTTGCCTAATGATGTTAATTGTCCGATTAATATTGTTAATGCAAAATTCATGCTAAGAAGGCTAAAAGGCAAAACGAAAGAAAGTTAGAAAACAGTGGAAACCGGGAAGAACATTTAGTAAGATAGGCTATTATTGGATACCATTGGTCATAAGACCGATCGAGACAATGCCCACTAGAAAATGGATGCCTCTTGGTAGAACTATTCCTTAAGAAGTGAGCACACCGTGAGCAGGGGCTAATACACACACTAATCTTGCATCTATTCACAATGATTTCATTGCCTTATTTTACGATATGAATGCTTCTATTTACGATGTGGGTGTTCCAACCGGTGTTACTAACCAAATGGAACCCATTCTTGCATGGGGATCCCGATTATCGATTATCCATTCTTATGCATGTTCAACCTGCGGATCGTTCAAATCGTTACGTGGTACACGGACTCAGTTGTTCCAAGCATATATTGGCGACGGTCACGGCTCATGAACTTTGTGAGCAAATTCATCGGGACGATTAGATTACGAAATGATCATTTTGGTGCAATTATGGGTTATGGTGATTATGTTGTGGGTGATAGTGTCATCTCTAGAGTATACTATGTGGAAGGTCTTGGTCACAACTTGTTCTCTGTTGGTCAATTCTGCGATTCTGATCTAGAAGTAGCCTTCAGAAAACATACCTGCTTCGTTAGAGAACTTGATGGTAAGGAACTTTTAAGAGGTTCACGTGGTTCAAATCTATACACCATCTCTATCGAAGATATGATGAAGTCTTCACCAATTTGCTTGCTTTCAAAGGCTTCTAACACAAAGTCATGGTTATGGCATCGTCGTCTCAATCACACGAACTTGACACCATCAATGATCTCACCGTAAAGGACTTAGTTGTAGGTTTACCTAGACTCAAGTATGAAAAGGATCATCTTTGTTCAACATGTCAATTGGGAAAAAGCAAGAAGTATGCCCATAAACCCAAACCTACTAACTCATCACGAAGTTCTTCATACAATTCATATGGATTTATGTGGACCAATGAGAGTGAAGAATATCTTTGGGAAGAAATATGTGTTAGTTGTGGTTGATGATTACTCTAGATTCACACAGGTCAAGTTCTTAAGGACAAAGGATGAAACTCACGATATCATCATCAAACTCATCAAACAGTTGCGAGTTCGACTTAACAAAACCGTCGAATTATCCGAGCAGACAATGGTACCGAGTTTGTTAACAAACAACTTAGTGAATTTTATGAAAGCATTGGAATCGACCATCAAAGAAGTGTTCCACGAACTCCTCAACGAGCGGTGTAGTTGAAAGACGAAATCGAACTCGGTAGAAGCCGCTAGAACAATCTTGATTTACTCAAAGGTTCCAATGTTTCTCTGGGTGAAGCTATTGCCACTTGCATGCTACACACAAAATCGTTCCACGATTCACACTTGTTCATGGAAAAACTCCATATGAACTTGTCCACAACAGAAAACCTAATCTCTCTTTCCTTCGTGTGTTTGGTGCATTGTGTTATCCAACTAATGAGGTCAAGACTTTGGCAAACTTAGAGCTAAAGCGGACATTGGAGTATTTGTAGGTATGCACCAAACAAAAGGGATACCGAATCTACAACAAAAGAACCCGAAATATCATGGAAACAATTCACGTTACGTTTGATGAGTGACGGTCAAATGGCTCTGGACAAACCGATTCGGGACCCGTACTTCAAAAGCAGTCCCATTGGTTCATCCCTTGTTCCAAACTCTTCTCAAGAAACTCCATATGTACCTCCATCGAAGATGATTTAAAGAAATTGTTTGATCCTATGTTTGATGAACTTTATGATCCAAGTACTAATGAGGTGTCGATTCCTACAACAGAGGTCGCTCATATTCATGTGAATGAAGTCAATCCCTCGATCTCAATATCTTTAAGTCAAGAAGCGCTTCTTCTTGATCCTTGATCTCATCAACAAATCATCATTCTTCAAATGTACATCATGGAAATGTTTACGGCATCAATGATGAAGTTAATCCCTTTGCTACTCCCGAAGATGCTCCATTTGAAAACATATTTGCTCTGAATCTTCATCGAACCATCTTCTTGAAGACATCGACTCTGCTACTTGGTCCCTCAACAACTACCACATGAACACCTCGGAAAATGGACTCACGATCATCCACTAGACAACGTCATTGAAATCCCTCTCGTCTGTATCAACACGGAAACAACTTGCAACCGATGCCTTATGGTGCTTCTTCAACTCCATACTATCTAAGATCGAACCAAAAGATGTTAAAACTGCTATGAATGAAGATAGCTGGTTCAATGCCATGCAAGATGAAATTCATGAGTTTGATCGACTTGATGTATGGGAGTTAGTACTTGCTCCAGATTGTGCTATGAACATTGCTCTTAAATGGATCTTCAAAGTGAAGCTTGATGAGCATGGTGATGTTTTGAAAAATAAGGCTAGGTTAGTGGCTAAAGGTTATCGTCAAGAAGAAGGTATAGACTTTGAGGAATCTTTTGCTCCAGTTGCTCGTATCGAGGCGATCAGAATCTTCTTGGCTAATGCTGCTAGAAAGAACATGGTTGTTTATCAGATGGACGTGAAAACCGCATTTCTTAATGGAGATCTAAAAGAAGTGGTCTCGTCGACCACCCGAGGGTTTTGTGAATTGAGCATCCTACTCATGTTTATCGCTTGAAAAAGCCCTATATGGTTTGAAGCAAGCTCCTAGAGCATGGTATGATCTGTTGTCAAAGTTTCTTTTATCTCTTGGATTCAAAGAAGGAGCGATTGATCCTACTGCTCACCGAAAGTCGTGCAAACACTTAATTCACGTTCAAATTTATGTTGATGATATTATTTTGCCTCGACCGACCCAATGGAATGTGATCGTTTTCTAATGAAATGGGTTCAAAATTTCAAATGTCAATGATGGGACAAATGTCATTTTCTTGGGATTACAAATTTCACAAAGTCCGGAGGCATTTTCATAAATCAATCTAAATATGCAAATGAGATTTTAAAGAAATTTGGATTTGATTCTAGTGACCTGTTGACACTCCCATGATTGAGCGAACCAAGTCGGATGAGGACCACTTAGGGATCATGGTAGATCAAACAAAATATCGTAGTATGATTGGATCCTCGATGTACCTCACGACTAGCAGACCAGACATCTTGTTCATTTGTGTGCATGTGTGCTAGATACCGTGCTAAGCCTACTAAAAAGCACCTTGAAGCGGTTAAGCGGGTCTTCGGTATCTCCAAGGAACCATCAATATGGGTCTCGGTACCGAAGGACACCGGTATGTCACTAACGACCTATGCGGATCACGGATCATGCAGGTGTCAAGATACTCGTCGAAGTACATCCGAGGTGCTCGGTTTTGGGTGATAAGCTTGTGGTGGTCTTCAAAGAAGCAAATGAGTACTTCTATTTCCTCTCTGAGGTGAATACATAGTCATGTCATCTTGTTGTGCTCAAATCTTATGGATGAGATCTCAATTATCGACTATGCCTTTGAATTCAACAAAATCCCTACATCTTGTGATAATAAAGTGCTATTGCTCTCTCATGCAACAACGTTCAACACTCAAGAGCAAAGCATATCGACATTCGACATCATTTCATCGGGGAACAAGTGGAAAAAGGTGTGGTGGAACTCTATTTTGTGAGGTGCGAATATCGGTTAGCGACATCTTCACCAAAGCTCTTCCAAGAGAACGTTTTGAGTTTATTCTTCCACGTCTTGGCTTGAAAAGTCTTCAACCGAAACACTCAAATGTCTTCGAGGAGGAAGGCGAGGAGTAAAGGTCTATCTTCATCTATCTCTTGTATATATCTATTCGAAAACTAAAATAGAAAAATATAAAACCTTCAAAATCCATAAAAATCTGAAAAAAATTCGAAAAATCTTCAAAAATTATTGTCAATTTGTTATGCTTTTTCTCGGTTCGACAATATCTACGGTCTTTGTGTTGTCATTCAAAGAATGACACGGGACTTTAGATGTTGTTCGAATCCTTAAAAAAAAAAAAAAAAAAAAAAAAAAAAAAAAAAAATTGGGAGAAAGAGAAACAATGGTTTATTGTCATTTCGAGCAATAACCGCTTTTCATAGAAAGAACGAGCCATGCTTTTCATGTTTTCAAGATTTGAGAATTTGTTTGAACATTCATCAAAAGCCTTCTTATCAACCAAATTCCATGCTCGATTCTATTAACATGTTATCTGCTGAAAACAAATTGTTTTGAAAAATAACTCGGAATCTATTTTTGATAATCATCTGGACTTATTTGTCATAATATCAATCTCTCAATCAATAACCTATGTCATTGATTGAGGGGGAGAATGATTTCAATTAAATTAAAAAAGTTATTTGGCTTTAAATTGTTTTCAAAAGATATACATGCATGTTTTATCAATGGAGTTTAAAGTCTTAATATCCGATCCTTATCAGTTAAAACGCTCTCATAATCAAGTCACAATTCTCCTTAAAAGCTTTCAAAATCAATTTAAATCTATAAGAGATCACAAATCTCAAATGATTTGATAATTGTGATCGGGGGAGAATGTGTGATTTAAATTGGATTTAAACTGATAATTCGGTAAATGGTTTTATAAGGATGTATATGCTACCCCTCCCACATGTGACAAACGATTTCAAATTTTCCATCCACATGTTGAGGGGGAGCATCTATCTTAAACCTATGATTTGAAACGTGATCACTTATCTCAATGTGCGGGTTCCTCTAGTATGTGCAAAACTCTTTTCAAATCTCGAGGCACATATTGAGGGGAGCAAAATTATGAAAATCTCATCCTTCCCAAAATGCTTTATCTACTTGTCTTGATTAGGGAAGTGATGTTGATATCTTTAGAAAATGGATTTCAAAGAAGATAACTCTTTCTCTTGCCTCCGTGTGCAAAACGATTTCAATCACTTGATGCACATGTTGAGGGGAGCTCTTGTTCTAAAAATATCAAAAAATTCGGTACAAAATGCTTTGATAATACATCTTAAGTATCCGGATTGATTTTCAAATGGTTTTCAATTGGTTCCAATGGCGGATGAACAATACCAAATAGACCGACCAACTTTACTTTATGTACGGTGATATAAGGATGATAAGGTTAGGTATTGGTTCCCATGATCCGCCGAACCGGAGGGATCTACCGAGGACAATCCACTAGTTAGTGTAGAAGTCCTTAGGTATGATGATAAAAGGAGAAAAGTGAGATATGGAAAGAGTGCGGATGAGACAGGCAAATCTTGGAATAAACCCAACAAGGTTCTTGCTATGAAGTCTCGGTAAGCTTGAAGGGTTGAAGAATTAAAAGAATTGAATGAAAAAGGGTGAAAACAAATAGCCCTCCATATATTCAACCTTAGGGCGAAACCGGGTTCAATTCATACGCTCATCGATGGTAACATCGGTATAGAAGACAAGACGTCATGGACCCGGTGACGACCGCACTTCAACTTTCCAAACCACTCAAGTTCCTCTTAAAAGGACTTGTTTCATTCTCACGGGAACCGACATTATCTATCGATTTTCTCTTAGAGATTGTTGATATTGAAGAAGGAGACCCTCTCCCTAGTCTCCCACACGGGATCCAAATATGCACAAATTGAGTCTAGAGCCACGAGATCATCAATAAATCTCATTAGGACACTTTCAATGAAGACTCTCTATTTCACACAATGTGGAAAGAGAATTATATCTTGAGTCCTCGCATTATCCTTGTGGTATTGCGGAACATCCGAGTGATATGTAAACATATTCACAATGAAGATGGAAAGCCTTACGAGCCAACATCAAACAAGCTCACGGTAGGTGGCATGTGAGATCTATTATATAGATCAACCATGTGACAACCGAATGAAACAATGGGCGATTCGATCTCTTGAATCAATCCTAGTTCGAGTTATGGATTGACGGATACCTTTGAAAAAGCGGCCTTTGTGCTTAAAAACTCTTTTCTTTAGCAAATCGACCGTGTACGGATATTTCAAATCAAAAGGTGTTTTATGATTGATAATTGATGTTCATTAAAACCTTCGTTGTATTGCAAAAACAATTTCTATTGAGAAATACACGATTGTTTTGAAATCTCTTTTCATCAACCGGTGGACTTAAATTATTTGGTTCACTAACTCCGTGTTGTCTTCTTTGAGGCGTTCGGTTTGAGAACGACTAGAGCATTGCGAAACCTGTCAAGGAAATTCTTGAATTATACGATCACAGCGATACATGTCTTGATCAGCGAGGCAAGTGGGCGTGTACCTCAATTCAATGAAAGTGTTCAAAGACACTTTCGTGCGATTATTGCTAACTATTGTATGCGTGTCGTCCTATGTTTGCGGTGATCGAATGAAGCGGTCAATCCATAGCCGCATGCTCACTTAACACATTCATCTCAAAAGAAATCATGATTAGTGCATCAATGACTCGATATTTTCACTCCATGCTTCGCTTCTGCTGCGCCAATATCATGAATCAGCGAAAGCTTCCGCTACTCGATGAGAAGATATCATGATCCATAATGTGAGCATGTCGGTCCGAATGTCACAACATCACATAATACCAACACCACAATGGATGTCTCGAGATTTGTGTTGGTGATGATCTCAAAAGTGGCATAAAATTATTATCACGTGGATCGAGAAAGACCTCCACTTGGATTAACCAAACATGCAATGAGTGAAATTAATGACTACGAGCTTGAGCAAAGTACTACATCAAGAATGTAAGAACAATCATTAATGAAATATCTGTTTGTATTCAATGTAATTTTAGTATATGTTTGAGGTGACCTCCTTGGGGAGATTGTTAGAATTAGAAATTCCGGTATTAAAGAGTCGGTCACCTCAAGTATATGTAATCTTTAAAAGCTCGTAGTCATAGTTCATTTAAGTTAAGTAGTATTTAGTTAAGTAACACCGTGGAGGGCGTTGTGTGGCATAGTTCATTTAAGTTAAGGTATTAAAGAGTCGGTCACCTCAAGTATATGTAATCGTTAGAAAGCTCGTAGTCATAGTTCATTTAAGTTAAGTTAAGTAGTATTTACCCACTTTATGCCTGATCCACAGCCCGTTGTGTGGCATTTTATTGTAAGACTATAAATACTCTCTACCTTCCAAGGTAGAGAGTTGGAGCTCATAATAATATTTTCTTTCTCTCACTATAGTTCCCAACTCTCTTCCTTTCTCTCACTAGAACTTTCTCTCTCTAACATACTTATACGCCTACTTTGATCATGGTTTAGTGTGTTTGTGAAATCCAATATCTTACACAGTTGTATATTTAGCTTGATTAATAAAAATTCCACGTGGAGATTGATGAATTTGTAAACCAAGAAAAAATTTTAGTTCCCCCATCATGGACATTTCAAATTTGCTTTTCATGATATTTTCAAAATGTTCTGATAGATTCGGATTAGTGGACCCAAAAATGATGTCGTCCATGTAAATCTAAACGATCAAAATGTCATTTTTGCATTTTTGTGTAAATAAGGTAGGATCAACAGTTCCTTTGGTGAAATTGTTTAGGATAAGGAAAGAAGACAGTTCGTCATACCATGCTCTCGGAGCTTGCTTTAATCCATAGATTTCCTTTTTGAGTTTGTAGGCGTGAGTCGGATGTTCCATGTCTATGAAGCCTTACGGGTGATGACGTACACTTCCTCTTTCGAGTTCCATTCAAGAACGCGGTCTTAATGTCCATCGATAAACCGTGATGTTTTGTGAGTGCATAGGCTAAGAAAATCTGACGCCTCAAGTCTAGCTACCGCGAATGACTCTTCAAAGTCTATTCCTTATTCCTCTCTGTATCCTTTGGCCACAAGACGAGCTTTATTGCGAATTACAGTCATATCTTCATCCCTTTTGTTCTTCCATAACCATTTGAGATCAATGACGCCAATGTCAATTAGTCTTGGAACCATATCCCAAGAGTCATGTAGACGGTATTGGAGAAGTTCCTCCTGCATTGCTTCTATCCATGCAGGTTCTGCCATTTCCTCGCGAATGTTCTTTGGCTCTATATTGCTAATTGAGCAAAGGTAAATGCATAAGTCGCAATCGGTGGCAAGTTGGCATCTCGTCTGAATTGGCCGTGAAGGTTCACCAATAACTTGTTCAATTGGATGGTCTTTAGTCCACTTCAGAGTAGAAGGATATCGTTGGTTAAACGTATGCGAGTTAGATGGTTCTCGTAAGCTTGAAGATGATTCAGCTGATTCCGTAGCAAACGGGCTTTCAAATAAGTCTTCATCTAACATTGCATCGTTCTAGTTTTGAGTAGGTTCTTCTTGAAATGATATGTTTTGGTTTTGCTCATCAACTGCTGGTAAAACTGTTGTAAGAATAGGATTTGTAGAAGTCGATATAGATGACGTTGATGGAGTTGGTGCATTGGTTTCGACCGTTGTAGATGCATCTTCTGTTGGTGGTGGTAGATGATGTTGAGCGGGTGCAGCGGAATGATGGTTTGATGCATTTGTCGAGGTTCCACCATAGTATTCATCGAACATTAACTCAAAGAAATTCTCCCATTCTTGTTCATGAGGTGTGTCAGCAAAAGTTGATGGAGCTCTTCGTTGTACGAGTCCTGAACTGATGTGTCCAGAAGTCTGCTGGTTTGGTGCGGGTCCTAACCTGTTTTGATTAGAAGCCATCGGATTTAGCGCGGGTTCTAGAGCGAGTCTCTCATAAGCCATCTTTGAAAGTTCGTCAAAATTCACATTCATCGTCTCCATGATTCTCCTAGTTCTCCTGTTATACACCCTGAATGCCCTCGAGTTATCTGAATATCCAATGAAGATTCCAATATCACCTTTAGCTTTCAGTTTTCCTAGATCTTCTCTGTCGTTTGTTGGATAGCACAAAGCGCCAAACACGTGAAGGTAAGAGATATGAGGTTTTCAGTTGTTCACTAGCTCATATGGGGTTTTATTGAATCTTGGATGGATTAGGGATCGGTTACGAGTGAAACAAGCGTTGGCAACATCATCGGTCCATAGAAATAACGGTGCACTAGAATAGATTAGCATTGTGCGGCGACTTCCACAAGAGTACGATTTCTTCTTTCAACTACCCCATTCTGTTGTGGAGTTCTAACAAGCGATGTCGATGAGTGATTCCAACATCTTCAAAATAAGTTCTTAACTCACGATTTGTGAATTATGTGCCGTTTTACATTCTTACTACCCTTACTGGAGTTTGAAGAAGTACTTGAATTCGCTTGAAAGGTGATGATGATGCACGGTGCTTCGTCTTTTGATCTCGAAACCTAACCCATGTATATCTCGAATAATCATCGACGATAACAAGAATATACTTTTTCCCATTAATGCTTTCAACTATCATTGGGCCACATAAGTCCATGTGCAACATATGCAACTTTGCTTCCGAATTAGGTACGGATTTGGGTTTATATGATGCTCTTTTGCTTTTTCCTTGTTCGCATGATGGACATAAGTGATCCTTGGTGTATTTGAACTTTGGAAGTCTGTTGACAATGTTGTCTTTGGCAAGTTTGTTGATTGTATCGAAATTGAGATGGGATAATCGTCTATGCCACAACCAGGACTTTGTTCCAGATGCTCGTGTCATAAGACATATTGGTGATGAAGAGGCCATTTGGTTGATGTTGATAGCATACAAGTTTGTATCACGATTCCCGCTTAAGAGATCGATGCCATCAAGTTTCTAACGAAGCAAGCATTTTCCTAAAAGCAACCTCTAAATCGCATCACGTAGGCGCCTGACCGAAAACAAGTTGTGTCCCAACCCTTCAACATAGTAAAACCGAGCGATCAAATAATTTCCAAAGGTAGATCTCCATAACTCATGATAGTTGCTACATGATCATTTCCAAAACGTCGGTTCCATGAATTTCAGACGAAATTGATCGTGACTTGATTCCGGTCATGTGCTTGGAGCAACCCGAGTCGACGATCCAAAGACATATTTCGATAACCTGCCAATAACAGAAGAAGAATATTTTGGAAACCGTTTTGATTTTGGTTCCTTTAGGTTAGAGGTAAAATCCTTATCACACTCGAAGAAGTTTTCTACTGGGTATTCTGGTTGGTCACTCATTGTACCATTCTGGAGTGTGAAAATTCTACCCGTGGGTTTCCAAATGTCATCCCTAAAGTAAACACTATGCTTCTTATCAGTAGTGTAAAGCCTAAGTCTTGCAACTAGTCTTCCTATTCGTTTAGCATAAGTTCTTTTTGGAACGTTCTTCTTAACAGGCTTATCATTCACATTCGTAGAAACACAATCATCTTGAACATTAATTAAAGATTTCTTGAAAGTGAAACAAAGAGATTCAACACATTCATTAGACTTATCAAGTTTCATAGGTTCATTACATTCAGATGAAATGTCTTTCTTATTATAAAGCGGTAAATTCCTAGGGTGTTCTTCTACTTTCTTCTCTTTATTCAAGCTACTACTCTTAGAGGCATGTGAGACTCTATTGTTCCTTGTATTGCTCTTAGGCTTTAGTCTGCTGCTCATAGAGGTGCTTTCTAGTCCTGTAGAAGGTAAGGCACACTCATTAGGAATCACATTTTTATCTAGAGAAGTGGTTTCAGCTTTCCTAGTCTCTTTAGAGTGCTTGTTTAAACTTATGTCGTTTGTTCCATATTTTTTAGATGTGGAGGCAGACGCATTAGTGGTACTCATCTTAAAAAGGCCAGGTGCTAAAACTTGTGGTGTCTCGATAACCGATTTTCCTTTTTCAACATTTTGTTTAGGCAAGGCGGTGGAGTGGTGGTTTTGATAAATCATTTTCTCATTAACTTTTGGAGGAGGCGAAAGCAGACATTTTGGTTTGAAAACCGGTTTGGGAACATTTGCTTTCTCCTCGGTCAATGGTTTTGTAGTCTTAGTATCCATCGCCTTTCCTTTTTGACATTCCAAATGAGCCCTCAAAAGATCATTTTTCGCTTTCATGTCATTGTAGGCACGCTCATACGACATTTTGTCATATTGCATTCCTCGGTTTTCGATCAAGTTGTTTAAAATATGATACATTTTCTTTTCAAGTTTTTAAGAGCTTTTTCATATTTTGAAACAATTTCGGAGGTCTCAGATGAGTCTTTCATGATCTTCAACGAATATGTTTGTAAAATAATGGACATAATATCGATGAGTCGAACATCTTGAAGAGAGAATCATTTAAATTTTCCAAAACTTTGATGTGTTCAACACTTTCATTAGCTTGCTTTACCGAGAATTTATGGTCCTTGACAAAGTCGATTGTTTCTTTCAAAATGCTTGTTCAAAATGAATTACCCTTAAGTTGATGTTATTCACCGAGGGCAATTCTGCTTCAAAAACTTTTATTTTCATTATCAAAACTAGAAAACCGGATGTTAGTTGTAATATGGGTTTTAGTTTTATGATCTCTTGAAGTCCCGCAATTCTAGTTTTCACATTGTCTAAAATACTTCTAGCATCACTTGTGTTAAAAGGATTGTTTGAAGACATTTGTTCAATGTTCGAAAGAGATTTTGAGACAACAACTGGTTTTGAAACTGATTTTGACACTGGTGGTGACACTTTGTTTGAAACACTTGGTGTGATGGAAAACTTTGACTTTTCTTTTTGTGTAACAAAAGTAATTCCATTCATTTTGTTCCATTTGTTATAATCAATTGGTTTTAGATCTGGATTCTTTTGTTCCATTTTTGATCTACTCTCATCAGATAGTTCTAACTTTTCATGAGAATCATGAAGAATTATGGGTTCATGCAAAGCTTTTTCATTGTTCAAAACATTATGTTCTTTCTGTGCTTTCTTGAGGAAACAAGGAGGTGTGTTACCAAGAGCCATTTTTTGAGTTGTATGATAATACAGATTTACTTGATTAATCAGCATATTGGTTGATTTGGCTGAATGACCCGTTGTAACAAGCAAATTTTCTAAATTTTTGATTTTCTCATTTTTATCAATAATTTCATCTAGAAGAAAATCTTCTCGTTTTGAAAAATCAGCAATCAACTGCTTCTTGTCTTTTTCAAGATCAGAATAAGTTGCTTTTTGTTTAGAAAGTTGGTCATTTAGATAAGAAATTTCCTTGTTTAAATATTTTATTTTCAAGTTCAAATTCACATCAAGTGTGTTATACTTGATTTGTAATTGTTTTTCTCTTAAAACGGAATCTCGATAACCAATTTCTAATTCTGACTCTTTGTTTTTGTGAAATTCAAAAGCTTTTGCGTTTCCTTGTAACTCTCAAGCTCAGCGGTCAATGTAGCATTCGCGGCCTTAACTTCACGATTGACCGTTTTAACTTTCTCGATTTCAATGCCACAATTATTGATTAATGTTTCAAAATAAGCACGTGTTTCCTCATCGGTCTCGGTTTTTGTGCCACACGACCTCCATTAGGATCCACATGCGAGTTTGAGTTAGTATTGCTACAACTCGATTTTACGGTATGTATCATAAGTAGGTGCGGATGTCACGAAATGATGTTCGTCATGAGTAAACACATCAAATATGACATTGTTATAGCATGGATCAATGATTGGTACCTCGACATCTTGCATTGGCGTCATAGGCGGGAGGTGCGTCGAGTCGATGTCGTACTTAGTCTCCTCAAGATTTGCCATGAAGATGCAATTTGCATTGATGTCCTCTCGGTCTTCCAAATCATCCATAATAGCTATAAAGTCATGTTCCTCGGACTCAATTGAAGTCCCGCTTGTTCCTTTTGTACCAACATGATAGCTTTACGAAGATCGCGGATCCTTCTTTTTCGGCTTAGTAGGACAATTCCTTGCCATGTGACCCACTCCTTGACAGTTGTAACACGTAACCCGATTAGCCTTTGATTCACATTTCCATAATTCCCAACGATTGGGCTGCAACATTCCATTCGATTACCCATCGCTCTATTCCCAACATTCGACCCATCGATTTCCAACATTTTGACCCAACTGATTGCCCTGATACGGAACCGCCTGATTACCCATGTGAAATCCAGTAGCATATCCCTGTTGATTCCCAATAACTCCAACCATTTTTCCTTGATTACCCATATTCAAACTCGGCTGTGCAATTTGCCTGTTGCGAGTGTTTGATGAAATCCTTTGGTTGTTGTTAGTTGGTGTGGAATAGCGACTTCGGAATGCTTTACCCAAGAATGCAAATTCATGTGACAAAGCTTGTTCTTGTTCAGTTTCAGGATCAGTGATTCCTTGTTCCTGGTATTGTGGATATTGTTGTTGTTGAATGACTTGTTGTTCTGGTGGATAGAATTGTTGTTGAGGGAAAACAGCTTGTGGTTGTGGAATGTATTGCTGCAAGTTGTTGTTAGTGGAAGATGATGAAGCTTGTTGTTGTGTATTCACCGTAGTTTGAGTCTTTGCAATTAGTGCCAATGGATCATGATTCTTTGCCAATCTTTCTTTCCCGACTTCATTCACTTCGGTTTGGTTTTGTTTCGAAAAATCATTGAGTTGGTCAAAGTTCACCGATGTAAGTCTTTTGTTTGGTTGACAATAGTGACATATCGTCCCCATTCTTACGGAAGATTATTCAGAATTTGATGTTACTCACGATAGTTACGAGTGCCGACTTGTTTCGATAAGCTCATTCATTAAAGTGCAAAACCTTCCATAGTAGGATTCAATGGGTTCTCACGGAGTAGATGTAAACTTCTCCCATGCGATTAAGACTTGTTCTCCGTATCTTGTTGACCAATTTACATTCCATGACAAAGCCGTCTAACACGTTCCCACATATCGAAAGTAGTTTCACAACTGTCTCTGACAAAGAAGATATCTCTTGGTAAACCCAGTTGGACAATATGAATTGCCATGTCATCTGCTTCGACTTGCTTCTTATCCTCTTCAGTGTATTCTGATTCATATTAAGTACGAAAGGATGGTGGGACGGGAGGTGTTGCATCAGCATTTCTAGGGTCTTGGACTTGTCGATGCTTGAAGGGTCTATTCGTAATGGATTGAATCATTAGTTTTCCATTAGGTTTGGTCTTGATGTAGCAGAGCATACGACTTGTCCATTGAAGATAACCACCTTTTTCCAACATAGGAGGACGGTTTTCGGCACCGGCTGCATGAATGTCTTGTTGAGTTGCCATTGATGAAGGTATTACTGATAAAGTTGATGTAGGATCGATTCAACGATAAAGGAGTTGTGTTTGATGAAGATTAAGCTCGGTTGTTGTAGTGAAAATTGGGTCTGAAAACTTAAAAACCTCAATAACTTCTTTTCGGAGCGTTTTTAGGACTTGAAAGTTGACTCGAATGAACTTAAGTTGATTTGGTGTGCCAATCTCCTCGTTCTCACGGTCGTTTTGATGGGTAGAACGCTGAAAACGGAGTTACGGTTCAAAAGTTATAGCCGTTTGAAGTTTTGCTCAAAATCTTACTCGTAAACCTGTTCTTAAGCGTAGGAGTCAGTGCTTATGCGTAACTCTCCTTAGGCGTAAGATGATGCTTATGCGTAGACCCAGACTTACGCATAAACTTAAGGTTAAACGTAAGCCTATGCGTAAACTTTATACTTAGAAGTAGAGTACCTTACGCGTAAGATATAACTTATGCGTAGAGTGCTTACTCGTAAGCTTTCTGCTTAGGCGTAAGATTAGGTTTAAAACCAAAATCCTTCACACTCGTCCAAGCGTGAAAGATATCCACAAGTCGAAGTGTTCCACAAACTTATCCAAGTGAGGCAAGCACTGAGTAACCGTTGAAGCACGAAGAATCTGCACCAAAAGCTTATGCGTAAAACTCAATTCTTACGCATAGGACCTTACGCGTAGGAAACTAGGGTTTTGACTTTTTCTTACGCGTAAAAAGAGGGTTTTGACCAAAAGTTGCTTACGCGTAAGAAATGCCCAGAAATGCAAAAACACGAATTTTTCACCAAAAAACACGTTTCCAAATGATTTCTTTTGCACAAACTTCTTCCAAAACACTTAAAGATCAATAAAGTCTACAACTTTAAGCTTAAAAACACGTAAAAATCAAAACTTTAAGACAAAAAGCCCACGTTTATAGTAAAAAATGCAACTTTATGTGTAAAGTTCTAACCAAAAACGTAACACAACACTCCTAAACCATTGTTAGGCGATTGATACCAATTGTAGGACCTTAAATATATCAACCTTACGCGTATACCAAGCTTACCAAACAAACGTACACGTAACAAACACGTTACGCGTAGAACACGTTAAACCACAAAGACAAGATATGCGTAGAAACAAAGATGGAAAGATGGTGACTTGATGATATGTTATTCGTATATGTGTGTAGAGAGAAAGATGAAAAGAAGAACTTTAATATCAAAGGAAAACACACACACACACACACACACTCAAGCACACACCTCAAATGTGTCATTTGAGGTGTATATATACTACAAGTACATATGCCCTAATGGGCTTTGGGATGGGCTTGGATTGGACTTGGATTGGATGACAACTTATACAAGGCTAGCTTAACATAACATTTAGCCATTTAGCTTAGCCCAATCCAGGAGCCCGTTGACTATTCTATCACGATATCTAACACACGTTACAAAGTTCCTAAACTTGAATGACCATCACTTCTAATAAAAATGTTACGGCTAACATAAAATGAGTTGGTTTCTTCTTATTAACGATAACAAAATCAGTTCTAGATGAAGAAGCTATGTTATTACCAATTGTTTTACAATGAGACCCACGGATCCCAGGTCAGTACACTAGCGGTTCCCTTTTATGGGATCCGTGGGATCCGCCACAACATGATGGCTTGTTTTTCTAGTGCCTTAACAAATTGTGTTTATTTGTTTTCACTAGTTGATGGATCAAGTTGTTGAATACCTAAACCTTTTGGTTGTTTCCGGTTTAACACTATCTAATATCATATCTAAAGTATTCGTACTCATTCTAGCAATTTTAGAATCTAGTTGATCAACTAGTGTTTGAAGTTGAACGCAAAGTTCACATTCACCACTTGCTATTTTACCCTTTTCTAGACGTTTCAATTTTGCTTTTAATTCTATGACTTCTTGATCTAAACGTTGGTTTTGATTTTTTAAAAGCTTGTTTTTGTTAATTAGTTTTATGCTAATGTTGCAAAGTTTGTCATATTCATTATGCAATGAGTCATCGTCTAGTGATGAGCTACTATAGTATTCGTGACATACCTCGTCATTTGCCACGAGACAAATTTCTTCATCCTCATCGTCGCTCATTCTCCACGTGCCGCTCATGAACGCCTTTTGATCATCCTGTTTGGGACACTTACTAATAAAGTGGTTTGGGTCCCCCACATTTAAAGCAAGCACGATCATCCCTTGGTTTCTCGTCCTCTTTGCTTTTCCGGAATCCTTTCTTGTCGTCATACGGTTGTTTGACGTATCTTCCCTTCCTTCTAAAGAACTTTTTAAAGTCCCTAACCTCCATAGCATACTCCTCGTCGTCACTATCCGAAGAGGAGTTCTCTTCATCGCTTGAAGCCTTTTTGGCTTTAAGGGCAAGAGATTTGTGTTTCTCTTTCACCTTTGAGGCTTCGGAGTCTTTAGCAAGGACAAGCTCATAGACTTTTAATTTTCCTATGAGTTCATCAAGGGTGAGGATTGTCAAATCTTTTGACTCTTCGATCGCCGTCACCTTGGATCTCCACTTGGATGGAAGTGCCCTTAGATATCTCCTAACATGGTTACGGCTAGAAAAAGATTCATCAAGTGCTTGTAAAGATGTAATAATAGTAATAAAACTAGCAAATGAATGATCTATAGTTTCCTCATCCGATGTTGAAAATTGTTCATATTGTTGAACAAATAAATCAATTTTATTATTTTTAACTTGTTGATTACCTTGATGAGTTACAATTAAAGAATTCAAAATTTCTTTAGAGGTTTTAAGCATAGAAATTCTTTCGAATTCCTTTTTGGGTAAAGCATTATACAAAACCATTTTAGCTTCACTATTTTTAGAAAGCTTTTTCTTCATTTCATCGTTTAGTTTATCATGAGGTATGTTAACTAAATTTCCTTTATCATCTTTTGAGGTAGCCTCAAAATCGCCTTCAACAATAATGTACCAAAGATCAATATCTTTAGACTTCACATACGTTTCGAATCTATTTTTCCAATATATAAAACCATTAGTTTCAAGTAGTTGTGGTCGTTGCATAAATTGCCCTTCCTTGTAATTTTCAGAACCCATAGTGATCGAAAAGTTTTTAAAATACGGTTTACTTTAAAACTTTTATAAACTTAGCTCTTGATGCCAATTGTGGAAAACTAGA
Organism: Chrysanthemum lavandulifolium; assembly: GCA_022545495.1. Classification (NCBI taxonomy): domain Eukaryota; kingdom Viridiplantae; phylum Streptophyta; class Magnoliopsida; order Asterales; family Asteraceae; genus Chrysanthemum; species Chrysanthemum lavandulifolium. The sequence continues at coordinate 163,387,252 of CM040242.1, forward strand.
AGGGGGGGTTGAATAGTTTTGCCGATTTTTAAGTTAGTTTCAAAAACTTTAGATTCGATAATATGTGAGATCGTATGAACGTAGAGAAAGTATAGATTTAATGATAAAGCAAGTAAATAAAGTAAAGCAAAGGGATAGAAATGACACAACCGATTTATAGTGGTTCGGCTACAAGGACACCTTCCTTGCCCTACTCCACTCCCCGAGTCACCTACTTGAGAGTTCAAGCACTATGTCAACAAACTCCTTCAACTTGGCGGAGAAGCCTTCACAACGTTGCTTACACCTTTTTCATGTACAAAGCTAAATACCGAGTCCGTAACACGGTGGACCAAACCAACACGACTATTACACAACAAATATGTGAAATATCAAATACAAGATCTTCGCTATAGAAATCTTGCGGAGGAACAAATCAATCAAGGACCCCTTGCTTGGATGACTTGTAGAATGCTCGTGATCTCGCCTTAGAGAAGGACCTATATGAGAATCACTAAAGAAAGAAAGAAAGAAGTACTCTCTAGATCAAGTGATCTTTTGTTAGAAAATAACGGGAGTATATGAGAGAATTAGTAAGAAGAGGGGTGAGTTAGAATGAAGAAATGACTCTCTATTTATAGGCAAAATCTGCCATTGTTCCCCGAATCCCACGGATCCCTCCCACAAGGGATCCGTCTAGTGTAATCCTAGGGATCCGTCTAGTGTAATCATAGGGATCCGTGGGATGCTCCTCTTTGCCCATGGGTTTTTTGGTTATGGGTCATGGGTTGGTCCATGGGTATTCTTTTAGATTCAATGTATCTAATGAGTACAATGTATCTAGTCAAGTGGGTATGGGTCAATACCATGGGTTATGGATATGATCAATGGGTTGTGATTTTTACCCATCCTAATAAACTATTAAAACAAATGATTTATTACAACAATTTGTATTAAATGGCTATATGTAAATGCTTTACAAAAATAACATGTATCCTTATAATTGTACTTAAGATAACATTATATTTGTTATCAACAAAACACAAAGAGATCGCAAAATATTAATAAACGTTTTTACGGTTTATTTGTATTAACAAACTTCACACTTTTATCCTTTTATAAGAAGGTTGCTTTCTTTTCCAGAATTAATATGGAGATTTGTCACTCTTCTTATGAGTACTTTTATTCAATATTTGTGTTTGCAGCAAGACATGCTTCACCCCAAAGACTATGAAGAGCCCCTGAAGTAATTAACATTGAATTAATCATGTTCTTCAATGTTCTATTCTTACATTCAGCCACTCCATTTTGTTGTGGAGTGTATGGGGCTATTATTTGGTGTACAATACTATAAGTAGAACAAAATTCAGCAAAGTCATTGGATTTATATTCTCCTCCTTTATCAAACTTTAGAATTTTAATCTTTTTGTCTAGTTGATTTTCAACTTCTGCTTTATATGTCTTAAACATATTCAAAGCTTCATCTTTGGTATTTATTAAATACACATACCAAATTTTACTTCAATCATCAATGAAAGTAATATAGTAATTTTCCCCTCTCTTGATGGGGTTGCTTTGAAATCACATAAATATGTATGGATTAAACCAAGTATTTCATTTGATTTTTCTACAGATTTATGTGAATGACTTGTGTATTTAAATTTAACAAAAATTTCAAATTTGGATATTTTATCCATTGTGCATTTAGGCAACATTCCTAAGTTTATCATTTTTTGCCAGGAACGAAAATTAACATTGCATAATCTAGAATGCCATAATAAAGAAGGATCAATCAGGTACACAGAAGCGGTGCTAGTGCCCGCATTAGTATTATTAATAACATTGTCATCAGTTACAACACTTAGTTTAAAGAGTCCCTGATCAAGGTAACCATTTCCAACATACACACCACCCATAGTGATTACAAATTTATCTGATTCAAATACAAGTCTAAATCCCTTATTACTAAGAATTGGGCCAAAAATCAGATTCTTGGTGATGTTCGGCACATGCAACACGTTTGAGAGTACAAGCTCCTTTCTAGAAGTCAACTTCAATATGACTTTGCCTTTTCCTTGAATCTCTGAAGAAGTTCCATTCCTCATGAACATTGGTTCAGTTACATCACCTTTTGGTAAGATACAAGCATCTTTCTTGTATTACTTATGTGCCTCAGTATCAATTAATCCAACAAATTCTCTTGGAGATTCCACATGGTTTGCTTGGTTGGAATTTCCTCCAGAATTTCCGCCTCCATATTCTTTCTTGTGGCGACAATCCTTGGATTTATGACCAGGTTCCCAACAATGATATACCTTATTGAAGTTGTTATTCTTTTGTTGGGTGTAATCCTTCTTTTTATCCTTGGAAGAATTTTATCCAGAACCACCACAATTTTTGTTGTTTTTGTGGTAGTTCTTTGATTTGGAAGAGCTTTCTCCAACCATGTTTGCATTTGATTTTATCGAATTTGAATCAACCTTTTCTTGGTTCCTGTTATCTTCCTCAACACGAATTTTAAGAAGAAGTTGCTCAAAACTCATATCGTCAGTAAAATGTTTAAGATATAGCTTAATTTTTTTTTCCAGGATTGAGGCACATTTTCAATAATCGAACCAACGAGAAAGTTAGAGTCTATACCCATGCCTTCTACTTCCAATTCATTGACTATAATTTAGAGTTTTTCCACTTGCTTCATAACAGGCTTTGCATCATTCATCTTGAAGTTTAGAAAATTTCCAACAACAAACTTATTAGAACATGCAACTTCAGTCCTGTATTTCTTTTCCAGTGATATCCATATATCACTTGCACTTGCAAAGGTAGAATAAATTTCATATAAGGAATCATCCAAAGCATTCAGAAGATAATTCCTGCAATAATATTCATTATGATTCAAATGACCCTTTCAAAGTCTGCCACTTGTGCCTCAGTGGGAACATTTTGTCCTTCCACATACGGATCTGTTGGTTCAGGATCCATGAGAACATTCGACACACGCAATGTTGTCAAGTAAAACAACATATTCTGTTGCCAATGACGAAAATCAGACCCTTTGAACTTTTCAGGTTTTTCAACATGCGGTTTCTGCATCATTTGATCCATATTTGAAAATTTTATGTTTAAGATTGTTAGGAAATATATAAATGTAGTTTTGTACAGAAGCGTAAGATTACAACAACAGATTGATGCATGTGATTAGCACTGTCATTAAACACAAATTCGTCCTATCTAATACGAACTGCTTAGAGGATACAGCAATCAAAGCAAGTATGACACTTAAATCTAGACATTTCTTTTTGTAATAGTCACAATGGTTCACAAAAACTGCTATTAGCGACACTTTAGCGACGAGCATTGTCGTTACCTAAAACTAATTCAAACAGTCGCGATGGTTCACTCATTGATTCCTTTTAAGCAGATCTAACTGCCACCATTTTGATTAGGCGCGTCTTTACCATAATGATGGTTAATTAGCAACGGTTTGTGACAGAAAACCTGTCACTAATAGCATTTCGTGGGTCACCAACAAAACACAACAAAATATTTATTAGTAATGTTCCAACAAATTAAATAGTTAATTTTCCTATAATCTCAACAAATTAAATACTCAAATAATTTGCTGTAATTTTAATGACTACAATGCAAATGATTTAGGAATTATATTTTTTTTAATTAAGTAATGTCATACTATTTGTGAATTGTTATTGAAGCTAAGAGCATAGGTGTCTATGTGGTGGCACAGTCAAACCTCTTCATTTGGGCTTCACTTGTGCCACATCACCTCCACATCACTTCAACATACTCACTTAAAAATACCCTCCAATCACAACTAACTCAAACCTCTTCATTTGGGCCCCACCCACCGTCATTTTTTTTCTTTTCCATATTTTTCAAACAAAATAAATTTCATTCCATTCATTTAAATAAAAATACAACTATAATACGGAAAAAAAAACATACGATAAATAAAAAAAACATACGAAAAATAAAAAAAACATACGGAAAATAAAAATCATACGAAACTTAAAAAATACAACATTAATTCGTCTTGTAGTATTTTGCTATCAATTCGTCTTGTTTCTTCTTGAGGATCGATCTTTTTGGCTCCGGCAACCCCTCGATATCATGCATGAGAAACTCCAATTCTCGAGACTCTTGGAATGACTCTTCTTTCGCTATCCTCGCCTCGTACACTTCTTTGGCTCCGTCAACTTTACGTTTATACTCTTGAGGTAAAGCTTCCGCAATAGCATCTGATTGACTCCCCCCGGTGCTCGTTGACGACTTCACTGATTTAGATTTTTTTGCCGGCCGAGGCTTGCCTGCGAGATGAGCTCTTGGATCAGGGCCGAATAATTCGGCGATATTATCTTCATTGATCCCCTCCGGCGCGTCCCATTTGGGATATTCTCTCAAAACCTTCCATGCCGGGACTATAGTAAACGGTTTCCCGGTAAGAGACTTGAAAGCAAGTCTTGCATTCTCAATGTGATCAACATCATTTTCCCCGGATCTACGCTGCAAATGCTTGTAAAAACCATTAAACTTTTGGCAATCACCGCTTATCCGAGTCCATTTTTCCGCACATATTTTTTGCGAAGGCCTGGACTACGAGCCTTGAAGTCCTCCCAAATCTGAGTCCAAAATGCATCGTTTAGTCGGTCATTACCGACAGCGGCGTTTTAGGAAACCTCGACCCAACACTCGGCTAAAATTTTTTCTTCCTCGCTTGTCCAACGAATTGTTGTTCGAGTCTCTTCTTCCTCTTCCTCCTCGTCGTCCGCTTCCAAGTTCACCACGGCCTTCTTTTTTTTCTTTGTCGCTTTGGTCAGTTTTTTTCCTTGACGACGTTCTTTACGTGTTTCGGTTGGTGGTGGTTGAGGTACTTTGAATTGTGATTCAAAGTAATGTTGTTGTGAAGCGTATAATTGCGTTGGTGGTGGTTGTGACGGATAGTATTGGGATTGTGGTGGATAGAATTGCGGTGGTGATTGTCTTGGATATTGAAAAGCTTCAAATCCGACTTGTGAAGAAGTGTTTGAGCTTTGAGACGATGGGGTGGACGGGTTTAACGAAGACGAGTTGAGGAGATTCATAAACGACATCTCGTTTGGATCTTGGGACATTTTTGGTTGTGGATTGAGATGGTGAAGATAATATATTTTTGAATGAGAAGTGTGAATTTTTGTGTAAAATATATATGGGTATTATTTATAGAGTGGGTGGGGTAATATTTGGGTTTGAAAAAAAAAAAAAAAAAAAAAGTGACCGTTTGAAGTTAAACGGTAATATTTCAAACGTTTAATTTGAATTTGGTTTGTCTTTTAGTGTGTCGTTGTAGTGGCGAAGGGAGGTGGTATGGTGGCGGAGGGCGGCGAGTAACAACGAGCATGCCACGTTGGAGTGGCGAGATGATTTCGTTACGATACCTCATGCTTTTAAGAGTTTTAGTTTGGTAAGTATCGTTTTAGAAAAAACTATGCACATGTCAGATAAATCAATACTAAAGTAGATAAAACTTGTAACATTATAATTATTATTATAATTTCTTTTTTTTTTTTAACCAAATGGAAATAATTCACTTTTATTTATTTGAGGTTTTCTGTTGATACTATACTCCGTATAGTTCAAGATTTGGAAGAATTACGAGTGTAGTAGTGACATAATTTTGTTAGATAACGACTAGTATGTTCCTTTATTTGTTCAAAAGATAGCAAAATAATTGCCGGAATTTGTTCCTTTTTCTAATAGTGGAACTTTCATTGAGACAAATGAGAGTTTTTTTTATACGTTATCCGAAAAAGACGAGCTTTAATATTGTTAGATTTACAAGGACTTGCCGGGCATTTTCGACCTTTCTATGACCACCCTTAAATATACATATACTCTTTGTGAGAAAACAAAAAACTTGCCACTATCCCATTTAATTTGATTATCCTTATTTGTGAGCACCAACCCGATGTTTTCTTTATACCAAAGATGTATCTATAAAACCCACTAACTATGAAACTAATTATGGGTTTGAAAAGTGCCACCCACTAGTCTCATATCAGCCAACCACATATATGATATGTGATATGATCAACAAATAATGACTCATACCATCTTTGAAATGATCACCTCTTTTCTAATTTATATTGCAACCACTTATCTAAATATTCTATCATCTTGTAACCCACTAAACCCTCCATGAACTATAAAGAAACACATAAATGAATCATTTTTCATACCATATCATTGATGGTGGAACAAAATTTGACGAGCTAGTACTTTTTATTAAGTCCAATATATTTTTTCTTACATTGAGGTTTAGGTTGGTGTAACATATTGAATGGACATTCAATGTACTCTGACCACTTGCATTTCCAACACAATGTGAAGAAATTCTGTCTATACTATTTTTCTCATTACTCGTATTTAAAAGTATGAAGGAAAAAATTATGAATGTTCATCTATTTTGATATAAGAAATACAATAATTGAAAGGGGTAAATTAATACTCCGTACGTAGTACTGTATATAATTTTGTGACTTAAACGATGTAACATTAGCTAGTTGGTTTATGCTCAAATGAGTTCTTTACTTCTTTTAAAACAGTGACATAGATATTTAAACATAGAATTAAGCACAAGTTTAGTTCTCCTAGGTTCCAATCGTTTTTTTTCTTTCTTTTGAGATACACATGCGAAATTTCTTATACATTGTAATTAGACAAGTTTAAAATTTCTTACCAACATATATAATCATGGTAACATCATACGTGCATCTACTAGAATCACAAGACACAAAAAAAAAATCAAAAAAAATCAAAAAGTTATCCAATAGCTTTCTTTAGATTACAGGGACCCAAACGAGATCAACCCTTATTTGGTCCACATGACCACAAACTTATCGACCATAAACATCACTGTGATTTATGACTATGTTTGAATTAAAAGATTTCTCTCTGATAGAAACATTACTTAACTATCATTTAACAAACATTGCATGTGGCACCTAGCAAAAAAAGCAAACCATATCAAGAAGTTTCCAAGAAATGCTTCATTCTTGGCCAAGCTTTATGGGTGGTTTATTTTTCAAGATTTGTTGCAAGTCGTTTATTCGTTTTAGTTTGGTTTGCGGGTTCATACTTGAGGAGTGTTTCGTGGTTTTGTTGTTATCTTTAGTCTTGTATTACGGTAGTTTAGCTTGGTACTCAACTTAATGGTGTCGCCATCGTAGTCTTTGTTGTATCGTTCTAGTGATGCTGAAATGAATATGTGTCTTGTCATCTTTGTACATGCTATTGTTTTTCTAGTTTTTCTATGAGTTTTACTTTTAAGACATGAATTTGCTTGTTTTGAAATGATAAAAAAAGATGTTAAAAACTTATAAAGAGAAAAAAATTATATACTCTTTAGAAATGTAATAGAAATTCGTTTTTGTGGTGGGTTCCTGGTGAAAAATCAAAAACGGACAAAATGGGATTCTGAGATTTGAAAGTGTGATAATTTATGGCCCATTATTCATTGCCTCGTAATAATTGAGAAGAACCCTAGAAAAGATAAGATGCCCTTTGGCTGAATTTCAGGATTTTCGTTTGTCCTTTTCACTTTATTGCTTGGTCATGTGGATTTGCTTCACAAGTCCTACACGAAACTTGTACTATTAATATTCTACAATTTTGTTGAAAGGACTATATGATTCTTGCTCAAAAAAGGACGATATGATTCTAATTTGGATCTTACAATTATTATGGAGTATAATTTGATAGAAATATTAGTATATTGAAATGTATAAAGATGATGTTATAGAAGTTAAAAGTTACTTGTGAAAGCATTTTTTGTAAAACAAAAAGATTCTAAGTCTTTCGGCTAGTGGACGCGACTTTTAATCGGTAACATGTGAATTTGATTCTAAAACATGCAATACTTTAGCTCCATAGCTAACGAGTTTTGGTTTTCTTTTAATCGACACATCTAGAATGGAATATATGAGCATAAAAAATGATTTAGGAGCGACTTTATAAGAAAACTAATGTGTATTACATAATTATTTGATAGCCAATTTATAAACAAAAAGGCTTCACGCCTTTGCGAGATTTGGTAGATGCATTTGAAGTTCAGACACATGAACTCTCGGGTTTCTACATGATGTAACATTCTTTAAAAAACATGAAACTTCTTAAAGTGTAATGCACAACTCAAGAAAGTATGCAACTTCTTTTAGTTAATACCTTCGACTATTTCTTCTATAAATAGCTTAATAACGGTCTAGTATACGCCAGTTTAAATATCGAATGTGAGCATATACTTATATACTAGTTGCGACGTATCCTATTTGCAGATGAATACTGAAATGGGCCAAAATGGGTCAAGAGAGCAGTGGACTCATCAAGCCCAATATAATTCGTAAATACAAGCCTGTTTGGTCTTAATCTATTCACAATTTCACAGCCTAAAACTCCATTTATTAAGAACTTAAGAAGTATACTATTTAAGTTAGACTATAAGTATGAAGTTATATCAGTTTCAGACTATAATTATGAAGTTATTTCTGTTCATATCACTCGAGTTAGCATACACTGCGTGATCCACTCGAGTTAGGGGACTTGATGGATCGAATCAATGCTTGTCTACACAAAAATTTGGCTCATATACGTTGTAAAACACACGCGCAACCTATTGTTAGATGATGTGAGCAATTTCCTGTTTGTTTTATTTCGAACTTGTACACAATAGGAAAATATTAAGAAAAATACAACTCGCCAAACGATATCCAAAGAACCACTAGAGTTGATGCAAAATTAACAAAAGCAAAGTGTCATGATTACCTACAGAAATATGATGTTTGGTAGTTTATTTCTCAGCGTGATACTAATTTACATAAAACTGTAAATAACCCGATGTCGGGGAATATTTAGCTTGTGCTTGTATCTTGTTAGCTGAGATATGAAGGATCGACACACAAAATCATCAATATTGTATGAAACGAATCATCAATAATTGCAAATAATCATTTGTGTTTGTGAGATGCCTTGTTCTAATATGGGCCTCACGTTTAATAATAAGCCCATAGGACAACTTGCTACAACTTGACTCGATATTTTATAGAATCTGTGATTCTGTGATATCTCTTATTTTCGTTTTCACTTACATTTCTTTTCTGTGTAGGTCTTAATTTGTTATCATCATATGGATTGGGGGTAGCGACTTAGTACCAGTTATCATCAAAACGCAAAAGAGTACTTTCAACTTTCAAGCACTAGTTATAAGGATGGGCTGGTTCGGCCTAAGCTTTTTTACGAGTACTTCCTAGTTGAAGTGTCGGTTTTCTGTTATGTTTTGAAGGGTTTTCACCACATATTACTAGTAATGTTAACACAAATATCAAATAGAAGAAGACACATTTCCTTTTCATGATGCAACATGCACATGGGCATGTTGACTCACAAGCTTATGAGATGTTTAAGTCAATATTGTGTAAGCTTCAAAAATCAAATGTGACTTTAATTAATTTATTAAAGAAAAACTTCATATTCATTTTTATCTCAAATTTGAGTTTCACTAGTTTTGTCAAACAACACAATTAATTTGTCTCCTTCACTAACAAATTAAATAACTTAATTTTCTGTTACATTAGTTTACTCTCTTAACTTAAAAGATACGTATTACTTGTGATTTTTACCTAATAGATTGGTGGTATAATAATGTAAATCAATAATTAGATGTACTACTCATGACAAATAATGAGATAAATTTATGTAGTTGATTTATTAGCAAGTGAAAAAGATTGCTTGCAATAAACAAATGTGATGTTTATGGAATAATTAGATAATGATGTTGGTATATGGCTTGATTGATCTGACAAGTTTTTGGACCCAAAGGGTTAGTTAGAATGCCTACCAACTTAATACTTTTGTCAATGTTAATTAACCTTTTTTATAGCTTTTTAAAGCTTCTCTCCTAACAATGATTACGACCACAATAAGTCAATAAAAATTCAAGTTATTAAATCAGTCGACAAATAGCTTGTGTGATATTGTTACTTCATGTTGTGTGAGATTAGCTTTCCCCAACCAATGAACCAAAGTTGTTCAAATTCCTACCTATTACATGTAAGATGAATTTGAGAGGTATATTGTGCGATATTTAGTTGACGTTAAGAAAAAAATTATTAAATCAATATCCATTTTAAACCTTTTACTTTAATCCATTTTTTTCTCATCTTTTCCTTATCCATTGGTTTTGCTAGTGGTGCGCTTTGGTTGGTTATTGATGGGTGATTCGGATCGGCAAGTGGTTAACCGAAAGAATCGTCGTTCGGTATTTGAAAGATTGAAACCTTCTCAATCTCTTAGGTCTAATGCGGATGATTTGGCAAAGATTTCTTTGTCTGTGTATGTTTCAAATTTTCCGTCTCACCTCACGGAACGGGAGCTTTGGAATATTTGTGGTAAGGTGGGAACCTTGTGGATGTTTATATTGCCAAGAGGAAGAATCAATTAGGGCAAATGTTTGCTTTTGTCGCTATATCAAGGTCTCCAACCAAAATACCCTTAACGATTCTCTGTCCAACGTGTGGATTGGGAAGTTGCGCCTACATGCAAATGTCGCTAGGTTTGACAGGAATGTGCCTGTGAATTCTCTGTATGTTGGTGTGAAGGCTGAATCTATGGTTGCCAATAAGGCTGTTGCTAGTGACCAGAAACATTCATGTACTAACAAAACTAATTCATATGCATATGTTGCTAAGTCGACTACTCATGAAAGTAAGAAGGGACTAAAGATGTTAATGATGTTTGTGAGGAATCTAATTCAGCTTTTGAATTACATGCTGGTACAAATGACTTTCCTTTGGCCATTCTTGGATGCTATAAAGATTTTCGCTCTATTGCAAACACTCATACCTCGTGTCGGAGTGAAGGTTTTTTGGAAGTTGATATTAAATACTTGGGCGGGCTGTGGATTCTTTTTGATTTTCAATTGTTGGAAGTTAGAGATAAATTCCTCAATAATAAGGGAATTTCACAATGGTTCTCTTCTATGAAACCATGGCATGATGACTTTATGGTTGAGGAAAGGCTTGTTTGGTTAGATATTGAAGGTGTCCCAATTCGTGCGTGGGAAAATGATACCTTTAAATCTATATGCAAGAAGTGGGGTGAATTGCTTTTTTTGTGATGATTCTGATACTTGCAATCGACTAAGCAAACGGCTTTGCATTAAGTCGACTAATTCACAGTTAATTTTTGCTACTATCTTTGTGACTTTGAACAAGGTTACTTACGCTATTCAGGTTAGAGAGCTATGCAGCTGGACGCCTAACTTTGTGGGGGAGGATTCAGATAGCGATGAAGAGAATACTTTAAATACTAATGATCATGAAGGAGAGGGTGAACACGAGGTACATGATGTAGAATCAGTGGCAGACACTGTCATTGGATATGCTCAATTCAAAGCTGATGATGACATCGGAGATGCACAAGTTCAAAATAATCCATACAAGGAGTATGTGGAACCACAAGTGATTGAAATGTGATGATGACCCTTCGGATGGAACCACTTATCAATAAAAAGGGCAATATGGCTCAGGATGTGAAGGGTTCTGAGACTCCTGAATATCCACCTGGCTTTTCACCAACTACGAAACATGACCAACCAATCCCACCAGGTTCTCCAATTATTTCACCTAATTTCAATCTGGATTAGTCAAGGATCTCGGCTTCTGTTTCTCATGATAACTCCCAAAAGTTTGTTGGTTTTTCATTGCTTGAAAGGCTAGAGGAAACGATTAAGGTTAGGTTGGGTTGGCGTTGGGGCTTAATATGGATGGTTGTGAGAGTACCATAGCTGCTCTCATAGCTAATAATGGAGAGCTCAAGGTGGATAAATGAATGCACTTTCTATTAACGTTCAAGGTTTCGGAGACCTAAATAAGAGGAGATGGGTAAGTGAATTATGTAACAAACATAAGGTTAACTTCTTAGCCTTACAGGAGACTAAGATGCTTCATGTAGAATTATGGATGCTTCGTCAAGTATGGGGTAACACTCATTTTGATTTTGCGTCCATGTCTTCGCGGGGTATGTCAGGTGGAATTATTTGTTTATGGAATAATTTAGTCTTTAAAAGGACTAAAATTATTTGTAATGAAAATTATGTGGTCATTGAAGGGCTGTGGATTCCAAATAATTTTAATATTATGTGGATCGTGGTCTATGCTCCTCAAACTTTGCCTTTGAAGATTGTTGTTTGGAATGCTCTTACTAATCTTATCTCAAATTGGAATGGGATATTGGTGGCGATGGGAGATTTCAACGGTTGTTAGAGGCTTGTGAAAGATTTGGATCTTCTTTAATGTCGCAAGTCGATTTATTTAATTCTTTCATCTCTAACGCTTCTCTTATTGATGTTCCTTTGGGCGGATATAAGTTTACATGAATAGATAAATGGGGATCCAAAATGAGTAAGCTCGACAGGTTTTTAGTTTCAGAAAGTCTTTATGAGACTTTTCCTAACATTACTGGTCTTATTTTGGAGAAAGGCGTTCCAAATCACCGACCTATCCTCATTCAGGAGCATGTGACTGATTTTGGTCCTACTCCATTTTGATTTTTCCATTCTTGGTTAGAGCTAGAGGGATTCCATAGTATGGTTGTTGAAACTTGGATTAATGATGGCATTGTAGAAGCCAATGGATTGATTTCGTTCAATAAAAAACTTCAAAACCTCAAGTCTGCTATTCGTGTTTGGATTGCGGCGTATAGATCTAATTCACAAAACCTTAAGAGGGAACATTTATTGCGCCTTTCTTCTATTGATATTAAGATTGATCAGGGTACTGCAAATGAGTCTGATTTTTCCAACCGTCGTGATTCTATTCACATTCTTGAAGAGTTGGATAAACGTAAGGCTAGTGATATTGCTTAAAAGGCTAGGATCAAATGGGCTATGGAAGGGGACGAAAACTCCCATTTCTTTCATGCTACTCTTAAGAAAAAACGCCGCCAACATTCTATTAAAGGGATTCAAAAGAATGATGATTGAATTGTTGAACCTGATCGCATTAAGGATGAATTTATGGCTCACTTCCAGAACAGGTTTCAAGCTCCTGTTGGTTTCCCTTATACATATGTTGAGGATATGGTCAATTGTCTTTCTCCTGATCAAGCTACAAACTTGGAACATAATATCTCCAATGATGAAATTAAAAGGGCCGTGTGGGATTGTGGTGGTGATCGTGCTCCGGGGCCGGATGGGTTTACGTTCAAATTTTTCACAACCTTTTGGGACCTTATTGAAGATGATGTAATCAGATTTGTACGTAAGTTTTTTGATGCAACAACCTTTCCAAAAGGGTGTAATTCTTCGTTCATCTCTTTGATCCCTAAAGTCCCTAATGCTACTCTTGTTAATGATTTTCGACCTATTAGCTTAATAGGATGTCAATACAAAATTATTGGAAAAATCCTAGCCAATAGACTTAGCAAGGTGATCGGTAGTTGCATAAGCCCGGAGCAATCGGCCTTCATTAAAGGAAGGAACATTCTTGATGGTCCTCTTGTGCTCAATGAAGTTATGGCTTGGCATCGTACTCATGAAAGAAACTTATGATTTTTAAAGTAGACTTGGAAAAAGCTTTTGATTCATTAAAATGGGACTTCCTGGATTTGGTTATGGAGAAACTTGGTTTTGGCATAAAATGGCGTTCGTGGATCAAAGGCTGCCTTCTTAATGCTCGTGCTTCCGTGTTGGTTAATGGGTCCCCTACGAAAGAATTCGAGATATTTAGAGGCCTTAGACAAGGTGATCCTCTATCTCCTTTTCTATTTATTTTGGCTATGGAAGGTCTTCATGCTTTCATTTGTAAAGCGGTCAATATGGGTATTTATAAGGGCATCTCTATTGGCAACAATCTTCGCATCTCTCATCTCATATACGCCTATGATGTCATATTTATTGGTGATTGGTCTTTCAATAATGCTCACAACTTAATTTGTAGCCTTCGATGCTTCTTTCTTGTCTCTGGGCTAAATATCAATGTTAACAAAAGCAAAATATCAGGAATATGCATTTCTGATGAGGATACTTGGAATATGGCTAATGTTATTGGTTGTGGAGCTGCTAATTTACCGTTCAAATACCTCGGGGTTCCTGTGGGATGCAATATGGCTCGCTGTTCTAATTGGGATCCTGTCATTCAAAAATTTACTACGAGTCTCTCTCATTGGAAAGCCCGTCTTCTATCTGTTGGTGGCCGGCTTACCTTAATAAAGTCTATCCTGGGAAGTTTGCCTTTATATTTCATGTCGTTATATGTAACACCCCCAAATTTGTTTTAGCGGAAGCATACGTGTTATTGGGAGCGTTACGAAACTGGTGAATCATAACACAAGTAATAAAGAACGGAATACATACTCCGTTTAATTTCATAAAATAGTTTTAAAACGCTGTCTTACAACATAATTTAAATAAATGGGTACACCCCATTAGAATGAGTGGTCCCAAAGTAAAAACATCATTTTTGTGTAAAAACACTTCTTTAGTACTACTACGACCATACATCCGCTTCTTGCCTTGCCTTCATGAACATAACTTAAACACCTGAGAAAATATGCTAAAAGGTCATCTAAAAGCTGGTGAGTTCATAGGTTTAAATCAAAGCAGTAAGTTGGACCATAAGCAAAGTCATATAATCATTACAACGAATATAATGATATATGTATGAATGTCTATTACGTTAGCTCTAAGTTCATGCAACCGATACTACGACGGTTTCAGATGCTAAAAGATGTCATACAATATATGGGCCCATAGCAAGTGTCTTGTCCCTCAACACTTGATTCCGACATGGTATACGTTTCGCCTTGGCCTAAGCATGGCCAACCGAACGGAGGAGTCACCCTCAATAGATCTATTTATAACATTCGCGCTTCCCAATGGGGAACTGACGGTTCATGAAAAAGGGGCATTCTCTAGGGACATAAGGGCTTAGGCTAAACCACGTAATAGTAATCATGCAATAGTTTAGGTCCATAAAAAGGTTTTGCATATTTTCTCACCCCAAAATGTATAAAGCAGTTTATCAAGTAAAAGAGGGGCTATGAAAACTCACCTTAGCAAAATGAAATCCAAAAGCGGGATTTAGTGTTTGTTGTGAAATGGCACCGACACGCGACCTAGATAAGGAGGGCAATGTTTTAGTTCATTCTTTTTAAGTATTACTTATTTAATTAACTCAATTGTTTTTATAATTGAAATAAAACTAAACCTTTATTTGTAAAAATGATTTTTACTAGTAAGTATACGAAGTATGTATACTTTTCATGTTGACATTAATATAGTTTTAAAATCTAAAGTTTGATTCAAGACAATTAATTACAATGTTCCACTAGTAAGTATATAAATGTACATATACTTATTTAAGTTGGCATAAAATGGTATTGTCAAACTCGTATATATATAAGATTGGTTTATTTTCTAATTGTGTTTAGAAAGTACTCATGTTGAATTTGGATGCTCTCAAAATCATTAAGTGATAAATGACATAGTAGACCCTATTTTGTTTATCAATTTTGTTCTTAACTTTTAACATTTACGACTAGTAGTTACTCGACATAAACATGCCCATCCGAACATATTTGGCAAAAATCTTAGCATGAAAAAAAATATTATGTTGGCACATATTTATGCGGAGTATAAACACTTTCATTCTTGTTTACTTGATGATACATGTATGTATATAACTAAGTTTGGAATATTTCGAAGCTGAGGTAAACGGGTTTAAGTTTTACAATTGATTTCCGGTTTACGTTACAAGTTTGATGTCTCCGGTTATATTTAACTGTCAAATTAGTATTCATCCATCACAATGGCTGTAGCAAATGTGAATGGGTTTAGCACTGGACCTAGGCCCGAAATAGTATAAGGACCACAAAGCTTCGGCCCAATGATGTTTTGGGGAGTCTCGTTGGGGAATTGGACTGGGCTGCGGCCCAGGGGAAAAAAAAACAAAGAGCAGGTTTGCAAAAAAATTTGGTTTTAGCACTTTACATTTCAATTTCTTTATATGGTGTACAAACTTCGGATGTCAAGGGAAAGTAGCTTAAATACTTCGAGTGGTGTGTCGTTAACTCGAAGTCACGCTCAACCAAGAGTGTCGCGACCAATGTGTTCGACACACATCTTTACCACTTGCTTAAGCTATAAAATTTTGTGTGCTACTCGAGGCCAACATGCAAGTTTACACCACGCTAGAACAAGGAAGCAGATGACGAGACTATGCTAGTTGAGTTCTACTCAACTCGACTTCATCTAGGCACCAACATGTAGGCTAAAAACTCATGGTTTTATTTGGTTAACGTAAAGACACTAGTTTTCGAAGGCGAGACAAAATACCACAATCCATATCCTATTTTCCGGATTCAATAACTCATTAATCATAGTATATTTCACAAGACTCATGTTTCTAAACTCTTATTCTCGGCAGTAAACCTACTCGACCCATTTTGAAACCGGCAACTTAAGTTCATGGTTACCAAATTTGTTTATCCAACACCAAAGTCATACATTAAAACAACTAGTTCCTAGTTTAACTTTTATAAAAATTCCATTTTGTTTTCTGTGATTCTTAACTTCGACAAGACTACAACAAGGAATCCAACAATTCTTACAAAACACTTGAGAGTCTCGACACAAGGAAGGAAATACTCCTCGACAGTAAATCAAACGGGTCCATTATAACTATTTTTGAAAACAAAATCATACCACCGTGGTGAATACCACAGTGGGTTGTTGACCCACACTAAAGATTAAACGTGACTCACGTAAAAGTGACCCATTCTAGACACAAGACGTCAATCTAAAATGGTGTTTGTCGACACAACTCGTACTACATGGACGTCGACTGATGAGTACCACGGACATCAAAGTGGGTTCACCGTCGCTCTAACAACCAACTTACCCACAAAGAATGATGATGAATTTCATAACCGAATATAAAAACAATTTAACACAAGGTATCCATTTAACATCTCATTATTAATGTTCACAATACCATAACATTTACAAGAGGAGGAAAATGATAAACCTTAACAACAAAAGACGAAGATGATGATGATGATAGTTAACTCGAAACCAGACCCAGCTTCGGCTCTACTCGGACCCCAACTAGAAATCGATGCTTAGCGCCACAAGTGAAAGAGTTTGTATGAGTTAAGTGAGTGGTGAATGAGAGATTTTCCAAGTTCAACTTGGTGAAATAGAACACTTTATAGAAGGTCTTTGATCTCACCCTTTTCTCCTTGAAGTTTTGTTTGAAGCCAAAAATAGATTGCTTCTAAAACCCAACAAATCTTGGACATAAGAGATAGATTGGTGGAGAGATTTGCTTTGAGATTCAACTTGATCTTTCTTGGACTCCTTTGGAGGGCAGCGGCGCACTATGAGGGGCTTGGGGAAGCCAAAATTTACATGAAAATGGTATGAAAGAGGAAAGGTAGGTTGGGTAAACATGTTGGGTTATCTTCTTTTGAAGATATTCGACCTAGTTGATGTTGCAGGGATAGGAGGTGAAGAAGAGATTTTGGATATCTTCCTTTTGTTTTCATTGGGAAGAGATGGTATCTCTTTTTAGAGAGAGAGAGGCGTACGAGAGTTTGGGGAAAAACAACCAAGAGAGTGGCGACAAAAATTAGGAGAGAAGAGGAGGAAGTTTGCTTGAGGTAGGTAATGTATTTGTGATTTAGTAGTTTTGTGAAAGTCTTTTTATTTTATTAGTGAAGATAATAAACATAAGATGTAAGTAGAAGTTTTGGTAAATGTATTAGTTTTGTAGGGTGATACACTTATATTGATGAATGTCAAAGTCTTGAGTGTGAGTTGTGTTAGATATTATGGGTTCCGCGAAATTATATCGTGACCAAGGTATCATTGTTTGACAACTTTTTACCCGTGGTATTCTATAGTTACGTGTTCGAAATATTTTACCCTCGTAATATTTCAAGTCGTGGGCATTGGTTAATTATTTTAGCGAGTCCTTATCATAGTGTCGGTACGCGTGCAGTGTCGGTCACTGGGAAGAACGAGATAACCTCTCGTCTTATAATTTAAGTCATAAGACAAAATAAAGTATTCGTAAAATGATATGAATGAAAGAGTGATGCAGTTATCTACTGTATGCGAGTTAACTACTCGAATGATCAGGCAAAGCTTATGCATGCTTAATAAATTTGGCTTAGTAAAATGAATTACTAATTATCAGTTAAATTTTAGTGAAAATTTACCGTGTGTCACATCCTCCCCGTCTTGGAAGAGAAAACCGTCCTCGGTTTTCAGTTAGGATTGCTTTGTGAAGTAGAGAAAAGGTGTGGGTACTTGCGTTTGAATTGGTCTTCGCGTTCCCACGTGTATTCTGGACCTCTTTGAGAGTTCCAACGGACCTTGACGATCGGGATGCGGCTTTGCTTAAGCCGTTTGATTTCTCTATCCATGATCTCAATGGGTTCCTCGACAAAATTCAATCTTTCGTCGACTTGGATTTCTTCCAAAGGAATAGCAAGAGTTTCGTCGGAAAGACATTTCTTTAAGTTGCACACGTGAAACACGTTGTGCACAGAGCTGAGTTCTTGTGGTAATTCAAGGCGGTATGCTACCGGTCCGATCCTAGCAAGAATTTTGAAAGGCCCAATATAACGAGGATTTAGCTTTCCACGCTTCGAAACGGATTACGCCTTTCCATGGCGCAACTTTGAGCATAACTTTATCTCCCACTTGAAACTCAGTGGCTTCCTCCTTTATCCGCGTAGCTCTTTTGGCGGTCACGAGTCGCTTGTAGTCGGCTTTTGATTTGTACAATCTTCTCGGTAGTTTCTTGGATTAACTCGGACCATGAAGTTGACTTTCTCCAACTTGCCCAAAGACATGGGGATCTACACTTCCGACCATAGAGTGCTTCATATGGTGCGGCTTTGATACTTGTGTGATAGTCATATTGTAAGAAAACTCGGCTAATGGCAAGTGTTTATCCCACCATTTCAAAGTCTATCACACATGCTCTTAGCATATCCTCTAGTGTTTGGATTGTTCTCTCGCTCGCCCATCGGTTTGAGGATGGTAGCGGTGCTCATGTCGAGGTTAGATCCTAAAGCGTCTTGAAGTGATTTCGAAGTTTGAGGTGAAACGGCTATCTCGTCCGAAATGATGGAAATTGGTACACCATGGCGTGATGATTTCCTTCGGTATAGTTGAGCTAGTTTTTCCATTCCATCACTTTCCTTCATCGGTGAAAATGTCTTGATTTGGTGAGACGGTCAACTATTACCCAAATAGTGTCATAGCCTCTAGAGGTTTTAGGTAACTTAGTGATAAAGTCCATTGTTATGCGTTCCCATTTCCACTCGGGGATTTCGGGTTGTACTAGTAGACCGGAGGGTCTCTGATGTTCAGCTTTAACTTTTGAACAAGTTAAACATCGGCTGACATATGTTGCAATGTCGGCCTTCATGTTGGGCCACCAGTACAATTTCTTCAAATCGAGATACATTTTGTCGGATCCTGGGTGGATGGAGTATTTAGACTTGTGGGATTCATGCATAATGATGTCGCGAATTCCTCCATAGAGTGGTATCCAACTTCGCTCTTTGAAACACAAAGTTCCGTCCGACCTTTTTACGAGTCCGTTCTCACTTTCTGGCATCCCGTAAAGGCTCTCCTTCGGACGATTCTCTTCCTTGAGTGCTTCAAATTGAGCCTCGAGAATTTTGTTTGGAAGAGGTGAACTAATTGTCATACCCAAGGATCTGACTCTAAGAGGTTTTGGTCGCTCTTTCCTACTGAGAGCATCAGCAACTACATTCGCTTTACCCGGATGGTAACGAATTTCGCAGTCATAATCATTGAGTAATTCCAACCATCGGCGTTGTCTCATGTTCAGTTCTTTCTGATCCAAAATGTGTTGTAGACTTTTGTGATCAGTGTATACGACACACTTTGTGCCATACAAGTAGTGTCTCCAAATTCTGAGTGCGAACACAACTGCTCCTAACTCCAAATCGTGTGTCGTGTAGTTCTTCTCATGAGTTTTCAATTGGCGAGGCGATGCTATCACCTTCTCCCTTTGCATTAGTCTTGCTCCGAGCCCCTTATGTGAAGCGTCGCGATGATACGACAAAGTCTTCACTACCTTCTGGTAAGGCCAGAACAGGTGCACTACACAACTTTTCTTTAAGGAGTTGAAAAGCTTCTTCTTCTTTCTCTCCCCAGTCAAACTTAGCGTTTTTCTGGGTTAGCTTGGTTAAAGATTTGGCAATCTTTGAGAAACCGTCAATAAATCTCCTGTAGTACCCAGCAAGTCCTAAGAATTGGCGTATTTCAGTAGGGGTTGTGGGTGTCGCCCAATCCTTTATTGACTCGATCTTGGCGGGGTCTACATGTATGCCTTGACTGTCGATTACATGACCTAAGAATTGTACGGTAGGTATCCAAAACTCACACTTTGAGAATTTCGCATACAGTTCTTCCCTCTTTAACAATTCTAAGATTAATCTAAGGTGCTCTTCGTGTTCTTTCGCACTCTTGGAATAAATTAGGATGTCGTCAATGAATACGATCACAAATTTGTCCAAGTAGGGTTTACACACTCGGTTCATGAGATCCATGAACACAGCTGGTGCGTTGGTTAACCCAAAAGGCATGACTTGGAACTCGTAATGTCCATAACGAGTTCTGAAGGCGGTTTTGGGAATATCTTCTTCTCGAACTCTTAGTTGATGGTATCCAGACCTTAAGTCGATTTTTGAATAAACACTCGAACCTTGAAGCTGATCGAATAGGTCATCGATTCTCGGGAGTGGGTAACGGTTCTTAATGGTTAGTTTATTCAACTCACGATAGTCAATGCACATCCTGAAGGTTCCGTCTTTCTTCTTGACGAACAAGACTGGTGCTCCCCATGGCGATGAGCTTGGTCTGATGAATCCTTTTTCCGCAAGTTCCGACAACTGGTTTGATAACTCCTGAAGTTCCGTTGGAGCTAATCGATAAGGTGCTCTTGCCACTGGTGCGGCACCAGGCACTAAATCGATTTGAAATTCAACCTGTCGGAGCGGCGGGAGTCCTGGCAAGTCTTCGGGAAAGACTTCAGGAAATTCTCTTACTATCGGCACGTCCTTCAGACGTTTTTCTTCTCCTTCGTCTTCGTCCTTTCCGGTGACTTGTGCTAGGAAGATATGACATCCTTCCTCGATACACCTTAACACCTTGGTACAGGAAATGACATGCAATCTTGAAGCGTTTCTTCTGTCACTTCTGTCTCCTTCTATTGTTAGCATTTCATCTCCGTAGGGTATCCGAACGAGTTTCTCGTCGCAAATGATGGCAGCATGATATTTTGCTAACCAATCCATTCCGACAATGACATCGAAACTACCCAATGCTACTGGTATCAAATCGATATTGAATGGGTGGTTTAACAGGTTAAGGGTGCAACCTCTTATGATGGTGTCTACTCTTTCTATGTTACCGTTAGCTAGTTCCACGTTGTATGCATTTCCTAATGCGGTTGGGGCAATATCGAGTAGTGGACTAAACGTATTAGAAACAAAACTCCTATCGGCCCCCGTATCAAACAATATGGATGCATAACGGTTATTTACAAGGAACGCACCGTCACAACATTCGGTCTTCCCGAGCTTCCACTTTGGTTACAAAGATAGACTCTCCCACGAGCTCCTTCTCCATTTCCCTGATTACTCGCTTGTCCAACATTTCCCTGAATCCTGCCATTCCCATGGCTTCCTGGATTCCCTCGGTTTCCTTGATTTCCTACATTGCCTTGGTTCCTGGTTTTTCGGCATTCATTCTTATAATGCCCTTTTTCACCACAACCAAAGCAAGTTATGTTAGCTTTTGGGTCCTGTGCTGGGGCCGTTTGAACTGTCGCCAATGATTTGGACTGCGGTTCTCGGTTAAGTGTCCGATCTTCTGACAAGTGCGGCACTTAACGGTACACTGCCCCTTGTGATGCAGTGTGCATCGATTACACAATGGTGCAGTCCCTGAATACGGTTTTCTTTCTCCGACATTCACTGCATAAGCTCTAGCAACGTTTTGCCTTTTGTTTTGGTTGTTGTGGTTGTTCCTATTGTAGTTACCACGGTATTCATAGTTGTTGTAACCTTGCGAACGGTCATCCCATTTCCTCTTACTGTCAACTACTTTTTCCATGGAGTCCTCAATCACTTGGTCCATGAGTTTGTTGGCTACCTCGATGGTTTCATGGAGATCAATAGCCTTAGAAGTGGTTACATTGCCCTTGATAGGTTGAGGCAATCCTCCGATGTATCTCTCCAACAATCGGGTCTCGGTGGGAACCATTTCAGACACAACAAAGCTAGCTCTTGAAATCGTGATTATAAGCGACCATATTGGTACCTTGAACCTTTAGGTTCCAAAACTCATGCTCGAGTTTCTTGATCTCATTACGAGGACAAGATGCTGAACCATTTCCTTGAAGTTCTCCCATGGCATGGCATAGGCAACATCGATACTAGCGGATTTCGAAAATTGTTCCACCAGTCAAAGCGACATCCGTGAAAGTGAATGATTCATACTTAACCTTAGAATCTTCTTCACAGCTTGCGATTCGAACACGATCTCGAGCTTTTCGATCCACCTAGTTAGGCCGACACTCCTTCCGGCCCACTAAAGCTTCCACCATGGTTTCTGAAAGTCTTGATAAGTACAAGTGCGGTTGTGAGTGGGTGGTCTTGAAGTTCCAAATTGGTAGACGAGTGATTTCTTTGCGGCTAAAGCGGCGTTCACCCGCTCATTGACCGGTTGGTCGATCATGGCTTGATTCATGATGGGTTGGATTGGAGTAACCCTAGCGGGAGTAGTGGCTTCAGCATCGATCCGGTGTGACTGCTTTTGGAATAGCGAGATTTGCGACTTGGTTGCAGTGACTCTCACGGGATGGGAGCATTGGAGGCTCCACCAGGGTTGGTACGTTTTGATCTTCGTTTTGGCGGCATTTCTGCAGTAAGAAAGATGATGAGATACAGAACCTTTGAAACAAGGTAAGTGCCATGCAATAGTGTGGTTATCGTAGATAGATCATATGTGCAATCTATAATGTAAAGTCAATTGGATAGGAAAATAAGTTTGTCATAGATAGAATTTCGGTTACAAGGTTCCTACGGTACATGATGAGATACTAGCTGGAGTACAACCGAAATACAACGGAATACAAAGGAAATACAATGGAAATACAACTGCAATACGATGATAATGACTAACACTAACTGTTATAGCTCAGTTTAGTGTACTACAATCATACAATGGAATCTAAGGATGATCGGTACGAAATCGCTCTATGGTAGCAATCAGCTCTCGCTGTGTATCCTCCAATCTCGACGTCGTCTCATCCGTGATGCCAACATAGACTCTAAACCGATGAGTCCTCTGCCATCCCTCTCGACAAGATCTCTCGCAATCCACCGGACGCTCTCTAGCTCCTCTAGTCGTCCATGTATCTCGAGTCGACCTCTACCTAAAGCTCGTACTCTGTGTCCAACTCTCGGCGTCCTCAACCCGAGTCTCAACCCTAAAACCCGGTCGCGTCCTCGTCGTGTCTCTCGAGTCCCATGCTCTCAAACAATACATCAAGAACTCGGTTAAAACCCTCAACACGCGCTCGCAAGCTTGCAAGCGTGTTGGGTCGATCTCTAGGCGATCGAATGGACTCCTAGCAATGTCTTCACGAGAGTCCAAGCGGATAAATATCCTCTCAATGAGGGTCGGATCGCCATCCGGAGATCCCGACAAGTCTGCTCGATGCGTGCCTCAACCGGTGCGGCTTCCTCAATGGTCTCAAGTCGTCTAGTGGTGCGCTCAAGGCGCTCCATGTCTGCCGCAGATGGTACAAACGAAGGTGATGACGGGCTATAGCTCGGACTAGTGACAAGTGGTACTTGGCGATCAAGCAATCTATATCTCTCCAATCAATCTCACTACTCTCCTCCCGATTGTGGAGAAAGCGGCTCTACCCCTAATCCAAACGGTGCATCAATATCCATGTCATCGTCGAATCTACGAGCCATCACGGAGCTCTGTCCTAGCTCTGTATGCTCGAACAATCTCAAACCACTGTACTCACATCTGCTATGCTAACATAGTCGGGACACTCTCGGTCGGTATGGGCTCTGGTAATTCCTCCTCGGGATCCTCTTCCGGATCTTCTTCCGGATCTTCCTCGAGTAAGAATCGGTAGATCTCCGAGTCTCGATGAGGTGGTGACTCGGTGGGTGATGGTGTTGGTGACTCGAAGTAGTAGAAGGACCCATGTAAGCGGCGGGTCATCCGAGAAGCTAGTGCAGCACATAAGAATACCGCCTCGATATCCGGTACTCTCACAATCATACGGGGCTTTTGCTGGCGTCAGCAGGTGATGGAGTGGTGGTGAGGTAGGTATGAGTGGAGTAGGTGCAATAGTGGCCGGACTGCTAGTGTGGCTGTACATATGGATCGGTGGTGAGTGTGCAAGTCAAGCGGATGGTCGGTGAGTGAGCTAATAGGATGTCCTCCTGAACATCGTGAGGCAAGGCTGGGGAAGGCATAGTCTGTGGCAAGACGGTGCATATGTGTAAGTATGTGGAAAAATATGCTCATGATGTATATGAAATAGTGCATAAGTAAATAGGAAATAAAACATGTAAAATGACAAGTAAGGCAAGCGGCAATCGGCGGTCGTAGTATGATGTTTTTGTGAAAAGTAGTTATAGTTTAGGGTTTATATGTACCTAGTTCTCTATAACTTAGGCTCTGATGCCAATCTGGAACACCCCCAAATTTGTTTTAGCGGAAGCATACGTGTTATTGGGAGCGTTCTGGCGGTGAATCATAACACAAGTAATAAAGAACGGAATACATACTCCGTTTAATTTCATAAAATAGTTTTAAAACGCTGTCTTACAACATAATTTAAATAAATGGGTACACCCCATTAGAATGAGTGGTCCCAAAGTAAAAACATCATTTTTGTGTAAAAACACTTCTTTAGTACTACTACGACCATACATCCGCTTCTTGCCTTGCCTTCATGAACATAACTTAAACACCTGAGAAAATATGCTAAAAAGGTCAGCTAAAAGCTGGTGAGTTCATAGGTTTAAATCAAAGCAGTAAGTTGGACCATAAGCAAAGTCATATAATCATTACAACGAATATAATGATATATGTATGAATGTCTATTACGTTAGCTCTAAGTTCATGCAACCGATACTACGACAGTTTCTGTATGCTAAAAGATGTCATACAATATATGGGCCCATAGCAAGTGTCTTGTCCCTCAACACTTGATTCCGACATGGTATACGTTTCGCCTTGGCCTAAGCATGGCCAACCGAACGGAGGAGTCACCCTCAATAGATCTATTTATAACATTCGCGCTTCCCAATGGGGAACTGACGGTTCATGAAAAAGGGGCATTCTCTAGGGACATAAGGGCTTAGGCTAAACCACGTAATAGTAATCATGCAATAGTTTAGGTCCATAAAAAGGTTTTGCATATTTTCTCACCCCAAAATGTATAAAGCGGTTTATCAAGTAAAGAGGGCTATGAAAACTCACCTTAGCAAAATGAAATCCAAAAGCGGGATTTAGTGTTTGTTGTGAAATGGCACCGACACGCGACCTAGATAAGGAGGGCAATGTTTTAGTTCATTCTTTTTAAGTATTACTTATTTAATTAACTCAATTGTTTTTATAATTGAAATAAAACTAAACCTTTATTTGTAAAAATGATTTTTACTAGTAAGTATACGAAGTATGTATACTTTTCATGTTGACATTAATATAGTTTTAAAATCTAAAGTTTGATTCAAGACAATTAATTACAATGTTCCACTAGTAAGTATATAAATGTACATATACTTATTTAAGTTGGCATAAAATGGTATTGTCAAACTCAGATATATATAAGATTGGTTTATTTTCTAATTGTGTTTAGAAAGTACTCATGTTGAATTTGGATGCTCTCAAAATCATTAAGTGATAAATGACATAGTAGACCCTATTTTGTTTATCAATTTTGTTCTTAACTTTTAACATTTACGACTAGTAGTTACTCGACATAAACATGCCCATCCGAACATATTTGGTAACAATCTTAGCATGAAAAAAATATTATGTTGGCACATATTTATGCGGAGTATAAACACTTTCATTCTTGTTTACTTGATGATACATGTATGTATATAACTAAGTTTGGAATATTTCGAAGCTGAGGTAAACGGGTTTAAGTTTTACAATTGATTTCCGGTTTACGTTACAAGTTTGATGTCTCCGGTTATATTTAATCATCAAATTAGTATTCATCCATCACAATGGTCAGTAGCAAATGTGAATGGGTTTAGCATCGGACCTAGGCCGAAATAGTATAAGGACCACAAAGCTTGCCCAATGATGTTTTGGGAGTCTCGTTGGGGAATTGACCGGGTCATGCCCGAGGAAAAAAAAAAAAAGCGTGTTTGCAAAAATTTGGTTTTAGCACTTTACATTTCAATTTCTTTATATGGTGTACAAACTTCGGATGTCAAGGGAAAGTAGCTTAAATACTTCGAGTGGTGTGTCGTTAACTCGAAGTCACGCTCAACCAAGAGTGTCGCGACCAATGTGTTCGACACACATCTTTACCACTTGCTTAAGCTATAAAATTTTGTGTGCTACTCGAGGCCAACATGCAAGTTTACACCACGCTAGAACAAGGAAGGAGATGACGAGACTATGCTAGTTGAGTTCTACTCAACTCGACTTCATCTAGGCACCAACATGTAGGCTAAAAACTCATGGTTTTATTTGGTTAACGTAAAGACACTAGTTTTCGAAGGCGAGACAAAATACCACAATCCATATCCTATTTTCCGGATTCAATAACTCATTAATCATAGTATATTTCACAAGACTCATGTTTCTAAACTCTTATTCTCGGCAGTAAACCTACTCGACCCATTTTGAAACCGGCAACTTAAGTTCATGGTTACCAAATTTGTTTATCCAACACCAAAGTCATACATTAAAACAACTAGTTCCTAGTTTAACTTTTATAAAAATTCCATTTTGTTTTCTGTGATTCTTAACCTCGACAAGACTACAACAAGGAATCCAACAATTCTTACAAAACACTTGAGAGTCTCGACACAAGGAAGGAAATACTCCTCGACGATAAATCAAGCGGGTCCATTATAACTATTTTGAAAACAAAATCATACCACCGTGGTGAATACCACAGTGGGTTGTTGACCCACACTAAAGATTAAACGTGACTCACGTAAAAGTGACCCATTCTAGACACAAGACGTCAATCTAAAATGGTGTTTGTCGACACAACTCGTACTACATGGACGTCGACTGATGAGTACCACGGACATCAAAGTGGGTTCACCGTCGCTCTAACAACCAACTTACCCACAAAGAATGATGATGAAATTCATAACCGAATATAAAAACAATTTAACACAAGGTATCCATTTAACATCTCATTATTAATGTTCACAATACCATAACATTTACAAGAGGAGGAAAATGATAAACCTTAACAACAAAAGACGAAGATGATGATGATGATAGTTAACTCGAAACCAGACCCAGCTTCGGCTCTACTCGGACCCCAACTAGAAATCGATGCTTAGCGCCACAAGTGAAAGAGTTTGTATGAGTTAAGTGAGTGGTGAATGAGAGATTTTCAAGTTCAACTTGGTGAAATAGAACACTTTATAGAAGGTCTTTGATCTCACCCTTTTCTCCTTGAAGTTTTGTTTGAAGCCAAAATAGATTGCTTCTAAACCCAACAAATCTTGGACATAAGAGATAGATTGGTGGAGAGATTTGCTTTGAGATTCAACTTGATCTTTCTTGGACTCCTTTGGAGGGCGCACAAGACTATGAGGGGCTTGGGAAGCCAAAATTTACATGAAAATGGTATGAAAGAGGAAAGGTAGGTTGGGTAAACATGTTGGGTTATCTTCTTTTGAAGATATTCGACCTAGTTGATGTTGCGGGATAGGAGGTGAAGAAGAGATTTTGGATATCTTCCTTTTGTTTTCATTGGGAAGAGATGGTATCTCTTTTAGAGAGAGAGGCGTCACGAGAGTTTGGGAAAAACAACCAAGAGAGTGGCGACAAAATTAGGAGAGAAGAGGAGGAAGTTTGCTTGAGGTAGGTAATGTATTTGTGATTTAGTAGTTTTGTGAAAGTCTTTTATTTTATTAGTGAAGATAATAAACATAAGATGTAAGTAGAAGTTTTGGTAAATGTATTAGTTTTGTAGGGTGATACACTTATATTGATGAATGTCAAAGTCTTGAGTGTGAGTTGTGTTAGATATTATGGGTTCATGAAATTATATCGTGACCAAGGTATCATTGTTTGACAACTTTTACCCGTGGTATTCTATAGTTACGTGTTCGAAATATTTTACCCTCGTAATATTTCAAGTCGTGGGCATTGGTTAATTATTTTAGCGAGTCCTTATCATAGTGTCGATGCGCGTGCGATGTCGGTCATTTGGGAAGAACGAGATAACCTCTCGTCTTATAATTTAAGTCATAAGACAAAATAAAGTATTCGTAAAATGATATGAATGAAAGAGTGATGCAGTTATCTACTGTATGCGAGTTAACTACTCGAATGATCAGGCAAAGCTTATGCATGCTTAATAAATTTGGCTTAGTAAAATGAATTACTAATTATCAGTTAAATTTTAGTGAAAATTTACCGTGTGTCACATTATACAAGGCGCCGGTCTTCGTTTCAACAAGTTGGAATCCTTGCGTAATCAGTTTTTCATAGGTAGCGATCTTGGAGAGAAAAAGATGACATGGGTTAGTTGGAAAAAGTGTCTTGCTAGTAAGAAGTCGGGAGGCCTTGGTATTGGAAGCATATTCGGTATCAATGTTGGGTTTTTATTCAAATGGATTTGGAGGTTCCTTCAAAATGCTCCTGATCTTTGGATTAAAGTTATCAAGTCCTTTTATGGGCACCATGGTGGTATTTTTGATGTTCCAACGCAACGGTCTAGCTTAGCCCATGGTGCGGTATTCTTTCTTCTATTAACTCTCTTAAACTAAAAGGTATTGATCTTTTTGCATTTTGTACTCGAAAGCTTGGAAATGGGGATAATATTCGATTCTGGGATGATGTTTGGTGTGGAACTCTCCCTTTAAAATTTGTTTTCCCTTGCATATACATGCTTGACACCGATAGGAATTGCAATGTTGCTAATCGTGTCTCTATTCATGACTGGAATCAAGTTCTTAGAAGGATTCCGAGGGGTGGTATTGAAGCTTCACAACTTGCTAATTTGAAGAGCCGAATAGGGGATGTGGTGCTATCGGAGCATAAGGATGCTTGGAAGTGGTCTCTTGACATCAACAAAGGTTTTTCAGTCGCCTCGACTCGAATTTTAATTGATTCCCATATCCTTGAATGTTCTCCTATCGCTACTCGTTGGAATGGTGCATCCTATTAAAGTTAATATCTTCTTGTGGAGGTTGTTATTGAATAAGCTTCCTTCTAGGTAAATTTGGACGGAGAGGTATTGATGTCCTTGATCTTATGTCCCATTTGTCAAGAAGATGTTGAAACGGCTAATCACATTTTTTCATTTGTGAGATGGCTTCTACTTTGTGGTCTATGTTAGCTAAATGGTGGGAGGTTGATATTCCTTTATGTGCGAATATGGAGGATTGGATTATTTGGCTTGATTCCTCGCACTTCCCAAAAGGTGCGAGTCTTTCTAGAAAAGCGTGGGTGGGGTTCTTTTATGGTGCATTTGGAGCTTTCGTAGCAGTGCAGTCTTTTCTACTTCTCTCCCAAGTCGTTGTTATGGGATAGAGTTGTTTCAATCATTTTGTGGTTTCCTCTAGGAATCCCAATCTTAAGTTTAGTTGGGTAGGTTGGTTGCAAAATCCTATTGCTACTATATCGTCCTTGTAATTGTTTAAAACTTTCTTTAGTTTAATATAAAGCATGCTCGAAAAAAAAAAAAAAAGTCAATATCCAAATATATTGTATCTAGTTTTCAGTTATTATTATTGGGAAAAGGCATAGATATATATATTCGTGTATTGTTGTTGTCACAATAGGTTGTTTTTTCACAAAATTTTATAGCTAGTTTAAAAAAGATTATATTCATTTTCAGATAATTAAACAGTGATACTAATCCTACGGAGTATTAAATAACTTATCGGGTAGATACTATATCTATTCCAAACATAATGATTTTGTAGTGACATTTTTTTCAATGAGTCAATTATCAATCGTAGTCACAATGAATATATATGTGACCTACAGTGTCGTGTTTACTTCTAAGGCCCCGGCATAAGCAATCGGCTAACACCTTTTTGTTTATGTTGCCGTATAAACACAACCCCACCTCTTTAGAATAAAAAACCAAATTTAAATCTTTCTCCCTTAGGGCAATATTTTGGCGAGCCAATTTGAAGAGAGAGTATTTGTTTGTATCGTGATGCACACATTTTGAATTAAGGAACATAAGAAGAGAAAAGTTAGAAAATGCTACTCCTTTTATTTTAAAATTATTGCGCATCAACAAAAAAAAAACACACAATTTGAAAGAGAGAAAAAAAAAACATTTAATACTGATTTTTGCAAAAGTAATAAAAAAATAGTTTTACCTTTTGACAATTAATTAAGGCTTTATAAGAATTTTTATTAGGGGTAATATGGTAATCTTAAACACGTTAACTTCTATTTTAGTAATGGACAATTTTTTTTTAAGAAAATTCAAAAATAAAATATAGACAAGGACCTGATTTGCTAAAAAAAAAGAAGGGTAAAGGTTATAAAATGATAACCTACTTTCACGAATGATTCATGTGAATAACCAACCTCTAAACGACTTAATATGACCAACGAAACCGACTGTTAGCAGGTTCAAATTACAAATTTCATCCTTGTGGTTGTTCAAAATGTCACCGTTAGTCCTTTCTCGTTCAAAATGTGCACCATTAGTCCTTTCTTGTTTCAAAATGTGCACCGTTAGTCCTTTCCCGCTAATAACAAACTCGGAAACTACCTATCCACCGCCACGCACCATCGTCGCCACCAGCCACCGCCACCCACCGCCATCGGTACCACCTGCTGCCGCCACCCACTGCCACCACCACCACCCACCACCGCCACCCAAAGCCACCCACCGCCGCCCTCTCCCACCACTATTATAAGCTTGTATATAATTTGTGTTATAGTGTTGTTAATGATCTAGTTATAAATTTTTTAGATCAAAAAAATCTACTTAAACTCATAACTCATACTTGAAAATAGTAGTAGACATCATTACTTCATTATTATTGCATGTCTCTAATCCTCAATATAAATTTATATTTGTTTGAATTTTAGGTGCGAAAAAATAAGGTTAATTATCTAATATATATATATATATATATATATATATATATATATATATATATGGGAAAGTTATCTAATAAGGTTATATATATATAGGGGAAAGTTAAAATAAAAGACAAATATTAGTAAAAAAATAATTTTTTAATTCTTCAAAAATTCCAAAAAATTCGCAAGATCGGATATGTTGGTGCATAAAACTTTTGTGAAAACATTTTTTTTATAATTTTGAGTTTTGATCGTTTTTTTAATGCACAAAAGCAATTTTGATGCACAAAAAATTTTGATGCACAAAATTTTTAACTTGTTTTAGTTAGATGCGTGAATGTTATTTTGATGAACAAAGTCGAAAAGAAGTTGGGTGCAAAACCAATTTTCGATGCACAAAAAAGCGATTTAATGCAAACGTATTTTTTCATAATTTTTTCTAAAAATATCCACTTTTAAAAATAGTTTTCACAACTTTTCATGCACCATCATACCCGATCTTGTGGAATTTTTGGGAATTTTTCGAGAACTTTTTGAATTTTTTTAATATTTTTACGGATATTTATCTTTTATTTGATCTTTATCCTATATATATATATATATATATATATATATATATATATATATATATATATATATATATATATATATATATATATATATATAGGTTTGGATTATGAAAAGAATGAGAAAACATGTGGAGGTGACGTGTATCATATTTCCCATATCATCATGCCACATCACCCCCCCCCCCCCCCCCCCCCCCCCCAAAAAAAATTCCCGGAAAAAAAAAAAAAAAATAATAATAATAATAATAATAATTTGGGGCACAAATTTTTTTCCCAAAAAAAATTCATGAATTTTTTATCGCATCACGATTATAAAGTTCTTGCATCACAAATCATAATTTTAGTGCATTAAGGTTATAAATTCTTGCATCACGGTTATAAAGTTCTTGCATCACAATCATGATTTTAGTGTATTAATGTTATAACATTGATTTTAGTGCATCATAGTTGATGCACTTAACTATTATTCTTATGATGCGATAACTTATAATAAAGATGCACCAAGACTTATTAGTGCATTAATGTTATAAGTTCTTTGCGTCACAATTACGATTTTAGTGCATTAAAGTTATAAATTCTTCGCGTCACGGTTATAAAGTTATTGCATCACAATCACGATTTTAGTGCATTTAAGGCTTGATTTTAGTGCATCATAGTTGATGCATTGAACTATTAACTTATAATAAAGATGCACCAAAACTTATTAGTGCATTAAGGTTATAAGTTCTTGCATCACGGTTATAAATTCTTCGCATCATAATCATGATTTTAGTGCATTAAGGTTATAAATTCGCATCACAATTATAATTGTGATGCGGTATTTTTATAACTTGTGATGCGATAATAAATTTTAAGCGGGATTTTTTTTTTTTTTTGCCTAAAAATTTTTTTTTGGCGTGAAAATTTTTTTGGGGGGGGGGGGGTGACACATGTCACGTGACATGGCGTGGTGATGTGGCAAAGGTGACACATGTCACCTCCACATGCATTCTCATTCTTTTCATTATAAAAACTTTTCATTTTAACCTACCTCTATATATATATATATATATATATATATATATATATATATATATATATATATATATATATATATATATATATATACTTACCACATTTTCTAGTCTTGTGTAGCCATTCTTTTTCTATTTTATACCTAAACTTTTGAATTTTGATCTTTATGTGTATTTTGTGATTATTTCTCTTATATTTCTTAGCCACATAGAAGGGTATAATGGTTAATGCACATAAATAAAAATGCATACAAAGGTAAAAATTCAATAGTTTGAGTATTAAATCATAAACAAACATAGAAAAAAATTTATTTATTTCGACCAGGTTAATTAGTGATGATGGCTACGCTAGTTGGTGGTGATGGCGGTAGGTGGTGGCGAGTGGCGGGGGTGGTGGTGGGGGGTGGCATTGGTGGTGGTGGTGATTCGTGGAGGTAGGTGGTTGACATTGGTGGCTGCTGATGGCGGTGGTTGATGGTGGTACATAGTGGTGGGTGGCGGTGGTGGTTGTGGTGGGTGGCGGTGGTGGTAGGTGGCGGTGTTTAAAGGTAAAGTCAGAAAATAACTAACATTGCAATTATTCAACAACCACAATGACAAAATATTTTTAAAAAAAATAACAAAAATGAGTTGACCTGAAATAACATGTCAACTCATTTTTGATACATGCTACAACCGGTTTTCATTCGTCATTTTGAAGTTCATTATCATAATGAATTAGTTACTCAAAATAGGTTACTATTTTATAGCCTTTTTCTATACTAAAACCTTCACTTTCAGCTTACTTGAGTTTCTAATAAAAAAAACTTATAAATTCCGAAAACATGTAGTAGGGGAGTTAATGCAAAGGACACATAGGAAAAAGATAAGTTTTTTGTTGCACATATATGTAAACATTTTTTGTTTTATTCCTTCACTCTTTGTGTCACATCACCTTTGTCACCATTACAACCTCAAAGTTCAACAAACCAAAATAAAGCCGAGTCTTGTTAATTTGAAGTTCTAATAGATACACTTCATAGTGTGGTATTGTATGTGTAAATATTTGCATTTAAAAAAATGTATTCTTATTGGTAGATCATGTAGTGTGAAATGTTTCTCACGTGTTCAACATATGTTTGAGACGTATGTAACTTATTTTCAGTTTGCGTTAACTATTCAATTATATCACTACAAAATAAAAGGCATTTACTTGCTAAATGTTTTGCTCTCTAATGAGGCAAAAAGTCACCAAAACCATCCTTGAAGCTTTTGCTGACTAAAAGCTTTACTAAAAATAAAAGTGGGCGAAAAAATCACTTAATTTTTTTTTTAAAAAGTCGAGGTATGTTATGCTTAACCCTTTCTGTTTCTTTCACACCTCACCCCCACTCTCTCACTCTCTGTAGTCACCACCAACATCATCACTGGCCACCAACACCATCACCGTCATCAGCCACTATCACCATCAGCCGCTACCGTCAGTATTGCCACTGTCAATGGTCACCATCACCGTTTCAGCGTCGGAATTTACCATATATACGTAATGAAACCCTAGATTCGTCAAATTATGAGATTAAATGGCTTCACTCTTGTTTAAGCAACAAATCAATCGATTTGTGACTAGTTCAGTTTAGAACTCGAGGTATTTTTTCTTATCTTGTTATTATGCTTCTCTATAATGATTCTAAACATTTAAAGCTTATGAGTTTGAAATATGTGACCAGGAAGTTTTTCTCCCTTTGTATTGATTTTGTAATGTTATTATTTACGTGCAGCCAAAGTGTTTGATAAAATTCCTGAATGAAATTTATCTGTTTAACTGGTTACAACTTATAATATTTTGATCACAAACTATTCACATTTTGATTGGGTTGTAGTCGCTTAGGGATCATTGTACTTTATGCTTCTTATAGGTTTAAATATTTGATATCAGTTGTAACTTGCAATTCTAACTAAATGCATGTATAGCTAGTGTCCAATAAAGACGAATCAATAAGGATTGATAAAAAAAACTTAGTTTGGTGCACTTAGGTGCGGACTTTATTGAAAGTTGATTATTAGAGAAGGTTATGATTTATGCATGCATAAGAGTTTCAGTTCAGTCAGTGTTGATTTATGGTCTGAATTAGGGCTACTAAAGTCTTATTATAGCGAGTTATGCATTGGTGTTTTGTTGATTGAGTTTAATGGAATCTAACATTTTAGGGATCATGGTTGTTTGAACTGAATGCACTTCAAAATTAGGGCTGGAAAATGCTGATTTGTGAGGATTGATTTATACCTGAAGTTTCATGGCTAAAAATAGGATTGCAATTATAGTTAACGTAAGCGAAAGATTGGGGTGTTTGGATGCACAATTTTATGGGTAGCAGTCCCATTCCTTATAGCATATACCCTTAAACAAAACATACTTGAGCACTACCAAACCTAATATCTCAAACCAAACACCATACATGGTCTGCTATGCAAACAACACATTCTTTTCGTACTGCATATATACCAACTATATTGTAAGGGGATTTATTGCTATTCGTTAGGATAATGCATTACCTGGCCGAAGTTATGTCATCAACTAGACCACTATCGGTATGGAGCATTGATACAGACAAGAAATAGGAAATGAAAAGTTCCTTATGTATTGGAACTTAGAATTTAGTAGAACAGTATTCAAACTAACAGGCCGTATATATAAGATGAAATTTGGGCATTATAGAGCACTATTTAGGTATATGTAATGAACTGTGATTGCTGTGTACGGTTTATGAAGTGATAATTTTATGTGCCTGCTATCTCATTACATATTTGCTTTATTGTTGCGGATTGAACAGCTCACCAGGATGATTCGAAAGGTTTGTTCCCATGATATTTGATTCATTTACTAGGTATGACCTTTCTGTTAATATGTCTGAACTAAATTTTTATTTCATTTTCATGTTACTTGCAGTGTAAGCATTTAGTTGTGTTTACTGGAGTTTGGATATCAACTTCCTGCGGTATACCTGATTTTCGTGGCCCCACAGGAATTTGGACTCTTCAGGTAGTGTGTTTGATATAAGTACATAATAGCTAATACTAATCTGTGTACCTAAGACATCATCATGCTACATGGTTACATGATGTTCAAATAGGTGGCGTGACAGGGTTCATAACTATGCATTACTAATAAATGGCTAATAAATAGGTTTTGAACCAGCAGTATAACCTTTTATTACGTGCCTTAAATTTCATAAAAATTGCCCAAATAAATGTTAGATTATTGTAAAAGGATTAATACAAATGTATTCAATGTCCCTTCTATTTCAATTTTGTCAATGGTATGAAAATGCACATGTTTTTTTTATCCACCACTTGTTATTTGACTGAGATAATCAGAAAGCAGAATATGTTTGATCCGAACACCCCATAAAATGTATATTAGTTTCTACTTCTATATCTCATTGGCCATCAGCTGCAACCGTCGGGGATTCCTACAAACAACAATTTGCAATAAACAAACGAAAGTGTCTTTGTTCACTTTCATTGAATAGGGTTGCAAAAATCATGGTTCCCAGTTGATCAATATAAATACTGCATGTGATCAGGTAGAATTCCGAAGAATCTCCTTGACAGGGTTTCGCAGCTGTACTAGCCGTTCTCAAACCGGAGCATCTCAAAGTAGACAACACAGAGTGAGTAAACCAGAGAATTGGGATTCATTGATTAATGATAAATTGATTTGAAAAACAGTCGCCTATTGCTAGATAAAGAGTTATTGCAATAAGACGAAAGTTTTATGAGCAACATCACGTTTCAATCACAAATACTTTTGTTTGAAAAATTTATGCGCAGTCGATGTGCTCGAAAACAATTGTTGAACACATCGAAGGGTTTTTGTTGGGAATTATGTGAAGTAGGATTTCTGCTGACATTACTGCCGATGGTTTCTGCTGAAGTAGAAGCAGATTCTGCTGAAGAAGTGATTCTACTGAAGAGTACAAGCATTGTCGTATTCTCTTTGAAGGGTGAGAGTCGACTAGGATCGACATGCTTTGTGAATTAAATGCTCACTCATTATTATCTTTGAACGGCCCAAGGTTGCATGGGCAGTATTTCTAGACTACTCTATATTTGTTTAATGTTTTAGTCATTAAATGCATGCAAACATGTTTAGTCGATTGAGTAGTAAGAGATTAGGGTTCCTTGTTTATAAAAGGAACCAAATAGTTTGTAATAGATAACCAATCTGAAACATAGATTTTCAGTGAATAAAAAGATCCATAGAGGATCTAAGTGTTCTTAGTTATAACATCTTGTGTTTACTTTCCGCTATAGAATACAAGTGTTAGAGACTGTCTATTAGTTTGCTTATGATTACATAGGCAACACTAACGATCCACGAGTGCTTAAGATCCGCAAGGTCGAGAGTTTTCAACAAGTGGTATCGAGACTCGGGAGAGTCTCTAAGATACCGAGAACCTTATTTACCTCACCCCATACAACCAAAACCTTTTTACCATGCAGGAACCGATGATGAATCGAAGTCACCACCAACAACAACATCAAAACCACTACCTCTATGCAAAGAATCGAGTCTCTCCAACAGTAATGGTAAGTTTCCTTACCTAAAGAAAGAAGAGTATGATCTGTGGACCATGAAGATGCGAATGGATCTCCAATATTGATTGGAATCTGGGAGATAGTGAAGAATGGTAACAGATCTAAAGAAGACCATCCTGGATCTTGATGGTAAGTTTACCATTGCTCCTCCCAAAGCTGCCAAGAGATTCTTGCGATGCGGAGGGAGCACAAAGTAAGAACCATCATTCTTCAATCTATTCACGAAGATCACTTAGGTGATTTTCACCACATGGTTGATGCAAAGGACATCCGGATGGCTCAAAGCAAGGTTTGGTGGGAATGAAGAGTCCAGGAGGATGAGGAAGTCTATCTTGAGACAACACTTCCAAGAGTTCAATATCTACGAAGAAGAAGGTATCCACAAGGGATCTGACGGGTTTCACAAGATTACGAGTCACCGAATCACCGAATGCAAAGCGACAATGATGATAGCAATTCAAAGTTCCTTCGATCTTTGCCTCCATCATGGTTACATGTGAGCATAGCCCCGAAAGCTAAAGGTGGGTGGACATGCTCACTTTTGATGAGCTATACAACAAACTCGAGCTCTTGAACTCGATGTCGATCTCCTACCGTCGCTTCTTCTTACGGTCATTCACCTTTGTTGGGACATCCCACCGAATATGATGATGCATACTTCAAGTCCATCTTACTTACCATCATCATCTTATCGTCCCACTCCATCACATCCTCAAGCCGAACTAGCGGATATTGGAGGATATTCTTCACTCATTTGTTCTTGATTATGATACTCGGTGACATCGGTATATGAAGACTTTGACCAAGTGAACCCACTTGAGATGGAGGAGATGAAGTCGAAATGGCGGTGGCCATGCTTTCGATGGATATCAAGAGGTTTGAAGAGAAGGTGGAAGGAAGTTTGGGTTCAAGGAAAGGATCCAACTCGTTTTGACAGAGAAAGGTCAAGTGCTTCTCTTGTCATCGGATGGGTCACTTCTCGAGGAGTGCAAAGACATGAATAGTGGAGGGGCTAGCTATCACTCATATCGCCAGAATCGGAAGGGAGCTAGCACTTGAGCTCTAGTCACCATGGATGAGCAGTCAACTGGCTGCTCATGAACTCAGAATCGAGGAAGGCTGGCGTCTGAGAAGCTAGGATTGCCGGCAAGGTGCACTTGAAGATAGGCATGATCGGTTTGACTTCATGGGACTTTCTCGTGTCACAACGCATATTTGGTTGTAGTGAAAGATACAATGAACGAAAGAAGCTTATGATACTATGAAACCTAAATACAATGCATGCTATGTTGATAATGAAGCTTATAAACTTTCATTAAAAACATTAGAAAGACAAAGGTTTGGTTTCAAAAAATCGATAGCTTATGAAGAAAAGATTAAGGTGCTTCAATTTGATCTAGATATTGCTAATATTAACTTTAAACGTCTTGAAAAGGAAAAAGTCGATACTATTATCGAGAATCTAGAGCTTAAAGAGAAACTTGTCGAGAAATAGCTAGACATAAACAATGGTTGATATCTGGTGACAATCTAGCTAGAGAACTCTATAATAGTCGGTCTGTGAACTCGGGAATAGGTTTAGGCTTTCAGTATGTAGGATTGGAAGCTAGGCAAGATGGGCGAAATCTACACTGCGGGCTTAGAACACTTTAGAAAGGAAGGTGATTTACATGTCGTCCTGGACCTATTAGAGGTGAATTCATGCCCACCGACCGTCCATTAAAGTTGACTTTGATGGATCACACCATCTGTATGGCAAAAGGTCAAAAGACTTGTCAGACAACGATGCTTCATCTTATGATTTTGCCTCTTTCTCTGACAGTGACAATTCATCGGATCAAGGTTCTACTTACAGCTATGATTCAAGTGATAAGTCAGACCTTCCCAAGCCTTCGCCTGAGCCTACACCCAAGCCTGCACCCAAATCTATCTACAAGCCTTCTAGGATAGCTGCTGGGGAATCCACTTCCAAGCATGTTTCTCCTGAAGCCTTGTCTTTTAAATCTTTGCATAATTTGTCTGTTAAAAACAATTCCTTTAATGTTTCTGGTTTAAGTTCTTCTACATGTAATCGAACATCTTCTTTGTTGAATACATCTTCCAAAAGGAAGACTTGTTTTGTGTGTGGAAGTAAACTTCATTTGATTAAGGATTGTGATTTTTATGAGCAAAGATTGGGTGTTTGTGCTAATCAGCAGAAACCAAGACCAGTGTGGACCAATGTTAACAATATTCCACCTTATGTCCCACAAGCTAGAACTGACTCTCCTTGGAGGAGATCAGCTGATAGACCTTATGTGCAACCCACTAGCCCATACTTTAAACATGGTTATTGGCCTACATATGTTGATTCTATGAATAAAGGGAAAGGATGTTGGGGCACTAAAGGAGGTTGGGGCACTACTGTCAAAACTTCAGCAGGTAGTTCTTGGAAGGATAAAGGACCAAAATTTTACTGGAAACCCAAGAACAATGGTGGATCTTTCTCTTCCTTAACGCAAAGTTTAAGGGAGGCATATGCCTCGTGGGAGGATTTCATAGTAAACTTTGTGTATATGTTGTTTGCTAACACTGTTTGTTCATAGTTTTAGTCTGCTTTGTCTCTGCTTTTTGTGTTTCTCTCGAATTTGTTTTGCGATGCCTGCTCGATTAAAACTCCTCAAGTGTGGTCCTTTGGTATATGGTCTAGTAAGCTCAAAGCTTGTTTCCTCTGAAAGCTAAGTAATGGAGTGAGCAATTGGTTTCTCTTGAAGATAAAATCTCAAGACAAGTATTGAAGTTAAAATTGTTCATTCATTCATTCAAATTACGACTACGACTTCGACACAATCAACTTCAATGCAACTACAAGAAAAGAGCTACTCTACTTATCCTAATCTAGTACATATCATCTATTCCAACATCTAACATAATGTTGGATATGCATGATCGCTCACATCTTTCACACTAGATCTTTGGATATCGTTTGTCAAATCTTGCATAACCACCCATTCCTTCTATATTAATGGATGGATATGCATGACCGATCTGACGAAGATGCTAAGGATCAAAATGGAGAGGATGGATTGATGCAAACGTTGATGATGACGATGACCACACATGATGATGGAGAAAATAATATGTCCTTTGTGCTTCATCTATTCATTTCAACCAAAATGCAATCCATCCACCCTCCTTAAGCCCTTCCCTTATACGATGTGTGTTGATGCACCAAAACCAAAAGCGAAAGACCAAGAACCACCCTCTATCCTTAGGGAGTGGCGGATTCGGGCTCGTGGCCTTCGTGGAGGCCGAGGTCTTTGGAGGTTGGAAGTAAGTTGTTCTCTCCTTACGGGAGTTATCGAATCATCAGCGGAAGGAAGGCTCATTCACAATGACAGGGAGGCTCTTTCACTCTCTTTGAAGTTGCTTCCTCATCTGAGTCTTCATAAGGTGATACATAAGAACTTAAGGATGAGCCCCTTGGACTGCTTGCCAAATAATTCTTCTTCCACCTCTCAAGACTGCTTATGGAGGTTTCGTTGTCATCAAAAGAAAGTGTGATTGGGTTGGATCTACTCATGGTTGTTTGTGATTAATTTTGGAACATTGAAGAAACTAGGGTTTGTTATGGTATTCGAGGATCTGATGAAGGGAGAATTTCAGATGAGTGCTATAGGAGAGCTTACTTTCTTTTTAGGTCTCCAAGTTCAGCAGAAACAAGATGGGATATTTATCAGTCAGGATAAATATGTGAGGACATGTTGAAGAAATTCGGCATGGAAGGTGTCGGGGCGCCACAACACCTTATGAAGCTCCAAAACAAAAGCCAACAATGATCCGGATCTACCGTGAATGTTCACTTATACGGATCTATGATTGGTTCATTAATGTATCCGACGACTTCAAGGCCCGATATTACCTTTCTTTGTAAGTGTGTGCTCGACATCAAGTCACTCCACTTACTTCCCATCTCAATGCGATCGAAGATCTTTAAGTACCTCAAAGGCCAACCACACTTGGGCCTTTGGTACCCAAAGAGTCTCCTTTTAAGTTGGAAGCATATAGTGACGGTGATTATCTTTGGTGCAAATCGGATAGGAGATCCACAACCGGAGGTGTCAATTCCTTGGAAGAGACCGATTTCTTGGCGGGCAAGAAACAAACCATTGTTGCTACCTCTACTCTTGAAGCGAGTATGTTCTTCTTTAAAGCTACTGTGGACATGTGCTTTGGATTCAAAACCAATTCTTTGGACTATGGGTATAACTTCATGAACACAACTCTTTTATTGATAATCGAGCACCATATGCATTGTCAAAATCCGTTTTCACAAGAGAACCAAACATATTGAAATCAGCACCACTTTATAAGAGATGCATATGAAAACATTTGATAAATGTGGCGAAAATTCATACGGATGATAATGTGGCGGATCTGTTAACAAAAGCTTTTGATGGACCAAGGTTTCAACACCTTGTGGTCAATATAGGAATGCTTAACCCTTAGCGCCTAGTTTAAGGGAGGCATAGGCCTCGGGGAGGCATATGCCTCAGGGGAGGATTTTTCTTTGTTTGTTTGTTTGTTATTCTTAGTTAAAAAAAAAAAAAAAAAAAGCTAGCTTTCTTTTGCGGTTTTGTTGCACTTTTGATGGTTTTAACTCACCGGATATACCTTGTGTATATCAAAGAGTTAACTAGTCCAAAGGGTACAACTTTGGTAAAGACATGACAAATGTTGATAAATTGTAATGATTTGCTCAAAATCATAGGGTCTGCAACCACCCATGCTTAATTCTTGAGTGTTGTATGGTCATCAATTCACCATGGTCTATTCCTTGTTGGAATCCAAGAATTGACTAGCCCACAAGTATATGGATTGTGGTAAAGGCAACTATCTCCATATTTCCTTATCAATTCACCAATTCTAAGAATTGACTAGTCCCGATCAAACGGCTCTGGTAAAGACACATCAAATCCGTTTATATAGTTCTTTGGTTTGCTACTAAATCGATGGTTATCGATGTACCATAGTTTTCGAACTTAAACATTTGGCTACTCCGGTAGTAATGGCTATTGGTAAAGAGACAACAAAACCATTATTTTCAATGATTCACCTCTTTCGGTGTGAACACACCGGATGTGATGAGAATAGATTGCAAGCGATAAGTATTGATGTACATTATGTCTTTTGTTCTTTGCAAAGACACAGCGTTCAAAGTCGATCATCATAGAGATGATATTATTAGTGGTTCTTTGCTCTTGATGTGTGGAAACAATCCTCTAGTCTTGAAGTGTCAAAAGATCTTTCAAGGTCGAAACGGAACTTAACCAAGTCAAATTCCGGTTTAGGGAGGATTGTTGGGAATTATGGGAAGTAGGATTTCTGCGACATTACTGCCGATGGTTTCTGTGAAGTAGAAGCGATTAAATTGAAGAAGTGATTCTCTTGAAGAGTACAAGCATTGCCGTGTTCTTCTTTGAAGGGTGAAAGTGACTAGGATCGAGATCGCTGTGAATTAAATGCTCACTCATTATTATCTTTGAACGGCCCAAGGTTGCATGGGCAGTATTTCTAGACTACTCTATATTTGTTTAATGTTTTAGTCATTAAATGCATGCAAACATGTTTAGTCGATTGAGTAGTAAGAGATTAGGGTTCCTTGTTTATAAAAGGAACCAAATAGTTTGTAATAGATAACCAATCTGAAACATAGAGTTTCAGTGAATAAAAAGATCCATAGAGGATCTAAGTGTTCTTAGTTATAACATCTTGTGTTTACTTTCCGCTATAGAATACAAGTGTTAGAGACTGTCTATTAGTTTGCTTATGATTATATAGGCAACACTAACGATCCACGAGTGCTTAAGATCTGTCAAGGTCTGAGAGTTTTCAACAAGTGGTATCACATGTTGATTTCAAATGCAAATCGCTCCATCATTGTTTTCTAGTTGTCACTAGTTTGATCCATGAAGGATCTTACATGTCACCCACCAAAAGCTTTTTTGATGTTGGCTCTAGAAGGATTTCCATCTTCATTGTGAATACTTTACATATCACTCGGATGTTCTGGCAATACCACGAGGATAATGTGTAGGACTCTTAATGTATATTTCTTACTTTTCACGGTGTATGAAACAGCAAGCATATTAAAAGTGTGTCCTAACGAGATTTATGGATGATCTCTTGGCTATAGAATCAATGCTGCATTTTGGTTTTCCTGTGCGGAGACTAGGGAGGGGTCTCCTGCTTCAATATCTACCAATCTCTAAGAAAAAGGTTGATAGATTACACTGGTTCCCCGTGAGAATAAAACAAGTCCTTTTAAGAGAACTTGAGTGGCTAAAAGGTTTAGTGCAGTGCGTCACTGGGTCCATGACGTCTTGTCTTCAATACCAGCGTTACCTTGGTAACCACCACTAGCATATGAATTGAACCCGGTTTTTGCCCTAAGGTTAAATATTTGGAGGGCTATTTCTTTTCACCCTTTCTCTTTATATATTTTTTTCATTCTTCAACCCATTCAGCTCTTACCGAGACTTTATCACTAGTACCTTGTTGGGTTTGTTCCAGTACTAGCTCCATCTCAGTCGACACTCTTCCATTATTCTCAATTTTCTCCTTTTTAATCATACCTAAGGACTTCTACACTAACTA
Source organism: Chrysanthemum lavandulifolium (assembly GCA_022545495.1). Taxonomy (NCBI): domain Eukaryota; kingdom Viridiplantae; phylum Streptophyta; class Magnoliopsida; order Asterales; family Asteraceae; genus Chrysanthemum; species Chrysanthemum lavandulifolium. Next base: position 163,431,420 of record CM040242.1, read on the forward strand.
GCGGATTGTCCCTGGGTAGATCCCTCCGGCACTGGCAGGATCGTGGGAACGAATACCTAACCTTACCATCCTTATAACTCCAATAAGTAAATACAAGGTCGGTCATGTGACACTGTTCTCTCCGCCTTAAAACCAATTGAAAATCAATCAAGGTACTTGTGATATTTGATATCAAAGCATTTGTAACTCAATTATTTTTTTATCAGAAATGCTCCCCCTCAACATGTGCATTGGTATTTGAAATTGTTTAGCACATGGGGGAGGAGTTCCTGGTTGAGCCTTGAACAATCACATTTTTATCAGATTTAATATTTAAATCATATTCTCAACCCCGATCAAAAATTTCAAACCTTTTGAGATTTGGGATCTCAATTGATTTAAATAAGTTAAAAAATTTGGGAGAAAATGTGGTCTAATTCAATATATAATGATAATGGAACATTACAATGCCCCCTCAATCTATGAGGGAGAATGTTAGTGTCAGGTATGATGAGTTTGTAAATGATTTGGAGTTTAACGAGAAACTCATGAAAAATTCATATACTGATACATAACATTTGAATATTTATTCACTACTTATAATGTACAAAGAGACATGTTTGATGATATTTTGATGATATAAAGTTTGCAATCACTCTCCCCCTTAATTGATGACCCATTTTCTATTAAAATAGTTGTAGTCATTGATTGAGTAACAAATTTTGTGAAAAACTTAAGTCCGATTGATTTTCAAACAACACGTTACCATTATGTGACACAAATACTCTCCTGAAGAATCATAGATGGAAAAATATTTGTTTAGAAAAAGCTGTCTTTTTGCCGATATGCTTTCCTCATTTTGAAAAGCGGGTTGCATATCTGAAATGATAATAAGCCTTTTAGTTTAAGCGCGGGTTACAGTCTGAAATAATTGCAAGCCATTTAGGCATGTTTTGAAAACTTTTTGAACTTCTGTTCGAAATTCATTTAAAGACACGTGTCATTATTGAATGACATTTCTAGGACCGTAAATGTTATCGATACCAGAAGACATGCCTTGAAAAACTATTTTTGGTATTTTCTATTTTTCCGATTTTTATGGTTTTTGATGGTTTTATATATTTCTATTTACAATTTGGTTTAAGATATGTACAAAATATATTATTCAATTTAAGAAGATGTTGACATGAATACTGAAATGAGGATATCGTTCTATACGTTGTAGAAGTCAGTAGTCAACATCTCTTAAACTTTCACCGCCAAAGCTTTCGAGGCTCCTGAATAATCGTTTGAACTTAAGCCTTCTCAATGTGAGGCTTTAGTAGCTTCCCCTAAACCGAAAATCTTCTTTTTGAGCAGTTTCAAAGCTCTCTTTCAAGCTTGCATTAGTTAAGTACACATCGGAATTTGTAGCAAAGCACATCAAATATTGCTGCTCCTTTTAAGAATAATCATCTTGATTATCCGTTGGGGGGATCATCAACTGGATCAGCAACATATCATCTCACGCTTGAATAGTTCTTCTCATATTTCTTCCCACTGAAGGCTGAAGATATGCATACCAAAAGTATCAAGAGACCACTTCCCCCAAGTAATTGAAGTGATGCAATTAGTCTCATTATATGAAGCTCAAAAACCCTAAGTACACATATACCCAAAGAAAGACGAAACGATAACACTAAAGTAACAAGTTGAAGTGATGATCATCTTATCAACTCTGGAATAAATCATTAATCTCGATCACATGAACCTGTTGTGCGTCCCCGATGTACACATTTATCTCCCCTGATGGTTGCGATCTCATCGGAATCATCATACAATTGTGTACCTCTTTTATCATCAGAAACTATTTCTTACATCTCTTCCCCCACGTAGTTAGAATAATACACCAAAAGCTACGAGTTAAAACACTGAGTTTCTCGGTGGTTATTGATAAGGATTTAAAAGGTACACTTTTGAGGGGTCATTTAAGCCCTTAATCGACCACTTTTATATCCGTTACTGCTTAATTTCGTTCCTTTTTACTTTTTAGGTCTCTTGAAGGAAAAATGCTGGAATGACACTTATTCGGAAGAAAAGGCGTGAATATATGAAGAAAATGGCCAAAGTCAAGATCGAGACACTCAAGTCTTTGGAACGCACTTTGACGGCATCACAAATAAAGGCGACGCCGTCCCTATAATTGCAATGGCTCGAGTGAAATTGTTATTTTGTACCGACGGTGATCAGCTTTAAAAAGAGGGCGTCACAACTCGACGGCCTAGATTCGATTTCGACGGCGTCAGAAGATGAAGCGGACGCCGTCACAAAGTTGACTTGGTTAAGACGAAACTCTAATGGCGGCGATCCGACGGCGTCACAATTAAAGAGTGACGCCGTCGCAGTTGTAACTCTATATATAGAATTCGAATTTTCAGACTTTTAGAGGGGTAGCCTTGTGGAGTAAAACCTAATAACGATTTTTGGCTGTCTTGGGCAGTATCTTAGGGTTCTCATACCCTATTTTACAACAAGATAAGTAATTTACTTTATTGATTTGATTATGTCTTCAATTGTATGTGTGTATGCTTGCATGTTCACCATGTTCGGCTAATTTACTTGTGTGTTTGCTTAGATCTATGAAACTTAGGTATTGAATATTGATTGGTTGTCTCTTATCTTAATTGTAATTGGCCTAGGATTGCAATAGGCCATCGTTGTGTTTTTAATGCTTGAGTAATCTTTGTGAACATTAGTTTATAATCGTTTAGAGTTGTTGTAGGCTAAAAATCCAAAGATAACCTTAGAGTTAGTTTATGAATCCTAGAGATTTTGTAGGCAATAACCTTAAGGTAGTCTCAAAGAGTTAGGGAAGAAAGCATACCCTACGACCTTAGAAGACACAATGCGTTAAGAATAAGGACGTAACAATTCAACCATCAATAAGAGATAACTAGGGAGTAATAACGTCTAGGTAAACACATCTTTAATCATCATACGAGCACACATCAATTAGACATAGACTACCCCATAGTTTAGTTAATTAGATAATTAGAATAGTAGAGTAATCGGTAGAAGTACCACCCCCCCCAAATCCAATACCCCGAGATTCGTAATTTCAATTTTCTAAAAAAATATAAAAAGATAAAAAAAATAATCTTCCTCAACCCCAACCTTAGCGTAGTAAATTCTCACTAGCATTCCTATTCCCCTAGAGAACGATATCGATCCTGAGGCTTACCCTAATACTATACTACAACGATTAGGTTCACTGCCTAGGTGGTTGAAAAACTTGTTCGAAGAAAAGGAAGTTTCCTTTGACCCCGAACGCGCGTTGTACGCGTATCAGTTATGACATTTGTCTTCCCGGAATAACTTCAATTAAGAATAAGTATGAAGTTCATCATGTGTACTCGTTGTGCGTTCAAATGTATGTCTCCTCCCCCTTACTGGTTTTGATATCTCAGAATCAACAACACATGATACACATATATACTTGAAATCTTATGAGAAGAACAAAATTGGCACACATGTATCCTGTGAGAATCAACTGCTACAGAAACACTCTCTGAATATCTTTACCAACCCTTATGTAGGCAATTTGAAGTGACCACTGATGGAGCAAACCCGATATACCAAACTTGAGGCTGAAGTAGAATTCCCCGTTCTTGTAACTTAAGCTTGCACAAATGTTGGAAGAACGGTGTAGAGAATTTATGCTCCAAGCAAATCTCTAAGTACACAATATACAACCAAAGTATGAGACATTAACACCTCTTGCGATTATCCACAACGTCATCTGTGTGTGACACTTAGTACTACAATGTGACTCCTTTAAGTGATAGTTAACCAGGTCTTCAACCATCCACCCCGACTGCTGGTAACTAGATAAACCAAGACTTCAACTTAAATCTTAAGCACGAGCAAGTTATCATTGAAATTCATGCATCCAACCAACCCCGACTTCAAAATAAAATAAGAACACGCCTTTGTGAAAGTCAACTTCAATCTCAAATAAGTGATACCTGATCAACTTCGTAGTCACAATTTGTGTCAAATGCCCAACAAGTGAATGAAAATACAATCAAATGTACGCCGATCCACTGAATGACTGAATAAGCATGAGAAAATATGGAGAATTTTGATGAGAATGTTGATAAAAGGTCATTCACAAGAAGATTTCTCTTCTTCCGAAGATAAAGCGCACTGAACCGTACGCCTTTCTTTTCAATGAAGAGCGGGGCCTGAGGTGTTGCCTGCAGATGCCATTTTGTTGACATTGAGGACCGAGGCTTGAACTGATGTATTCAAACTTCATTTTTTGTTGAAGAACGAGGATTGAACTGATGTATTCAAACATCATTTTGTAGACATTGAGGACCGAGGCTCGAACTGAAGCGTTCAAACGTCATAGGGTTAAGCGCGGGTTCTGACGTGAGTCGTTCAGAAGCCATTGATGTTGTACCTGTATAGAAAATAGGAAGGGGGCAAGATTGAAAAGACATGGATCCCCAAATGTGACTGGGTTCCACATGTTAGAAGCATAAAGTTGTAGTGTCAATTTTCTTCTGGACACTTGAACACACAATTTTGATGATTTCCTTTCCTGACTCAGGGATAGATGTTGTGGGATTCACATATGCATTAGTGCATGTACTTATGATCTTTCCAGTAGGAATCTACCTAAGACCAACAGTTTTGAAAATTCTACCTGTGGGTATCCATCTAAGTTTAGATCTAGGAGATGTTGAAACTTCTTTTGGAAAGAGTCTTTTTCCTATATTGATCCACCTATTAGGTTTCTGAAGTTTATATTTTAGTTCAACGGGTATATTTAATTGTCTGTTGAATACACTTAGGTTTTGGTTTGCTACTACTAGCAGTGTTCTGTAATACACTAGAAGGCATCACACGAGGCCGTGAACCTAAGATTTCATCCTTTTGGAGTAGTGCCCTTTTCCTAGCCTTTTCTAGATCATAGTTCTTGTACAAGTCATTTATATCATATGAATTTTGAATAATGCTCGGTTTAGACACTATTTTCGAACTAATCCTAGAAGAGCTAGGTGTAGCAACTTGAAGAGGTTTAAAAGAAATAGAAGCATTTTTCTTAGGCCAAGAATGTGGAGTGACTGGTTTTGTCAAATTATTATTCTCAAAAACTTGGGAGGCAAACCGTGTTTTTGAAGATTTTGGTCGTTCAGATTTAAATACAGTTGGTTGTCTAACAACTGATTGGTTTCTGATAGGTTGTAGAGATGGTTTCCCCAAGATTTATGGTTTTACAAACTTAGTATCCACACTTTTTCCAGTTAATCTTCTCAATTTGTTTTGTAAAGCTGCATGTGCAAGCCCCTTTGCTTAAATTTGAGCCTTTGAATGCTCATTTTCTTTAACTAATGTATCCACACGATTACTTTGTTCGTTCAAAGATTTACTATTTTGCTCTGAAGTTAAAGATTTGTTTTGCATTTTAAGTTCAAGAGAGATGCAATGTGCCTCTAGTTTTGAAAAATCTTTATGAAACTGAGCAATGGTCTTTTTGAGAAGAATATTTTTAGATTCCAGAGTTTGGTTTGACGTTTCAGTTGTTTTGTTTACCAGTAAGGACTCAGGCACATGACAATTTTCATGACATTTTACAACATACTGGTCAACCTCTTCTTCCTTAATGAATTCAGGTTGCTCAATTTGTTGTTTCTCATCTGCAGGCATAATATGATCAACGCTATATTGTACTCAACTATATGTTCTTTGTCAAAGTTGGGCTCTGTTGTAGGTATGATATCTACACAGTCAGCATCAATATCATCCCCTGATCTGCTGTTGTCATCATGCTCTACTGATTATGTCCCACTGCTTTCCGTCACAACCAAATTAGCTTCCAATACTCTAACCATATTATCTTGCTCTTCTTGAATCTGCAACTACTGTTCTTTTACTCTTTTGTCATGCTCTCTTCTATGAAGTACTCTTTCAGCGATTGTCTCCTCAATAGCTTCCATGTGTTGGAGCAATGTGTCTTTGAACATTTGAGTCTCCATTTGAATGTATGCTAAGAAATACTTGTTTGTCATTACGATGTCATAATCCAAAAAGAAGCGTGAATCAATGAACTGTTGAAACTGTTTGTTGATCACCCGAAGAGCAGCAATGGATCCAATATAATGAAATTCTTCTTTGTCAAGTTGTTGTTCTAGTTGATCTAAGTTCAGGAACATTGTGCCTGTGAAAGTCTGTACATCTTAACCGAAGAGCGACGCAAATGCTCGTTCGACTCCTCCCATGGATCCTGGTCTTTCAAAGAGAAGCTTGGAGATGTGAGTGAAGTAGTCGAAAGTATTTCACACAACTTAACTTTGCATTATCATGCAATTGTTGTAACTTATGAAACTCTCTCTCTTGTGAATTAGAGCACAAAAATTCCATATAGCAATATCTGACTCAAAAACGTTTGTCAGTTGTACTTTGTTGGGAATCTTATGTTCATCGATCATGTCGTACAATTTTAGTATCTCAGCTATGACTGAATCGGAAGTGTTTGACATGATATGAATGTGCACGGGATTTTACAAGTCTATGATTTAAATCGAGAAATAGATTTTTTCGTGGGATTTTACAAAATCAAGAGGGAACCGTGAGACAATGATTAATTGAAGGTGTTATGATAATTGTTGGATCGGAACAATGATTAGAGATTGTATGTTGAACTTGATGATTGTATGATCGATAAGGTGATACGTTGTTCAATTTCGATTTTGTTTAACGTTCGTGTTTCGAAATCCGAATAAACCCCGTAGTTATCCAATAAACCCGAAAATATCTCAACCCAAAATTATTCACAATCTCATATTCTTGAAGCTCAATTAAAACTGTGACCCCAAATTGTAATATAAAAATTCTAACCTCTCTCGTATATGAAACCCGTATAGAAACCGTAATCCAAAATTAATTTTAATCTCAAATTCTCGAAGCTCAAATATTAACCAAAGTTCGGATTTGTTGTACCCAGCTCAAACGAATTATCCAATCGCGCAAATTGTTATATCAGCCCAAGAATAAGTAAAACAAATCCGAGTCCAATTAACAAAAAAAACATCTATCCCAATATATGTTTGACAATACTTAGCCCAACTTATTAGCTGCTACCAATTGGCCTAATACACACACCCGATCCCAAGAAAGTGAATGAACAGGTTGCTAGCCCAAGAACACTTTAACCCTAATATTTAGCTATAAAACACAACTAAACACAATTACTTGACCTTAATCACTCTCTAAAAAAATGCAATCAAGCACTTAGCCGCACCTATTCGTTTCTCTCTTCCAACAAAAAGCAACTAACAAAGATAAACAAAAATCGTCTCTTTGAATCTTATAGCTACTCGAGAACACAAACTCACTGGGGGCTGTTGAAGTTCGATTTAACCTAAGGTAGGTTTCACTTATGTGTTTCGTTTTTCTTTTATCCGAATAAGAGGAAGAATGAAACCTATTGGTTTTGTGCTAACTTTATGATTCGAATATTTCAAAGAAGTAGAGTGCTTCGATAAGATCTATGATCGCTTGTCTGTTGATTTTGATTTGAGAACGAAGGTAGGAGATGTTGTTTGTTGTATTGTTTTGTTTAACCGAATGAAAGAAAAAGTAATAACAGATTCGTTATTGACTTTTCTTTTTGTGGTCGAAAATAAAGTGAAGTATATCTTCAAATACAATAGATCTATGATGAGTTTGGATCCGATGTGTTGAGATCTTTTGAGGTCTTTAACTTAATTCTGAAACATGAATCAAGCTGAGATCTTTAAGACAGATTAAGATCTTGTAACTAGTGTTTCTTGTCAAGTCTTAAATTCAAAAGAGATCTGTGATGTTGGTTCAAACAAAAATCTTTTAGAAGATTGCAAAACAATGAACCGTTCTGAGATCTTGATGCGTACTCACTTCTTACATCACTTTGATCCGTGGTTAAGGTAAGATTTTGGTGGTTTGTTGATATGAGATGGGTTGTGTTCAGTTGTAAGAAGATGGGTAATGGGATTAGTTTTTGGGTACGGTTTGTTATTTAGATTCGTCTGCTTCTTATGTTTTTCATTTCTTTGGACCAATGATGGTTTAGATATGAGGTCACCCAAGAGTGTATTTTGGATTGGTCAAAGCTTCTTTTCTTCTTCAATCTTATTTACCCCAAACCGCAGTACTTAGCACGATTTTGGCAACATAACATTTAGATTTACGTAGAAAATGATCTTCAACTGAGCAAAACGCAATATCAAGTCGCAATCCATTGAGTCAAAACGTAGGACCAAAACACAATAGCAAAACGCAGTGACTTAGGAGTCAAACCGCAGTGTCACTTTCAAGCAAGTACACAAGTCACTTTCACCCAGTTTTGTCCCTATTCTCTTTCAAGCAATCGATCCAAAACGTAGATTTGGAAATACTCAAAACGCAACCCAAAACTTTTCCTTTTTGATACAAACCGCAACAAGGAAACCAACTTTTAGCCAAACCGCAACCAATAAAACCCCAAAACGCAACCTAGAACAAGACTTCAAAAGCTTCAAATACACCCCAAACTGTCCAATAAACATGTGAAGAACACTAACCAAACACCAAAATAAGCTATAGCAACAAATCTAAATACAAAAGTACAAACTTATAGCAAATCTAACCACAAACAAAGCTCAAACTAAGATGTTTTCTAACTTTTCTATTCGAACCAAAGACAAGAATACCATAAATAATCCGCAATCCGAGCACACACAATCTAGCTAATCAAACCATGGCTCTGATACCAATTGTAGAATACTAAAAATCATAACACTTGTATGTCTTGTGGATTTGGCCGAAAATTAGAGGGAGAAAGAAATGGGAGTTCATTTTAGAGAGAGAAATTAATGTGTATTAGCTTGAAACCAAACGAATCTCCAATCCTTTTACTTCGTGTGTAAGGGTATTTATACTTTTTACAAAACACGCCCCTAACGGGCTATGGAACGGGCATACAATGGGTAAAGACCCGACCCGACTCCATGGTGATACTTTAACTAAATGTTTACTATTAAGACTACGACCTAACTAATGCTAGATGATACTCGGGGTGACCGAGTCTTTCACACGAATTTTCATATTCCTAACAGTATTACTTTAATAAAATCAATTTTTCCAATAAAACACTTTCCGACAATTTCCAAAACAACATTATTTTTGTGCTCGTAAAACAAAATGTTTCAATCAATATTTTCCAACCAATACTAATCCGATTAGTTAATTTTAACTGATAAACTATTTTTTAGAAGTTTTAAATTACATTTATTGGTTATTGGGCTTTATAGCCCGATATTAGTCCATTAAGAATTTTTCAAGTATATTTAGTCCGTTACAAATTTGTTAAGTCTAATATGTTCAATATATTTAGTCCATTAAGAGTCCGTTTAATTGTCCAAAGTCCACGTTTCAATTCAATACTCTAGTGCAAATAAACCCAAACTTCCCAATGAACATTATGTCAAAACAAGTAAATAGTTAGTCCGATAATCCATATAAACCGCAAATAAACTAATAGTAGTAAATTTAAACCAAACAAATCACAAGTTTCAAAATAAGCTTAAACAAACAAATCCAAACACTAAATTCAAACACAACAAAGTTCATTGGGCTTCGGCCCAACACACAATCCAAACACAAACTCAATGGGCTTTGGCCCATTCCCCTTTTGGGTTCCTATTCGACCCGAGCTTAAAACCGACACTCTCTCGGGTTTCTTATTGACCCAAAACCAAAACAAACACTCTCTTGGGTTTCATTGTTTACCGAAAACGAAACACATCCCAATAAGCTAGAATATAAGCTAATGAGCAAATCAAGTTTATTAAAAACCAAATAAATCACATTATATACATGGTAAACTGAAAATATAAGTACGAAACAAACATCCCCTCGCGGGTTTCTTTGTGAACCAAACCAAAACAAACACCCATATGGGTGTTCCTTTTCGAGCCGAAACCACAACAACACCCTCTCGGGTTCACTTTAAACCGAATCAAGCAACACCAAATAAGCTCATAAACTTATTACAAAAATCCAAATAAGCCAAATAGTTTCAAAAATAAGCAAAACCAAACCAATCCGAGCCCTATGGGCTTCGGTCCAACCCAAACGGATTTCCCCTCTCGACCGCAACCGAACTAAAACAAAATAAGCACTTTGGTGCTTATTTAACATGAAAATTAGCACACAAACATATACTATGTTTATTTTAAACCACAACAACGATGATACCATTTGTTACAAAAACGTTTTCGATCCGATTAAATCACACAACCTTTGTAAAAATAGTTTTTTGTTTCAAATAAATTAGAAAGAAGTGATGAGAAATAGATTTTGAGGTGTTTGAATATACCAAGAGAAAAGAGATGAGATGAGAGATCGATGAACATGAGCTACAAACCAATACATGTGAACAAAAACCCAAAACCACGAAAAAACACCCAAATCAACCCTAAACCTTCATTTTTTCTTGCTTTCTTGACCCGAAATGGAAGTGGCGGTGGCGGCGTGGTGGCGGCCGTTATGGCAGCTGGCGAGAGAGAGAGATGTGATGGTGGCTAGGTTTTGTTTTAAAAGTGAAGTGAAACCCTAATAAATAACTATTTAAACATAAAAAGTGTTAATAAAAAGTGTAAAGCGTGTGAGAGTTGGAGGGTGAGCGGCGGTCAAGGCCAAAAAGGGAGGGGGTGTTTTGTAATTTTGTGTTTTTATGACTCGGGACTAGTTTAGGCTCGATAAAAGTCCTTCCACAAAAATAAAGTAGTTACATCAATAGTAACTATTAAAAATTACAGAAATCACAATTAAAAGTTTATTAGGTTTATGGTTGTGCCTGTACACGTTGTGTGCGGTATTCACGGTTTGCGAGAAAATTTCTCGTTTTCAAGTCAAATGAGTTTGATAAAGCTCCAAAATGAAATATAAGTAATAATAAATAAAATTTATTATTAAAATAAGTCTAAAAAATTACGGGTTGTCACAGTTAGGGGTGTCATATTTCCCGACCCGACCCGGACCCGACCCGGACCCGAACCCGACGAAGGATATTCGGGTCGGGTTACTCGGGTCCAAAATCCAATTCGGGTCAATCGGGTCAACCCGATTAACCCGAGTACGAACTAGGGTCGGTATCGGGTTCAAAATATTTGAAAATTCGGGTTCGGGTCGGCCACTAACCCGACTTAATTTTTTTTTTTCCCAATCTTTATTTAATTGAAAGGCCCAAATTAGTGCATGAACATATATTGCTTCATATATTTGGTTTTATATTCATTTTCATTCTATATAATTGACCTCCATTGAAAAAAAATGCATTACAAAAGAAAATGTGTAAATCCAACTATAAAATGCATGTATTAGTGCGTTCTTTTTTGAGTATGAATATAATAACCTTTTAAAACCAATGACATTATATTCATAACGTTTGGTTACTAAATTTAAGAAATTAAATTCTAGAATTATATAAATGGACTTGACCGAACCCGACTTGACCCGACCCGACTTGACCCGACCCGATTTGACCCGAACCCGACCAACCCGAGTTCAAATAGGGTCGGTTAATATATTATTTTGGCTTGACCCGACTTGACCCGACCGACCGACCCGAACCCGACCGACCCGACCCGAATGACACCCCTAGTCACAGTATAGAAACGGACGAAAACGAATAAAAAGGACGAAAACGTATAAAAACGGACAGAAACATAGAAAAACGGATGAAAACGTCTACAAATTGAAAACGGAGCAAAAACGTAAAATTTCGGACGAGTATTGATCGCGTATATATTTTTATCAAAGTCCAAATGAATCCTCGATGATACTAGAAGAAAGAGCACGAAAAAACGAGCCTAATAGATCGGGACCCACCCCAAGAACTATCCCGGTTCACCATAAACCGGCCGCCCCAAACTTAAATCGGTTGATATACTATAAATTCGAACAAAAAAAATGTTAAATAAAACTATTTTGGTATAATTATATCACTGGACACTAGTCCTTAGGACTAACAATGCAACTATTTTCTCATGAGTTAAGAGATAACGGAGAAATAATTTGCACCGTTAGTCCTCATTGACTGATTTTACTAATGAAGGGATGTACGGTGGCTAACTCTACTAACAGAGGGATGTTTGTGTGCCAAAAAAAATCACGGGTATGTAAAGCGGGATAAGGGACAAATCACAATGATGTATTTTGGACTTTACTTATTTTTTTATGTTTCATATTGTTTTTAATTTATTTTTTATGTTTTTTTAAGTTTCGTGTGTTTTTTATTTTTCGTATTGTATTTTTATTTGATAAATTAATAAAATTTAGCTTGTTTGAAAAAATGAAAAAGGAAAAAAATGGTGGGTGAGACCCTTTTGCCTCAATCCAAGAGGAAAGAGTTATTTTGGTACGTGAGTGAGTTGAGTGAGTTGCTGGTGTGACGCTGAGGTGGCAAACTGGCTCAAGCCAGTTTGAGCCACGATACCCGATGCTCTAATCATCTATATTCACATTTCTTTCTTTGTACTTTACAGATTCATCACATTCTTGCTTCAAATTCCGCTCTCAATGATGATAGAATTCAATCTCAATATTGTAATTATAAATGTTTGCAGCTATAAAATTCAATTGATATATAAAATTCAACTAAAAAGTGCTTGACACTTCGACAAGATTTTTGCTATCAGCTTGGAAGGGGATGAGAATGTGAGATGGCATATACCTCTTCGCTCTTTCTTAGGGGTATTTTCTTTCTATCATTCTTAGAGTTGTTTAGTATTTGCTACTGTAAAATACAGGGTGTTACACTGTCGCATACGCCCCTTAACATATTTATTAAAAGGATTACCAAATCAAAACTTAGAAATAAAAAATGTGCAAGTGTCAAGTAAAGTGAATATGAATATGCAATGTCAACTGTTTACAAGAGATTTGAGTGACTATATCGTTTTAAATTTGGTCATTTTGAGCATGACACCAAGAGATTATCAAAGGGGCTACGATCGTTTCATCTGAGACTTGAGACATGCGTAAATATCTGGTCGCAACATTAAAGAATATTTAGCTATATTAAGAAAAAGGATAAAGAATATATTATCACATTTTAATAACAAATTTTTTAGTTATGGTGGGTGGTCCACCACCTCGAGAGGTCCCAATACCCCTTTCAACCGCGCGCTAAACTTCACTTTGTGCACTGGTTTGGTAGTGGCGACCATCGAACCGTTTGTCATTTTTTTATTTTTTATTTTTTATTTTTTTGCCTGTTTGTATGGTATACTAGTATAATTATCTGTTTAATTTGATTTGATGATATGCTGAATAATGATATGATACTGACGTGAAGATGATGAATTTAATGACAATTATACCCGTTCTATAAAGTGAATTTCATCCCCATAAAGTCCTACTTCATTAGTTCATTGTATCTTTCATTCTTGAAAATATCAATAACCAATTTACTCAAACCATCATTGAGCTCAGTTACCAAACCTAACCATACATCTATGCAAATTGTGACTCTCTTTTAAGACCCCATTTGTGTAACCAACCCAAATTCTCAAACCAAACTTCAAAAATCACCCATGAAACAAAGAACAGAAAAATGAAAACAGAGCAAAAGAACACTAGATTCTACTCAAATCTCACCCATATCTCATCATCATCTTTGTCATTAAACCCTTCATGTAAAATACACCCATTTTACACATCAGAAGTTGGAATATGTCCATATTGTCTAAAAGACAAGCTAATGAACCTTACTTGCTCAGATTGTGGAGAACAAAGGATCACACCATGTTCATGTTCTGGCTCAGAATTCTCATCATATAGGAACTCATATTCCACTTTGGATGTTGGAAGTGTTGGAAGAATATCATTTTTGATTGATAATGATAAGGGATGTACTAATGGTGATGACACTAAGTCGATATTTTCGAATATGTTAAAGTTGAAGCAGAGTGAACAGAGTAAAACACAAGATGTTGTTTTGCTTAAAAGAAGTAATAGTTGTGTTGTGGAGGTTAAGAAAAATAAAGGGTCTTGGAGAATTTGTAAGTTTTTCAAAAATATGAGAAAAAAAGGTGAGATTGATGGATCAAGATCAAGGTCACTTAGTAGTTTCATGGATAGTAATATTAATCATGAGGTGAGTAGTATGGATTGTTCAAGTGCGAAAGTGTCGAATTCTAAGGAATTGGAGTCAAGAAAAAGTGACTTGATGGATTTTGAAAATGGAGTTGTGGTAAAAGATGTTAATTTGTGTAAAATGGATGATGATAGTGATGATGATGAGTTTATTGATTTGAAAATAGATTTATTTGGTAAGTCAAAAACAGAGTACTCTGTTTTTAAGGAGTGTGATACAATGGATTTAGTTCCTAGTGGCGGTATGGGATCGTCGTCTTGTCGGTTTATGGTTAATGAGAGAGGGATTAAGAAGGTGAAGAATAATCATATGAAGGCATGGAAATGGATTTTTAAGCATCATTCTGGGAAGAAAGATTTGAATCATATATTGAAATCTTGAATTATGACTCCAACAAAGGCAAATGTCATACTGTATGTAATGTGAAAGTGTACTTTTGTTCTTAGATTACGGATATGAAAGTCTTTTGTTATTATGTTGATGTAAAACAATTACTAGCGGATATTACAATGCTCTTAGTGTGTATAAATGCCGTCAAATAGTGAATAACAATCGACGGCTTACGAGTATTCAAAACATTAGGGTATCATTCTAAATAATAAAAATTTAGAAGTAATCATATGAAGGCCTGGAAATAGATATTTAAGCATCATTCTGGGAAGAAAGATCTTAATCATATCTTGAAATCTTGAATTTTGACTCAAAGAAAGTCAAATAATTGTGATATTGTTTTTTTTTTTTTTTTTAAAAGCTTCAAATTTTATAAACACCCGACTCAAAGGACGAGACCGGGGAAAAGATCTACAACATATACAGGAAAAACAACCATGAAACAGCAGCCAACACAAAACCAAGAAGACAAAAGAAAAAATACAACAGCAAACTTATGAAAACAACCTAAACGGGCTGGTAATCCAGAAGCTCCACGAAATTGGCTGGAGAGAGTAACGGGCCGAGATCCATGTCTTCGAAATCCTCTGAATGGTAGGGAAGATGTCCTCATTTTTGGCACATTCTACGCCATCAGGTGGGGAGTTCACCACCTTATTCCTCCAATTCCAAATCGCCCACAATGCACTTTGGAACACTCCATGAATAACTTTTTTAAACCGTGGACAACCTTGAGTAACAACCGATCCAGAGGCAATATCTTTGATATAAAACGAAGGGAAGGAGGTTGTAATATGAAAGAAGGCCTATATTTGTTCTTACATTATGGTTATGGAAGGGTATGGTTATGCTGTTTTTTTTTACACGATGTAACATAATTACTACTATAATCAATAGGTATTGCAATGCTCTTAATGTCTAATATGTCATTGTGAATAAATGTTGGTCCACTTAACATAGTCATCTAAGGCAGTTCCAGGCTAGATACATGGAATACTATAGTTTTGTATCACTTAGATTGGTGCATGTAACATCTTTTAAGAAGATTCAAGGAATATTGAAAGGTGACCTGATGGAGTGAATGTGAAGGAAACAAGTTAAAGCGTTGATTGGGTGGACCTTTTGATGAATTCTAACCACAGAAGTGTTTTGTTTGTGTAACAAAACACAGTTCCACAGGGTGGAAAAGATGGCATCCAATGTATTTAAAATAAGACTCGAAGCCAAAAAAAATTAATCTTTATGGCCTATTTAGGTTCATCGGCCTATGCACTTTTTGGGCCATATTGGAGGCAACAGAAATGGGCTGTTGTAATCATCATTCATCGAACTCATGTGTTATACAATTTCACTTGCATTTTTTAAGTGTACAGACATTAAAGATTGCAAATACATAAATTGTGAGGAAGCCATCATTTCACATATCATGCAACTTATAGCTTATGTGCGGTCACTTCACCGCAGCCACCACCTACTATAATCATCATCGTCCGAACAATTGGTGTTACAAAAACTAAATACTATCATTTCCCATCCTAGCTCACAGACCATACGAGGCCCTGCAAGATAATCCATACATAAAGGGCATGTCGTGTGTTTGTGCTCAACACAACGGTCCAAACAATCTTTATGAAACAAATGTTTACATCTTAAATCTCTTATCTCATCATCTACTTCTATCACGTGTAAACACACCGCGCATTCCTCAAGCTCATTAGAACTCGAGTTTTTGTTAAACCAACTTCTTTTGAGCTCGAGTCCACTTTTCATTGGCACCTTATAGGATATCGATCGACGATAAAATGCATCCAAAGCCCAAGTTAGATAAGTAGAAAATGCTGTTGCTATTAAGATTACGATTTTTCTTGGCATTTGAGATGGATAGATAGGTGAGAGTGAGTGAAGAAAATGATTGTTGTTATCATCAACAATCATGAGTACGTATTTATATACACACAAAAACACACATGCAAAATGAAAATATTATTTATAAAGTGTTGTACTATTGGAACCCTCATGATGTCACATCATAGGGAATATTCCTTGTCCTCACCTTTTCAAGACATTTTTATCGGTTCGTTAGTATTTACGCTTTTAACGTTTGTTTATTAAACTTTATATTTACTGTTCGCATTTTCGCGCTTATAG
This sequence comes from Chrysanthemum lavandulifolium, assembly GCA_022545495.1. NCBI lineage: Eukaryota > Viridiplantae > Streptophyta > Magnoliopsida > Asterales > Asteraceae > Chrysanthemum > Chrysanthemum lavandulifolium. The sequence goes on from CM040242.1 coordinate 163,448,104, forward strand.
TTTTTGATATAAAAAAAAAAAAAAAAAAAAAAAAAAAAAAAAATAAGAGGCCGATCTAAAATTATAGAAAAAATAACCCGACCCTTTATAAAGCAAAGATGATCATGATAATGTTGTCATGTTGCAAGAAGCGACACCATAGCGAGTTGCCCATATTGGTAAATTATGACAATTCAATAAATGTGGACTTATAGACAAATGAGATATTGTTTATAAATAATAAAGTGTTTTGTTTATTAATAGTGCTATCCAATCAAAACAACTAACCAAAAATCAAATCTAAGTGGATGAAGCTTTTTATCTCTCTTATATAATTTTATCGGGTATCTAATATTTCGATGATTACTGTATTAAATATGAGTAATGCCATATCCGAACACATTTGACAAAAAAAACTTTTCGCATGCATATGTATCAAATCTTTTACTAGATATAATAATAGAAAACAGAAAATTTTAAGTAAAGTTTTTTGTAATAAGAAAAATCGAAATCGGTCTTTATTAGAAAATTTTAAGTAAAGGTTTTTGTAATAAGAAAAATCGAAATCGGTCTTTATTAGGTAATAATTGAATTAGTTCATTTACTTTTAATTAGATGTTAAAAGGTTAATGGATATATATATATATATATATATATATATATATATATATATATATATATATATATATATATATATATATATAAATTATTTTAAATTCGTTAAAATCCAAAAAAAAAAAAGTATATTCACAAGAAAAAGTTAAAAAAATATATATGAGCTTCCTACCTAGCTATGTTTTCATAATTAAGAACCAAATTATAACAAGGAATATATTATAGGAACCCCCTATAAGTAAACCGTACAAACCGCGAAGCATATAGTACAACATCGTAATTCTTACAGTACAACCCTGCGATGCATGCAATGATTGAAAACCCCCTATAGGGGGTTCCGTATAAACTGCCCCTTATAACAACTAAAAAGAGCTGACCTCTTTTTCAAATACTCATTGACTATACACACACATAAATACCTATAACCCAAAAACACCCATCACAACATCAGTTGAAACAATCGATAGAAAACAACAAAATCCATAAAAAAAATTAGGTAAGATTTTGAGTTTCGTGTCTAGTTCCTTCTGATACTGCCTTAAAACGTCTCCTAATTCATTCTACACATATTTGATGCAGGTTTACTATTTTAGAAGTTGATTTTGCCCTAACTTAATTCAGTGTTTTTGTTTATCATCGACTATTAGTTGTTTATTATTATCATTTGAAGATCTATGATACTTTGTTGACAGTATAATTTTGTTGGCTTCCAATTTTTTTCGGTTATATATTTATTAATAGGGTTTTTCTATTATGTGGTTAAAAATTGAAAAAAGTACATAAAAGTACATGAGATCCACAAAAAATACATTTTTTATATGTACTTGTGTCCTTTTTCGTGGATCCCCATGTATTTTTATGTACTTTTTTAACTTCATATCATGTGTCTTAGGGCACATAATAGAAAAACCCTTATTAATAAATGTAATATAATTACATCATTAAATATATTTCTAGCGCAATTGTAGCAATATGCCTAAATAGATTGAGGCCATCTCATAAAAAGTCATGATTAAACAGCTGCATAGGTCACTATTATTTATACAAGTTCTCCATGTTGGCCATGCCTAGGTGTACGTCTTAGGTAAGCACGACTATACAACGACAGGATCGAAAGAATAACCCCCGTAAAAGAAAATCATCTATACTTTTCAATGTTGATGTCTATCTTTGAAGCTTGACAATATATATATATATATATATATATATATATATATATATATATATATATATACGAGGATAGATTAGCTATAATTTTTGTAGCCAATTAATTCAATCCTTCATAAAAATACACTAAGAATGATTCGGGGACTCACAGATAAGAATCGGGACCACAAAATAATCGAGGGACCCACATTTTAATACAAAATTGTAGCCAATTTATTGGCTGAATTAATTGTATTAATATATTATATATATATATATATATATATATATATATATATATATATATATATATATATATATATATATATATATATATATATATATATATATATATATATATATATATATATATATATATATATGATGTGTCATCGTGTGTAGGTAATATTTGTATTCAAGTTTTACTATTTATTTTATGTTGACTTTAATAACAAACACTAACGGGTAGTTACCCGATTGATGGTAGGTTAGTTGGTAAGTAGGGTGTCGATCCCTAAGAGTGGAACGTTAACAATTAAATCTATCAGTATTTTAATTATCTAAGTTAGTCTAACTAAACCTAATTCTAATGCAGCAAAAGGGTTTTCAGCTTGAGAGGCTGGCACGAAGTTTAGATTTAATAAAACTGTAAATGAGACAGATAACACACACAAGCAGAAAAACAGATAATAAAAAAGAGGTCAAGCCGATAGCAAAGAAAACGTATTATCCAAGTTAATCATATAAAATTCCATATTTATCTACTTGCTATAATGATGATGTGTCAACTCGGAAAAATTTAGAAAATTTAGTTATATATGCTTATGTATAATCCCGAGAAACTCAAAACATAGGAACCCGGTTTGACTTATGTGAGCCCGTACTTGGTTTATTATATGCATCATTGATATAATTCGTGAATGATTGTGTTACTAAATGAATTATGTATGTTGATGATCTGTTATGTTAGGTGCCACCCGAGTCGGCACAATAAAAACCAAAAAGCGTGAAAAATAGTAACACTAAACTCGTTACGAGGAAATAGACGTGTTAATAATCAAAATTTACGGAAAGAGATAATTAAGAACAATGGCGCATATTATAAAAGTTGCCGGTCACGATTAAATAAAATATACGAACCGTCAAGTAATAAATCGGGAAAGTAATAAACAAGTTTTAAAAGAATAAAAATGAAAATAAATTAAGTTGGTATCGTGTCGTGTCGTGTGTATGCATTTTTATCTTCATGTTTGTTGTATTATTGCGTGTTTAAGGATGAGATGAGGGTTGAGGGTGTTGGAAACCAACCGCGACCACTAGGGTTAAGTTGGGTTGCGTTAGGTTGGAGCCGAGAGCCCAAGGGACCCAAGGGGTCCGGATTTTGTTTGTTGCAGGATTGATTTTTAAGGTTGTTGTTGTTGTTGTTGGTAATGACCGGGACCAAGAGGTCCGGTGTGATAATTATGGTCGAAGCCGAGGAGGAGACAAGGGTCTGTTTGGTTCGTGTGGGTGAGCCGTGACTAAGCCGAGACCATTAGGGTCTCGGCATTGGTTTCGGGTGTAGTTTGATGTGGAATGATGACGGAGTTGATGATGTGTTAAAAATGGAGGTTGATTGAAAATGTGGTTAAGTTGCCGAGCCGTAGGTTTAGGGCCGGTAACGAGCGAGAATAATTATTTGGACTTGGAATATTATATATGTGAACTTTGTGCAACGTCGGTGTTATCGTGACTTTTTAGTCTCGGTTGACCCCGACAACGCCGTAACATGGACTTATATTTATTATTGGACAATATGACATATAAAAGCCCGAGAGTCATGACTCGGACTTGTGAACTCGAGACGGATGATAACTCGAAATATAACTTGAAAACTTGACGCGATATATATAAACATGCGTACATACATAAACTAGAAAATAAAACTATCAATAGGTTATTGGATTAAATATTTAATAACAAGATACAACTTGTTATTCGATATTTAAAAAGGGAAATAACGACTTAAAAATGAAAAAGTTTTATACTAACGAGTTATTAAATGTTTCAAGGGCACATTTACATAAATATGTCATTAATTAGTATTTAGTGATCAATTTGGCATTTGCATGGGTTACGGATGACTTGACATTAATATATTTAACCCACGTAGATAACAGACTTATCGGGTTAACAAACTCAATAAGAACCCATTATGTACGTTGGACGAATTTATTAATGGATAACTTATCCTTACGACTCGTTAGCATCGTGATATGGTTTTTTTGGAATAATAAGTACGATAAGTAAATGGTTGAGTTTATCGAGTTGAAAAATTCGATAAGTTCTAACGATTTAATTTGAAAGACTTATTAATCTATAAGGCTTGTCACATAGAGGTCGCAATGAATTGTCATGTTTATGCATGGGCATTTAATGAAGAAAGTCATTGGAGTCTTATTGAGTCGACACCACACACGATGATACCAACCATTTCTAACTAGAATAAGAATGAGGTGTTTTGGAAATAAGAAATGGAATATACCCGGGGATAGAAAATATTGAATTGGGGATATATTAAAGACAAAGTTACATTCTAGGTTGTGCCGAGTCCGTGGTTTCCGTTACTTGTTAACTGTTAATTTGATTTGATATTGGTTTATTGTGCCCTGCTGGAAATCGAGATGAGTTTCATAGCCCCATTTTTAACTATGTTTTATCTAAATTGGGGTGAGAAAGCATGCTACTATTTTCTTGGACTTGCTTTTACTTTTTGATTTGCTTATGTGTTGACTAGCAAAAGATAGATATGTGGTAGATGTTGACTTAGAGTAGGATAGCAATCCCTTGCAATAACTACGCAACCTAGCAAAGAATAGATATATACTCCGACCTAAATTAGGGTAGCATTGATTTTAGGCTTTGCTATGACCGTGGTACCTGGCTAGAGTCGCCCGGGGCCCTGCTGAGATCTCGATTGTGTTATTGGAAGGATTGTTGTTGGAATGTGATTGGAATGTTTATTGTATATCTGTCTTAGTCTCACATAGCAAATAAACTCTATCAGGTCCACTACTGAATTGATGATTAAACCTATGAACTCACCAGCGTTAGTTGACCTTTTTAGCATGTTTTTCTCAGGTAGCTAAGGTGATGCTTGTATTACTTGTTTTCTTGGAGGCTTGGCAAAACGGGCATGGTTGGAGGATCATTCTAGAACTCTGATAATAATTGCGGACCTATCTTATGATTTCTTTTGGGCCTTACTTTCAATTTTTTGAATAAATGTGACCAGATAACTAAATATGGGATTGGTTTGTAAACGTTTTATGCTATCTTGTTTTCCTATACTTGTGTTGTGTACCAATCTAGTAGCACCTCGGAAGTTTGATTAAGTCTTTCGCTGTACCATATTTTGGGGGTGTTACAGATGATACTCACTTTGTAGGTGGATTTCTAATGTAAGCTAGGTGATACTTCTTCCTAAACCCTAGGTTTACTATTTAAGTTTTTAAACAAACTAATCATGTCATAATTAATCGAAACCCGCATAAAGTATAACTTGTAGATTATAATTATCATTTATCCCACGAGAGCTTACATTAACACTTATGCCCTAACTTCATTACTAGTAGTTTAATGGTCATAGAAATATTGATCGAGTTAAAAGCCAAGTAATATGTGACCTTCCGAAATAATGTCTATCATCCACTAACTTAGGACTTATTGAATAAGCAAAAATCAGTTGAATGAATAATCACATACGTATAAAAATGAATAAAGTAATAAACATATTCAATACACAACGAATGAGTAAGCAATTCAAATAAACAAATCAAAATATCAAATAATCATAAACTTGGCTAATACCTACATGTATTAGCCCATAATCTTAGAAATAATACAAGATATCATGTTCAGAAAGATTCAAGTATAAACCAAAAAGGAAAAATACGCTAACCAAACGGTTATAGTGTAATAAAACAATTAAGGGAATTCTCCTATGGAATTATGGCACTATGTAACAACAAGAAAATTTCCACTTGTATTAATATTCTTATCCATTTTCTATGCATAATTTTTTTTCGTTATCAGTTAATTTGATCACAACTACCCATTCATGTGACGTAACTCACATTCTCAATAACCGTGCTCACACACGGACCGACACCAACGACCTTATGTTCATTTCACATAAACATCTTTATATGTCAAGGATAAAAGTTTTCAACTTTTATTTGCTACTTTACGTTAATTCATTAACATACGATTTCTAAACGTTCAAGCTAAACGTTTTCTATCTATTTGAGTTTTCACGAAAACCTAAATTATTACAACTATGATTTTACGAAACTAAATAATAAATACAAAAGGACAACATTTTATACCTAGAGTACAAGTCAGTAAAGCACGAAACCTAACTATACTTTAATTCCCATTACAAGCCCTAATATACAACTCTATAATATTATGTGCATGATATATTTTCAAAATACTAATGTACAAGTCTTTCAAGCACATGCACAAGTCTTTAATGCATAAAATCTTAATACTTATATAAATCATATTATAAACCTCAATGTACCTATCTTAAAGCACGTGATACAAACCTATAATGCACAAAGCCCTTAAAATTGACTTTATTATAAATTACAATTCTAAGGTACAAGTCCCTAATGCTTGTTGTAACACCCCAACCCGACAAGGGTAGAAGTGTCACATTCTGGTGTCATATCAGAACATACAATTAAAAGTTTTACAAGCGGAAGCCTTAAAGAATAAAATACCAAGTCATATAGACGAAATGACTTACAAGGAAAAATACAAAATCCAATATGTCTAAAATAAAATGAAATCTCCAAACAATAGCCCAAACAAATAAATCCAAAATAATAAGGTATCTAGGGTTGGTCCACTCAAATAATCCAACTCTCACCCCATCAAAGCCCATCTTCAACCTAACACCGCCGCAGAAAAGAAATGCAATGAGCTTAAAAAGCCCGGTGAGCGGATATAACAAAACGAAAGCTAAATAAAATCTGAAATGCGAAATGAAACAAAGGAAACGGGTAACAAAGTCGCAGCGAAATGAGAACAATGAGTCAATGAGGATCATGCAGAACACAATTATACAGATATCCAAAGCACATAAAACAAAGAGAACGAAGTCAAGCAAAGCATCAAGACAAGCATACAAGCACATACAAACCAATGCATACAAGTACTGAAACATAAGCAAGCATAGCAGACGTCATATCCACACAACATATACAGCATACAATCAAATCAGGAAATCAGAAGACATACAAGCCAAACAGATATCTACAGGAAAGCGGAAGCAATTAATTAATAAGTGAGCATGGCAATTCACACAGATCATAACCCTTAGTTGAAAACATAACCGATATCATAACAAAGAATCAAAACATGGCGATCACACGTAACAAGTAGGAATACAAGATGCACATAATAATTAAATGAAGTAGAGACATAGCGAGGCAATTACACAAATTAACAAGTCGACGTCATGTCGAACCATTTACCCAATCAAACCGTAGCATAAGCCGAAATGCAAACATGGCGGTCAACAACAAGCGAGATAAGGAAACTATCGATAATCATAGTCCACGAAATTACGGACAAGTACACATAATAAGCAGACAAAACTATCGATTACACATTAGCATGGTCACCGGACAATTCGTAGGGTCACATAACAAAGGAGATCACATATCATCGATTGAAAACAAGTAACTCGATAACCCCATATTAATCACATCATAGTAGGATAATCAGTAGTCACATAAAACATGAATAACATAATCAAATTCAATAAGCATATAATAACCCAGTACGTGAATGGAACGATAGTATGAAGTAACGGAATGAGAGTGTGACAGATCAAAGAAATGGAATATATATATCTTGGTAGTAGAGTGAGTCATATAAGGGTATTGAGTAATGAACAAGTAATACAGATTATGGTGCGTTGGGGAATACGGAAAGTACAATATAGGTTTATCCAAAAGTGTAAGGGTTATCAGAAATCTACCCGAGCCCGGAACATATCATATCATAAGTAGCCATTGTATTCGGAGGGGTGACCTCGGAATACCATACATAATAGGAGGAGACCTCAAGAACAAATGGAGTAGCTAGCTCCTTAATTGTGAAGACGCGGATTGCACGAGACATCATTCACCGACAAAGCTCCAATCGGATCAAATCCTCGAAACATATCATATCTAGGATGCATCCATACGCCCCCCGGAAACATAGTGGCCAAATCATATACATATAGTGAGCTCATAATCATATCAGAATGGGGACGGTGTGTATCATCACTCGTACACACTGGAGTCATGCCATTGGTGCATCAATGACACGGTCAGGTTACCTTCCTGACTAGGAAACATATTTGACTCGGGTATCAAACTGAAGGGTCAAAGCATATTCATATCATAAGGGTTCATATCAAAGTCATATCAGAGTTCATATCAAAGTTCATATCAAAGTTCATATCAAAGTTTCCATATCAAAGATTCATATAGTTTCACATCAAAGGGAGCATAGCAGAGTCATAGGGAAGCCCTAATAAAGAGGCTTAGAGTAACGCATAACATATCAAGCTAGAATCGAAAGATGAATACGAATCATGAGAAACCTTAAGAGGTAAGGTCAGAATATCTGTACCTTATTCGAAGCAAATCACAATGAAAGTAAAATCAAGAAAGAGATCAATCCCGTCGCCCGGAACCTATATGAATTAAATAACGTTCTATAAGAATCAGATTACTCATTTAAGACGGCTTTCCATTTTTAGTAATCTTTCCATTTTAAGTACTTTCTATTTTAGGTAACTTTCTATTTTAGGCAGGTTTCCATATTTAGCACTTTCCATAATTAGCAGGTTTCCATATTTAGTAACTTTAGTCACTTATCAATAGTTAAATAATGAAAATGAGTATTATTATAATTTAAGGATCATTTATGACAAGTTACAAAAGTTTACTCATTTTACTCATTAAGTCCATTTAGTTACTATATTAACAAGTTAATCCATCAAGTTTCATAATTTACAAAATAACCCCTTAACTTTATTAAATCATGTAATTACAAACCCTAGTTTTAGGTTATGGTTATCGTATCCGTTCTAAACCATTTTAGCTTGATTATTACAAGATTATAAGACTCCTTATGTGATATCATTTTAGGTCGAGACTCCCTCCCCAAAAATCAGTTTGTACGCCTCATGAAAGACCAAAAAGAGTTTGTAAATCATTCGTTATCGAAACCATTTGTCATATACGTATAAGCATCTTTTCGTAAGCTCATTAAACCCATTCCAAATCCATACATATGTCTCGACATAAAGAGTAACCAAAATCAGTTTTGTATTCATATTCATATCATTCATCATTCGAATTACATAGGTTAAGAAACAAGGTTTTATGTATACTTGTATTATCATTTTATGTGACAAAAGAAATCATCATTTTATGTGTTTTTATAAATAGAATACAAGCCCTAGAAAACATTTCCATAGCCACGAATTGGACAAGAAACAAAAGGAAAGATGTGAGATGATGATCGTTACCCTAGTAGCGTGTACGTGACAAGGAAACAAGAATCAAAGCACCACGATCAAACCAAACCTCCTTGGCTAAAACAAAACCCACGGCTACAAACCAAACCTCACGTCCAAGCCTATTTTCGAACCAAACACAATCCCCATCCCACCAATCGATCACACATGATCACGAGCTTCCTAGGAACCTTTGTTTTGTTGGATTTTCGGATTAGAATGGAGGAATTATGATGATGCCGCCACTTAGTAAGATGAATGAGAGACTTAGGGTTTCTTGTGTATTTTGAAATGAGAAGGGAAGTGATAAATGAGATTTTAATAAAATTGATATGGTGATAAATGTGGGAGTAAATAGGGGCCGGCCACTTAGGGGGGGGGGGAAGACCAAGTTTTAGACTTTCCCAACTTATCTCTTTATCATGTATATAGTCTTGTTTGTAGACCAAGTTAATTGTGTACATTTTGGTATGTTTAAATGTTACTTAGACTTTAATCATTTATGTTCTTATCATTTATATCATAAGTTAATTACTTTCATAATGTGTAAATATTATTTATGATACAACTTGTTAAACGATGTTGACGTGTTTCCCGAGTTTGTATAATTTTAAGTTTGAGGGCAAAATTGTCATTTCACGCGTTTGAGATTTTAGGGTTTTACAACTCTTCCCCTCTAAAAAATTTTTCGTCCTCAAAAATGGAAGTCGCAGAGGTACACAGAGACGTACAAGTTCAAGGCAGATGTAGCAATCCATAGTCTTACACAGATCATAACGATTCCGGTTCCCAAAGCGTACAAAACTTATACATAACAGATGTCGGTGGAAGTTTCGCAAGGAGGTACAGAATTTCAGACGAACATGAGGAGTGTCAAATAACAGATATAAGCATTATTCCATTCACGTACCAACCCCAGGCATTTCCCAAGATGTCGTATGATTTCAATAAGTTCAAATTATATGATCTCGGTATTATCACGTTGATCAGGGGTCATAATACTTGCATCACATAACAAGCCCTTATTGTCACCAAATTCTGTCCTAGGTCATGACAAACCACATAGCCAATATCACACAAAACATATCACATACAGAAAACAAGTAACATACCAGAGCAGATCAGAATCGCGTACATACAGCATATAACACATCAAACAACTCACCATAATGAAAGAATGCCACCAACTTGCATGAAACGGTTCCTCATGACTCATTACTGTCGGTCCAAAAGAAAAGCTGAGATATACCAGAATGCTAAACGATAAAACTTCACGATTCAAATCGAGTTCTGAACAAATCGAAGAAGAGCAATGCCGATCAAAATCACATAGCAAAATATCAAACCGCCACAAACGCATGACAAACAAATCGGAGTAACACAGATCGCGCCCAATCTTGTGAAGTAGATGAATCTCCTCAGCCACCATTTGAATCTTGTCTCCGTCTTCGCGCCTTTGGTTCATCCGTCCAGCTCCCTCCAACAGCATCTTGATGTCTCCGGCAGCATCACGATCGGGTGCGGCTTCTGCTTCACGAACCTCTCCAGAAATTGTTGCAGCAGTGCAGGGTCGGCACATCATCTTCGGTTCCATGAGTAGTCTTCATCTAAATGATCGACAAACCAATGCGCGAAGGTAACCAAACAAAATCGAATGCGAAAAGGAGAAGGTCAAATCGGCGAAGACAAAAGAATATCAGAGCCAAATCTGAACGACAATAAAAAAGGAATCGAAAGAGATCGAACATACAGAAGCCTAGTGTCTACCCAAGTCCTCACAGGTCAATCCTAAGGTCAACAAGACGAAACCTGGGCTCTGATACCATAATTGTAACACCCCAACCCGACAAGGGTAGAAGTGTCACATTCTGGTGTCATATCAGAACATACAATTAAAAGTTTTACAAGCGGAAGCCTTAAAGAATAAAATACCAAGTCATATAGACGAAATGACTTACAAGGAAAAATACAAAATCCAATATGTCTAAAATAAAATGAAATCTCCAAACAATAGCCCAAACAAATAAATCCAAAATAATAAGGTATCTAGGGTTGGTCCACTCAAATAATCCAACTCTCAGCCCATCAAAGCCCATCTTCAACCTAACACCGCCGCAGAAAAGAAATGCTACCGAGCTTAAAAGCCCAGGTGAGCGGATATAACAAAGCGAAAGCTAAATAAAATCAAATGCGAAATGAAACAAAGGAAGCGGGTAACAAAGTCGCGTGAAATGAGAACAATGAGTCAATGAGGATCCTGCAACAACACATTATCTGAGATATCCAAAGCACATAAAACAAGGAGAACGAAGTCAAGCAAAGCATCAAGACAAGCATACAAGCACATACAAACCAATGCATACAAGTACTGAAACATAAGCAAGCATAGCAGACGTCATATCCACACAACATATACAGCATACAATCAAATCAGGAAATCAGAAGACATACAAGCCAAACAGATATCTACAGGAAAGCGGAAGCAATTAATTAATAAGTGAGCATGGTAATTCACACAGGTCATAACCCTTAGTTGAAAACATAACCGATATCATAACAAAGAATCAAAACATGGCGGTCGCACGTAACAAGTAGGAATACAAGATGCACATAATAATTAAATGAAGTAGAGACATAGCGGGCAATTACACAAATTAACAAGCCGACGTCACAAGTCGAACCATTTACCCAATCAAACCGTAGCATAAGCGAAATGCAAACATGGCGGTCAACAACAAGCGATATAAGGAAACTATCAGATAATCATAGTCCACGAAATTACCTGGACAAGTACACATAATAAACAGACAAAACTATCGATTACACATTAGCATGGTCACCAGACAATTCAGAGGGTCACATAACAGTGAGATCACATATCATCAGTTGAAAACAAGTAACTCAGATAACCCCATATTAATCACATCATAGTAGGATAATCAGTAGTCACATAAAACATGAATAACATAATCAAATTCAATAAGCATATAATAACCCAGTACGTGAATGGAACGATAGTATGAAGTAACGGAATGAGAGTGTGACAGATCAAAGAAATGGAATATATATATCTTGGTAGTAGAGTGAGTCATATAAGGGTATTGAGTAATGAACAAGTGTCTGATTATGGTGCGTTGGGGAATACGGAAAGTACAATATAGGTTTATCCAAAAGTGTAAGGGTTATCAAGTCTACCCGAGCCCTAACATATCATATCATATCATATCATAAGTAGCCATTGTATTCGGAGGGTGACCTCGAATACCATACATAATAGGAGGGAGACCTCGGTAACAAATGGAGTAGCTAGCTCCCGAATTGTGAAGACGCGGATTGCACCGACATCATTCACCGACAAAGCTCCAATCGGATCAAATCCTCGAAACATATCATATCTAGGATGCATCCATACGCCCCGGAAACATAGTGGCCAAATCATATACATATAGTGAGCTCATAATCATATCGAATGGGGACGGTGTGTATCATCACTCGACACACCGAGTCATGCCATTGGTGCATCAATGACACAACAAAGTTACCTTACTGACTAGGAAACATATTTGGCTCGGGTATCAAACTGAAGGGTCAAAGCATATTCATATCATAAGGGTTCATATCAAAGTCATATCAGAGTTCATATCAAAGTTCATATCAAAGTTTCATATCGAAGTTTCCATATCAAAGATTCATATAGTTTCACATCAAAGGGAGCATAACAGAGTCATAGGGAAGCCCTAATAAAGAGGCTTAGAGTAACGCATAACATATCAAGCTAGAATCGAAAGATGAATACGAATCATGAGAAACCTTAAGAGGTAAGGTCAGAATATCTGTACCTTATTCGAAGCAAATCACAATGAAAGTAAAATCAAGAAAGAGATCAATCCCGTCGCCCGGAACCTATATGAATTAAATAACGTTCTATAAGAATCAGATTACTCGTTTAAGACGGCTTTCCATTTTTAGTAATCTTTCCATTTTAAGTACTTTCTATTTTAGGTAACTTTCTATTTTAGGCAGGTTTCCATATTTAGCACTTTCCATAATTAGCAGGTTTCCATATTTAGTAACTTTAGTCACTTATCAATAGTTAAATAATGAAAATGAGTATTATTATAATTTAAGGATCATTTATGACAAGTTACAAAAGTTTAGGGTTTAAAATGTCAATAATGTAAAGTATAAAGTTGAAAGTGTAAATATAGCAAGTTTACTCATTTTACTCATTAAGTCCATTTAGTTACTATATTAACAAGTTAATCCATCAAGTTTCATAATTTACAAAATAACCCCTTAACTTTATTAAATCATGTAATTACAAACCCTAGTTTTAGGTTATGGTTATCGTATCCGTTCTAAACCATTTTAGCTTGATTATTACAAGATTATAAGACTCCTTATGTGATATCATTTTAGGTCAAGACTCCCTCCCCAAAAATCAGTTTGTACGCCTCATGAAAGACCAAAAAGAGTTTGTAAATCATTCGTTATCGAAACCATTTGTCATATACGTATAAGCATCTTTTCGTAAGCTCATTAAACCCATTCCAAATCCATACATATGTCTCGACATAAAGAGTAACCAAAATCAGTTTTGTATTCATATTCATATCATTCATCATTCGAATTACATAGGTTAAGAAACAAGGTTTTATGTATACTTGTGTTATCATTTTATGTGACAAAAGAAATCATCATTTTATGTGTTTTTATAAATCGAATACAAGCCCTAGAAAACATTTCCATAGCCACGAATTGGACAAGAAACAAAAAGGAAAGATGTGAGATGATGATACGTTACCCTAGTAGCGTGTACGTGACAAGGAAACAAGAATCAAAGCACCACGATCAAACCAAACCTCCTTGGCTAAAACAAAACCCACGGCTACAAACCAAACCCCACGTCCAAGCCTATTTTCGAACCAAACACAATCCCCACGTCCACCAATCGATCACACATGATCACGAGCTTCCTAGGAACCTTTGTTTTGTTGGATTTTCGGATTAGAATGGAGGAATTATGATGATGCCGCCACTTAGTAAGATGAATGAGAGACTTAGGGTTTCTTGTGTATTTTGAAATGAGAAGGGAAGTGATAAATGAGATTTTAATAAAATTGATATGGTGATAAATGTGGGAGTAAATAGGGGCCGCCACTTAGGGGGAAGACCAAGTTTTAGACTTTCCCAACTTATCTCTTTATCATGTATATAGTCTTGTTTGTAGACCAAGTTAATTGTGTACATTTTGGTATGTTTAAATGTTACTTAGACTTTAATCATTTATGTTCTTATCATTTATATCATAAGTTAATTACTTTCATAATGTGTAAATATTATTTATGATACAACTTGTTAAACGATGTTGACGTGTTTCCCGAGTTTGTATAATTTTAAGTTTGAGGGCAAAATTGTCATTTCACGCGTTTGAGATTTTAGGGTTTTACACTTGTGGTACAAGTACTTAATGCATGGAACTAAAGTCTATACTTTTCATAAACCTAACTAAACTAACTTAAATCTACTTACAAACCAACTAAACCCTCTCTAGGCTCAAATTATGCTACATCAAGGCCACCTCACCATGTTCCTCCATCTTCAACACCATGGTCAAAAATGTTAGACAAAACCCTTGGCTAATTTTTGTACACCATACACCACCTTCCCCATAACCACATGAACCTTTACAACCTCCAATGGAACACATCACTTTGTTTCCTATACCTTCCACCCTTGTGGCTAGAAAATAGAACAAGTAACACACATGGAATGTCTCTTTTTAGAACCATTCAAACCAAATGGACATCTTGTGAACTCATCACCTTGTCCCTATTTCATTTGCCTATAAATACACACCATCTTACTCCTATTCACTCCATCCCTCACTTTTTATCCTACAACACACTCTCACACTCCCACATTCTGCTACATAAGCCTTGGAGATAGGAATAGAAGCTTAAGTTCAGATCTAGGAAGCCTCGAAAAGTTTTAAAGTCCCATTTGGCGTTTTTCTCCTTTTGATCTATCACCATAGTTTGTAAGTTTCTCAACCCTTATAAACATATTTAATACTTTTATTTAGCACCTTTAAATTATAGACAAGATCAAACCAAAATCATGACCTTTTGAATCACCAAAAACGGACACCCGAGTCAAAAGTTATGATCAAAAGAAATTTACAAATCTGAAAAACTGAATCTGTCAAAAACAATCTGTTCACGAACTGATGAAAATTTTTGGGGCATTTCCGGTCCGATTCATCAAAAAGTTAAAGAACGAAAGTTGTCCGGAACGACGCTTTCTTCAAAAACTAAGGAGCCTCTAGAACGCCCCCAAGACCTCCCAAAAGATGTACATACCACGTTTATATTTGGCCTTCCTTTTGGTGTCGCGACCTAAAAACCAAACACACGCTTATATAATTGATTTTGAGAATTTTGATATTTTTAGTAAATCAGACCTTGAGCTACTCAAGAAACACTCAAAATAAGCTAAACATCTTGTCACAAGGATTCTTGCATGAACTATAAAGTTTTAAAGCTTGAAAACAAGTTTTTCATTTTGTCGAAATTAGCCTAAGTGCCCATTTTCAATAATTAATTTCTCACTAACCAAAGGTTTGTAAAATATGAGGGTTATACCATTTTTAATAGCTCGCTGAAAAGTTTAAAAAACCCCAAGAATGTTCTTAAAAACCCTTATGGTCTCCTTTATAATCAATCAAGAATAGGGGGGGGGGCCTCGTTAATATTTTCACAAATACCCTTTTGTGAACTTTTCAAAATTTAAGGATTGTGAGCCAAAGGACCTTATAAAAAGACCTTAAACAAGTTATCTAACATATTCAAAGGTCACTAGATCAAGCCGTAAGGCTTAAAGGTCAAAAACAAATTTTCTTGTTACATAACTTTAGCCGCGACATGGCCAAGTGGCCATGTTCACGGATTTGTTTCTCCCTAACCGAAGATCGATAAGATATGAGACTTATATCATTTTAAATAGCTCACAGCAAAGTGTTTAAAGGATCAACAACGTCATTAAAATATTGGCTTGCCTCATTTATATTTGGCCCTCTTTTGGACTTGTTGTCGCAAAAACAAACACCCTTTGTATGAAAAACGCCCAACCCCCTTACTTTGAGAAATTATTGCGACCAAATCACTAAAGCTTAGGACCTCTAGTTCGAACCATTAGAAAGACCACCCAGCAAACTCTTGAAAGGAACAAGAACGTAGTAGAAACCTCTTGATTCCTTGCTTATATTTATTTTTGTTTTGGTCAACTTAAGCCTAAAACAAACGCATTTTTTTAGAAAACTACAAGTGTAGAAATAGTAATTTTTGAAAGATAGAGTTTTCTTGGGCCAAAAGTGTAATATTAAAAGTTATTAATACAAGGGCTGTTTTTGCCAATGATCTATAGTTGAGGGTATAAAGTGTCATTTTTGAAACTACAAGGATTAAAGTTGTCATTTTATGAAAGTTGAAGAGTATAAATTGTTATTTCATGAAAGATCAGGGGTATAAACCGTCACCGCTTAGAAACTATAAGGGTATATTTTTAATATCTACTTCAATAATATACTTTTACTACTTAACTATTCGAGATTTCGACAAAACTAATTATAAGAAATATATTTTATGAGGCTTCGATAAAAATTATCTATATCGTAAACGATCGGCCGAACCATAAAAAGGAAAAACGATAAACATTACTATTCACTAACTTTTGAAGAGACTTCATGTTGTCTCATTCAAACACCAACAAAACACTTGTAACATGAATATTAAAATCACATATAGATGAATACGAATACTTAAACTTGACATATCGATTCAGGTCATGTGTTGGAGCCAATTACCATTTCACTTTGAATTAACTTTTGACATCAATCAGATTTCCATCCAAGGTGAGTTTCATAGCCCATTTTCAATTGTTTTATATTATTTTAGGGGGAGATACATGCTCAACTATTTTCATTTACATTCAAAAGTACTTTATACTTTTACATATTACTGTGAGTTGGTAGCCCCATTTTTATACTTGTTTATTAATTCTTTGAGGGAGATACATGCTCAACTGCATGCTTTCACTTTTATAATTACTCTAAAAACTTTTACATATTACTGTGAGTTCATGGCCCCTACCTTTACTTGCTTTTAAACTGTTTTGGGGGAGATACATGCTTAACTACTCGTTTTACTTTCACAAGTACTCTAAAGCTTTTACATACTACTATGAGTTCATAATCACACTTTATACGTTTTGCTACAAACCCGAACACAAGTACTATCAGTATGCGATCCCGATTGTTATTGCCTAAGTTATACACTATTGCCACTAAAAGTCCCTCTATCATGAGCCACTAATCACTTGCGGTGAACGCGAATATAGTGAGTAGATCTATTGGCGCTGACGCCCACTTGTGTTGTTTGAATAAGTAGCCAAGTGCACTTTATTCGAGAACCCCATAGGAAGTTGGCAAACTCCTACCCGAGGGTCTTGTTACTTACATCATCTCTATGATGTCGTGAACTTACATCATTAGTTCATCTATGATGTCGTCATCGTTAAGGTTTGCGTATCATGAGGCTTAGAGCAATAATACTGGCATCGCAATGATACAAATGTCTTTGCGAAGACAACAACATGACCCAACCTTGAAACTTGTGTTCAACTGATTACTAAACAAACGAACTATGGGTGGATAACAACGTAACCCACTACTTATTTCATCGATATTTGTATTTATTACAATAATCGCTCAAACTCGAAACTATTGAACTCAACTGTTTTATCTATAAACTCTATGAACTCACCAACCTTTGTGTTGACACTTTTAGCATGTTTATCTCAGGTCCATAATGAATGAGGATGGCACGGAAGGGCACGAATACTCAAGAAGGCTATAATATATTTTATCATTCGAAAACTTATTTTATAAACTACGAAACTACTGGGACCTCATTTTGTAAACTATGATATTTATATAAATCGAATGATAAATCTTTTAAAACGACTCAATTAGGGTTCGTTTTCTATTGATATAACTGTTGTGCCATGAAGTAACACCCAGCTTGAATTTCGCTGCGTCTCACGAAATTGGGGGTGTTATAGATTGGTATCAGAGCCAGGTTTATAGAGAAATGGGTCTAATTGAGACCTAAACTATAAATACTTTTTCACAAAATGTTTTATAGCCTTTCGCTCTCCATGCCTTCCATCCTCCAGGTAATTACGTGACTTATGGGTAGTTTATGCTACAAAAACACTTTAGTATACTGATGTATACTTCTTATCACTTTATACAAAATAAACATACCTGCATATATTCTAAGGTATTACGACTTAATCACATTTTCCCAATCATGTACCTACTTCTACATTTTTATTCAAATTTATGAAACCTTCCTAAGACATTGGGGATTACACAATTCTTACCTCATATACCCATTTTTTTAGTAATATGTCAACTTTCCTTGATAATCTTACTCCCATCTCTAAAAGATGATTGTAAATACTACTTCTGAACTCCCAGAACACCTAACTCATCGATTAAGTATGAGTGTTGAGTCAAAAATTCTTAAATAGGATGATTTACAATGTCTTTATTTGAATAGATTGGGACGCCTTTTTATTTAAATGAAGAAATTATAAATCGCCGAACCATAAGTTTATATTCCTTTATTTACATTTTTTAGGACGCCTCTCTATGTAAGTAATGGATTATAAATGAGTGGGCTTATTTGTATCTGAAACGACATGAGTATGAACTCGAGGATCACAAACTGATTCATAATCTACAAAAGCTGAAGTTCAGCAACGTTCTCTCCACCCATCAAATTCTCATCCGAAATCTTCATCATTAAAGACAGTTTTCAACGTAAACTTTCAGAACTAATTCATTCAAAATGAACTTCTCCTAAATATATTTGAACTTCGGAATAGTGTTTTTCATATGTAAAACAATAAATTCTAACTTATAAGTTTTTACAAGTAAAATACCTCACTAGTTATCTTATAAATAAAATGACACAAAAAACTATAATCGTCAACATTACTTCAACATCTAGCATGGACTGAATCTCGGGACGAGATTTCAT
Source organism: Chrysanthemum lavandulifolium (assembly GCA_022545495.1). Lineage (NCBI taxonomy): Eukaryota > Viridiplantae > Streptophyta > Magnoliopsida > Asterales > Asteraceae > Chrysanthemum > Chrysanthemum lavandulifolium. The sequence goes on from CM040242.1 coordinate 163,467,514, forward strand.
TTAAGGGGGTGCGACTATAACAACTGGAAAATTTTCACTTGTATTAATATTCTTATCCATTTTCTATGTATAATTTTTTTTCGTTGTCAGTTTATTTGATCACAACTACCCATTCATGTGACGTAACTCACATTCTCAATAACCGTGCTCACACACGGACCGACACCAATAACCTTATGTTTATTGCACATAAACATGTTTATATGTCAAGTACCAAAAGTTTTCAACTTTTATTTACCACTTTACGTTAATTCACTAACGTACGATTTCTAAACGTTCAAGCTAAATGTTTTCTGTCTATTTGAGTTTTCACGAAAACCTAATTTATTATAACTATGATTTACGAAACTAAATAATAAATACTAAAGTACAACATTTTATACCTAGAGTACAAGTCATTAAAGCACGGAACCTAACTATACTTTAATTCCCATTACAAGCCCTAATATACAACTCTATGATTTTATGTGCATGATATATTTTCAAAATACTAATGTACAAGTCTTTCAAGCACATGTACAAGTCTTTAATGCATAAAAGCTTAATACTTATATAAATCATATTATAAACCTCAATGTACCTATCTTAAAGCACGTGATACAAACCTATAATGCACAAAGCCGTTAAAATTGACTTTCTTATAAATTACAAGTCTAAGATACAAGTCCCTAATGCTTGTGGTACAAGTACTTAATGCATGGAACTAAAGTCTATACTTTTCATAAACCTAACTAAACAAACTTAAATCTAGTTACAAACCAACTAAACCCTAACTAAACCCTCTCTAGGCTAATATTATGCCACATCAAGGCCACCTCACCATGTTCCTCCATCTTCAACACCATGGTCAAAAATGTTGGACAAAACCCTTGGCTAATTTTTGTACACCATACACCACCTTCCCCATAACCACATGAACTTTTACAACCTCCAATAGAACATATCACTTTCTTTCCTATAACTTCCACCCTTGTGGCTAGAAAATAGAACAAGTAACACACATGGAGTGTATATTTTTAGAACCATTCAAAACAAATGGACATCTTGTGAACACATCACCTTGTCCCTAATTCATTTGCCTATAAATACACACCATCTTACTACCATTCAATCCATCCCTCACTTGTTATCCTACAACACACTCTCACACTCCTACATTATGCTACATAAGCCTTGGAGATAGGAATAGAAGCTTAAGTTCAAAGCTAGGAAGCCTCGGAAAGTTTTAAAGTCCCATTTGGCGTTTTTCTCTTTTTGATCTATCACCATAGTTTGTAAGTTTCTCAACCCTTATTAACATCTTTAATACTTTTAGTTAGCACCTGTAAATGATAGACAAGACCAAACCAAAATGATGACCTTTTGAATCATCAAAAACGGACACCCGAGTCAAAAGTTAAGATCAAAAGAAATTTACAAATCTGTAAAACTGAATCTGTCAAAAACAATCTGTTCAAGAACTGATGAATATTTTTGGGGCATTTCCGGTCCGATTCATCAAAAAGTTAAAACACGAAAGTTTTCCGGAACAACGTTTTCTTCAAAAACTCGGGTGTTGGAATCACTCATAAACTAGAATTCAAGTGTTAGTAATTAATATGTAATAGTTAGCTTAATTATGGCTTTTATGTTAGTAATCAAGGCTAGGCTCATGTAAAAAGCCCATGAGCCTATGCCAAAGCCCATTATTGGAAAGGAAAGGAACTTGCATGTTGCCCTAGTTCCTTCCTATAAATACCCATGTAAACCTTTATTTGAAGGTTGGTTGTTCACATTTACATTTTACTTATGCTTAAACTTTCTCTCAAGTCCTACGCGTAGAGTGTGTGTGTTCATCCGATCCTTCCTTCATCTCCTTTCTTATATTGATGCTTGTGTTACTAATATGGGAACCTAACAGTGGTATCATTCGCCAAATAGTTGGGTGAAACGATTTTAGTTTTTGGAGTCTTTTTGGTTATACGCGTAACTCTCGGTTTAGAAACTTTCATACGCAAAAAGCTCAAATTTTTACACTTTAAAACTCAAGATTCTTGTACTTTAATGGTTATTTGGTGTTAAAGTTTAAGTTTTTGGCAAAAAGTTTGAAACTTTACGTGTATCTCCTTAGTTTTGAGCTTGATTTTCTTCGTGTAGTCTGTTTTACTCGTAAGGTGTAGAAACGTGTTGGATCATCTAGTTTCACACTTTTGTGTTATTTTGGTGATATTGAAACTGTTTCATCACAAAAATCGGGTTTAGAAACACTTTTGGGCAGAAATCAAAGTTTTGGAATATTTTGACAAATCTTACGCATAAGAAAACCCTAATCTTACGCGTAAGCTTTCCTTGGATTGATCTTCAGTGATCTTGGTTTACTCAGTGTTTTCTTGCTTGGATAAGCCTGAAAACACTTCGAATTTGGATATCTTTTACACTGGGATCAGTGTAAAGGATTTTTGGGCAAAACCCTAGTTTTACGCCTAAGCTAACTCTTACGCGTAGAATCTTTACGCCTAAGCATTTCCTTACGCCTAAGCCTTGTCTTACGAATAAGGAAATCTTACGCATAAGCATTCTACTCCTAAGCTCTTAGTCTACGCATAAGCTAAGGTTTACTTAACCCTACGCGTAAGCTTACATCTTACGCGTAAGTTGGTGTTTTTACGCCTAATGTTTTCTTTGCCTAATCTTGGTTTCTACGCATAAGGTTACTTCATCAACAAAGTTTCATTCGACTACAAAGATCCATTTTACAACACAAGTTTCAAGATGTCTCAACCACCATACTCTAACTACTTCCCTCATGTGTATCCTCAACAAGTACAACAACAAATCAATCAACAACAACAACTCTATCAACTACAACATCAATTCCCTCAAGGATCAATTCAACCACAAATGATTCAACCACCACCTAGTCTTCAAGTACAACCTTACACAAACATTCACAATTAGCATCCGTCCAGGAATACTATGAAGGAACCGTCTTGGTTTGCAAAGATGTGTGAAGCTTTAAGTAGCCAACAATCCATTCATGAGGCTGGATCACTTGATAGACCTCCAATGCTCACTCCCAGAAACTACGATCAATGGGTGATTAGGTTCTTTAGGTTTTGTGATTTAAAGAAGCCACATGGAAAGTTCTTAAAGAAGGTCATCCTGGAAGGTCCGTTTCAGATGCCTACTGTCGTTACACCCGGAGATCCAAATGCTAATCCACCAAGAGGTGATGTCACCAACATTGCAAGTCTTACTGACCTCACTGCTAATGAACTTCTACATTTTGAAGCCGATGAACTAGCAATGCAATACATCCTTTTGGGATTACCCAATCCGATCCTTCGAAGTGTTGATGCTCAAAAGACTACTAAAGCAATGTGGGAACATATTCATCTTCTCATGGAAGGCACTAAACTTAATAAAGAAGACATGGAATCCAAAATCTACTTGGCTTATGAACACTTCATGATTGAACCAGGAGAGACATTAGAGTCATATCATCATCGATTCTCAGACATCATCAATGACTTGGAAAAACATAACATCATTATGCCAAGGATTGCTGTCAACACTAAGTTCCTAAGTAGTCTTGGTCCTGATTGGGAAAAGTATGTCATTTTCATCCGTCAAGCAAAGAATCTTCATCATGCTACATACAAATTGTTGTACGACTATTTGAAGCCCCACCAAAAAGAAGTTGACAAAGAAAGGGCTATCCGTGGACTCCCCGTCACACCTTCACTTCCGGATAATCAACAACTAGCTTTGTGGGCTCAAGCTTGTTATCCTCAATTCCCGACATTACAAACTGTATTCACAAATCCTCTACAACCCGCTGCTCAACCATCTACTACGATAACACCTTATGATCAGTCACATCACCAATCTCAAGAAACTCAATTGGTACCATACAACAACAACAACAATGATCAAGTACTTTACAGTGAATCTAATGAGGATACAGAAGCTTTTGATGCATTGCAGCAAGGATTTGTCATGATTGCTAGAGCCTTCGGCCGATACTCAAACAAATCCAACAATCGCATTCATACCTCATCAAACACAAGGAATCAGGTTGTTGTTAACAATGGACGTGTTGAAGTTCAGAATTGAGGTAATGTTCGTCAGATGGGCGGTGGTCAAGGATTTAATCCAATGGGAAGGAATAACATGGGTGCTCCACAACAACAAATAGCTCAAGTGGTTGAACAGGGTAATGCTCAGAATGGGATTAATGGTCTTCGTTGCTATAACTGTAATGAGAAGGGTCATCTAGCTAATGCATGCCCAAAGCCAAGGACAATAGGCAGCGCTTATCACAAAGAAGCTTTACTCTTGGCTCTTAAGGATGAAGCTGGTGGAACTCTTACCAACAAGGAACAGAGCTTTATGGCAAATGCAGATTCTGATGATGATATGGAGGACTTGCAGGCTAATCCAGCAGTTATGTTGATGGCAAACATGCACGAACTCCACATGAGTGACACAGCCCCCGGTGTATGACATCGACGGCTTGTCTTAAGTACCGGATCAAACCATATTCATCATCGATCTAATATCTCGGTAATATCCGAATCCGACGAGGCTCGGAATGTTCAACATGAGCCGTCAACATCTCATTCGATGATACTCAACTAGATCCGAGGTTACATTTGACGATCAAGATGACCTCCTAGTTACCATTGATAATCAAGTTGACTCCGTGGTTATACTTGAGGATCTGAATAATGATCATGTTGAGACTCACGTTGAACACGCCGAACCATTGCCTAATCCAGATATTGACTTCTTACTTAATGACCAACGATCCCGAATGGAACAATGTTGTGAACTTAATCAGTAATTAAAAAATAAAAATGCACTGTTAACCAGGGATATTGAATGCTTAAAAAGGCAACTCAACGTTTTTAACTCAAGAAAAACGTGAACAAGGTTTTGAAGTCGCTTTTGCTAAATCTTACCAAAACGAAAAATCATTATAACGACAAATACGTGATCTAGTCGCATCCAAGAATGCTTTGTTGTCTCAAATAGAAAAACTAAAATATGATCATAAACAACAACTTAACACTCTTACTTTGGAAACTCAAAAAGCCAAGTCTGAGTTGTTAACTTGTCAAAAACAGTTCTCTGAGTACAAAAAGCATTCAACGAAACGAATAGATGCCTATCTTGAGGAAATTGTCGACTTACAAAACAAAATCAAAGAGTTTCGAAATGTTGTTTATAAACATGGTGAATCAATCACAATGATTCAAAAGTTTACTTTCAAACCAAATCCAAATGGATATGGACCGAATCTTGCTGATTACAAACCTAAGTTTTCTAATAGAGCATTCAAACCAAATCCTGAATTTTACAGTGCAAAACATAGAATTGATGATTCTATTATGAGTGTTGTTGAATATAATCGTCAAGAGGAATTAGATGCAAAAGACGAGAGTCGATCAAAATTAGAAAATGTTGTATATAACAAACCATTTAACTATTCAAAAGCCGTCACTTTCGTCGCACAAAAGGATACTTCTAACACACCTTGGGTTATCACACCTATGTCTGAGTCTTCTAATGTTGGTCCCCAACCCAATTCTGCGCAAATTAATGGTTCTTTACCTTCACTCAGTGAAGTAAAATCAATACCCGAAAGTCGTCAAATTCTTAGATATCTTGACACTTTCCTATCTGACATCAAACTTTTAGAACGTGAGGTTGAATTTCATTCTGAAATAAAAGTTGAACATTTTCAATCGCCTCAGGCGCGAGAACAAAGAGATATTCTTCAGAAAAGAATTTTACCCCATGTTCAAAACTTGAAAAATTGTGCATTGTATTGGGAAAGGAATTTCATAAGGAACTTGGGTGATGAAAATAGTTTTCGAGAAAACGAAACATCTATTACAAATACAAAACGTAAAAGAAAATGTTACGAAAAGATGTTGATCGACTCTTGGAAGATGTTATCGTCTTGATATCCATAATGTGGTGTTATTACATTACATTGCATATGCATTTGATTATATCTCTGCGATTACATTGAAAACGTTGAGAATCACGACATTGTGTCACAAATCAAGTCTTTAAAAGTTGAAAATGAATGATTGTTAAACGAGCTTTCAAATGCAAAACGTCTTCTTCAATGTGTCAAAAAGATTGTCAAAATCGTGAACTTGCTTTGCAAAACAAAATCAACCAGTTGCATTCCAAACCTCTTAATCCAAAACTTGAGCAACTGGATGATCAAAACGCGTCTTTGAAATGTCAAATCTCAAAATATGAACAAGAACTTGCAAAAATTAAAAAGGAATATGGTGGCATATTTTATTTACTCAAACAGACTCGTGATGAAGCATCAAACGAACTTGATCATTATCTTGCACACACTAAAGAAGTCATAAATGTTTATGGAAACCTTCGTTCGGAAAATCAAGATTTGTTGCACACTATCATTGAGTTAAAAGAGAAGTTAGGAAAGTATGAACAAGTTAAGCTTAGTAACATTAAGAAACTTGCAACTGTAACACTAGAATGCCTAATGACAAACCACAAGATACTAATGTGCTTCCCTCTATTGAAACATGAATAGTTGCCTATTTTCCCAACGCCCGCACTTCACAGCCTAGGAGCAATACAAGGAAGAATAGGAAGTTGCGACGTAAGAAAAGAACAATAAAGAATGCTGAAGTAGAAGAACACCCTAGGACTTTGAATAAAACTCAAGTTGCACCCACTTTAGATAGTGCGTCTGACAAATGTAATGAACAAAGTGATGTAACGAATGTTGAATCTTTAAGTACTCTTAATGTTTTGTTTGAAGCCTCTTGTGTTGGTTGTCATAAAAGCATGTTTTCAGGTTGTCATGATAAATGTGTTGCTAAGGCTATCTTGAATCGTAAGCGGAATAATAGAAAACGGAATACCTCAAGGCCCACTAATGCTTCTAAGTCTGTGCTAGGTAAACCACCATCTAGTGTTCCAACTACGATCATTGATGTACCCATAGAACCCCCTTCACCTCCTAGGAAGAACTTATCACCTAGTGCATTCACTAAGACCAAAGCTAAGACTAGTTGGAGATGGAAGAAATGGTTACATAATACACTTGGATTTAAATGGATACCTAAAATCATTGATATGTGTGTTTCTACTATAATCGCTTGGAACCCTCTAACTCTTGGGTTCCACATCTACTTCTATTCCATCCGTGTCAAATGCGTGTGTAATGCGGTGATCTGATCATCATTTGATTGTTGATAGCGGATGTTCCCAACACATGACAGCAATCTTAAATCATTATCAAACTTTGTTGCAAAGTTCATTGGCACTGTCAGATTCGAGAATGATCACTTCGCAGCTATCATGGGATACGGAGATTACATCAATGGCAACATCGAAATTAGCAGGGTTTGTTATGTGGAAGGCCTCGATCACAATCTCTTCTCAGTAGGTCAATTCTGTGATGGAGATTTGGAAGTTGCTTTTCGGGAGAAAACTTGTTTCATTCGTGATCTACAAGGAAACGATCTTATGTCTGGTACCCGCAATTCCAGTCTTTATACAATCTCAATGCAAGACATGATTGCTTCATCTCCCATCTGTCTACTCTCAAAGGAAACATCTACAAAATCTTGGCTATGGCACCGTCATCTCTCACATTTAAACTTTCAAACCGTAACCAACCTTGCTCGATACAAACTTGTTGAAGGTCTCCCAAGATTCCGATATTCTAAAGATCACCTCTGCTCAACTTGTGAACAAGGGAAAAGCACTCGTGCTCACTTTCCCTCAAAGGTGGAGCACAGCTCACATCATGTGCTTTATCTTCTTCGCATGGATTTGTGTGGCCCGATGCGCCTGCAGACGATTAATGGCAAACGCTACATCTTGGTAATTGTAGATGACTACTCAAGATAGACTTGGGTTTATTTTCTTTGAAGTAAAGATCAAGCTCTACAGATGATCATCACCTTTCTCACGAAAATTCAAGTTCGACTCGGAACACGGTCGGACAAATCGAGCAGACAAAGGCCGAATTTGTGAATCAAACTCTTCGTGCATTTTATGAGAAAGTAGGAATTGAGCATCAAACATCTATTGCACGTACACCGTAACAAAGCGGAGTTTTGAAAGACGAAATCGTGCGTTAGTGAAACCGCAAGAACAATGTTAATCAATGCTAAACTTCCAGACATCGGTGGGTGAAGCCGTGTCAACTGCATGCTACACTCAGAATCGCTCCATGATTACCAAGCGCCACAACAAAACACCTTATGAGCTTATCCACAACCATAAACCGAATCTCAAACACTTTCATGTATTTGGATCCTTTTATTATCCAAATAATGATCGTGATGACTTTGGTAAGCTCAAAGACAAAGCTAACATTGTAGTCTTTGTAGGATATTGTGAAAACTCCAAGGGCTACCAGATCTGGAATCGTCGTACAAGGGAGATTATGGAAACGATTCATGCCAATTTCGATGAGCTTACAGAAACGGCTTCTGAGCATAACAGCTTGGAACCCGGTCATAACCGTTTAAACTTCCCTCAAACCCCATCATCAGCTGAACCTAGTTTACAACTAACTCGACGTCAAATGGAACATCTATTTGCTCCTCTATTTAGTGATGATATTGATGAGCGTGCACGGTGTATCCAATGTTTCCATTGCTCAACCCGATCAAAATCTAATACACGATACACTGCTACAACAACTCTTCGTTGAGGAAGCACCACCAGTTGATTCTACCACAACAGTTGAACAAACCGCATCCAACGATGCTGAACCAGCTGATGATATTCTGAACAATGAAGTACCCCCACCTGCACATCTGATGATATTCAACCCGTTTGCTAATGAAACTGTCACATCTGATGTTGCGGAATCATCCACAAGCCATTTGAATCCTCCCAATCTGCAGAATGTATATCAACATCAACCTTCCACACATCGTTAGAAGAAAGACCATCCTCTTGAGAACATTATTGGTAACCCGAATCAACCAGGCGTAACTAGACAACGTCTTCACACAGACGGTGAGCATTGCATTTATGCACTCACTGTCTGCCAATATGAACCTAAAAACATTAAAGATGCAATGACAAAAGACAACTGGATTGAATCCATGCAAGAAGAACTCAATCAGTTTAAACGTCTTGAAGTATGGGAATTAGTTGAAAGACCAACAGGGGTCTACGTCATTGGTCTCAAATGGATTTGGAAAAACAAATTGGATTACGAAGGAACCGTAATCGAAATAAGTCGCGTATGGTGGCTAAGGGTTATAGGCAGGAAGAGGTATTGACTTTGAAGAATCATTCGCTCCGGTTGCTCGTCTTGAGGTTGTTCGGATATTTACGGCGTTCGCGGCCCACATGAACATAACGGTCTTTCGGATGGACGTCAAACCGCTTTCTCAATGGAAAACCGAAAAACGGTCTATGTCGACTAGCGGTAAGGATTCGTTGATCCAGAGTTCCCGAACCATGTCTACAAGCTGAACAAGGCTCTCTACGGCCTCAAACAAGCCCCTCGGGCGTGGTATGATAAGTTATCATCCTTTCTTATCGGCAATAATTTCGTCAAAGGTTCGGTCGACCCTACACTTTTCATACAATATCACGGGGCACACATTTTAATCGTTCAAATATATGTGGATGACATCATTTTTGGGTCAACACATATAAAATACTCAAACGCTTTTTCAAAACTTATGAAAAAACATTTTGAAATGTCCATGATGGGTGAACTTACGTTCTTTCTAGGACTGCAAGTTCATCAATCACCCGTGGTATTTTCTTGAGTCGATCCAAATATGCCCTTGAAATTTTTAACAAAATGGAATGCAAAGCTGACACCTATGCCACTCCAATGGCACATACCAAGAAACTGGACCCGATTGCATGGTAAATTGGTTGACCCTACCAAATACCGAAGTATCATGGGGTCCTCATGTATCTAACGACCGATGACCTGATATTGTTTTCTTTGTATATCTTTGCTCCGTTATCGATCGAGACCAAGCTGAAACTAACCTCTATGAGGCTAAAAGAATCCTCGATACATCAAGGAACCATTAACTTGGGGATCCGGTATCCAAGGATTCGGTTTTGAACTAATAGTTTTTCGACGGCGATCATGCGGGTTGCTTAGATTCTCGGAAAAGTACTTGAGAGCTCTACAATTTCTTGGTGATAAACGGTGTCATAGCAATCGAAGAAGCGGGATCGTACATCGTTGTCCTCAGCAGTAGAATATGTAGCCATGTCGGCGTGTTGTGCTCAAGTCATTTGGATGAGAACACAACTCAAAGACTATGGTTACATATTTGATGAATCCCGATGTCTTTGCGACAATCGAAGTGCTATTGCGATCTCGTGCAACCACTGTTCAACATTCAAAATCAAAGCACATCGATCTTGATATCATTTCATCAAGGAGCACGTGAAAAGGGTACCGTTGAATTATATTTTGTGGTCTTGAATACCAACCGGCGATCTTCTCACCAAAGCCTTAGCTCCCGCTTGGTTTAATGAGTTGGTCCACGGATTGGTATGCGGTGTTTGACTCGAGGAACTGGATGAACTTTTAAAACATTCTTAAAAACCAGTCAAACACCAAAACCTCTTTTGTAAATATTTTTCAAAAACAAAATACAAAAATATAAAATCTGATAAAATTCAAAAAAAAATTCTTCTATCCAAATTTCTTTCAACATGGCAAGTACAAATCTTTCGTCAACACTTTTTCAAATTCATTATTTTCTCGGTCAAGTGTTGAGGGGGAGAAAGTACATATTTTTCGGTTTCATAAAACCTTGTACTTGCATGATTACCTTATTCTGGTTGTTTCTTTGATAATGGTGGTCACATTTCTGGTTAATTGACATTCCCCATTTATAAAATTTCATTATTTCTTAAGTCGAGGGGGAGTGTCGTCATGTTTCTTTCCAAAACTATTCTTCATAACGTAAACAAAGTGGAAGATATGGGCGTTGGATGAAAATGGTTAAGGTGGAGGGACTAAAGATGTCAAAAGTTCAAACTATTTTTAAACAAAAACACTCCACCAACTTTTCATAACACATTTATTTCATATCATTTATTACCCAACAACCCATCCTACGCCTATCCTTCAATCTTCAAAACCGTGCTTTTGATCTCGAATTTGTAAGTGTTTTCATGATCTTTGTGGTATTACAAACAATGGTTTTGATTTTTTTTTAAATCCAACGGTTTGATTTGTCCCTAGGCATGATCTTGTGTTCTACGCATAAGCGTAAGAACACATAATCATGTTTCGGTGTTTTGTGTTGTAATGGGTTGTGTTAAAACCTTTCTAAAACATGTTTTGAACCTATTTCATAATTGGGGGTTTTCTTATCCTTGTGTTCCGCTATGCTTAGATGTTTATAAATGTGTTAGAATATGCTTATATACACATTAGGAGCCTTTAATTTGCTCAGAAACAACAAAATTGTTAGAATTCATGATTTAGGGTTCTTGGGTTCGTGCCACTTGAATCGTTTGATTCGGTGGATGATTTGTGTTAAAACTTGTTCTATTTCATTCATATGTCATCTAAGATAGTCCAGATACGATTCTTGATTGATTATTTTGGTTGAATCTGTTGAGTGTAGAAATAGGATTTAGAGCTTAAAAACACTATACACATATGCTATTCTAAGTTTAATCGATTTGGTCTAAGTGCTTGTTTTGTGATCCTCATAGTGCTTGAAATTACCTGTAATCAAGTTTTTCATGTTCATGATTTTCAGTCTGCTTACTCGTAAAATTCAGACAAAGGTGTTCTAAAATTGCTTTGCATAAGGAATACTTTTATGCTTAAAGGATTACGCCTAAGAGAAATCTCATGCATAATCCCTTTCGCATTAGAATTCTACAATGGATTACACGTATCTTGGAAAGATATGCATAAACAAGGTTTGTTACGCATAAGCTTTACTCTTATGAGTATATCTTACGAGTAACATTCAGCTTAACCCTACGCGTAAGCTTAAAGCTTTTGAACTTATTTTACGCGTAAGAAATTCTTACGCCTAAGATTTGGTCTTACGCTTTAGCTCACGCTTATGCTTAAGCACCTTCTTTACGCATAAGGCCTCATGATTACACATAACCTACCGTTCTCTTTGTCTTTGGACTGTTACGCCTAAGCATACGTGTTAATTGTTACGAATATGTCTATTGTTACGCAAAAGCTTACAAATGTTAATATGTTGTGTGTTTAAGTGAAAATTGGTCTTTAAATCTTCAATATTAACATGTGCACATAGCTTATCACATCAACTTCAAACAATTGGACTAAAGTAACTAAGGATTTGTAACAATCATAAATATGATAACGTCAATCAAGGAATTGGACAATAAATCAAACTAAGTCTAACACAAAGTGTTCCATATGTTTGTTCTTTTGTCTAATAACTCTCAGATCTCAAAATGGTTGTCAATCAAGAAAGCATCAATGCCCCTAATGAGCTCACAATGGCTGACATCTTTCCAGCCGGTTATGTCAAAATTATTGGGAAGAACAATGGATCACACAGCCGATGTTCAACATAATGAACTAATAAATCTTATCCGTTGTTGATTCTCACGAAACATTTATGGTACTTCACACTGGTTAGACTCATTGGACATACATGGTTTCGCTGTCTCCATATACATGGTTTCGCTGTCTTTAATTCAACATCAACATACGTGGTGTATGATTATGATTCATTGAAAACATCGAGGGGGAGAGAGTGTAGGTGGTGCTTGTTTCCTTGATGTGTGTGCATTTCTTCCTTGATGTGCTTTTGCTCTTTGAGCAAAAACCCTATCTTTTCTTCAATGTCTTCAATCAGGGGGAAGAAATGAGACGATCTATGGCTCATACGTCTTACTTTGGTGTTATCGTCTCACTGTCACAGGGTTATCGTGTGTAAAGTTACCTAATTATGATGTTATGATGCCTTACACTTGGTCATTTTAATCGAGTAATTGCATATTCACAGTTGATTATTGTCCCGATAGACCTCAACAACCAGGGGAAGTAGTTTCACTTCATCTCTCGTGGTTGTCTGGTGTGAAGCATCTACATACGTGAGAAGATCTTGCATGTTCCCTCGAACGGATTTTCCGCATTGTGCACAACTGTGATTACGTAACAAAACAGATTCTCTTGGTGTGGTTTACTGCTCATCTACAAATTCCGCTACGTACTGAAAATTTCAAGAGTTAGAGGAAATGTTCTCTACATCAAAGTTACGAATCTGCTGAAAATGGTTGTCAGTTTGAGGGGGAGCTGATCTAGTAACATCGTCAATTGGGGAGAGGTTAATTTGTTTCTTACTTATTACATCTTTTCCCTAAATGGCTTGTGCACACATAACAGTGTACAACCCGTACTTGTAATGAAAGGACCCTATGGTACGCTTCAGTGCCACAATCCTATCAAAGGAGTGAAAGCTTCTTACTTTTGAGTAAAACTAATCAAAACTTTCATTTTCAAAGTTTTACTCAAAAGGACAAGTACTTCCCCTTATCATTTTCAAAACCTCAAAAGTTAATATCACTAGTTGAGGGGGAGTATTTGCTTAAAAAACTTTGTTTACAAAATTGTTCTTCGTGGTAATCTTCCCACAAAACTCAAAATGGACATATTCGATATCAAATTTCGTCAAAAATAACATTTATATGCCATTTTTTAGGGGGAGAAAAATTATGTGACAAGAAATATGTTGTGAATTGCTAATGAATCGTTGTGCTACAGACTTAACCAATGAATTGACGAGATCTTAAATGTTAGTAACTCGAAAAGACTTGTCCGGGACGGGTAATAATTTCAAGCTAGTTCGCTAGTGATGTAAACGTGTCTCGCAAAGGACTTGTCCGAGTAGAATGTACCATTCAAGAAACTCTTGGTAGACATGAACTTTGACGGGTTTGACAACCTTTCGAGGTTTGTCCACACCTTCAAGGTAGTTGTTAGAGCTAGTTGTCACCTAAAGTCGACAATGTAACTCTTTAACTATGCAACGTAACCGTGTCTCATGGGGATTGTCCATCTTGAGTTGATCAATTCAAAGTGCGCTTTCTCTCACCGTCATTTCTATAAAAATACTTAAGCACGTGTGGAGGGAGTATTCTGCAAAGTCTTAAACTCTCAACAATGGTATTAAATGCTTTTACTCATAACCACTTTGAGAGATTTTCATGAAAATGGTTTTATGGCAACATAGGTTAGTCATGGAGTTATAAGGTGACTAAGGTTAGGAATAACCGTCCTATGATCCGCCAGAGCCGGAGGGATCTACCCAAGGACACCACCAATAGGTAGAAGTAGAAGTCCTTAGGTATGATTATAAAATGGGAAAATTAGTCAAATAGACCCGAGGCTTATCACTTTCCGGACCACACACTTTTGCCGAATGAAAATGGACCATTGCCCAATGATTTCTGTATCCAACCATGGGGTGCCATGTGTCCGACAAAGGTATGACCAAGTACGTATTTTGAGAGTATATGTCATGTATTGTAAGGTATTGTTTTTTGGGCAACCAAATTGTATTTTTGGGCAACTATATAATATTGGGAAACTTGTATTTATACACGAGGATAATATGGTCATTTTACACTGGTTGTGTTATAAAACTATTAATAATAACGCACACAACATCACGCGCGTACACACACAATCAAACATCTTCTTGTACAATTTCTAACAACTTCTACAATTAAACGTCTTCTTCTACATCACGCGCACACACTCACAAACCACATCTTATTCACAGAACCCTCTAGCCCCCTAATTAATTTTACTGTATAATTACGTATGACAAAATTAAAGTTATACAATTGTAAAATCACAGTTCGTTCTACATTGAAGTTGCTGCCAGATATTAAACTCTGTTTGTCAAAGAACGAAAACCGGGAAAGGTTGTTCAGGAAAACAATATTTGGTCCATGGTTGGATATAAAGTCGTGCGAGAATGACTGCCTTCTGATGCATTATGTTTTGCAACACCAAGGTATATGTTTCTAACATCTCTGATTCCCCTCCACTAAAATTCCAAATTGGGGATCATTCGTTAAGGTTTGGCGGAAAGAATTTTGTCGATAATGAGGTTTCGATTTGGCAAAGTTTCAAAACCTATTAAACTATCTAGCGCATTTTTCGATCGTGTATTTCACGAAAAAGAGTAATGGTATAACAAATGTACATGCAATTGATCTTTTGGAACTTGTTAATGACCGAAAAAGGATGGGAAAAGGTGGTTATCTCTTTCGATGAGGATCTTTGTTAGGGTGTGTCTGCTAGTAGTCTGCAGAGTGGTGTTTATGGGAAAAGAAGACAGGAATTGCGTCCATAATCACTTATTGTCCTTGGTTGATGATTTTGAAGCCTGGAATGTATTTCATTGGGGTGAATATATGTGGCATAAACTATATCAAAGGACTTTCAATATTGTTCATATTCACAGAAAAGATCATCTGTTAAAATTGAAAAAAAAACCCAAAGTTCAGTGCCACATACAATCTATACGGGTTCGCTTGGGCTTTCAAGGTTTGAATTCTCTATAGTTTGCTTTTGATTCTATTTTGTTGTGCTATTACTTATTCATTTCAAAAGTACCTAAAATTAATGTTGTTGTTTTATTGTTATGAAATCATGGTGTTTTGTTCTGTATACAAGTAATATAAAAGTTACCCGTAATTTAGATAACAAAAATGTTATAACACATTTTAGTTTGTGATTTATTTTTTAAATTGTAACCATAAAGGTCTTGTTTCATCCTAAACAGATGACCTTTACTTTGGTAAACCTTGAAACATTTTCAAAAACGATAGCTGCATAAGTACACGTTTTAAAGATGAAAGTTGTGGCTATTACATATTTGGATTTTGGAGACTTATCCTAAAAGCTCACGTTGGTGGGTGAAAGACAATAAGATCATTCCACGTGGTCTTTCTTGGTCGGGACTTTCAAAGTTTCGAAAACCGGATGTTGTAACCTCTTTGGACCGGTATGCATCACACAATCTTACATTCTTGACCCCACTAACTTGTACCGAATTTGTTCGAGTAAATGAGTAATTTCAATTTTAAAATTTTTTTTGTTGTTGTTAGGATTCAACTCCCATTGTTGAACTTTCGCAACACAAGTTTGAAATGAAGCAACCGTGGTGTATTGCCGCCCCAATTTATAGATGGTTTGTCTGTTCCGAGACACGTACCGATGGTTACAAGATCGCAGAGCATTCGAATGAATTCGCGGACGATTTCAATTTAAACTTGTGCATGGACGATTTCAATTAGAATGTTGCACAAACTGGAACTACTCATTCGACGGGGGTCTATTTCGTAAGTTCTTGGATTTGGAAAAAAGTTTTGATGATAGAAAACGGCATTCATTCGGTCGAAACACACCTTTTGTACTTGATGTGTTTATGACTGTGAAAAGCAGACTTTCAAAAGTACAGCAACTATTAGGTCTTAATAATTATGATGTTGTTGATCCTGAACATACTAAAAGTTGTGCCACCACAAACGACCCTGACGTTACTCCCGATGATCCGAAGGTTTGTATTTACTTTTCAGTTTACCTCCAATGTTTATACCAAACTCAAATAATTGTTCGTGTCCACACTTATGTAAAACATTGGTTGATACAGGCCACGCCGTCTCATATTGTAGGCCCTAACAGGGATAAGTTGTCCATGCGGACCATGCAACAGACATTGACAATGATGATGGGCTTAAAGAAACACAACCATGTAACCTTGGTATGCTTGTTGAAGCTTGTGTCATGACCCAAAAATGTCCTGTTATGGAATATGGAGGTGAAATTAGTACTCAACTTCCACCAGTTGCACCTAAAGAGGAAACTAAAATACCGGTGACCCCATTATTATACGTTATATTTCGATTCTGGTTTAAATATCGGCTATAGCATACGTCCCTACTTATGTATATATATTTAAAATTCAGCGAGAACCGGATTGTGGTAATGAGTGGTCGTCTTACATAAACGATGAAAAGATTCGGGTGATAATTCTCTAGTTGCAATGGATTGTGATAACGAACAACAAGATGTGGTTCGAAACAATTGGCTTGCCAACCGAACCCGTTAGCAATATTGATTGTGTGCGATGTAAGTAGGAACACCCACCAACAAAGCTCATGAGGTATCTGCATTCTCTGTAAAACATCGCCGATAAATAAAATAGTTTAATGTGATGTTTTGTAACATACTATATTCTCAAATGTCAGTTTAAAGACAACAACCTGCCATATATAAATGTGGTTGGCCAAAATGACACTCCTGTTTCCTCCCAACATAATGTCAACAAAAGCGTCGATAAAAAATTGTGTCTTCCGTCTTTAGATTTAATGGATTGTGATGATCAACAAGGGGATGTGGTTGACAAAAATTCATTTGTTGGCCTTGAATCCAGTAACAATGATGTTGTTGTGGTTAGCCTAGAAGATACACCAACAAAGAAAGACGCTGAAGCCCACGAATCTCGGTTAAACCCAAGAAAGTTTCATTTGCAAATGTGGTAGGTCCTAATGACAAACCTCATTGGAAGATCTTTTCTCCGATATGAATACGAACAAAAGAAAGAGAGTAAAATTGAAAGACAACCTCGATAAAAGAAGGCGCCCGTATAAACTTACGCGACGTTGTTTGGGTCCATCAATTCGAAAATGGGGTATCAAAACATCGCTACTCCTTGTCGCCGTGTTACAAGATCGCAGGTGTCATTAACGAGGCTATTATCCCGGTGCCGTTTGGATGTACATCACCTTATTAAATTGTAATCGAAACGAATCTTTTTTTTTTTTTTTTTTATCTTTCAACTTTGTTTTCGTGAAACATCCGAAACCCGAACGTGTCCATTAGTCAATTCTATTCGCCCACAATTGAACCGTTTGTAGAGGTAGGTTACATTTGTTAATCCAATAACATCATTATCATTGTGTGTATGTTATTGAATATATTTAGTTTTATGAACTTTTACGACACCGAAATGCAACAAGAAGAAGGTTAATGTTCTCGATTACCTTCACAAGTATTTGAAGCTTAAAGTACCATTGCTTTATAGGTTTCCTTGGGGATCCGGTGCGGTTATTGCTTATAGGAATTTTGGGTAGCCTTGGCATGTGTTGAAGATCGCACGTGGTGGCTTAATGAGTTAGTGAGTAAACCCGATGCCTAGCTGGTCTCTGCACTTGTTTATTATTTTGTTTTGTTACTTATGAAACGAATGTTTACACTTTTGATTTGCTTTATCATCCGCAACACTTGGATGCATGGGTTGAATTGATGTGGTTGTTTAGACCGGTGATGCAGATTGGGCTTTGGCGGTGTACTTTTGCAATCAAATCCTAGGTGGCAACATGCCTACCACTTATTCGATGGCACAACATACCACGTGGCTTGGCGAGATGTTGCAAAGGTCATTTTGCGGACTCTTACCGTACATATACCACTCTTGTTATAAACGACATAATATCCTGCATTTGTTTTATATATCGGTGTATTTTCCCATGAATGAAAGTACAAAACACTTGGGTACTCTGTGAGCTCCATATCCGCACCGGAGTTGTTTACATTTATGACACTCTTGGGTCAAGATCGAGGTGAGCGGTGGTTGCGAGGTTCCAAGAGAAACTTACAAACACAACTTAAATCGTACCTAACAAACTGGGTCTTGCATAGTAAGGGCATATCACGGGGATTATAAAATCACATACAAGTGTCCAAAAGTACCAAAACAATCGGAGTTGTATGGTGACTGGGGAGTATGGGTGTGCATTATTTTGTCTGATTGCTCAGTAACCGACCTCGGAAGTAGTCGACTCTCTTCAAACAACTTTAGCTTACCGTGAACGGATGCTTGAATACTACGGAAGCACAAGGTTGAATACATAATATGATAGCGGTCTTTCAAGGTACTATCCTTAATGTCCGTTTGACCCATAATTATTGTCTAATGTTGACATGTGAAGTATTTTTCTTTCAACGATATCGTAGGTATTTTTACTTCTATTATATATTAGTCGATTATTATAATATTTTTTTAACTCAACGGCATTTCTTTAGTTAATACCCGTGCACATATACAAAAAAGCCTATGCTTTGCAAACCACTTCTATATATTATGGGTAATGTATACTTTATTAATTTATTTGGTATATACTAGCATAATTTTATATTTGGTTGCCCTATAGTACATTACGGTACATGTCCTTAAATGTCTTATTTTGCCAATCTCTTTCTTCAATACAAATCTTTCTTAAGTTGTTTAACAACATCTTTCTTTCTTCTTTTGGTCTATTCACTTCATATCTTTATCCCAATCTTTCTGCTTTTGTTTAACAAAATGTCCGACTATATCCCACTGGATGTTCAACTAGATATCATTCGCAGGCTACCTCCTAAGTCTATACTCCAGCTACGTAGTGTTTGCAAGTTATGGAAGGCTAGTATAGATTGTCGTTTTTCATCTCTAATTACGGTGTTCGTCGTAACGATGAGTGTTTTTTACGCTAACATTTGATCGTGGTCACAAAGGTTTTATGTTAGCTTTTAATGAACAGTGACCGTTACGGTGCCGTATACATTTAATGCTTTCATCTATGATTGCGATTGACAATTCTCATGGTCTTTCGTGTTTTGTTTATGGCTCTAATCTAATGTCTCATTATTTGGAACCCGACAATCCAAAAATCACTTGCGATACATGTCCCGTTTACACGCATCAAATTGAATGTAAAAGATTTGTTTTGGTTTTGCCGTCCGTCCGGACACTCTTGACCCGACGATCGTGAAGGTCTCCTATCATGTTTTCCAAAGTGGTTTCTGGTATGTTTCTGTCTTTTTTTTCAACTCGTTAAGGTGGACATGCCTTGAAAATTTCCACCCCCCTCGTGAAACTATCAAATTAAAACGTCAAAGTCAGGCAGTTGTCGGTCATTTTATCTATTGGACTGGGAGTGAAAAGTTAACTAATGAGGACGGTGTTACATACAATATTTATATGTTGATTTTGTTTGATTTGGTAACCAACCAATTTAAAGTTATAGACCTTCCGCAGATTTTAAAAAATGAACTCCCAGTTCCATTCTATGTTTTCGATCTTGGAACCTCTCTAGTGATTTCTGGTATGATCATTGATGAAGATATGCCATTGTTTTGTGGATGGGTGTTGGACGTGAATGGTTTTGCCATAAGATCATTTAGAAGCCTCTTTGCCATCCCCACCCTATTATCTGTTTGTTTGCTTGGGTTTACAAAGGATCAGGCTCCAATAGTGGAAGCGTACTGGCGCAACCATTTGGGTCACTCGCTATTCTTGTACAACAAAGAACTTGAATTATTTGCCAAGATGGGAATTTTAGGAGATACGGGATCTTTCTACATCGCCCATACAAAGAATCTCTTCTTTTGTTAAATCATCTGATTGTCTTGCCTATAGTATGTTTTATTTATAACTTACCATTCTATTCATGTTCCTTTTAAACATTATCACTTTATTTGGTTAATGATATATCAATGCCATTTTCAACAGTTTGTTCGGTGAAGTTACGGATCAAGCTAAATGGGAATGAAGGTTTGTGGTTTTAGTATGTTTGTCGTGTGGGAAGGAAGCATTGGATTGTTTAGATTTTTCGTAGTCGATGGATGTTATCAATAAAGTGGTTATATAATATGTAACAATTAAAGTTATAACCATGTAGTAATCGTAATATGTAGTTGGTTGTTCAGATCAAACGTTGTATGTCAACGTATTTACTATTTCATCTCTTCAGTTATCCCATTATCCATTTTTTTTAATCTGGGCAACAAGCAGTTGTTACCCAAAATAATTTTGGCAACCTAATTTTGTTCTTAGGGCAACTTGTTTTCCATACGGACTACTTTTATAAACCCACGACTCCTTCTAGACGTACATTTCGTATTCTACAACCTACTAATAACTACCAACTTGAGACAATGCACACTTCCAAAAATAGAGGTTTAACATTCAACACTAGTACAAATTAACTAGCAGTTGTAAGTTTACTACAAGCGTTGGTGAGCGATCGTCCTGTTCAAATTTCCAAAAGCGGTAGTAAAAACAACTAGCGCTTGTAACTTAATTTAAGTAATCGAGCATAAAAGCGATTAGCATTTGTTTTAGCATTTAATCCACTCAAACGAATGTCACTCTACACATCGATAACCCGATGCCGTTGTGAAGATGTTCTTTAAAAATAATCCAAGTGAAGATGTTGATGTTTTTAGAATGAGTGGTGGTCTTTAAAATTGTTTCGTCCATTAACATAAAAATCTGTTTTAAATCCCAGTTTATCGAAGGATCTACTATAGAAGGTGACTAAACGAACACGACCTACTACTCCTTAAGAAGAATAATAATTAACGAACAGTTATTCTCACTAAACACCTCGATATGTTGTTAATACACGAATACTCTGAATAGTATTGGCGTTTACAGCCTTGAAGTGTATCGACTCTAGATATCACCAAAAACTTATACAGAACTCAAACCTAGGACCTCCTTTAATAGGATAAGGAGTCCTTTATAAAATACACTAAGTACTGTACAAGATAAATATACTTACAATACTTATCTAATACAAAACATCCTGCCGAAGACATTCTATAATATTACATATTCATCCCACACAATCATACTAGCAGTGACAAGCACATAAGCAGTGGTACGCGAATTTTACTGCCACTGGTTTGTGTATTGCTGACACTCTTCTTTTCCACGGCTTTCCGGTGGCTTTTCCATCCGGTCTTTTGCCTTTATCCTTTTCTTGAAGGAGTTCCGGTGGCTTGCTTCCTCGTGGCCCCGGCGTATTCAACCCATGGGATTCCTCGAGGAATTAGATAGGCCTTTCAACTTCAATGGGCCTTCGGGGTTTCCGTCTAAACGCCCTCTGCGTGCGTGCAGGAAGGGCTTTTGGTAATGTAGCTTCCCAACCCGCAAGTTTTCTTTTATCCGGCTCCCGCAAGGTGGTCATTTTTCCTTAGACCCGCCTATCCAACCGATATCCACAATTAGTAGACGCACACTTGAATGGGGTTTGGTTGCACCAACAGAGGAAGAAGGCATAGTTTTCATCCTCAGTTGTTTGACTTTCTTAGGGAAGTTTCTTGTTAGTTAGGGGCTGGTTTACGTATTTCGTTGCCCCTAACTTCCTTTTGTCGCCCTTTCCTACGGGACCCATCTGCCGAACATATTTTGTCACTCCCATGACCCAATTCCAATGATTTATTTCCTTCTTCCGCTCTCTAACGCCGAGGTTACGAAGGAAATGCCTGCACTTTCAAGATCCCATATTGCTAATGAGAGTCTTCTAGGTTTAAACTCCCACCTTTGGTATGCATATGGTCCTGGCAGACTACCACAACTTGAATGGACATGGGTTTTGGGTGAAGGTGTGCTGTGGATGTTCGCGGAGATGGGTTATTAGTCGTCATTTTAGAACGACTAACTGTTATTAGTAGTCATTTTAGAACATGTTTCGCTTGTCGCACATCGACTTTGCGCTTTTTTTTTTTTTTTTTGGGTTAAAGGTTTAGGCTATGTATGGGTTTTTGGAAACGGCCGTGCGTGGGCAACGAGTTGTTGTTGACGTCCGTATGTATTATTTTTACTGCGTACCATCGGTATCTTTTTCGAATAACATCTTCAACTTCTCTTTGGTTTTTAAAATATTCGGGTTGCACGATTTGTAGGTGGAAATATTTTGTAGGTGAAGGAATTGTTCCTTTTTGCTTTTTCTGGACTTTCCTTGATTTACCTCGCGTATTTATAGCGAGGATTTTACTTGCTCGTGCACGCGTTATCATTAATTTTCATTAACTTTTTGTGGGTAGGCACGTGCCTAGGCTCCTACTCGTTGTTCGCTATATTTGACAAAAATTACTTGGGAAGGAACGTGAATCTTTACATGCGATTTTCTCTCCTTTTGCTATTTGAATATAAATGATTACGTAAACACAAACAAATTTGCTTTTTGCGAGGAAACTAGCGGTGGTTTTGCGACACTAGGAGTGGGTACAACGACGTTAGCGGTGGTTAGATCGAAGTTAGCGGTGGTTGGGGATTTACATATGAATGACTTAAGAATTTGTTCAAAACCTTTAGCCTCCTTTCATGCGCGTGATAGTAACTCTTAATCGAGTTTGTATCCCCAATTCAATCCTAATTAATTTGTACTAAAACTTACTTTTTAACACTTGTTGCAGTTGTTACTAATTTTTTGGCGCATATATCCCCAACTGTGCTGTTAAAATTATGTCTTTTTTTTAAAAAAAATTTTGTATTTATTTAAAATTTCATCTTCATATTACTACTTTATTAGTAAATTTTTTTATTTTGTAAAGTGACTTACTATCTCGAACACAGTTTGAATAACTAAGCAAACAAATATATACTAGTAACATAAAAGGGATCACATCCATAGGTTAACATGACATACACAGACTATACAAAGATGAGATAAGTGACTCCAAAATGTAACAACGATCCCTAATAAACAAAAGATGACTTCCATGTAATTAATACAAAGCACATCAAACCTCCATTGACTCCAACTTTTCAATTAAACCATTCACTCTTTAACACGGTCATGTTTTCTAAACCAAGAATACAGAAGTTTGGAACTCTCAGCCAGATCCTCATTTTGCATCCTTAACAGGTGATTAATAGATGGCAACCAACATTCCGAACCGCATAAAAGCTCCACTTCCGCTATCATTTGTTTTCTACGGTTGACACGACCCCTAATTTCAACAGCATTCCTCCTATGATCTGCTTCGTCACGTAAAGCAACTTCCAATTCACCTCTGTAGTACGCGATCGTAATATCTTTTAACAACTTTGAGCCACCAAACATTGGTAATTCATCACATAAAACCATGCCACAGACATCGTTATGTTTGCTTTTCTAATACTATCACTAATAGAGATACCAAAACTGCTTTTTGTTACATAGCGTCATATATAGACACGAAATTTCTGACAAACTAGTTATGACAATTGTCTGTTTCAATGGACAAGTGGATCACACCAAATAAGTACCCACCCACAATTTTTTTTTATAGTATCTTCCTATTTTTTTCAAATATTTTTTATGACGAGTTTGCTAGTGCATAGCTAGGAAATGGTACTTTGGGCACCTAAATTGTGTACTCATGGCAACTATACTTTGGGAAACTAAATTGTGTACTCATGGCAACTAGTTTAAATAGTAGTACTTTTAGTCAAGTGGTGATGTATGCAACAAGGGGTTGTGGTTTGACTAGATTTAATTTACATCTTTCTATTTTTTTAAAATATTTTTATGACTAGTTTGCTAGTGCATACCTAGCAAATGGTACTTTGGGCAACTAAATAGTGTACTCATGGCAACTAGTTTACGTAGTAGTACTTTTAGTCAAGTGGTGATGTATGCAACAAGGGGCTAGGGTTTCACTGGATTTATTTAATTTACATCTTTCTATTTTGTTCAAATATTTTTTATGACGACTTTGCTAGTGCATAGCTAGGAAATGGTACTTTGGGAACCTAAACTGTGTACTCATGGCAACTATACTTTGGGCAACTAAATTGTGTACTCATGGCAACTAGTTTAAATAGTAGTACTTTTAGTCAAGTGGTGATGTATGCAACAAGGGGCTGGGGTTTGACTGGATTTAATTTACATCTTTCTATTTTTTTAAACTATTTTTATGACTAGTTTGCTAGTGCATACCTAGCAAATGGTACTTTGGGCAACTAAATAGTGTACTCAGGGCAACTAGTTTACGTAGTAGTACGTTTAGTCAAGTGGTGATGTATGCAACAAGGGCCTAGGGTTTCACTGGATTTATTTAATTTACATCTTTCTATTTTTTTCAAATATTTTTTATGACGACTTTGCTAGTGCATAGCTAGCAAATGGTACTTTGGGCAACTAAATAGTGTACTCATGGAAACTACAATAGTACTTTTAGTCCAGTTTTGATGTATGCAAAAAGGGGTGGGGATTGAGTGGATATAATTTACATTAAGTGTTTTTTTATTAGTCATACGTGTATTCATGTAAACTGGCCAACTAGTTACAAAATTTGACAAATTTATTTGGGTAAAAAAAAATACAATACACATTTGGGTAAATCAAACATACAATATACCTAGCGAATTAGTTTTTAATGTGTGAACGTTTGGAATAAATTTATGCCAAGTTCCTTATTCTTATAATTTTATGCCCAAAAAAAATCAAACGTGCAAAGTGCAAGAAAAAAGAAAATAAATAAAAAAATAAAAAATAAAAAAAAAAAATAAAAAGTTACATGCATAATGCAAGTAAGTAAGCATAGAATATAAATAAGTGTCCATAAAAAATGAAGGTAAATCCGGCACTTCTTACGTTTCCAGTTTTATCTTATTTTATTTTATTATTATTTGTAATTTATTTTTTGTAATTTTTTATATTTTTTTTGTCCTCCTGGTTTCATATATATACACGTAATTTGTTTGACGTGTTTCGTTTTTAATCTTAGTATTAGTAAACTGCAGTATATGTAATAATAAAAAAGGACGAAAATGAAAAGGCGTGTATGTGAAAGGTTGGTCATTTAATGCTACTTCTTGTGGTAGACAAAATGCTAGGGTGGCTGTCAACTCAACGGACGCATCAATTTTGTACACTGACACAACACTAATTATATTATAACTTAAACTAAACCTTCTATTTAAAACACACACATAACAATCAAAGGAGAGGGGGGGGGAATAAAACATACAAAACAAAACTGAAAAAACATGACTACACCTATGCCATTCTGTGAAGAACTTGCTGGTGTTGCAGGATCTAGTTTTGTTAGAGATATGATGATTGTTCGTTTTCGAAGGGATGTGAGTGTTGTCATGGTGGATGAAGCAGAGTTGATGAAGAAGGCTCAAGAAATCAGGGCACGTGTGGCTGAAAGGGATTATGTTATTGGAGAGTTGGAGCTTCTATACCCATTTGAATCTTGTGTGGAAAGTATTTGAATTAACCAAGCCGCAAACCGAAGATCCGATGTGCCGCAGAATATTGGTCAATGTAATGAAGAAGCGACGAGCCCATGAGCTTCATCATTCATAGAGAAGTGAAAGGCATGGTGTATTGATTCGGTTAATTGTTGTCTTAGCGGTGACGATGTCTTGTTTATGTTGGTATTTCTATTTCTAGTCATGTATCTTGTGTTGAATTTTAGTTTGACCGTTGTTGTGAAATGTGGGTCTAGGCTTTGGCATATGGATGTAAAATATTTGAATAAATAAAAGCCATGGTTTCATTAAATAATTATATTATGGTCACCTTTAATTGTGCTCGCATCTCATGATCTATTCTCGAAAGAATTCCGCCCCATTGTTTCAAGAATAAATCTTTTGAGCGGCCGTCATTGTGGACTGTTTACAGGTTAATGCAAGTAAATCTCATTATTAAAATATGCATATGGGAATGTAACGTTTCAAACAAACAAAGTGTATCAAGTAAACGACACAAAAAAACATCATGTTGTTGGTTTCTGACATGTCATATAAAACATAAACCCTAACAATTAGAATGAACCACTAGAGTTAAAAGGGGTATAATGAGCATACCTATAAAACATAAACCCTAATAACAATTTAAATAACTTTGAATTAATTAAAAAATTTACTAATTGAATATAAAATATAAAAGTGCACAGTTATTTATATTCATATATAAATATATGAACAAATACGGTAACAAAGTACATACGGGAGAGTACAACCAACCTGGATTTGTTTCTAAAAATAGACGAAAAGGATAACGATATATTTTTATTTGGATTCTTTGTTGAAAGTAACCTAGTGTATAACAAGGAATGTGGGGATGTTGATTGTTGGGACTTGGGACCATAAACTGATGTGTGAGGTATAAAAGGTTTAAGTGTTTGTCATTCTAGGTCCCTCATGTATCTTACGGTACATCACGATGTGACTAAAAGCGCTAGTTAAAGTTAGAACTGCTAGTCTTGAAGACAATTTATCATATAAACGTGTTGTCACTACATGTTGTCTAAGGTTTGAATTAAGACTTAAAATGTTATTACATGTTACTACTGCTAGTCTTTGAAGACCAAATAATATAAACATGTTGTTACTACATGTTTTCTATGGTTACTCTGCTATAACAATGTTGATGACCTTTAATTTGACTAGTCACAAGGTAATTGAATATTTTAGAAGCAAGTGTGTTACTCTTCAATTAAATTCTCCAACCAACTAGTATGGCACACCATTCAAGTGTAATAAATGAAGAGGAAAATACGATTGTTATGCTAGTAGACGTTCTTATATAAACCTTGAATGCTATTCTTTTCGTTATAACATCGAAACCGGTTGAGTAAATGGTATGCATTGGGTGCAGGATGGAAAGAGAAAACAAGTATGATTGACCTTAGATGCAAGGCGTGCACCGAATAGAGAAATCATGTGGTACTGTTGTCCAATGAATTTTTACGCAAGCGACAACAATACTCTTTGTGGGGTTGATGCATGTAGACTTGGTGGTGTACATGTTACCAGGGAAAAAACAACTGCAGTTCGTAGAGGTGAAGGTGTGATGGTGTGATGGGGCTACATGTTCCAGCATCTTGTATAGGTGGTGGTTCAGTGAGTATCAGAGGTAGAAGTGAGACTACATCAACGGTGATGAAATTCATGATTCTATGTACGTAACCCGGTGACCTTAGTGATGAAGAAACCCAACCACTTGCAAGTCGAATAACAAGTGAACCACCTAAAATGACCGAGCAATTGAACAAGTCGCAATTGATACACCTAGGTAATGACATGCTCGTCATTGAACAAGTGAGCCACCACCTATTCTCGTTATATGTTGTATTTCATAATATATGTAGACTAAATTGTATTATGTTTTTGTTATGTTATGCCAATGCAAGGACGTATTTAGTTAGCAAAAAATGGGTAAATCCAAACACTAGATACACAAGATGCAAACTGTATAATCAAGCTGCAAAACTGTCAAATACAGTTTTTTAATTGTTTTTTATTTATTTATTTATTTATTTATTTTTTGATGTGAAAGTGGGTAAATACTAACAAGGTTGGATAAAGCACTAAAGCAGGAAGAGATAATTACCATGCACGTGCCCAAAACATAGTTGAACACGTGTACACCCACCAAAAAATGCTGACTATTGAAAGGCAAAAAAAAAATTATCTACAGTCCCCCAATAAAATGAAGTTGCCCTATATGATAAGTTTCTACTTTGTTTAGTTATCTAAAAAAAATTGAAGTTGCCCTATAGGGTTGCTATCCTAAAACAGAGATGCCCCATCAAGGTTGCCATGATATACATCATACTATAAAGCATTCATACACAGTATTATGTAAATGGACACCGAACGTAGATCATAAAGCAGTGCATACTACGATAACCCCAAAGCGATGGTTACACAAAACATCGCATGTTAATTTTATGTAATTGTTGAACATTTTTTTTTGGTAATCATAAAAGCACAAACAAAAAATGTTTAACAATTACATAACGTCGCTTTACAAAAAGGCTAAACTAGACAAACTACTTTGAGTTTTAAGTTATGTTAACACCCGGTTTCTAACGTTATCGGCAAGATGAGCATGTCGCATAAAAATACCTACACTCCAATCTTCCGTTCCTTAAAACCAAGTTGCTTTTAATCCCGCACCTCCTCGACGGCGGTCTCTTGTTAGAGCCTTTAAATGCCTCGACATCTTGAACTTCCATAAGCCCGATCTTGGTGTTTGAAAGCAATGCCTCCTTGCATAAGGTTTTCTAGAGACCTTATGACCGAATCTGTCCTTAACGGAAGAAGAAGAAGGCCCAACATCCATAGATCTGCACCCAAGAAATACCCCATAGTACCATTCATCGTCATCGAACCCAATTTCAAAGATCAACAATTTCGCTAGCCAAAAATCCATGAATAGATTCTTTCCTTGACATTCAATTCCTTGACTTCTAGTTTGGAACGGAGGGCTTCTTAGGGGAGGTGACCGCCTTTCTTCCTCCTCCCATGCAGCAATATCATAGGGAGAATTAGAAGTAGCAAGCTCCACAAGTTTATCATGTATTGCTATCCTGGCACGCGTTGGCTCATCAAGAAGATCCACAATTAGGTTATCATAATAGAAACATGCTAAGTTATCAGGTGCATGTGCAATGTACAAGCCGATCAACCCACATTCCTTGGCAAGTTGAAACATCCTTTTAATGTCATTATCGCATTCAACAACTGTCAAACCAGTTGAAAGAGCAAATAGTGGCCTACATAAATACAAAGCCCGTATCTCACACTCTAACTTGTTGGCCAAAAAGTCAAGCATTTGATTAAAGTTCATCCTTGTGGACTTCTCGAACGTTTGCACAAGGGTGCGCCCATACGCGTAAGTTAATTTGGGCAACCAAATGAACTCACCATCGTAGTGAATCTCAACTACAAGATTCTCGGATACATAGCGTGTAGTACTTCAGTAATAAAGGTAAATAAATGTATACAAATGAGATTAGCATGTATGGACAAAAACCTAGTAAGTGGC
This sequence comes from Chrysanthemum lavandulifolium, assembly GCA_022545495.1. Classification (NCBI taxonomy): domain Eukaryota; kingdom Viridiplantae; phylum Streptophyta; class Magnoliopsida; order Asterales; family Asteraceae; genus Chrysanthemum; species Chrysanthemum lavandulifolium. The sequence continues at coordinate 163,497,121 of CM040242.1, forward strand.
AAGTGACAATCACGAAAGGTAATGGCGGCATACCTTGGCTTGAAATCAAATAAGGCAACCGGAGGCTTAGCGTAAATTTTGATGAAATAGAGGGTTGGGAGATTGGCATTATCACTTGTGTACAAATGTGATCTATATGAAGATTTGATATATATTAGGAAAGGTTGTATTATTATTTTACTATTAATAATGTACTTATTAATCTATACTATTTTATAATGCATTTAGGCCTTCTAAAATTAAAAGGCTTAAAAAAATTCAGACTTTTTTACTTGCTTATTATGGAAAGAATTAAAAACAAATAAGATAAGGAGCTCCAATCATTGAGTGACATGTGTCACTTCTCTAACTAAAAAATAACAAAAAATGAGGAGCTCTAACAAACTAAAATAAAGAGCTCCAATAATGGGGTGACACATGTCACTTCCTAACTAATTAATCACCTTTATTTTTAAATTTAAATATCTTTTAATCCGTTTAATTTTTTTATGATCTAATTTCACCATATTTTTTAAAATTTTGTGCTCTTTATTTCAACATCCATTTTGATATATTTTTATGAGTTTTATTTAGTAGTCGGGAAGAAGCGGAGTTGAAAAGAGAGAAACTTACTTGAATTAGACGTAAAAATGAAAAACATTTGTTCGCTACAAAATAGTCATCGGGTACCCGCCGCCGCATTGCGCGGGTACCCTTCTAGTATTATGAAAAGTATGATCCGTTTATTTTAATATGGAAATAGTAATAGGGAAATTTTTGGTTAATTTGTTATAAGTTTTTATGTGTAGTGTGTTTGTGTAATGATATGGGAATAAATCAATTGACAAACCTATGTGTGGCCCTTTTTTATTTTTTCTTGGAATGGACGGCCAAATGTCATGATTAAATGGACGTCCAAATGAAGAATAAATGAACTGGAGTTGTGGAGTTTTAAAAGAAAGATTATCATCTTGTACAACAAATTTAGATGTAAATGTGTACATACTTTTACGTCGTGTCTCCCATTGTTTTTGAATGAATGTTACATGTACCCAAGGTTCTTTGCATGCAAGGTATAGTATGATTATTGGTTTACGATGCATATTATAAGTGTGTTTAGTGTAGTAAATAGTTGTTATGAATCCATTGTCTAGTCATTAATGGCTTATGTGAATGAATATATCAATAGATGGTGCATGATAAAACAATGAAAGTCTTGTTGGAGATAAGTTTAAAAAGTACAAACGATAAAATCTATGTTTAGTACAAACGATAAAATCTATGTTTATAAAAAAGCGAATCATCTTCTCGCAATATGCTAGCGCGACGTCGGCGGGATCATCAACGTGCAACGATAGACCATGTGAATCGATATAAAAATATACAAACCCAAATCGATATAAAAATATACAAACCCACACACCACAATCACCAAAATCCCACCTTGCTTAGGAACGTTTTAACTAACCTAAATGAAATCTTATAGTCATTCGGATGTATTCCATCTTATCAAAAACGTTTGCTTGCTCTAGAACAACCGGTAGTTTGACACAGAGAATAACGAAACTGTTAAAATAAATAGACGGGTGATCTTGTTAGAGGCTTGTCGAAAAAATGTAAGTATTATATAATCGAAATAACCACGTTTGTCACCAAATTATTGATGAAATATAGGTTTTGTTCGCCGGATTAAATATGATATCTAGTTTCATGTTGTAAATTATATATGTGTTCAAAAGTATTATATGTTTTAATTCGTGATTCATAAACAACGTTCGAACATTTGACATGTGCTTGAAATATTTTTATTCATAATAGATTTCATTTCAATACATTAAAGGATAACAAAATACATCAACGTAGCAACGACATTCATGAAGATACCAAAACACAAAATATGACAATCACGTAACGTGAGAGACCACATAACAAGGTAGGAGTAGCGGATTAATAATCTTTGCGCAATTTTAGCCGTAAAGGAGATTTTTGAGAACTTGAGTGAGTCTCACTCATTAGCCTCATCGCCCCTGTTTTTCTCAAGCTCCTCGTCCCGAATTGCACGCAGGATTTCCAAAACAGCACAGGCAAGGTGGACCTAACCACGCAGTCCAACTGCTTGATTTGCTCGGCCCTCACAGTGCAACGACGAGTTAGGTCGATCATCTTTGCATGCATGCCACTTAAGAACTTGAAGTCACGTTCATTGTCACGCTCAAACACGTTGTTAACCATGTCTTTAAGTACGTTATCCATTTCTTTTGTAGTAAATTGTGATGTGGCTAGTGTGTGTCCCAGCAAAAGTTGTATGATATTGGGATATATGCTGTCCGTTTATATAACCCAAATGGGGTGGGGGAAAGATCGGGGTGGGGTGACATGGAGTTTATTTTGAATTGAAGTCTATCTGAATTAATGTGGATAGTCAAGTGGTGAATAGTTGAGTCATGTCAAGTAATTACTGTTGCACATTTGACCAAGTTTAATTAATGAAGCTTCTCTTGTACTCAACCGATTCCCGCCACAAGATAACCATTTTGGGAAACTAGTTTCATTTTGGGGCAACTAAACCGGTTTGAATTTTGTTTAGTTCAAATGCAACAAACTTTTACGTCCCTTGGGTTAGAAAAATTATTAATTTAGTATGTTTTGTAAATAGACGCCATTAAACAGTTTATATTGATTACTTTTGGTTACATGAACTAACACACATATGCTATTATTATATGTACATATCGTTTATATTTTATGTAATAATACACTACCATAATATAACTCAGACTTTTATATCATAAAGTATGACTAAGTGTGCACTTGGCTGTGCTATTTCAATATTGAATGGATATTTTATAAAAAACCCAAATCGGGGATGCACATAAGTAGGACAAACTTTATTAATGAGGAAAGGACTTAATGAAATGATGGTGGTAGCTAGTGGCATGTACTTGAAGGGAACTAATGCACAAAAAATGCACAAAGAAAGTTGTGTCCAACAAGTTAATTGTTTTTGGGCAACCACATACATACGATGGGCAACTAAATCATATGTGTCCCTATTAAATCATGAACCTTATGTGCAGTTGTAAATTTAAAGTAATCAAGCATGCTAGCTAAGTATATATTTCCTATATCGTATTATATGTGCGGGACACAATGTAAATTAAAATCAGAAAATAAATTGTTAAAATACGAAGCAAGCGATTTATGTACTTTATTTTGGTTGGTTCTAGTTAATGTACACATATTTTAGATAATCTGTTGTTGGTTGTGGTATTCGTTTGATGTTACTACTATAGAGTATACACAAGTAAGTATAACAAATGTTTATGAGAAACTATGTTGTTGGTTGTGGTAAATAAAAATTGGGATTTCAAATAAGAATGACGGTTTATTAATGGTGAATAGATGTAAGGAAATCATGGTGGTACATAGTTGCATGTACTTGAAGGGAACTAGTGTGCACAAAACTCAAAGTCAAACTGCTACAACACAACACCCAAGAAACTTTGGCCAACAATAAATTTGTTCTTGGGCAACTAGACACAAATAATAGGCAACTACTCACAAGCATGGTTTATTAGTGTCTGGTCACAAAGTATAACAAATTACTGTATAAGTTTATTTATATATGTGTTGTCCGTAATTGTATTATATATGTTGGTTATAAGAAGCATGGTGTCTGGTCACAAAGTATAACAAACAAGTAATAATATGAGTGGGTTATAATAAGAAGATACCTGTAAGCACTTCCTAACATGGACATACCATACACGTGACTCATAGTCACGCGTGTCGCCGCTATCATAGAATGTTACCACTCCTGTAGGTATGTTAAATTGGGCAAGACACCAGTGTTTAACAGTCTCAAGGAGAGGAATAAAAACCTAAAAGAAAGTTGGTTGTGTATTAGGATATAGTTGGTCAACGTCTGAAATTAATAAAAGTGACTTTTTATTTATCTGGTCAAAGGTAAATACAAGAATACAATTGTCGTGTTTGTATGTCTTGTTGACATGGCTTACGGTTGTAAGCAATATGTTACTTACTAATGGACGTTTTAGATAATGGATAACGTTTTCATGCACGGTCTTGGGTTGTATAGAAACTACGCTTTTGGGAAATTCATTTGCTTATGTACTTCCCGATATGTTTCTCCAACTGTTAACTACGGCTTGTGTTACCATAATCGCCGCTAGGGTAATCAATATCTTGTTGGGATCGAACGATTACAAATGGAGGGGCTCGCTTTTGGAAAGCATACTTATCTCATGGCGGTGTAAGACGAAACAATTATGGAGAATTCCACCACCGAAGGTGAGTATGAAGTCTGCTGCGTTCTAGAACTACGTTGAAGGCTCGACTAGTCATTCAAGGCTTTAAATCAACTAGTTTTGGATTGTAAATTTCATGCATACTTGGTCTCAAGTCTCAAGATGTTTTTTCAAAAGTTTGTAACAAAGGTAGTAATCGCTATTGGAAATCTTACTACGGCTAGTGTGTATGATTCAACCGCTTGTTCTTTTGTTAAGTCCTGCTAGTGGATATCATGTTTTTGTGGTTGGTTTACACTTATAAGTTATAACTAGTATGTTTATGAGCAATATGATTTTTTGGCCTTTCTTCTTTGGACCTTTTGTGTCAAAAAAATTTTAATAAAAAAAAAGAAAAACGAACAAAAAACGAACAAAAAACAATGAATTGAAACATTAAATAAATAAATAAATAAATAACAAAAATAATAATAATAACATTGTGTAAAAAAATTATAATAACTTGGTTGGAAGATTGGGTGCAAAACTGCTCCAACTGCTAGCTTGTATGGAGAAACGCTAGTGTTACGAAAACACGCTAGTTAGTTTATCATGAGGATACCATGAAACTTATAAAGGAATTGACGGATAAATGTACTACAATGGAGTCTAAGATCAATGGCATACAAAAAGAAGGTATTTAGATTCTGAGATGGAGCATACAGATTATAGCACTTTGGAAGTACCGTCCAAATAGAAGGTATTTTGTGCCTAAGAAGAATCTTGATGATTTGGATTGTAAATATCAAATTTAGGGGAGGATTGTTTGGTTTTTTGGTTCGGTTGGACGAATTATTCAAAGTGTGCATCAAATAGCATCTTTTAAAAGAAACCACGGCTAGTGGCAATGGAAGAATTGCTGATAGATCAAAAGCTGTGGATAAAGTTTGTGAGTATCAAGTTTGTTAATACGTAAAGGAAAGTTTATGATTTGCTATCAAGTTTGTTCATGAACTACCGATTATTCATACTTTAAAGATGAGGACAAATATCAAGTTTGTTCATACTTTAAAAGATGCCATTTTAAAGTTGCTATCATGAACTACACGATTTTTGAGGATCGTAAATGATAAAAATAGGAGGAAATGAAAAGTAAATGTATTGCATGCTCAACATCATTCCGGGCATGGGATACCTCGTCCGTCTCGCATAAAACATGGGCATGCCATTTTGAAGAAGAATCGAACAAAGTAACTACTAACCATCGCCCGATTAGCATTCCGAGGTCGTCGTGCCACATGTAGTCAACCCATAGGTCTATATGCTACGCATTTGCATCAAATAAAATACCAATTTAAGAAATGGTGAAAATCAAATACAGGGTAAAAAGAAAATCAAATAAGAATGCGATATAAACTAACCTCCTCGGTTAGCCAACCTTTTCTAGCGTGGTCGAGCAAACTAAGCGAAGCCGAAATTGCGGTCTACAAGATAATCATCGACCATGGAAATTTACACGGTGTCTATCGGGATCACAGAGGAATTCTTCAATCTCATCGACAAACAAAGAGTTTCGACAGAATGAAACCATCTACTTAGATCCTAGAAAACCGGTTCAATGTATTAGTTTGACAAAGCATTATTGATAAGCAAGTATATTGACAAGTTCGTAAAACTATCACAATACCTCTACCCAAGGTTTCACTCTGTTAAGCTCCTCAAGAATAGTTGGGTCGTTCATGTTAGGACCGTGTTTTTTATTTTACGCGTTTAACCTCCCGATTGTTTTGTGGCGAAACAGTTCCATGAGAATCCTCTTGTCGGGTGGTAACCGACTTAAAGCCTTTGAAAATGTGACGAATTCATAAACGCGTCGTTTTTCTTCTTCTCCCTCCAACTTCAACATGTCGCCTTCTTCCAACAAGAACCTATTAGCCTCTTCCAACCTTAAGATGTTGGCCTCGACATTCACCTTCTCTTCTTCCAACTGTAACCTTTCTTCCTCTCGCCAACGCGAATCTCAATTCCTCTAAAAGGAGATACTCCGAACAGACTAAGCGATGAAATTTGTATATAACGCCATACAACTAAATGCAAAGAAGAAATATTAACTCGAGCAACGTCCACGTCGATTTTGGCAAGTCGATCGGTTTGAGATAAATGATGTTAAGTGAATCGGAAAAGCGGTCCTTGTGTTTGGAAAATGTAACTCAAAATCAAGTTTGTCCTGTAAAAATATGCATGAAATTTCTAAAATAAACAATGGCGTGAAATAACTATAGATTAGTTGAAAGGAATACCGAAGACCACCGGTTACTCATGTGCAAGAACACGTGAAGGTCTAAGTGTTAGGAAATTCCGCAGTGATGTTAAAAAAGTGAATCTACTATTCTTATATTATAATGAATATAAAGAGAACTCGAATAATACACTCAAGTTTAAAAACTTGGCGATTAAGACCGAAATTACATGATCCTTAAGGCTTTTGTTCGGAACTACTTCCACTCTTGCATTGTTTTAAATTTACTTTCAAACCATTTTTCAGACGTTGTTGTGACTTTTCCACCTCGAAAAGTAGGTATCAACAAGGTCAGTGTTGGGTCCCGACCGTGATCCGGGAACGTAGTCATTGAAAAAACCTTGGCTATCTATCCACCATGCACATTGTAACTCATGTATAGTAATGGTTAAAAAAAATATATGGTTTAGTTAATTACTTTGAGATACATACGACAACATTTTATAAGGGATTCGTAATTAAAGTCATAAACTGCTAGTTCTGGGCAATCACTGCAAATAATATTTCCACTGCTAGCTAGCTTGAAAACACTGCTAGTTCTGGCCAATCACTGCTAGTTAGTTTCTGATGATTGTGGAAACTATAAGAGCTGTTTTGTAACTTTTTGGTGATAACATATTTATTCCCCAAATCACTGCTGAGGCAGGGCAGTGGAAACGTAAGAACGACCCAACCAATGGCAACTCCTAATGTGAATAGTTCTTTGCAATTCAACACAGGTGGAGGAATCCCTAGACAACTGGCTAATTTGGGGGACATGGATGTTCAGGCTAGGTCTGATGCAATGTTAGACACATCTCGAATAGATGAGGGTAGTTTGGAACACCAACATGATTTGACGACTAATGCCTTTCTACATGATGACAATTCCAATTATCCACTTCTAGGACCAGGTTACACAGGTCAAGGTGGGTGAGGATAATATGAAACTCAATCTCAAATTAACGGATATATTAACAAGTATGGAGTCAAAGATCACTGGTCTTAAAAATTCCAAAACAACTCGCGCTGAAACAATCAGGAGGTTCAAAGCACAGGGTAAGTGTTTTGGAGAGACTAAGAAGGCCAAGGTTCCATGCATTCAGGAAAGTGAAGAAACTGGGAAAGAAGGCAACCTGCAATATGATTAAAAGTTTAGATGATGCATCCAAACAGGGAGGTGAGAGTACAAATTCGAAGCGACGCATGGAAGGTAAAGAAGCGGTATTGGATGATTCTTTAAAGGCTGCAGTTGAAGAAAAGGATAAGGAAGTGGTGCAGGAAATCAATGCCAGTGTTGTTGCATCCGCTGATAGTATTGAAGTAACCACTGCTGCAACAATTGCTGGTATTATTATAGCCACTGCCAATTCAGACATTTCAAGCCCAGAGGCAACATCTGCTACAATTATAAGCACCACAATAACACCAGCACCAAAACCAAAATAACCCTGAGAATGAGGTTGCCATACAATTGGTCAACATAAAGCAATCTGACCCTATCCCTACACCCAAACCTATTGCTAAGAGTCTACAGATTGGTGAAACTGTGCAGAAAGGTGTAGTTACTGAACCTGATATTGGAAAGGGTAAAGGGATTGCAGAGCCAACATTGAAGTTTAAAAGTAGAGAGGAGCATATAGCCTTAATTTGCAGTGTACAAAATCAACTAATCCAATTGTTCATCCACTGCTGAGAAAGATTGAGAATATTGCTGATTATAAATTCATTTGGCCATCAAAGGCAAGCCTGAAGGTAGAATGAAAAGAAAGGCAGATAGATAAAAAGTATTTGATGAAGAATATGAGTCTGATAAGATATTGTGTGCTTAGATAGGTGGAAATGGAACATCTAATTTTGTGTGTAGGTTTACTTTTTTACCTATAAACAATAAATAAATAACAACAAAGTTTAGGCGGCTTACGTTTGAAAAAGGTTCGAACGATCGCTTCTTTTAAAGATGGACTTCCTAGACCGTGCAAGTGCTCTTGGTATCACATTTGGATGTTTAATCCACCAAGCATGAGATTTTCAAACGACTCAAGGATCCACACCTATGAGAATAAAAAAATAAAAAATGAAAATAAAACATAAACTTATATACAAATCAGTAAAAATGTTAAGTTGGAAAATGGATACCTGAAACCCAAACACAAATCCAGACAGTGTGTATGTTGGACAATGCTTTGGATCTTTCTTCAATCTTAAAAGGTGGTCATCCGCGTGCTTATCAAATACATTATGAAGTTGGTCGTATAAATGAGTCCAAATATGCTCGCCCCATCTAGATTATCAACTAACCTCATCAGTGTATCATCCACCTCGCATGTCAACAAACGACCCATAAAGATCACCTCTAAGGCCAATAAAAGACACAGACGTACAACATCTTCATCAGATATCTGTCGAAACCGCTCTTCATCCTCGATAACACCAATAACATCTAAGTTGGTTAGAATATACCCTTGCTTGTCAAGAAATACCCTGTTACGAAAATTTAGAGAACCAGATGTATACAACCCAAAGCTTACAGATCCAAACTGCAGACCGGTCATTAGACAAAACACACAACGACCAAAATGTAAAGCATGCCCTTCAATGTAAAAAATGAAGGGCATATCATAGTGAGAATCATCGACTTTATGTTGTTTCCTTAGCATATAATCTATGATGTGCGTTTCATGTTCAAAAAACAACAGATCAATCCATCTTCCAAAGAAGGTATTCCTAAACAAGATGCGGCGTCTTGCGTCTAACTTTTGCTTTATCAACTAAAAGTAGTTCAGTTTACTGGTAATGATTAACTTAGCTTCATAGTCCTAAAAAAGGTCAACAAAAAAAACAATTTAAATCAGACCATGGATGGAATCTATACCAACGTCGTAAACAATTGCGTATACAATGCATATAAACCACTCCTTATTAGTCTAGAGAGTGCCACTAAATTTTTTAATGAACCAGGTTATGTTACATACCTAACAGACGACATCTACCGTATTATACCCTACATAATTACGAATCAGACATACATAAAGAGGAGAAATCAAAGGTATTAATCGAATAACAACAATGATTTGTTGAAGCATATAACCAATTGGAAATAAATAATGTGCAATAAACAACGAGGAAAATATTTACGCACCATATTTGGCCACATTTTTTAAACAAACTTGATCAATCCAATGTGGGTTTCACTCAACAAAGGTACCTTTATAGTGGTGACATAACCGACGATACAAGGAAAAGAGGATCGACGAAGAAGACGGTCTCATTTGTGAAAACAACTTAGTTACAATGTTTTTATGCGAGAAGCAAAAACAGAGAAAACCGGTAACTATGAATGTTTTTATGCGAGTGGGAAATTGATTTTGAATACATATGTAATGTACTTTCACAATTCAATTGTGTACGTTCTATGTAATGTAAAATGACCAAAAAATCTTTTTAAAAAAATACGGTTGCCCAGCGCTTTTTCGTTGGCCAAAAAACAATACCTTACACATACGGGACACTTGTCACAATTTCGATGAGTTGCCCAATGACAGCGGTTGCCCTCGGTCTATTTTCAAATTAAAAATAAAAGTGATCCAGAAAGTGATAAGCCTCAGGGCACGCGGTCTATTTGCGTCATTTTCCCTTATAAAAAAGGAGAAAATGAGAATCGGATAAAGAAGGAGTTGAAGAATTAAAAAGAAATGTAAAGAAAAGGGTGAAAAGAAATAGCCCTCCAGATTATTCAACTTAGGCGCACACGGGTTCAATTCATATGCTACTGGCTGTCACTTGATGACACCGGTATTGAAGATTAAAGTCGTCATGGACCCAGTGACGCAAGCACTAAACCTTCTTAGCCACTCAAGTTTCTCTCAACATAAGCTTGTTTCATTCTCACAGGGAACCCTACGTAAACTATCGGCTTTCTCTTAGAGATTGTTGGTATTGAAGAAGGAGACCCTCTCCCTAGTCTCCACTCAGGAAAACCAAAGCGTACTATTGAGTCTAGAGCCACGAGATTCATCAAAAGATCTCTTAGGTACACTTGACATTTCATCACTTGTTGTTCAACAATAAAGGACGCAAGTGATACATTATTGAGTCCTACACAGATCTTAGAAATCTGTCGAGAACATTTATGAGAGGTTCACACATGTGATCCTCAGTGATTGAATGGAAACTCCGCCGGGTCAACATCAAACGACCTCGACACCAGTCACTTGGTAACTCCTTGTGGGTTACGCTTAGTGTATCTCAAACGGTCTACGCCTGGGGTGATGCTTGGTACTTCAATGACTCATCCGAACTGTAGGTGTACTTGTACATCGCGTTATCTCACTTGTGGGACTCCAGTTCAGAACGACCTTTGTGAGAATTAGAGTTGTGTTTTCACACTATGTTGTTAACACTCTCGGTTCAAACTTGTGTTACCGGATCATTTCTAACCCATGTTTTATGTTTTCTTCTTATGGATGCTTGCGGTGGAAAAGATCATGCAGATTCTCCACATGCTCATACCTACAACATCACTAATTGAAGTTCTCTCAAAAGGAAACAAAGTCGAATGATTCTTCACAAAGTCAAAGAATCTACAAATTTTAAAGACTAAGAGAACTACATCGATCGAAATCCAACGTTAAAGAGCATCCGAGCATATTGGAGAAAGACGTGAGACACCGGAGCAAATGAGCGGACCGATGCGAACAACCACAACATACTATCACTTCAATCACAAAGAACAAAGATCAAAGAACAAAGAAAATGATGACGTCAAAGCCGAATACTTCAAAGGAAACAATTTCCCTACACTGGGGAGATTGTTCGAATCAAGGCACTTCTTCTCACAAGAAAGAAGAATGTCAGAAGACGTCAAAGCTACTATTACATCAGCACCTACAACGTTTAAAGATCAAATCATCAATCACTAACACTTAGGGGGATATTGTTGGAATCACTCTTAAACTAGAATTCAAGTGTTGGTAATTAATATGTAATAGTTAGCTTAATTATGGCTTTTATGTTAGTAATCAAGGCTAGGCTCATGTAGAAAGCCCATGAGCCTATGCCAAAGCCCATTATGGGAAAGGAAGCGAACTTGCATGTTGCCCTAGTTCCTTCCTATAAATACCCATGTAAACCTTCATTTGAAGGTTGGTTGTTCACATTTACATTTTACTTATGCTTAAACTTTCTCTCAAGTCCTATATTGATGCTTCCTTCATATAGATTCATCCGATCCTTCCTTCATCTCATTTCTTATATTGATGCTTGTGTTACTAATATGGGAACCTAACATCGGGCGCACGGGTTCAGAAAACGCATAACGAAGGTATTATATTTTAATAAATATTTCAACAGTTGTTTTGATTATATAAAAACAAAACGCCCCACTTTGGACCAAGTTTTAACTCACGAGTTTTGAGCTTTAAGCTGAGATAGTGTACCATTTTAATAAACCCCTAGGAGACTCTAGAACGCCCCCAAGACCTGGCCAAAAGATGTACATACCACGTTTATATTTGGCCTTCCTTTTGGTGTCGCGACCTAAAAACCAAACGCACCCTTATATAATTGATTTTGAGAGATATTTTTAGTAAATCAGACCTTGAGCTACTCAAGAAACACTAAAAATAAGCAAAACATCTTGTCACAAGGTTTCTTGTATGAACTATAAAGTTTTAAAGCTTGAAAACAAGTTTTTCATTTTGTCGAAATTAGCCTAAGTGCCCATTTTCAATAATTAATTTCTCATAACCAAAGGTTTGTAAAATATGAGGGTTATACCATTTTTAAGAGGTCGCTGAGAAGTTTATAAAACCCCAAGAAAGTTCTTAAAAACCCTTATGGTCTCTTTTATAATCAATCAAGAATAGGGGTGCCTCGTTAATATTTTCACAAATACCCTTTTGTGCACTTTTCAAAATTTAAGGATTGTGAGCCAAAGGACCTTATAAAAATACCTTAAACAAGTTATCTAACATATTCAAAGGTCACTAGATCAAGCCGCAAAGCTTAAAGGTCAAAAACAAATTTTTCTTGTTACATAACTTTAGCCGCGACATGGCCAAATGGCCATGTTCAAGGATTTGTTTCTCCCTAACCAAAGATCGATAAGATATGAGACTTATATCATTTTAAATAGCTCACAGAAAAGTGTTTAAAGGATCAACAGCGTTGTAAAAATATTGGCTTGCCTCATTTATATTTGGCCCTCTTTTGGGCTTGTTGTCGCAAAAACAAACACCCTTTATATGAAAACGCCCAACCCCCTTACTTTGAGAAATTATTGCGACCAAATCACAAAAGCTTAGGACCTCTAGTTCGAACCATTTGAAAGACCACCCATCAAACTCTTGAAAGGAACAAGAACGTAGTAAAAACCTCTTGATTCCTCGCTTATATTTATTTTTGTTTTGGTCAACTTAAGCCTAAAACAAACGCATTTTTTTTAGAAAAGTACAAGGGTAGATATAGTAATTTTTGAAAGATAGAGTTTTCTTGGGCCAAAAGTGTAATTTATTCAAAGTTATTAATACAAGGGCTGTTTTTGCCAATGATCTATAGTTGAGGGTATAAAGTGTCATTTTTCAAACTACAAGGGTTAAAGTTGTCATTTTATGAAAGTTGAAGAGTATAAATTGTTATTTCACGAAAGATCAGGGGTATAGACCGTCACCGCTTAGAAACTATAAGGGTATATTTTTAATATCTACTTCAATAATATACTTTTACTACTTAACTATTCGAGATTTCGATAAAACTAATTATAAGAAATATATTTTACGAGGCTTCGATAAAAATTATCTATATCGTAAACGATCGGCCGAACTATAAAAAGGAAAAATGATAAACATTATTATTTACTAACTTTTGAAGAGACTTCATGTTGTCTCATTCAAACGCCAACAAAACACTTGTAACATGAATATTAAAATCACATATAGATGAATACGAATACTTAAACTTGACATATCGATTCAGGTCACGTGTTGGAGCCAATTACCATTTCACTTTGAATTAACTTTTGACATCAATCAGATTTCCATCCAAGGTGAGTTTCATAGCCTCATTTTCAATTCTTTTATACTATTTTTGGGACAGATACATGCTCAACTATTTTCATTTACATTCAAAAGTACTTTATACTTTTACATATTACTGTGAGTTCGTAGCCCCATTTTTATACTTGTTTATTAATGCTTTGGGGGAGATACATGCTCAACTGCATGCTTTCACTTTTATAATTACTCTAAAACAATTTACATATCACTGTGAGTTCATTGCCCCTACCTTTACTTGCTTTTAAATTGTGTTGGGGGAGATACATGCTTAACTACTCGTTTTTACTTTCACAAGCACTCTAAAGCTTTTACATACTACTATGAGTTCATAATCACACTTTATACGTTTTGCTACTAACCTGAACACAAGTACTATCAGATGCGATCCCGATTGTTATTGCCTAAGTTATACACTATTGCCACTAAAAGTCCCTCTATCATGAGCCATTAATCACTTGCGTGAACACGAATATAGTGAATAGATCTATTGGCGCTGACGCCCACTTGTGTTGTCGGATAAGTAGCCAAGTACACTTTATTTGAGAACCCCATAGGAAGTTGGCAAACTCCTGCCGAGGGCCCATTTACTTACATCATATCTATGATGTCAAGAACTTACATCATTAGTTCATTACTATGATGTCGCATCGTTAAGGTTTGCGTATCATGAGGCTTAGAGCAATAATACGGCATCGCAATGATACAAATGTCAGCAAGACAACAACATGACCCAACCTTGAAACTTGTGTTCAACTGACACTAAACAACGAACTATGGGTGGATAACAACGTAACCCACTACTTATTTCATCGATATTTGTATTATTACAATAATCGCTCAAACTCGAAACTATTGAACTCAACTGTTTTATCTATAAACTCTATGAACTCACCAACCTTTGTGTTGACACTTTTAGCATGTTTATCTCAGGTCCATAATGAATGAGGATGGCACGGAAGGGCACGAATACTCAAGAAGGCTATAATATATTTTATCATTCGAAAACTTATTTTATAAACTACGAACTACTGGGACCTCATTTTGTAAACTCTGATATTTATATAAATCGAATGATAAATCTTTTAAAATGACTCAATTAGGGTTCGTTTTCTATTGATATAATTGTTGTACCATGAAGTAACACCCAACTTGAATTCCGCTGCGTCTCACAAAATTGAGGGTGTTACACACTAGCAGGACCTTCCTGGTCGTTTTTAATCCCTGGTTTCGTACTTGGTGGTTAAAAGCTCTCTGAAACCGGACTTTAGGTTTTCTATTTATACTTTTTGAATACGGTTGATACGGCGTATCAGATGTATCCAATATGGCGTATCGCCCTTTGCGTGGGGTTCAAGGTTATTATATTCTATAATATTCGTACACCGCCTTCCTGATACGGCGTATCATAGAGATTAATAAGGCGTATCATGTCTTCCTTATCTTGGATATCATGTGAAGCCTTTAAGATGAATACGATGTATCTTCAGAATGTCATACAGTGTATCTGGACTAAAACAAGCTCGTTCTTTTTTTTGACCAAAGTTTCATATACAGTGTATCCAATATTTGGATATGGCGTATTCTTCAAAGTCAAGCAATGGTCTTAATAATCGTTCAAGTCTTGGTATACGGCGTATCTGCCTAGAATGATATGGCGTATTCTTTTCTGTTTATAGGACTTTCTCGAACTTGATCTATTTTACTTCAAAACACGTACATTATCGCAAAATTTCACTAATTGCTTGATAATAAATGAGATTGAAACATTTAAGTAATTAAGGATCAAATCTTATTAAAAATGATATAAACAAGCAATATACATAGGATAAATGATGCTATAAATATGACCTTATTTGATGTTATCAACATAATACCATTATTGAGATAGGATAGTGTACTTCATGTGTAAGTTTAGATGCGAGGTCTTAAACATGAATAAAATCTTAACTATGTCACACCTTAAGTTTGATTGGGGTTCTCCTTTTTTTTATAAAGAATATTTACTTAAATATGATATATTACCTTTTATAAAGATTGTACTTTCTAACAAGGTTACCTATGTTCGTACATGAACCATAGGAAAAATACATAAAAGATCGGAGTCGCAGACATAAGGGTCCATAGTAACAATGGTGATTAGCTTGGTGGCAAAAGAGGAGAGGTGATCGATAAATATGTTACATAAATAAACAAAAGGTAATTTTCATAAAAGATTGATTTTTAGTTAGCAGTAAATATACAGCCAAACACCCTTTTTGTTTGTGTAAGTCCAACACAAACCTTAGAAGAGTTGGTTTCATGTTAGGAATGATTACATTAGTATGTATTATGTTTATAGGTGCAAGGGGATAATCATTTGCTTTCAGAAAACACTGTTAGTGAGATAAGGTGAGTAATGAATTATTAGTATGATATAGGTGTCGAGTGTCTAAACATTCGCACCAAATGATCATGTTGACCCGAATGCTCATGTTGACCTAAATGGTCATGTTTATCCAAATGCTCATGTTTACCCAAGTGCCCATGTTGACCCAAGTGGTCATATTTACCCAAATTCTCTTGTTGACCCAAGTGGTCATATTTACCAAAATGCTCATTGTTGGTGCGAATGGTGACTAATATCTCTTTATGTTTTAAAGATGAAAATATATATTAGAAGACATTTAAAATTGTTAGTGATGGCCCAAAACCAAAAGTGCATGTGTCCAGACCTGGCGCGTTGGCCTCACGCATTAGCGTGTCAGGTACTGTTACCCGTGCGCTTGGCTTTCAAAAGTCGGCTTTCCTTTTATCCGACTGAATTCGATCTTTCAATACATGTTTGTACATGGTATTTAAGATGTTATACAATATCGCAACAAGATTTGGACTTAGACAGATTACCAAATACCATGACCCGTTTCAAAAAACGGCAACTCAAAACCTTTTAATAAAACCCAACTCAAAGCCATTATCCAACTCAAAATGTTTTATCGAACAGGGAGATTCATGTTTTCGCAAAACCATCAAATGAAAATGTACAAATGGCTATAATCTTTATGCATGACTTAGCTAATCTCGTAACGTATCTACTCCCTTGTTGGTCGTATGAGTTAATGTCACTCTGCGTAAATGTAATTTTCTCTTATGAGTTAATGTTTTACCAAGTATGCAAGGCATTTAACTTTGTTACATCAAGGTGATTAGTTACATGCCTAATTATGGACTACCAAGTATTATAATATTTGAAGTTTGAATTTGAAACTTGAATTTTGAATTTCAAAACAAGAATCTTCTTAGCATGCTTCCTTGTCCAACACTCAAAGATTTTTACACTGCCATCACCTTTACACCATACCTTGTTCACCTTGTTCCCCATTTAATAGCAAAGGCTCCTTTTTATCTTGCTTGTCTCCCACTTTATGAGCAAAGGCTCCTCCTGCCTCACCTTGCTAACACACTTCCTTATTTCACCCCCTTTGTCCCCAAGTAAACCATTCCCCTCTTATACAGTATTCTCCCTACAATTCAACCCACTCATTGTCTCCCCTTCGAAGAGCAAATGCTCCTCTACATGTGTTGGTCTCCATTCTATGAACACTTCAACACTTTTCCTTCTCACATACTCATAACCTCTAGTTTTTGAATTTGAAATGAACTTGGGAAGGTCAAAAGTGAAGTTCGCATGGGGGTTTAACAAGAGCCAATGGCTAGTTATTGACAAGAGGAAAAACAGTTCCTAGCATGCCAGGCTCGCGTACCAGCGCGCCAGGACATATCTCATTGGATTGTATATAATAGACACCTCTTCTCTTGATTGCAACTTACCTCTATCCAAACATTTATCCCCTCTATTTATTCTCGCTAATCCATAAGTCTTTCAATCTTCTTATGTCTAAACATCTTTCTATCATCTCATTGAAAGACAAATTTCTTTGCAAGAGAAGAACACCAAGAACCTAATACACTCTTGTGTGTTATGTAGAGAATCTCATTATACTCTTTCTTTAGGTTGAGTCATTAGGTTGGTTTGTGACAAATACTTATAAATTCACATTCGTTTTAAAGTTTTGTCTGTGTTCGGATATGGAAGTGAAAAGACTTATCTGGTGCAGATAAGCAAGTGTGTAAAAGTCTTGTACCTTGGTGGTCAAACCTTGATAAGGTGAATGTCAAGTTAGGGTTTGTTGATTCCTTGTGGGAAGTCTTTGTGGCCTTATCGGTAGGAAGAATCACGAGGTCTTTGTGGGTGGTTCTGGGTGCGAAACACCGTTGGGTAGTAGCTCTTTCTTAGTGAGCACTGGTATTAGTACATATCGGTGGATCGAAGGTTCATGATTTATCCAACACAAGGATAGTATACTAGTGAATAGTAGTGATGTCGCAGATTTGTAACTAGACGTACGGATGCTCTAAATCCCTTATCCCTAACTAGTATAAATCTTGATGTTTGTCTCTTTCTTCCTTAACTCTTTACATACACCTTATATTGGTTGTTTTCTCAAACACATACATGCGAAATTAAGAGTTAACTTACTTCAACATAAAATAAGTCGAAAAGACCGTATTCACCCCCTACGGTTCAACAATTGGTATCAGAGCGGGTTACACAAGTTTTCAAGCGTAAAAACCTTTTTTTAAGTTGAAACTTCTTTTTCAACAATTTAAAATCTTAAACAATTTAAGAATTTGAAAAATAATCGTTAACTCATTTTGCCAACTTTTACAGTACAAGTACCCATTGCAAGTGATGAAACCATAAATAATTTTACAATCCGGTTTCACGCGATGGCCTTCGATACTCTAAAGCTCAAGTCAACTAAGAACCACTTTTACCAAAACCAAACATGAAACCATCAACCTCTTACAACCAAAAGCCTTCATTCATAAATCAAATAAACCTCATCAAAATAACCGACCTTCATTCCAAAAGAGAAAAAGTTCATCAATGATAAAACTCATTTCAAATGAGAGAAAACTCCTACCCACACCAAATATTTTTTAGAACAAATTCCCATCAATACTTCGGACCAAGTTTTCAAAACCAAAACAACTTTCAAAATAACCCTAGGTCAATATTAAGGATTGGTCTTGAAAGACTTAGCATCTTGCTTCAAGACCTAAGAATATTCAACTTGAGGATGTTTTATGCTAATCACAATGGACCCAAAACTCAATGGGGATCATTTTTTTTTTTTTGATTATATGTTTGTTTGGTATGCCTCAATTATGAGCTTGAACCGGTCTATTGGATTATGGATAGCAGTTGCACTATGCATATGACCAGTAAAATAATGTTGCTTACTTCATACATGGAGTGTAATGGTTGACTCTTACCTCGTTGCTATGAAATTACAACTCCTCCATGAAAATCAGGATAAGTTTTCTTGTTATCTTTATGAATCCTTAAGTACTTTAGATTTTGGTTGTTAAAAATGCCTTGTGAACTTATTTGTCAGCAGTTAGCTTATTTTTGTTGCAACTTGAAACTTTGTGTAGATAGAAACTTAAAGTCTATTAACTTGAAACTTAAAACAAAGCAAGTTGTTTCAAATCAAGAGAAACAATAAACTAATAATAATCTCATCAAACTTCTCAAAGAAACATCACAAGTAATAACTGACCAAACTTCCAACAATTAGGTTGCATATAGGTAATTATGTGACATATTTGCATTACTTGGTGTAGAGCATTATATAGCAATTTATGATTGTTTGCATGTGATTATGTGATAAATGCTATCATCTCATGACACCCGGTTGTCATTGAAGATATGATTTATTCTAGTGTTACACTTAAATAAAAATATTGAATGATAAGAATGTACTAGTTAAAATTGATTAACCTTAGAGTATCTTAACTATATATGTCAAACTTAGAAGAAGTAAAACATGAACTTACCATGCAAAGTATTCACTCTCACCTAGAGGCATTAACCTTGTACTAAAATGCTAAGTCTTGCTATATAAAAGAATTTTATTTGATGATAACTTTTAAATAAGTTGATTTGACCTTGACCATCACTGGTATGAAACATATTCTACATGCTCATCTTATTTGTGACATACTTAATTGATAAAAAAAATATTTCTATTGGGTTAAATAAATATGCGTATACGTGAATATTCTTGAATGTTGCTCACACACGATTGGTTAAACTCAATAGTAGATTATCTCAAATGTAAACAATCATTATTGATGAATATGCATATATTTAACATGTAGAGTTTGTGTGAATTTGATTGATATGCATATATGAGATTATTGTTAGCTTAAGTAAATAAAGTCATCTTAAATCTTAGTTTCACTCTATGGTAAATTAAGATAAACTGGTTAGATGATTGAAGTTTTCACATCGATACATAACATTATATGTGGTTTGTTTAATTGCTTAATATGTATATGTAAAGGTTTTCACATCGTTGTAGTGTAGTATTAGTGTAAGCCTCGGGATTGATATCGTTCTCTAGGAGAATAGGAATGCTAGTGAGAAATTACTACGCTAAGGTTGGGGTTGAGGAATATTCTTTTTTTATTTTTTATTTTTATTTTTTAGAAAAAAGGTACGATCTCGGGGTTTAGATTTGGGGGATGGTACTTCTACCAATTACTCTACTATTCTAATTATCTAATTAACTAAGCTAAGGGGTAGTCTATGTCTATTGATGTGTGCTGGTATGATGATTAAAAATGTGTCTACCTAGATACTATTACTCCCTAGTTATCATTTATTGATGGTTGAATTGTCACGTCCTTATTCTTAACGCGTTGTGTCTTCTAAGGTCGTAGGGTATGCTTTTCTCCCTAACTATTTGAGAATACCTTAAGGTTATCGCCTACAAAATCTCTAGGATTCATAAACTAACTCTAAGGTTATCTTTAGATTTTTAGCCTACAATTACTCTAGGTGATCATAAACTAAGGTTCACAAAGATTACTCAAGCATTAAAAACACAACGATGGCCTATTACAATCCTAAGCCAATTAAAATTAAGATAAGAGACAACCAATCAATATTCAATAACTAGGTTTCATAGATCTAAGCAAACACACAAGTAAATTAGCGGAAATGGTGAACATGGAACATATTGATTTCACAAACACATCAAAACATGATCACAAGTAAGCGTATAACTTAAGGTTTTTAGAGAGAGAAAGAGTTAGAGGTTTGGGACTTAGTGAGAGAAAATGAAAGTATTATTATGAGCTCTAACTCTCTACCTTGGGAGGTAGAGAGTATTTATAGTCTTACATAAAACGCCACCAACGGGTTGTGGATCAGACATACAGTGGGTAAAGACCCGTCCATCCTCCACGGTGTTACTTAACTAAATACTACTTAACTTTTAATAACTACGACTACGAGCTTTCTAATGATTACATACACTTGAGGTGACCGACACTTTAATAACTGGATTTACTAAATCCTAACAATCTTCCCCTAAGGGAGGTCACCTCAAATTACATAGAATACAAACAGATATTACATTAAGATTGTTCTTGGATTCTTGTTCATGTTCTTTGCTCAATAGCTCGTAGTCTTTGATTCTTCATTTTTGCATGTATGGATAATCTAAGTGGAGGTCTTTAACCGATCCACGTGATAATGAGTTTTGAGCCAGCTTTGAGATCATCAGCTACCATAAATCTCTGACTCTTCCTTTATAGTGTTGGTATTATGTGATGTTGTGACATTATGGACCGAAATGCTCACATTCTGGATCATGATTTCTTCTTATCAGAGTAGCGGAAGCTTTAGTTGATTCATGATATTTGCGCAGTAGAAAGCGTAAGCATGGAGTGAAAATATCGAGTCGTTGATGCACTTCATCATGATTTCTTTAGAAATGAATGTGTTGTGTGAGCATGCGGCTATGGATTAATCTCTCCATTCGATCACCACAAACGTCGGAGTACCGCATACAACAGCTTAGCAATAAAACACACGAAAGTGTCTTTGACCACTTCGTTGAATTGAGGTACACGCCCATGGTTCCCGCTGATCAAGACAAGTACTTCTGTGATCGGTATAATTCAAGAATCTCCTTGACGGGTTTCGCAATGCTCTAGCCGTTCTCAAACCGGAACATCTCAAAGAAGACAACACGGAGTGAGTGAACCAATAATTTAAGATTCACCGATTGATGAAAAGAGATTTGAAAAACAATCGTGTCTTGCTCAATAAAGTGTTTTTGCAATACAACGAAGGTTTTAAGAAAAATCAATCATCAATCATAAACACCTTTTAATTTTTTGAAACATTAATACACAGTCGATGTGCTAGAGAAAAGATTTTTAAGCACAACGACTGGTTTTTCAAAGGTATCCGTCAATCCATAACCTGTTGGATTTTTAGATCTCACATGCCACCCACCAGGTACTTGTTTGATGTTGGCTCCAGAAGGCTTTCCATCTTCATTGTGAATACGTTTGCATATCACTCAGATGTTCTGGAAATACCACAAGGATAATGCGAAGGACTCATAAGATATAATTTATCTTTCCACATTGTGTGAAATAGAGAGTCTTCATAGACAGTGTCCTAATGAGATTTATTTGATGATCTCGTGGCTCTAGACTCAATAGTGCACATTTGGTTCCTATATCGGAGACTAGGAGAGGTCTCCTTCTTCAATATCAACAATCTCTAAGAGAAAGTCGATAGATTATGTGGGTTCCCGTGAGAATGAAACAAGACCTTTAAGAGGAACTTGAGTAGGTTGGGAAGTTTAGTGCGGTCGTCACCGGGTCCATGACGCCTTGTCTTCAATACCAGTGTTACCTTAGTAACCACCAAGAGCATATGTATTGAACCCGTTTACGCCTAAGGTTGAATTATTGGAGGGCTATTTCTTTTCACCATTTTCTCGTTTCATTTCTTTTCATTCTTCAACCCCTTCAAGCTTACCGAGGCTTCATAACTAGAACCTTGTTGGGTTTATTCCAAGACTAGCTCTGCCTCATCCGCACTCTTCCCATATCTCACTTTTCTCCTTTTTTTCATCATACCTAAGGACTCTATACTATCTAGTGGATTGTCCTGGGTAGATCCCTCCGGTTCTGGTGGATCATGGGAACTAATACCTAACCTTATCATCCTTATATCACCATACATAAAGTAAATTTGGTCGGTCTTTTTGGTATTGTTCATCTGCCATTGGAACCAATTGAAAACCATTTGAAAATCAATCCAGATATTTGTGATGTATTATCAAAGCATTTTGTACCTGAAATGTTTTTGATATTTTTAGAAAAAGAGCTCCCCCTCAACATGTGCATCATTTATTTGAAATCTTTTTGGCACACGGAGGCAAGAGGAAGAGTTAACTTCTTTGATTACCATTTTCTAAAAGATATCAACATCACTTCCTTGATCAAATCAAGTAGATAAAGCATATTGGGGAAGGATGAGGTTTTCATAAGTTTTCTCCCCCTCAATATGTGCCTCGAGGTTTGAAAGAGTTTTGCACATATTAGAATGAACCTGCACTTCGAGACAAATCAATCACGTTTCAATTCTTTGTGGTTTAAAAAGGATGCCCCCCCTCAACATGTGCATGGAAATTTTGAAATCATTTGGCACATGTGGGGAGGAAAGCTTGCTAAACACTTGTGAAACCATTTATTGAATCATCAGTTTAAATCCAATTTAAATCACAAATTCTCCCGATCACAATTTTCAAATCATTTGAGATTTGTGATCTCAGAGATTTAAATCAATTTTGAAAGCTTTTGAGGAGATGTGACTTGATTAAGAGAAACATTTAACCGATAAGGATCAAGTTTGAGACTTTAGACTCCAAAGATTAAACATGCTTGAGTATCTTTTGAAAACATAATTATAACAAAGGTCTTGTATCAATTGTATACAATATTGTAAAACATTGTTCTTTTGATTATTCAAGAGTAGACCTTTCTCGATTACGTACAATTGTTTGAAAAATACTCTTTTGATTGAAATCATTCTCCCCTCAATCAATGACATATGTTGTTGATTGAAGGATAGAGATTTTGACAAGTGAAAAGCACGGATGATTTTCAAACGTAGAGTCCAAGTATTTTCAAAGCAATTTTGTTTTCATTAGATGACAAATATTTTCGGAAGAATCATTTGAAGGAAAAATATTTGAAAGGAAACATTTGTCTTTTAACGACAAACATTTGTTTTAGAATCGAGCATGAGGTTTGAAGATTTAAGATAAAGCATGGCTCGTTCTTTCTTTGAAAAAACGGGTTCTTGCTCGAAATGACAATAAACCATAGTTTCACTTTCTCCCAAATATATATATATTGATATATATATATATATATATAAAAAACAAATTATGTACATTCAAGAACATCTAAAACCCGTGACATTCTTTGAATGTCAACACAAAGTCCATAGATGATATCGAACAAGGAAAACATGAAAAAAACAATATTTTTGGAATTTTTCAAGATTTTCTAATTTTTTATGGATTATGAAAATTTTATATTTTTCTATTTGCTTTTTGAAGGTTTTGTAATTTTGTATTTTGTTTTTCGAATAAATATTTACAAGAGATGGATGAAGAAAGACCTTTACTCCTCGTCTTCCTCTTGAAGACGTTTGAGTGTTTCCGGTTGTAGACTCTTTAGACCAAGTCGTGGAAGGATAAACTCAAAACGTTCTCTAGGAAGAGCTTTGGTGAAGATGTCTGCTAATTGGTATTCAGTCCTCACAAAATAGAGTTCCACCACACCGTTCTCCACTTGCTCCCTGATGAAATGATGTCGAATGTCGATGTGCTTTGCTCTTGAGTGTTGAACGTTGTTGCATGAGAGAGCAATAGCACTTTTATTATCACAATACAGAGGGATTTTGTTGAATTCAAAGCCATAGTCAGATAATTGGGATCTCATCCATAGGATTTGAGTACAACACGATGACATGGCTATATATTCAGCCTCTATAGAGGATATAGAAGTACTCATTTGTTTCTTTGACGACTAGCTTACAAGCTTATCACCCAAAAACTGAGCACCTCCTGACGTGCTTCGACGAGTATCTTGACATCCCGCATGATCGGCATCTCGCATAGGTCGTTAGTGACATACCGGTGTCCTTCGATACCAAAGTCCCATATTGATGGTTCCTTGGAGATACCGAAGACCCGCTTAACCGCTTCAAGGTGCTTTTGGTAGGCTTAGCTTGATATCTAGCACACATGCAAACAATGAATGTAATGTCTGGTCTCATCGGTGTGAGGTACATCGTGATCCAATCATACTACGATATTTCGTTTGGTCTACCATGATCCCCGAGTGGTCCTCATCTAGTTTAGTACGCTCTATCATGGGAGTGTCAACAGGTCACAAGAATCAAATCCAAATTTCTTTAAAATCTCATTTGCATATTTAGATTGATTTATAAAATGCCTCCGGACTTTGTGAAATTTGTAATCCCAAGAAAATGACATTTGTCCCATCATTGACATTTGAAATTTGGAACCCATTTCATTTGAAAACGGTCACATTCATTGGGGTCGGTCGAGGCAAAATAATATCATCAACATAGATTTGAACGTGAATTAAATGTTTGCACGAATTTACGGTGAACAATGTCGGATCAATCGCTCCTTTGGTGAATCCAGAGAATAGAAGAAACTTTGATAGCGTATCATACCATGCCCTTGGAGCTTGCTTCAAACCGTAAAGAGCCTTCTTCAAACGATAGACGTGAGTAGGATGCTCGATTCACAAAGCCTTCAGTTGGGCGACGATACGACTTCTTTAAGATCTCCGTTAAGAAAAGCCCTCTTTACATCCATCCGATAGACTACCATGTTCTTACTTGCAACATTAGCCAAGAAGATTACGATTGCCTCGATGCGAGCAATAGAGCAAATGATTCTTCAAAGTCAATAGGCTCCTCTTGACGATATCCTTTTGCAACCAATCGAGCCTTGTTCTTTAATACATCACCATGCTCATCAAGTTTTACTTTGAAGATCCACTTTAGAGCAATGATCATAGCACGATCGGGAGCGGTACCAATTCCCATACATCTAGTCGATCAAACTCATGAATTTCTTCTTGCATGGCATTGAACCAAATTGCCTTCATTCATGGCGGTTTTAACATCTTTTGGTTCGACCTTAGAGAGTACAGAGTTGAAGAAGCACCATAAGGCATCGGTTGCAAGTTGTTTCAACGTGTGGATACCGGACGAGAGGGTTTCCAATGATGTTGTCCAATGGATGATCATGTGTCCATTTTCTAAGGTGTTCATGTGGTTGTTGTTGAGGAACCAAGTAGCAGAGTCGATATCTCCGATGAAGATGGTTCGATGATGATTCGAGAGCAAATATGTTTTCAAAGGGGCATCTTCGGAGTAGCAAAGGGATTATCTCCATCATTGGTGCCATAAACAATTCCATGATGTACACTCGATGA
Organism: Chrysanthemum lavandulifolium; assembly: GCA_022545495.1. Lineage (NCBI taxonomy): Eukaryota > Viridiplantae > Streptophyta > Magnoliopsida > Asterales > Asteraceae > Chrysanthemum > Chrysanthemum lavandulifolium. The sequence goes on from CM040242.1 coordinate 163,523,076, forward strand.
TTGATGATTTGTTGATGAGACGAGTGATCGCAGCAGCGCTTCTTGACTTAATGACATTGAAACCGAAGGGTTAACTTCATTGACAGGGATAGGAGCAACCTCTGTTGATGGAATTGATGATCATTAGCACTTGGCTCATAGTGTTCATCAAACATTGGATCAAATAATTTCTTCAAATCATCTTCAAGGAGGTACATAAGGAGTTCTTGGTGAGGATTTGAAACAAGAGTAGAACCGATAGGACTACTTGATGAAGGTTGAAATGCGGGTCCAGAATCGTATTGTCCTAGAGCCATTTTCCCGGACAGCTCATCGAACGTGACGTGAATAGTTTCCATGATATCTCGAGTTCTTTTGTTGTAGATTCGGTAACCCTTCTTGTTTGATGCATAACCTGCAAAAACTCCAATGTCCGCCTTAGCTCTTAATTTACCTAAATCTTGACCGTCATTCGTTGGATAGCACAACACACCAAACACACGAAGGTAGGAAAGATTAGGTTTTCGTTTATGGACAAGTTCGTATGGAGTTTTTCCATGAGATGTGTATGAGAGAACGATTTTGGGTGTAGCAAGCAGTGGCAATGGCTTCAGCCCAGAGAAACATTGGAACCTTTGAATAAATAAGCATTGTTCTTGCGGCTTCCACAAGAGTTCGATTTCATCTTTCAACTACATCGTTCTGTTGAGGAGTTCGTGGAACACTTCTTTGATGACTGATTCCAACACTTTCATAAAATCGAATTAAGTCTTTGTTAACGAACTATGTGCCATTATCTGTTCGAACAATTCTAACAATATTGTTGAGTCGAACCTGAAGCTGTTTGATAAGTTTGATGATGACATCTGGAGTTTCCTCCTTTGTCCTCAAAAACTTTACCCAAGTAAATCGAGAGTAGTCATCAACAACGACTAGAATGCATTTCTTCCAATTTATCGTTTGTACTCTCATTGGTCCGCACAAATCCATATGAAGGGTATGAAGAACTTCCATTACTGAGTTTGTGGGTTTTGGTTTGTGGGCATATTTCGTGCTTTTTCCCAATTGGCAAGCTGAACAAAGATGATATTTTTCATACTTTAATCTGGGTAATCCTCTGACAAGATCCTTTCTAGAAAGGTTATTAATGGGGCCGAAGTTCAAGTGATTGAGACGACGATGCCATAACCATGACTTTGTTTTAGAAGCCTTTGATAGCAAGCAGATTGGCGAAGACTTCATCATGTCTTCGATAGAGATGGTGTATAGATTTGAACCACGAGTTCCTCTTAACAATTCCACACCATCAAGTTCTCTAACGAAACAAGTGTGTTTTCTAAAAGCCACTTCAAGATCGGAATCACAGAATTGACCAACAGAAAACAAGTTATGACCAAGACCTTCAACATAATATACCCTGGAGATTACACTTTTACCAACAACATAATCTCCATAACCCATAATTGCACCAAAATGGTCGTTCCCGAATCTAACAATCCCGATGAATTTACTCACGAAGTTCATGAGCCATGAGCGATCTCCAAATATATGCTTGGAACAACTGAGTCCGTGTACCACGTAACGATTTGAACGATCTGCAGTTGAACACAGACAAGAATGGATAACTGGATAATTGGGAACCCCATGCAATAATGGGTTCCACTTGGTTAGTAACAGTGATTGGAACACCCACATCAAAAGTAGAAACAATGGAATCATCAGAAATAGATGCAGTGCTAGTGTCCGTATTTGACCTATTCAAAGTATGTTCACTTCTTAAGGGAATAGTTCTACCAGTAGGCATCCATTTTCTAGTGGGCATTGTCTTAGCAAATTGAGGGCAAAACTCATTAACCTTACGGCCAGTAGGTATCCATTGATAACCTATATTACTAAATTTTCTTCCTATGGGTTTCCACTGTTTTCTAACTTTCTTTCGCCTTTGCCTTTTTGCCTTCTTAGCTTGATTTTTAACATTAACAATTTTAACTAGGCATTTAACAACATTAGACAAATCATTCACACCACATTCATGATTAGTAACAGAAATCAAGCAATCATCATTACATGGTTTGCAGATAGTAGCAGAATTCGAATTAATTACAAGACGCTTATGGATAATACTAGAATCAACACGATTCGCTTTATTCAACTCAAACTTAATGTTCCTAGGGTGGTCTTCTACTCTTTCCAATGCACATTCTTAGCTTGTGAGGTCCTATCTTGCTTGGTATTGCCCGGAGGCTTTGACCCGCTTGCTTTTATGTCATTGATTACTCATGTAGAGGGAATTATGGGAACATTAGTTGGTTGATCTAATTTTGCATTCTGAACTAGACGTGGGGATCCGAACTACTGAAGGCACATTAGAGTTCACTTTCTTAATACTGGGCATAGAATGGTTTGTATACTTGGCACAAGGCATAGAACAAGGCATCACAGCTTTACCTTTCGCACCTAAGGATTTAGGACATGTTGCTATTAAACATTCTAGTAGTTCCTGAGATCGTTTGGCCTGAATGCAAGCAAACCTAATTTCTCTATCAAGCGGCTTATTTATGAAATCCTCTTCCACAATCTCACGGAGACATTCTAGACTATCCTTAAGGTGAGCAAAATAGTTATGAAACACAAGTTCATTATTCCTAAGATGAGGAGGAATGTATTTAATAGTTACAGTATATTTGCAGTCTCAGGATGACTTTGATGCAACATTCTCATTAAAGACAAGTGGCGCTTTCCTTTTCCGACTCTCGATTCTCAATTTCTTTTGTAAAGACGTTATTTTTCGTTGTTCTTGTCACGAGTGACTTTCATTGAATCATATAACTCTTTAAAGTGTCATTTAACCTTTTCATTTTCTTCTAGAAAACTCTCATTTTCTTTTGTAAAACATTAACCAAGTTTTGAAGATGAAAGGTTTGAGAACACCGAGAATCTAAAGGAGGAGGCATTTGGGAACCCGTCACATTGTTCTTTTCACCCTTTAATTGTGAAATTTGGGCTTTCAACTTCCTGATCGTGTTACAATGAGCTCGAATCTGTTCATCACGTTTGTTTATTTCAAAAGTGCATCAAACTCTGGAACATTTGAGGATGTCTTGATGTTTGAGGTTTTGACATTTTCTTTGAGATGTTGATATTTTAGTTGTAAATTAAAATGTTCAACTTCTAGCTTAGAAAACTGTTTTACCAAATTATCGTGATCATCCTGATCAATTTTCTCATGCAGTTTAGAGTTTTTTTTCAAGCTCAATGACACGATCATGGGAAACTTTCAATGCAATAGATAAGTTCATGAAATTGAGAAGCATTAATAGAATGCTTAGTAACAAGTAAAACACATCTTGAGTCATACAACTCAATATTAAGTTCTCATTTAAGATATGCAATTTTTCCTTTCAATTTCATTATATTTGAGTTTCGCTCATAATCATTGACCTCAACTATCATTGCATCAAATTCCTTTTCCATATCTTTGATATCGAATTTATTCCTTTTTAAGACTCTCAAATTGACCTTTTAATTGTTTAAAGAAAGGCATGACCTCGCTTAAATAACATTCTTTAGTTTGCTCAAAACCCTTTCCCTTCGCTTATCCCATGGGTGTGATCCTTTTCTTACATGTTTTCTCAAAATCAACAAATAGTTGATAAACAACATACATGACCGATTAAGGTCTTGCTATTAGTGGAATAGATCTAGGAACTAAATGCATTGGTGTATTGGGGGGATAGATAGTTGCTGGAGGCAATTTCCTACGATGGGGATTCGTTTCAACAAGATTTTCAGCTTTTTGCATATCCAAATCCTTTTTCCAGAACAATTGTTCAGGGGTTAATATATTCTGAGGCTTAAACTTGTTTAAGGAGATCCAATTTTCCTTAGTGTAATCATGGGGTTTTATCGTTATGTTTTCCTTTTTACACGCAGGATCGTTAAGCTTCTTATCCATTTTCTCCCTAGAGGCATCATCTAATTTTCTATCCTCTTCCGTGCTTCCAACACATGATGGTGTTTGCCTAGGCTTAAGAATCTCATTACCATCATATAGTACCTTATGAGCCGCTCTAGCCTTTTTAACGACCTCTGGATTTGGTTCCTCAACAAGGGGAATACTATGCTTATCACTTAAGACTCTGTGCTTAGTGATCAAGTGAGCGATCGAATGGTATTCCTTTGTACGCACAACTTATTTTCAAGCTTGTTTTTCAAAGTTTTAGATTGGAAAAATCATTCAAAAGTTTTGATTCCTTAGCATTGAATTCTTACTTAAGCATTTTCACATTTTCTTGAAGTTCTTGTTTTTGCTTAGCGCTTTAGAAAGCTTTTCTTGTAAGGAGTTTAACTCTTGTTTTAATACTTCTTCTCTAAAATTACTTTTTCTAATAATTTTACGATTTGGTCATCCATTTCCGCTCACGGGTAGTTAACTCAAACTTAGCACGTTGTTCATAAATAGCAACTTGTTCTTTATAGGCATTCGATTCGTAGATAACAGAATCATCGAGGCACATGCGGTGTATTCATCAAAACATAGTCATCATTGATCGCAGAAGATGCATTACTTGGTACAATCTCACTTTCACTTTGCTTCACATATTGATCATATGGGACAATATTGCTATTACCATCATCATCAATATCGATTCATAAGTTTCAAGAGATTGTACTTTATTATGCATCTTTGCTCATCAACTTCATCATATAGTTTTAATACCTCTAAAATGATTGAATCTTTGGATGGGCCACTGTTGTGGTGAAGAGACCTTTGGAGAGACCATAGGTGAGATGCTAGCCATGAAGATTGTTTGGGCGATGGGTTCATCATCGACATCGAGTCAAATGCATCACGATCGACTACTTGAAAGGCATTTTGATGATTGTGACCTATTTCTGAATTGGTCGCTCATCAACATCAACATCATAGGTTTTGGCATTTCCTCAAGAAGAAACAACAACTCCTCTTCATCCAAAGTCGCTCCATTATCCCGAGCTTGCACAAGTAACATCTTGTCTCTAAAGTATTCTACATTCGTGGACGTTTTGGAGATGTGCGCCTCCTCAATATGTCCTCACCACCACAGTTGTAGCATTTGATTGGCTTTGCTTGTCCTTGATTTGGATTCCTTCTACGATTCTGATTTGCCACATATCCTCTACCTACTCCACCTCTTCCCTGTTCATACTGCCTTTCTTGAACTGGTTGCACCATAACCTTCCCATCTCTGATAGTAGCTTGATTGTGTGGATTGAATGATGTTCTGAGGTTATTGTTGGTGTGTAGGAGAGAGTTCATTTTTTGACTAACCATGAGAGACAGTTGATTGATGAAGTTTTCCATAAGTGTGTTTGAGTCAGGAGGCTTATATGCTAGATCAGGGATGAGCTTGTAATTACCATTACCCATGGGTATGACTTGAGAAGCTTTGGTGGTAATTCCAACATTGGTGTAAAAAGCTGTAGAGTCATTTAACGAACTAGTTTCTCCCTTCTTAGATTTGAACTGTTCAAGAATCCTTCGTTCAAACATAGCATGTCTCTCATTCTGAAGAAGGAAGGCATACAGTTGCTCATAGTTGGTGTTCTTCAATCCTTTGGTTAGCTTCACAGAGGTGACAAACTTGTGCCATTCGGGATTTATGTTGTTCACAAACTTTGAGTTCAGTTGAATATTTGGCATGGTCATTTTGATATTCCTCATATCATTTACAAGCTTGTGGAATCTCACGTAGTATTCATAGACACTTTCTTCTGGTTTCATCTTAAAGTGCTCAAATTCATCATACAGCTGTGATTCTCTGTCTTCCTTAGTTAATTCGTAACCCGAGAGAAGCATTTTGACATTATCCCAAACACCTTGGCTTCAAGTTGTGATTGATAAGCTTGTAGATGTATTTTGGAAGACCACAAGTATAATGTTTGAAGCCACGATATCAAGATCGAATCTCTTTTCTCCTTATCATCGAGCTCATCATACGCCTTTGGTCCGTCCAATCCAAAGATCATGGTTCCATCTGCAGCAGATCAATTATGTCTCTTGTAGTCTCAATCGATAAGGTCCTTCATCGATTGACTTGAGAATGTTGACTCCATTTTCCTTTCCTAGACAAGACAACCTAATTCGTTGAGCCCATGAGTCATAGTCGGTTCTCAAGCATGGGAGGACGAGTGTCCGAACCAGTCGCTGAACGCCCTCACCACAATTGAGATGATTGTAGGCACGTTGGTAGACATGTTTACGATTTCACGGATTTTATAACTCTATGATTAAACCGGGAAATAGATTCTTTCACGGGATTTTACTAAATCAAGAGAAAACCATATTAGAAACAAAAATCAACCAAGTCGCTATAATACTTGAACCAAGTCGCTAAGCACCAAGTCGCTAAGTAGCAACTCGCTAAACCTCAAGTCGCTGTGAATCAAGTCGCTAAGCACAAGTAGCTAAGACCTAAGTCGCTAAGCACCAAATCGCTAAGCAGACAAGTCGCTAAAGAGCAACTCGCTAAGTATCCAAGTCGCTAAGAGCCAACTCGCCAAGAACAATAAGGACAAGTCGCTAGAAACAATAGAGACAAGTCGCTAACCCAACCAAGTCGCTAGCCGAAGTGGAACCTCCACTAACTTGTACTGTTTGTCGGCTTGTCTCAATAGAAAAGTCGCTAAGATCAAGTCGCTACTACTTAAATTACAACTCGCTGGAAATTACTAAAGCAAGTCACTACGAAGAAAAAACACTCCGAGACACAAGTCGCTAAGTTGAAAAACTTCAAAACCACACTTTTCAATCCAAAACAAGCCCAACCATAGTGATTCAAGCTTTCCAAATCAAAACCCAAGCACTTACAATGATTCTAAACACAAAAGTACACTCAAAATTCAAACTTTAACACAAAAAATGATCCAAATGATGCAAAAACCACTAAACTTTTTCAAACCCAAAAACCATATAAAACCACTAGAAATCCAAGGATATGTAAGAGAGATGATCAAACCATGGCTCTTGATACCATTTGTAACATATTGGATTTCACAAACACATCAAAACATGATCACAAGTAGGCGATAACTTAAGGTTTTAGAGAGAGAAGAGTTAGAGGTTTGGGAACTTAGTGAGAGAAAATGAAAGTATTATTATGAGCTCCAACTCTACCTTGGGAGGTAGAGAGTATTTATAGTCTTACATAAACGCCACCAACAGTCATGGATCGGGCATACAGTGGGTAAAGACCGTCCGTCCTCCACGGTGTTACTTAACTAAATACTACTTAACTTTCAATAACTACGACTACGAGCTTTCTACGATTACATTCACTTGAGGTGACCGACACTTTAATAATTTTACTAAATCCTAACACGCCGATCACCGCCATTGTGGTTTTGTCTTGGCCAAGTCAACTTTGGTGATAAGCATCATTCCATCATTTTGCCTTCAAGAGACCTAAAAGTGAAAAGAATGAAATTAAGCAAGAATGAGATATAAAAGTGGGCGATTAAGGGCTTAAATGACCCCTCAAAAGTGTACCTTTTAAATCCTTATCAAATATCCCTACACTTGGTATTTGCGTGTCCTCATGCAAATGTGCTTTTGGCCAATCAATTTATAAGTTAGGGGGCATGAAGCATTGGTTTAGAACAATTCACAACAAGTATAAGCTCCGCAAGTAGTGTTTGGATACTCTCATCTCTCGGGTGTATATGAAATATATCAAATTGGAAATGGAAGATAAACACTCATTAACTGGTCCTAGTACATAGATTACCATAGGCTTGTGATGAGTGTCTAAATACTCATCATTTTTGTATAATCTAAACTGCAAAATCATCTGAAAACACTCAGAAACACATCAAAATGATCAAAATATCACAAATCAGTGTTTTATGTGTTTTATATGCAAAAATATCAAAATCAGATGAAAAATGTATCAAGTTTGCAAAATTGGCAGTTTTAGTCCCCCAAGTTTTAAAAGTTGTCAAATCTAGTCCATGGATTTCAAAAATGTGAAGTTTTGTCATTCAAGGTCTCTGAATTATTCTAAGTTATCAAAAATGATCCTTGAATGATTCTTTGGTCAATTGGCAAGAAAGGTCCCTAAACTTTGGAAAATTGCAAAATTAGTCCTTGGACCTTTTAAAATGGAATTTATGCAAAAAGGATCCTTGTACTATCAATGTTTGTCATTTTTGGTCCTTGTTATAAGTTTGGAAATGTGGCATTTTCAGTCCTCAAGTTTGGATAAATTACATTTTTGGTCCTTATATACCATTTAAACCAAACGGACACACTTTTAAATATCAAGCCCAACATAAACATATGCCCAATCCAATATTTAGCCCAACTTGGACTTGAACCTTGAGCCATGCACCTTGGCCCCAGTCCACAACCCATTGTGAACCCCTGCCAAAGCCAATTGTGAACCCCCGTTTAATATTAACCACGCGGTCAACAAAAGTCAAACCAGCAAAATACCGCCCTACTGTAGCACTGTCTCTCCCATAGCTGATATCCAAAAACCAGTGATGGTTTTCCATCTTTTTCAACTTTCCTCACCTTACTATGTCCCCTCCACCTCCTCTAAACAACAAAACCTTTAATTGATTGAACCAAATCCATTAATTGCTCAAACCTGCTAAATAGAAAATTGGCGCCAAAAATCCAAGTGGACGGATATGATGGTTCTAGCCAATCCAATGGCTCAGGAGTGGTGGGAAAGACTCAGAGGTCAAGGAGGAGTGCATAAAGTCTATAAAGTGGAGCTAAGAGGCATTGTATCAAGATATCTAGTGTAACCTAAATTTTCTTTAGTCGTTTTTTGTAATCTAAGTTTTCCAGTGTATGTTTTTAATTCCAAGTACTTTGTTTAAGTCTCTCAAGTGTATTTGAACTTCTTTTAATAAGTAATTTCAAGTTTTAAAGTTTAAATCAGTTTATGCAATTTTTCTTTAGAAAATCTCATATGCTTCAAATGTTGTTATTGGTTGTTTATATGGACTGAGTTAGCTCACATAAGCTCCCAGATAGCTTATAAAAGCTATTAGAAACACTAAAATTTAGTTTAGCATCAAAAAGAGAAAATCACCAAAAATACAAATTAACTAGTTTAAAAATCAAAAATCAGTTGGAAATGGTGTACACAGCTGGAGCAGGGTAAATCATGGATGGCCTTGGGTTAGAAGCTTAGTGGTAAGCTAATAGGGGTGTTCATTGGTCCTTGATCTCAGTTTGCAGTTGGATATCCATTTGTAAGCTTTTTGACTAATTTGGCATTTCACTGTTGCAAGTGTTCATTAGCTTAAATATCTGTTTCTTTATGTTTATTAGCTAGAATTAAGTGTATTTAAGCTTTTAAATTAGTTGGTTGTTCTATTAAATCTGTAGTTTATATAAGTTTCATTTGGGCAGTTAAAGTAGCATAGTCTTAATTCTTGTGTTTCATATTGTTAAAACTGTTTGTTCATGTTTATTTAACCTCACATAATAATAATATAGAGTCTGCAATCAAGTTTATGGTCTAAAATTGTGATTTGCTTTGTAAAACTTCAAAACAGTCATCTTAAGTAGTGTTTGGTTTTTTGTGTTTAAAGGGTCTCTGGTCATTGGACTTGTTGGAAATCTGTTTCACTTGGTTTAAATAACTCATATCAGTCAAGAAATCCAGTCTTAGTTCATTAAAAGTCAAAATATCAGTTAATCATGTCTTATGTGCTCACTGTTGGATTTTTAAGATAGGATCATGATTTTGTGTTAGGAAGTTGTTAGTGCAGGTCAAATCAGTCTTATATCATCTTAATACAACATAATCAGTTCTTAGAATCAATTCAAAGTTCATCTTGGTCAACTCTTTTGTTTTTCATAAAAGTCAAAATTTCACTTGGGTCGTTTTTGAATAAAAAAGATAATTTCATTGTGGGTTTAATAATAAGTTTTAGCTTAAAAGCTCTTAGGGTATTAAAGTTTGGTTGCTATACAAAAATACAAAAATGCTAGTTCTCTGTTTATCAGCTTCTTGAGTGCTTATTTTCCTACTTCTTTTGGGTACCGTCTCAAAAGAGTGCCACAGTACGCTTGGTTGGTCCAACTTGATAAGCTCACATAGAGCTTATTAGTGGGTCAAATCTTGTGAACTTTGTTTCTTTGGATAGCCAACCTGGTCATCTTGAAGTATCAAGCTCAAGTTTTCAATTTGAAGCTTAATAGCTAGGGTGCTAGTAACTTCTTTTTGTCCCAACATCAAGACTAACCGTGTCGCCTGTCGATCACGCCACCATCATTTTCACAAGCTCTTAATAAGCTCTCAGCTACCCATAGCTTTTGATCTTTGGCTTTTGGAAAGCCAACCAAGCCACTTGTTGACTCAACCTTTGTTTTGAGCTTGTGAGCTTATTCACCTAGCTTAAATTGGTCTTGAAAAAGTCCTCAGGACTGTTTGGATTATTGATTTGGCTTAAGTGCTTATTTGCTTGTTTCAGCTTTTCAGAATGCTTATTTGTTCTTTTTAGCTTTACTTGAGTATCATTAGCTTGTTTACAGCTTATCTCATCTTTGGTTTTAATTTTGAACCTTGTTTGAAGCTTAAAACATCCAAATAAGCTCATTTAGCCACTGTTGGGTTTATAAGCTCATCAAACAGCTTATTTCAAGTTTGTAAAATTTTTGTGTTCATTAAAGTTTCATAATATCAGTATTAAAGTAGTTTTCAAAAAGAAAATCCAGAAAAAGGTCAATTTAAAATCAGTGATAGTGTTTATTTAATAGTTTTAGCTTTTTGATTTTTCTTTTCAGCTTATTAATAAGCAAATCTTGTTTTTCTATTTTTCTTAGTTTTCTGTCATCATATAGTATTTTTAGAAAAGTTTCATATTTTCTCTATCTTTTAGTATTTATTATAATTTTAAATAGTTAAAAGTAGTAATTAATTAGTAATAAATAATTAAAAGCCTAAAAATATCTTTTCAGTTTTAAAATTAGTTTTATCATATTTTAGATTTTTCCAAGTTAAAATTTTATTTTTCCAAGTTTATTTTATATTTTCTAGTATTTAAGTGTATTTTAAATAATAATTAATTAGTAATAATTAAATAAAAGTGTGAAAATATATTTTAATTTTAAAATTAGTTTTATAGTATTTTAGATTTTTCTGAATTATAAGTTTATTTTTCTAGCCTTATCTTGTATTTTCTTCTATTTTAGAGTATTTGTTAAATAGTTAAAATAGTTTTAATTAATAATAATTAATTAAATAGTGTTAAAATAATTTTCTTTTCTAATAATTTTCTTTTATTTTTAGGATTTCAAAATGTTATTTTTATATTTTTAGGTCTTTTATTTCTCGATTCACTTTTTATTTTGTACGATATCGTAGTTTTAAACGCGTCGTATTTACGCTTTTTTATCCGATTGTTGTGCTTTCCTAATCTGTACTCCATTCCATTCCAATCAATCAATAGTGTAATATTCCCGATCAAAACCTTTACGATCACTATCCTTAGTGATCATTCTATCGTCGATCAGTGTTTGTACACCATTGAGTCTCCGTGGGACATAACGACCCGGAATTCACTATATTCTCCGGACTTCATTGTATTTGTGTCCGAACTGCTTTTAAGCTCATACGGTTGGCCATTCACAAGTGGCCGCCTGTGTGATTAGACTTGACTAGTTTCGCATGGATCGACTGAGACTAGATCAAACCTCCACCGCTTTGGCGTAAGCACCTAGGAAAAACTATCTAAGAGGTCTTTAAAGGGTTGTAACGTTAGGCTTCCTAGGAAAACAAAGGGTTTGGTTGGATAGGCGATTTAGTGGTGGCAAGTCAAAATCTTTATGTTACAAGCATGAGAAGAATGGCGTTGCTAAGCCAAGACTCGACACTCTAAACTCTAGATAACTTTAAAACAAACAAACCTAAATATAAAAACAGATGTAGGATGGTAGCCCGTATTTTTTTTCTTTTTTTTTCATACACTTTTACTCTACCATCCTCTACGATAACATCAAAATATAAGAGATTTATAGGCACATCCCTACACTTGAGTTTTTATTAGTCTAACACTAATTTGACCCGAATTGAAAAGATCAAAACACTTGGAGTACATTATTACGTAAATAAAGGGAATTTGAATTTAACGTTCTTTACCGTCACTCCATAAAATTTAACTTTACCCATTAGTCCCAATCGTCCCAAAACTGTATACAAAGGATATGACTCGACTTAGCAACTTATGCAAGTAACTAGATAAGTGAACTAAGGGTTTAGTATGATAACAATAATGCACTAAAAGTGAGTGCATACAAGGTAGGCTAAGGCGATTTGGGTGTACATTTGGGGGTGGATTGTAAACAATGCTCTTCATTGATATTCCGGAAAACCGAAAGATCACGAGAACCGCGAAAAGGATAGGCTCTGAGAGGTTAACTAGGGGTATCGTGTACTAAAGATGAGTACAACGCAAGGGTGTGGGGGAATTACTCAACCGATGTGGAAGAAGTAATTATAATACGGGTATCAAACAAGGGTTACCCTAATGCCTCTTATCATTTAGTTATTCCTAACTACACAAGTGTAGTCTCACTAGCGATCTCGGGATGCATCACAAAACAAGTTTTAGAATCTATTATACTACCGGTACACTCTCGAAGCATATAAGGTGAATACTTTAATTCCTACAAATCTAGGGGCGAACCTCACATTTTTGGGGTGGAATTTGAGTGGTAAAGGGTTTTGTGCTTGTCATATAACTTCCTATCCATGAGATGCTTTATTAAGACTAATGGCCCACTCATACATGTTACGAAAATTTTTAAATTTGGTGCCAAAATTACCCTAACTGATATTTCTCATGGTTTATTACCCAAATGAAATTGGACAAGACAAATAATCAAGGATAAACATAATTTCAAAGTTCCCGTTTTATTCTCCCTCCCTTCACTTAAACTGAACATTGTCTCCAATGTTCCCCGAAAGTATCATAGTTATGATAATGGAAGGTAATTAAAAGAGAAAGAAACTAATACTCCCCTGATTAGCTCGGTAGGATCCGTGTGAAGTAGTGGTTAAATTCTTCTCCAAGAAGAATGTATGCGTGAAAAGCTCCTTTCAATCTTATGTTCCTTCTTCTTGATAAATAAAACCCGACACTTTAAGAAAAGTATTTAAACCTTCACAGTAAAATAGGTGATAAAACTATATATGACTCTACTAAACTAGGATGTAATGCTTGTGGAATGGATGTTTACGTGTTTTCTAGAAAATTAAGACCGAGAAATTCCAAAATTTATAAGTAGCACGTAAAACGAGAAAGTTAGAAGTTGTTTCGCTCCTCCCGACGCCGCCAGTTATCCCGACGTAAACCGTCAACTGCGTGGAAAAATTCGAAAATTACTGCAAAACATCCATTATGACTCGATACAAGCATTTGACTCTAACAAAAACACATATATATCTTTTTCAAGAATTGTAATTCTCATGTTCACGTTCTTTTGAAAACGTGTGTAATCTTCCCTACACTTATTGATGAGTGTGTAAATACTCATCATTTTTGGGTCAATCTGAACTGCAAAACGTTTAAAAATGCTCAGAAATGCATCAAAATACTGAAAATATCTCAAAATTGCATTTTATATGTTTTAGATGCAAAATGTTTAAAATCAGATGAAAAATGAGCTAAGTTTGCATAATTGGCAGTTTCAGTCCCCCGAGTTTCTAAAATTGTCAAAAATAGTTCCTGAGTCCTAATTTCAAAAGAAAAATCACCAAAGGTCCTTTTTAAATCATAACTTGTCAAAATTAGTCCTTTGGTGAAAAATATACAAAGTTTGAGAAAATTACAAGTTTGGTCCTCCAAGTTTAAAAATTGGCAGATTTGGTCCTTGGAATATTAGAGATTTGCAAGTTTAGCCCTTGGATTTTTGGGGAGTGTCAATAATAGTCCTTGGAAAACCTTTTCAGAAATTACATGCTTGGTCCCTGGATTTTCAGATTGTGCACTTTTGGTCCCTTAATGCTAAATGGATCACACTACTCATCCTAAACCAATACACCAAGTCCAAATCCAACCATCCAAGCCCAATACCCGGTCCAACCCAAGTCTGCTAACCTTATACCCGGTCAACGAATATACCCAATAGTCAAACAGACACCCCTACGCGCCAAAAGCTTCTTCCCCAACATCTAGCCTGCAACATATGTCCTCCCCACAACTCCAGCCACCCCTACTCCATGTTTTGTTCCCCCCTCCTCAACAACCCTTCCAGATAGCATTTAATGCTTCCTTGCACTCAACCTGTACCAACTGACAAAAAGAGCTTTCCCGCCAAAAAACTCATCTATGGCTAAAATCATCCAACGGTCCAGAAAAATGGTGGGATTTGCTGAGAGATGTGAGAGAAGAACTTTTGCATATAAAGGGAGGAAGAAGAAGGAGAGAGGAGTCAGTCTTTAGTTTTTTTTTAGTTCTAGTCCAATTCTTCATGTCTTAGAGGAATTTTGACATTTTACTTTTCATGTTTTCATTAGATTAGTTGTCTGATTTCAATTTGTTAATCTCTTTTTGTACTCTCACCTTCATTAATAAAATTTACATTTGCAATTTCAATTTCTTGTCCCATTTTCATAGTTAGCTTAATCATTTGTTAATCACTATTTCATTGGTTTTCGTCCTGATTCATTGAGTTCACATAAGCTTTGCATAGCTTATGTGAACTGAATGATTGTTTCTCTTAACTCTAATTGCAAGTTTTTGATAAAAGTCAAGGATAGTCAAACGGGTTGATTTGGAAGTCAAACTTAGTTTTGGGTCATGAAGTGTTCTTAAGATGTTTTGTGAATGAGTTTTTATTCAGTTTTTAATCTAAGAATTGCATAATTACTGTTTTCACCTTTAATGCTAATTTCAAAAGTAGAGTTTGGTTTATACTAATTTGAGTGATTTGAATCAAGTTGGTTTGTTCTAGCTGAAGTGATTAACACTTTATCAGTCATTATTACAAGTTTTCAGTCAAGTTTTGAAGTTTTCAAATATTTTACAAATACTTTCTCCAGTCCATCATTGCTGCCATGCTGAAAATCAGTTTCAATTTCTGCTCTCAAACTACTGTTGTCATCACCTTGTTCCCAGGTTCTAATCAGCTCTCATGATAGTCTTTAGTACTAGTTTTATCTGATTTAGTTTATGCTTTGTTAGCTGTTTTTGTCTTGCATAACTGATTCTGTCCCATTTCATAAATTTCAAGACTACATATCTCACATCTCATCGTTTGATCTGCTTTTGATTAGTATAATCGATTAGATTGTTTCATTAAGGTGCATTTGATCCGATTTGAGGATGGTTGTAGCTTGAATCGATGATGATGGATTACACTAGTTTCATTTAAGCTTGGTAACTAGTGTTTGGTTTAGTAGATAGAATTGAGCTTTAGGCTTGTTTTGTGTTTAATATCACCAAATTAGTCTCATATCGATGTTGTCACTTGTCTAGTTCATTAGTTTACATATTAGTATAATAAAAGTCAAAATCATTTTCATCTTGTTCCTATAATTGCATCGCTTAGGTGTTAGTGGATCATAAGCTACATTTAGGTTTAGATTGTGTTTAGCTAGTTTATTTCAGTTGTACCTTAGCTTATTACTTCACAATCGGTTCATCGCTTGGATTTAAAACTCGATTAGTCAACTTTTTCAAACCGTCATAAAGTCAAAATGTTACTCAAGTTAGTTTTCTTCAAAACTTGCGACTTATGCATGATGCTTTATTTTTATTATTAGAAGCTCAAATTTGGTATGTTAACTCTTTGCCAGGTGGGCTTGAGAACCACATTTCTGGATTTCACTTAAGCTTATTGGATAAGCTGTTGCAACAGCCTAAACAGTGGGGTCAGGTAGAGGTTTTGCAAGAGTAGTTAGTTAGCTTAATCTTAGGTAGACTGCTTATTAGGTGTTAGGATCAGCTTGCATTAGTTGCTTTTAAGTAGTTTTAGTATAACTCAGCTTCTGTAGTAGTTTGGTGCTTGTTCATGCTTATTAGCTTATTTCAAAGAGCTTATTTCACAACAGTTTGCACTGCAGCCCTTGTTTCTCATACATAAGCACCTTATTTTATATTTTTCATAGATTGAGAATAACATTTTAGAATTTTCCTGAAATTTTCATTAATTTTGGTCACTGTTTAGTATTTTTCTTATTTAAAAATAGTTTTTAATCATTTTTAATTAGCTTTAAATACAAAAAATTAAGAAAAGGTTCAAAAAAATAATTTTTCAATTTTCTTAAGTTTAAATAAATATAAAAAGCCAAAAGTATTTTTCCATATTTTTCTTAGTTAAAATTGTATTTTTAAATAATTTAAGTAGTTTTTAATAGTTTTTAATTCCTAGAAAATAGAAAAATAATCATAAAAATACAAAAATAGTTTTGAAAATTCTCTTTTGATATTTTAGACTTTTTCAATTCATAATTTTATTTTTCTAACTTTATTTCCTATTTTCTTGTATTTTAGGTAATTATTAAATAGTTAAAATTAGTTTTTAATTAATAATAATTAGATAATTAGTTATAAAAATAATTTTCTTTTTCCAAATATTTTCTTTTATCATTAGGATTGTAAAAATGTATTTTTCATATTTTTAGGACTTTTATTTCTTAGATTTCACTTTTTATTTTGTGCGTTTACGTAATTTTTATTTAAACGTAAGTTTTTAGTTTTAAGTTTTAAACGTTCATCATTTTAAATATAGTGATAGCGTTTATTTAATAGATTTTATCTTTTTAATTTCCTTTAATTTGCATTTAAGCCGTTGTAATTTGTTGGCTTTTCCTTAGTTATAATCACAATTCACAATCTCCTTTTCCATTCAAATCTCGCGATCACTTTACGTTTGATAATCCATTGCATAGCTCGCTGGGACATAACGACCCGGGGAAACACTATACTCCCCAGATCTTCATTGCATTCGTGCTTAGGCAGTTTTAAGCTGATTACGGTCTGCCATTCACAAGTGGCAGGCTTGAGTGATTTAGCTTGACTGTTTAGCACGCATCACTTATCCTTTTTGTAAAATACATTTATGTGTAATTAAGACGAGGTTAAAGACAAAATAAAGTATTTTCACAAATTCAAACATGAGAATAAACAATCAATGAAAAGATATATGACACACAAATGGATAATTCAACCAAACAAGTCATGGATAAACCACACCACAAACAAAATATACAAATCAAATTGTTCCAAGATCACCACATCATCACCAAGTCAAGATAGTCTAAATTGTTACATGCCCAAATAAAATTGTTTCAATCAACAACCAACCATAAATATCCATAAACAATCCACAAATAAACACATGAATCACTGGGGAGGGGTCCATAACGATAGTCATAACCAGGAGGGAGGTGGCCCAGGTATCCATAAGGCGGGTAATCCTCCTCCCGCCCGGGGAATGGGTCAATCTGCAAGTGTGGGACAATATGATCGCGCATGGACAAATGCTGCATCTTTCTGACGGTATGATCATATGTCCAGCTGGACCTCTGATCCTGCTACGCCATCCACGTGTCCATACGGCCCATCCACGCCTCAGTGGGCTGCCAGCCTCCATCGGACATGTGCTCAGTAGGCGTCGGTGAGCCTCTGCCCATCCCCGCCGTAAGCTGGCATCGGCTACTTGTCATCATCGTCATCATCATCATCATCCTGAACTGTGGGACGAGCACGAAACCATGCTTAGCCCCTACCATAATCCATGATGACCTCCATAGCCTTTAGGGACTTAGCTCTGACGACCTTCGGCTCTGCTACAACATTGAGGTACGTGGGTACCTCCCCGACCAGAATGCCAAAGGATTGAGCCAACCGAGTGACAAACATACCACCATATACCCTATCCTCATACCTCACACAGCTAGCAGTCCTCAAGTAATCGGCCAACCAGAATGGGATGTTATAGTGCACACCCTCGGCCAACATGCAGTAGAGATAGAATAGATCTGGGTAAAGTGACACGATGAGCCATGCCCTGGCGCCCCGTTATTGTGAAGGTGAGGCAACGATGTACGAGCCTTATTCGAGAATCCCGGATCCGTGTGGCAAGGGTACTCCCAGTAACATACTCCCCGTTGGCTATTGTGTTCCAAAACTGAATCCCCCATATATCCTCCCTATTGACAAACCCAACTCCCAAGTTAGCTCTAAAGACATCACTCTCAGTATCCCTCGCTGAATACAATCCCACTCTCCAACCAAACTCCAGTACCGACATAGTCATGCATTCTCCACCCAGCCTAAACCGAATCCCCTGAAACCCAATGTTATTCCGACACGAAATAATATCCATCGAATAAGATGCTTGAAAATCACGCACCAACTCACCAAACACGGACTCACGTACCCAAAACAACCTTTCCCACTGAGGATCAGTGAACTTATCATTCCTAAAACTGTTCCAGAATTCCCTAGCCAGATCATGCTGCTCAAGAAATCCCCAATCCACAACAGCTCCTGAGTCAATGGATTAATGAAGCAAATCCTTGTAGCGAGTTTGGCAATCTTCCTCAACAAACACTCCCCATCCAGCAACAGTGTCAGCAATGTTCTTTTGGGTACCAGAAGATTGTCCCTTTGTTCTTCTTGTTCTCTTGCTCATTTTTGAAACAAGAAATAAAAAAGATTGGGAACAAATGAGTAACATTCAAGTTGTTAAGAACGACATCAGAAGGTTCTGACAACGTCACGACAGAAGCTTGACACCTTCACACCAAGAAAAATTCAAATCCGACGTTTGCGAGGGAAAAATCCATGTTTTTAACTAAACCCCTTGACCCAAACACCCCTGCTACAACAACAATGGTGCATTGGCTAGGTGGCTTTAGTCCCTAAGCCGTCTAGGCTTCTCGCACAATCAAACCCACATGATAACACTACTATTCGCCTAATCTTAAGCCTAATTAACAAGATTCATGGGCGACATTTAGCATTAATCAAATCAAATGGGGATTTTCGGATTGAAAGGGAAAATCATAATTGAGCACGGAATAGAGCAATTGACTAGACAAAGATCAATGTATATTACTTACCTTGTGGAGATTGACGCAGCAAAATGGTGAATTTGATGTGGAGAAAACGTAGTAGTGTGGTGTGGGCGGATAGAATGTGTAGGGTAGAGAATGAAAAGATGGTTGGTGTTTTATTCGTCTGATTCGCTTAGTGACGGCGCACCTTTGCGTGACGTCCACGCCCAAATTTTTGCAAAAGAGGCTGTTTTTATTAATCCGTCCGGATCAAAAATCTGGTTACTATTTTTGACAAAGATTTTGGTTTTTATTTTAAAATTCATTTTGTCAATCCACTTGCAATCTCCACAAAGGTGAGCAACGCACATGTCAAATTGTCTTTCAACTGGGATTCTAGAAATATCGAAATATCGGGGATGAGGATTCTTCGATCCCGGTTTAAAACCAAAAGAGCGTTTCCTTATTTTAGGAGAGTCGGGAAGAGATATGTGTACCCTTCCAATAAATATGTCCCTAGGAAACATGCAGGGAGCGTTGAGGCAAAAATTCAAACAAGGACGTGATTCCTTTAGGTTGATTGCCCTGCTTAATGGAATTGGAGAGGATTCGGGAGTCATTCTAACGAGCTCCGGTATCGCATATACCTTTTCTATCTTTTTAGGTACATTATTCTTTGCGATTTCTTCACGGAGTTTCAGCATGAAGTTGCCAGCCATCCCCAAGAAAGTGTCGTGAGTTTTCCTCATTTGAGCTTCGAGGCGTTTTATTTCATTTTCTTGCTTGTTGACAAATGTCAACATTATGTCCTCGAATTCATCTTGCCGGGATTTTCTTGGGAGCAAAAATTCCTTGACCGCGTTCACATGCTCATAATCACGGGTGGTTACTTCCATTAACTCATTCACTTGTGCCTCCATATTCATAAACATTTGTGCTCAGGAATCTAACCCGTTTTCTTGGATTATTGGAATTTCCCATCCTTCTTCTTCATATTGTGCTAAGTCTTCAATGACTTCCCAACATGCTTCAACATTGAGGTTACTTAGCCTTCCACCGGCAGCGTAATCAATGGTTTGTCGGATGGAGGGACTGACGTGATCGTAAAAGATTTAAACTTGAAGCCAAAAATCGATGCCGTAATGAGGGACTTTATGGAGCAAGTCCTTGAATCGAGTCCATGCTTCGTAGAGAGATTCACCTTGACGTTGTTGGAACATCAAGATTTCATTCCTAAGCTTAGTAGTTCACCCCGATGGGGAAAATTGGGCAAGGATACGAGAAGTGAGATCATCCCAACTTGAGATGGAGCCGGCGGGAAGTCGCTCAAGCCAATTACTAGCTTGGTCCCGTAGAGAGAATTGGAAGAGACGCAAGCGCGTGGTCTTCCGAGTAGTAGCATCGAGGTCGATGGAATCGATGATTTTAAGGAAATCCTTAAGATGCTGATTAGGATCTTTGAAACGAAGTCCATGGAATGCACATCCGTTTTGCACCAACTGGATGGCGTCGGATCGAAGGGCCGTAGTTTGAGTTTGATCGGGGAGCTCAATGGTGTTCCTATAGCCTATGTGGCTTGGTCTTGAGTATTCACCTAGAGTACGGCCTCTTGGCGGGTCATTTGGTGGTGGGTTGATGAGTGGTGGTTGATTATCACCTTCCATGATGAAAAGTGATGGGATTCACGAACAAAGGTCACGAAGAAGGGGGATAGACTACGAGGAAGCTAAAATTGAGAAAAAATCTTACTTGATAGGAATCAAGCAAGGGAACCTAAACGAGATAGAGATCTAACTATCTATTCTATTCCCCGGAAGCGGCACCAAAAACTTGATACGCGTACAACGCGCGTTCGGAGTCCAAGGAAACTTCCTTTTCTTCAAGCAAGTTTTTCAACCACCTAGGCAGTGAACCTAATCATTGTAGTGTAGTATTAGGGTAATCCTCGGGATTTATATAATTCTCTAGGGGAATAGGAATGCTAGTGAGAAATTACTACTCTAAGGTTGGGGTTGAGGAAGATTATTTTTTTATCTTTTTTTTTTATTTTTTAGAAAATGAAAGGTACGATCTCGTTGTTTGGATTTGGGGGGTGGTACTTCTACCAATTACTCTACTATTCTAATTATATAATTAACTAAGCTAAGGGGTAGTCTATGTCTATTGATGTGTGCTCGTATGATGATTAAAAATGTGTCTACCTAGATACTATTACTCCCTAGTTATCTTTTATTGATGGTTGAATTGTCACGTCCTTATTCTTAACACGTTGTGTCTTCTAAGGTCGTAGGGTATGCTTTTCTCCCTATCTCTTTGAGAATACCTTAAGGTTATCGCCTACAAAATCTCTAGGATTCTTAAACTAACTCTAAGGTTATCTTTGTATTTTTAGCCTACAATTACTCTAGGTGATCATAAACTAAGATTCACAAAGATTACTCAAGCATTAAAAACACAACGATGGCCTATTGCAATCCTAAGCCAATTACAATTAAGATAAGAGACAACCAATCAATATTCAATAATGAAATCAATGAAGTAAATAACTTATCTTGTTGTAAAATAGGGTATGAGAACCCTAAGATACTGTCAAAGACAAACCAAAATCGTTTTAGGTTTTTACTCCACAAATCTACCTCTCTAAAAGTCTGAAAATTCGAATTCTATATATAGAGTAACAACTGCGACGACGTCACCTTTTAATTGTGACGCCGCCAGATCGCCGCCATTAGGGTTTCGTCTTGGCCAAGTCAACTTTGGGACGGTGTCATGTTATAGTTATGACGCCGGCAGCTTCAACTTCTAACGCCGTCGAATCGGATCTAGGCCGTGCAGGGTGAGAAATCTTCGTGACGCCTACTCTTTAAAGCTGGACGTCAGTACAAAATAACAATTTCACTCCCGAAATGTCAGAATAGAGGACGGCGTCGCTTCTGTCTGTGACGCCGTGGTGCACTTCAAAGCGAATGAGTGTCTTGATCTTGACTTTAGCCATTTTCTTCACATATTCACGTCTTTTCGTCCAAATAAGCATCATTCTAGCATTTTGCCTTCAAAACACCTAAAAAGTGAAAAGAAACGAAATTAAACAGTAACGGATATAAAAGTAGACGATTAAGAGCTTAAATGACCCCTCAAAAATGTATCTTTTAAATCCTTATCACTAATCTAAACTAAGTTCCCATCATTTGTGACAGCAAAGATACTATTGACGTCGGCATGTACATTTCACCAAATCTCCAAATCCTATCCCAAAAGTTTTATGAAAGTTCATTTCTAGAATATTCCTCAATATATATACAGTATTTTAATAAGGATTGGCCTTGTAATGCGATTTCCATTGTCGCTATCAACATTGCATATTTTACCTAATCATGTTTGATGCTCTCTACTCTCTATCAAGTTGTACAACACAAGTTCACTTAAATCATTGATGAGTTTATGTGCATAAAAAAATCACTCATTTTCTACATTATCAGTGTCATTCATCAAAAATCAAGGCATCATCCTTTTCTTATTCCAAATCCGAACCAAAGGATATTCTACCCAATCTCATGGACTACATGACATGAAATATGAGGTTTTGAACACAATATTGGTCATCACATTCCATATATATCATTTCAATCAATTGTGTTATAATACGTTCGGGATATCTACTCAAAGTGTAAACCCATATGCGCTTATGATCCTAACAAGCATAATTCCATCAAAGAAGTTGTGTATCCCATGCAAATTTTCAATGACAACATAATCGAAGCCTGTTATGTTGTAATGAGTGAGGCATGTCAAGAAGCAATGTTGATAAAACAAGCTTTCGTAGTTTAATACATACATCAAGATGAAGTTCTTTTAATTTGTAACAACAAAGTTGCTAATGATTTGACAAAGAACCAAATTCATCATTCTCATCTAAAACATGTCAAATTTCAACATCAATTCTCACCATGTCATAATCATTGTTGCCGACCTCCGGTCCCTGAAAATTCAACAAGTTTCAAACCATCATTCTTGATAGAGAATTTGAACATGATTCTCATTGATCTAAAGATATTACTATATCATTCCCTCTTAACTTTATCATTGTATCACATTCTAGTAGGAAATACAGTAAACATATCTTTTTCTAACGTGGGGATGGGGCTACTGGAGAACTATATTGACTAGAAACATAATTTAACCTAACGGTTGAATTGCTTCCAAAGAGAAGTTGGGTGTGGACTCACCTGTAAAAACGGTCGTGTTTAGCCGTAACTGAGCACCGCTAGTTATAGTTTCATAGTCTTTCTCCTACTTGATAAAAATGTCTCTTCCTAAAATCCTAAATATGTGACGCATTGGTAAACTTTGTCATAAAATCATAAACCAATCATTAATTACTCATACTTGTATATTCCTCTTTCTAAGATCACGATAATTGAAAATAGGAATAGTAGAATTTATGGTCACATTTTTGTCATATAGGTGTTCACTTTAAGAGGTTGTAGTGTCAAAGGGAGAGTGTAATACATAATGTTAATTACTCACTTAAGTATCCCCTCATGCCATGAATTGTTACTAGATAGTAACTTGTGTTTAGGTCTATTATATGATTGACATAATTGAGATATTGATTGTGCTTGATAGTTGATAATATGACTAGTGTACAACCTAGATTAGGATTGTGTTAGAACTGCGTTAGAAACCATAATCTGCAACCTAGATTTTTGAAAAGCCATCTCCCCTTATGATTATATATGCTCTGTGATTTAAAAATTGTACTCAGGTTATTGTTGCAAATATTGCAAAAAAAATTATATGTAATGCTCTCAAAACTGCATTCATATCCTAGTGGGATTTTGAGTAGTTTAGGAATAGGCACACTCACACATAAAAGTGATCTTATATCTATATCACTCCATAAGTATCACATCCCCGTCTCGAACATTCAGGATTTTCTTTGCACTCTTAAAGTATTTTTATGCGAAATTATATGTTCTAATCTATGTGTGTTATGCTTCCTCGAGTATGTGATATATTGATGCATGATTGATAAATTTGTTCTATGAATATATATGTGATCAATATATTGGGCCTATTATAATATATACGGATGCATATTTGTATTGCCTTTGTGCTTGAACTAACCCATGTAACCAAGTCATCATAATGGTAAACTAACCCATGTTTGGGTGAATGTGTTTTTGTTTGTGATCTAATCTTGTAGCTAAGACACCACAATGATGATGCTCCTTGACTAACAGATCACCGCTTTGAACAAGGGGGAGCAACAATCTAAGGGGAGATGTTAAAAGCTATCGACTTTACACAATTGGTATTTACTACAATTGGCATCTAATGTATACCTTGGTACCCCACCTTTTTTCTTCGACAAAATGGGGAGAACAAAGCAAACGTCAAGTGAAGATATTGTGTTCAAGCTTCACCAAAATTACTTACGGCTACAACGACTACTTACAATTGTGATCAAGAGCACTCGTCAAAGAACATATTGGAAGATCAACTACACAATTTAAGTCAAGTCAAGAAAGAATGGCTAGATACATATTGTAAATGTGGCATTTGATGTTTTAGTTTGTTTTACGAAATCATTATGTGAAAATAGGATTGAACAGTAAAAACACCACCACCCTTCAACCAGTCACAAAGTGTCCCAACATCAAGTTAGTATTGGGCTGTCATTTCGATTTTACCATTAAACGTGGCCCAATCAAAAGCCATATTAGCTTGGAATGATGCCTTAATATTTTCCTATTTGTCCGTTCAAATCCCCCTTTTAGTATATATTATAATATAATTAAATGTTCGTCGTGATTGTGTAATTTTTTTTGCTTAATGATTAGCGGTTTAAGAGATATTAAGAGTGAAAGTGAGTTTGTTATCTAATCTAAAATTTGAGTAGCTAAGATTAATCCCTTACTATGTAAATAAAAGAGAATTTTAGACCTGCGATTCGCGGCAGGATGTTTGCATACAGAAGTATTATAGGCGTCGTTGGTAAACTTAAGATATTTAGCCTTCAAGCTTACTCGCTTCTATGTAGTTTGATTATGTGACATTGTAATGTGGTTGTGGGCTACGTCTATGATGTTTGTTTATGTGAGTATCATATGCATTGGACTAAACTAATGCAGATGCATGCATGGCGGCGATAAGTATAGTTATATGTGTTTGCTTACCGCTTTAGTGAATTCGTTTCACAACACTTCAATATATATGTGTTAGTTGTAAGTGTTTGTTTGGGTTCAGTAACTTTCCCGTAGCTTTCCCCGACATCATTATTCCCGACATAGAAATACCCCTCAATCTCTTACGCGTCAAACACTACCCCAAAAGTATATGATTTTGACGAATCAAGATTATATTGATTGAAATAAATTAAATAAAGGTTAAAGTTGTAAAATTTGAATTAAAATAAAATAAACCCATTAAAATATAAAACTAAAAACTCATAAAAATATATCAAAATGGATGTTGAATTAAAGAGATAAAATTTTAAAAATATGGTGAAATTAGATTATAAAAAAATAAGTAGATAAAAGATATTTTAATTTAAAAATAAAGATGAATTTTAATTGAAACGAATATACGTCATTTTATAATTGGGCTCTTTATCTTAATTTTTAATTGTTAGGAGTTAGGTTTGGAGTTTGTTAGAAGTTAGAACTTGGTTTGTAAGAAGTGACATACGCCATCTCACGATTGGAGCTTCTTATCTTAATTTTGCTAAAAAACTCTTTCCATAATAAGTAAGTAAAAAAATCTGAATTTTTAAGCTTTCTAATTTTAGAAGGCCTAAATGCATTATAAAGTAGTATAGATAAAAGCATAACATAGTTATTTTGAAGAAAGATAATCACATACATAACCAGTTTCCATATACACATTCATTAGCAATTCATCACATATAATGAGTTTCAATATACATGTTAATTAGCAACTCATAGCAACCTTGTTTCAAAAGCCCCTCGTGTCACCATTTTAGAGGTTGTTTGCTGCAGGTTGGGCTAGACATCATACTCATTGTCAACTGTTCTGGTAGTAGCAGGAAAAGGTAATTATTCAAGTGATTCTGACATAACATCCTGGTGGAAAAAATCAAATAAAATTAAATACGAAGCCACCAAATGCCTAATAAAAGCATTGTAAGCGACATATATTCTTATGACTATATAACATAGATGTTTATTTACAAATATAGATGCCAATATATACCCCATTATCTATATAAATTGTTAACAATAAAATCTACATCAAAAAAGAGGAAGATAAGATCAGCAAACCCCTTTTGAGCAGATACATATAAACATTAGAAGATTTATGTACCTTAGAATCTAGGAGAATGTAATTGCTTTGTCATCTTCATCATCGCCATTATCTTCAACCAATGGTTCATCATGCTGAAAAAAAAATCATTTAAACATCAGACACATTACCCATATAGCCATCATCAATACCGCTCGTGTTATTTGTGTCTACAATCCCTAGTAAAAAATTAAGGATCCCACAATAAAGTAATTATGGCAAGCAAACTACTCATTGGATAATCAGTTGCACAAAACAGACTAATTGCGTTCGCCAAGCTCCGTTAAATACAAGGTCTCAACCTACTAAGAAAAACGCAGATAATCACTACTTGCCGATGAATTTCCAAACACTATTTTCTGTTTAGGGAGTTTGTGTTAGATTATTTTTCCGGCTTATGGGCTTATTATACTTTTTAAAGCTAATAAACTCTTATTTCTAGGGCCTATGAGCTTATCAAGCGTATGGTTTATTTAGCCTTATTAGCCCACAAATTAAGCTTATCAGCTTTACAAAAGTTCAATGAGCCTATAATTCGGAAGCATAAGGTAAAACAAACACCCCTTTATTTGTATTTCCCTATCGCAATAATCAAATAATCATTTTTAAAACGCAATACCCAAAACCCACTTAGCAACCCATCAACAATATAACCACATTCAAAACAATAACCAAACACCCCCATAAATCTTAATAAACTTAGCAAGAATCACCAACTATTCAATATAAATATACCAATTTTTCATATAATCACACATCTTTTTACAGACGAGGAACATGTTTATTGATCTTTTGTTAAAGAGTTTTAAGCTTCCTTTTCTAAATGCACGACTGTGACCTAAAGTTGATAAGGATTTAAAACGTACACTTTTAAGGGATCATTTAAGCCCTTAATTGCCCGCTTTTATATTCGTTACTGCTTAATTTCGTTCTTTTTCACTTTTTAGGTGTCTTGGAAGCAAAATGCTAGAATGATGCATATTTGGACGAAAAGGAGTGAATATATGAAGAAAATGGCAAAGTCAAGATCGACGACACTCAAGCTGCTGGAATTGCACCTGACGGCGTCCCGATCAAAGGGCGACGCCGTCCCTTTATACGAATTAAAATCTCTGACGGCTCATTAGACTTTTTGCTAAAATACACCTGACGGCGTCAGGCTTTGAAGAGTAAGGGCGTCACGAAGACTTTTCATCTCGGACGGCCTAGATCCGAATCGACGACGTCCTCGCTGAAGCCGACGTCGTCACAACTACAACGTGACGCCGTCCCAACGATTACTTGGCCAAGACGAAAACCCTAATGACGGCGATCGGACGGTGTCCCACTATAAAGCGGCCGTCGCAGTGTAAAATTATATATAGAAATCAAATTTCGAACTTGAAGAGGTAGACTTGTGGAGTAAAACCCTAAACATTTGTAGTCCGACTTGATGGTATCTTAGGGTTCTCAAACCCTATTTTACATCAAGATAAGTGTTTTACTTCATTGATTTCATTATGTCTTCCATTGAATGTGTGTATGCTTGCGCGTTTAACATGTCCGGCTAAATTTCTTGTGTGTTTTCTTAGATCTATGAAACCTAGTTATTAATTATTGATTGGTTGTCTCTTGTCTTAATTGTAATTGGCTTAGGAGTGTAATTAGGCCATCGTTGTGTTTAATTGCTTGAGTAATCTTTGTGAACCTTAGTTTATAAATCACTTAGCGGATTTCGTAGGCTAAACATCCAAAGATAACCTTAGAGTTAGTTTATGATTTATCTAGAGATTTCGTAGGCAATAACCTTAAGGTAGTCTCAAAGAGTTAGGAAAAAAGGCACACCCTACGCCCTTAGAAAACACAACACGTTAAGAATAAGGACGTGACAATTCAACCACCAATAAAAGATAACTAGGGAAGGTAGACACATTTTTAATCATCATATTAGCACACATCAAAAAGACATAGACTACCCGTAGTTTAGATAATTAAAATAGTAGAAGTAATCGATAGAAGTATCACCCCCTAAATCCAAACCCCGAGATTTTACCCTTAGTTTTCTAAAAAAATATAAAAATATAAAAAAAGAATCTTCCTCAACCTCAACCTTAGCGTAGTACACTTCTTACTAGCATTCCTATTCCCCTAGAGAACGATATCAATACCCAAGGCTTACCCAATACTACACTACAACGATTAGGTTCACTTCCTAGGGTGTTGAAAAACTTGCTCGACGAAAAGGAAGTTCCTTTGACCCCGAACGCACCTTGTACGCGCATCAAGTTTTTGGCGCCGCTGCTGGGGAATAGAATAGCTAGTTAGATTTCTATCTCGTTTAGGTTCCCTTGCTTGATTCTTATCAAGTGAGATTTTTTCTCATTTTTAGCTTCCTCGTAGTCTATCCCCCTTCTTCGTGACTTTGTTAGTAATCCCTTCACTTTTCATCATGGAAGGTGATAACCCGCCACCACATCCACCACTTCCTATTTACCCACCAAGAGGCCGTACTCTTGGTGAATACTCTAGACCAAGCCACCAAAGCTATAGGAACACCATTGAGCTCCCCAATCAAGCTCAAACTACGGCCCTGCGATCCGACACCATTCGGTTGGTGCAAAACGGATGTGCATTCCATGGACTTTGTTCCGAAGATCTTAATCAACATCTCAAGGACTTCCTTAAAATCGTTGATTCCATCGACCTTGATGATACCACATGGGAGACCACGCGCTTGCGTCTCTTCCAATTCTCTCTACGGGACCAAGCTAGTAATTGGCTTGAGCGACTTCCTGCCGGATCCATCTCAAGTTGGGATGATCTCACCACTCGTTTCCTTGCCCAATTTTTCCCACCGGGGAGAACTACTAAACTTAGGAATGAAATCTTGATGTTTCAACAACGTCAAGGTGAATCTCTCTACGAGGCATGGACTCGATTCAAGAACTTGCTCCATAAAGTCCCTCATCACGGCATTGATCTTTAGCTTCAAGTCCAAATCTTTTATGATCATGTCAACTTCTCAACTAAGCAATCCATCGACCAAGCGGCCGGTGGCAAACTTAGTGATCTCACCGTGGAAGAATCGTGGGGTACAATAGAGGACCTTGCCCTCTATGACAACGAAAGTTGGAATGACCCCTGTGAGTTGCCCAAAACCGTCAAGGCAATCTCCTTACCTTCCATTGACTCACAAACTTCCAATCGCAGGATGCTCGAACTTGAAGATCAAGTCAAATTCCTAATGAGCTCCTACGAGAATCCTAAGTCTTAACGCCAAGTGAACAAAGTCTCTTCCTTGTGTGAGCTATGTAGTGGTCCCCATGACACTCGTACTTGCGCGAGACTCCCCGAACAAGATTTCGTTGACTACGCATCCTCACGTACCAATGGAATGGGAGGGAGATTCCCACAACACCCGGACCTAGGACTTTCAATGATGCCCAAGAAGCATGGAGGGGCAAACCCGACTACAATTGGGGACAAAACAAAGAATTCACCTCTAATGATTCCCCATGGTCCCATGACCCTAGCCAACAAAACATACAAGAAGCTTTCGGACCGCTTTAACCAACAACAAGCCGAGATGGATAGGAAGATAGATAACCTTTTGAAAGCCATGACCAATAGTGATAGGAAGACAACCGAAAAGGTTAATGCCATCTCGACTCATTCTCCCGAAGCTACCAGTGTGAAAATTAAGGACCCAAGTAAGTTATCCAAGCACGTTCAATTCGTCAATGCCATCACTTTAGTGAAACCAAATATGACTAGTGACGAAGCAACCCGTGAGACTATGCTTGAGGTTAGTGAAACTCCTAAGGAAGAATTAACCAATGAAGTAGACAAAGTAGGTGATGAGTCTGTAGAAAACTAGAAGGGGGGTTGAATAGTTTACCAATTAAAAACTTTGTTTTGAAACTTATTGAAAGATCAATTGATATTGATCTTGAGTATGTTAATGAAATATGCAAGCAATGTGTAATAAGTAAATAAGGAAAGAAATGATCAAACCACAACAAGTTGTTTATAGTGGTTCGGCCTACAAGGACTCTTTTTCCTTGCCCTACTCCGCTCCCCGAGTCTCACACTCGAGAGTTTAACTTCACTAGTCAACAAGCTCCTTTCACCGGCGGAGAAAACCTTTACACTTCGCTTACACTATTTCCGACACTAAGCTAGATGTCGAGTTCTTTCCAAGGGTACAACTACTCCCACACACAATGTATTTTGAGGACTAAAATACTAACCACTCACACTCACAAGATTTATGATGGTTTGATACAACAATGAAGTATGGATCAACACTAGATCATACAACACTAAACAAACAAGACTTCCAACTTCTCGTTGAAGCTTGAATATGACTTGATCTTCTTTGCTACAAAGAGATCACTAATATGATATGAAACCGAGTTAGAAAGGTTAGAGAGAAGATATGTATGAGAGTATGTTAGAAAGGGATGAAAACTACTTGGCTTGGCATTGCTATTTATAGCCAAATGGACGAGAGGCGTCCACGGACGGCGGACCCTTAAAGGGTTCCGCCTGTACCATTTTGGTACCGCGGGTCTGACGACCAAGATATCAAATCTTGCCAAAGTCAACTCTATCTAAGTGAGATTGTGCAAGATATGAAGAGTACAAATCTACACAAAATATTTAATGGAATCTTCCAATGATTTCCATGATGTCATATGTTGTATTTCTATTTTTAGAAATATGCAAATGATTAAGTAGTGTTTGGTTTTAAGAACCTAACACATTCTAAAAACTACTATCATACATAATGATTAGAGTCATATCAAGATGTTACTAATCATAAATGTAAATGCTTGAATGATGAATATATTGTTTGAAAAAGCTTGTTTAAATATCTATTAAACTTGACAAGTTTTAAGCTTTTATAAATTAAATTTACTTTTGTCGTTAACAAAACTTATGCAAAGATCAAAAATATAAATAACGTTTAATGACGATATTTGTATTAACAATCTCCCCCTTTTGTTGAGGACAAAATATAAATTTTATTTTTATAAAAGATACAAAGTTTGTACAAGAGTTATAAAAATATTAGTTTTAGAATTTGAAAAGGAAATGATAATGCAAGTGTATGATGTTTGACTTTTTCAGAGAGTCAAAGTATGCAGTTTGACTTTTTTAAGAAAAGTCAAGTATTATCAATGAGGGTTCCTGTTTGACTTTAGAAAGTCAATGTATGCGATTGACTTTTCGGAAAAGTCAAATATAAATAATTTCAAAGTTCTATATTTTCTCCCCTTTTGTCTCAACAAAAGAAGAGGCTATCGGAATGTAATGAGCCGAGCTATTATCTCCCTTGTTCAAAGCTCCCCTAAATTGGGTGCTTTAATGGGAAGATTCATGGATTAAGAAAATAAAGCTACAAAAAAAAATTGTTAGTAATAATGATCATTCACAAGCATTTCCAAACACTATGTAATGACACCAATAATATAATAAACAACATTCATTAGTTAAAATTTTTCATGAGTAAAGATCATGAAAAGAGAACACAATGATGTTTTTTTAGTACAAGAAATAATAATTATCCTAATAAAGTAAAAACAAGAAAGACTAGTCTAAAACCATCCTAAAGTGATGGTGGATGGGAAAGAGCGTTGAGACGCTCAAGGTTGTGGTTGACGATGAACCTCATTTCTTCTTGGAAGTCATGGACCATAACCCGGGTCCGTTCCACGGTTTGGCCCATTTGCTCACAAGTTGAGCAACCATGCCTTGGAGGGTAGAATGTTTGGGGAGGTTGTGGTGGTGGAATGGTGGATGTGTTGGTGGTGTTGGGGATGTTTGGAGTGGTCATGATGGATGCAAGCAAAGCATTTTGCATTTGCATTGTCTCACTTAAGTGAGAATCCACCATGCCTTTGAATTGGTGAAGGTTGTGGAGTTCCGCTTGAATCTCCTCTCTAGTGGGATTGGCATCCCACATACACTCCTCAATGTCCTCAAGATGAGGGGACATTGATGGGGGAAGTGGATGGTCCCCATACAAAGGACCATGAATGTCTTTGTGAATGGGGTGGAAGAGAAGAGGTTTAGGCCCTAATGGGCGTTTGGGTCAAGGATGACCGAGGTGACTCATGCGCAATCCGCTCAATTGTGCCAAATGATGGCAATGGTGGTGGATTATTTGGCCTAGGAGGCAAGTCATCCAAGTCCTCTAGGAAAGGATTTGGTGAAGTTGGTGGAGTTGAAAATAACTCCATAGGAACGAGAGTTGGAGACCTTGGTGGTGAAGGTGGTGAGGGTGTTTTGGATGTTTGGATGGGTGCGGAGGAGGTGAAGTTGGTGTTTTGTAGGTGGTGGAGTGGTGATCACAATGTGTGATTGATTTGGTGTAGCCAGGTGAGGCTTGTATCATCTCGGATGGGAGATGAGATTGTGAGTGAGAAGACTCGGATGAGGAGCTAATGTTAACGAAGCAACAAGGCCTAACGCTAATTCTAGCGGTCTTCTTGCAAGGTTTTGGAGAGGATTTTGTCATTTTGACTTGGGTTTTACTTTGCTAGATAATAGTAAGAATGAAGAAGGTGTGAGGATGATCATGGTAAAACCTCTCAATTTATAGAAGTGAAAATTGTGGAGAAATGTGTTTGATTTGATGTTAAACCATTGAAGAGGAGGTTCCTAATGATTTGGAAGTGGGTTGAATGCTAGTCATATCACCCAAGTCAATCCACACAAGAGAGATGGAGTGAAGAAGAAAAGATTTGCAATAAATGTGTTCTAGTGGTGGAATTTCCTAACATTCGATTACCCACGGATTTGAAGGTACCAAAATTTGGTTCCTTCCTTTATGCCAAAGGGCTCCTTGGGTGGATTTTTCAAATTTTGAATTTTGGTGGGAAATTGATTTCTTATATACCTTAGTGAATTATACTAGTTCTAATAACAAAGATAAACTAATTAAGATTGATTTAAAAGTGATGGAAGATAATTTGGAATCACGAAGAGTCGAAATTGAGAAAAGTACCGGAGGATCCACGGCACCAAAACCATACACCGACGGTACCTTAAAAGGGTGCTGTCTGGTCCGCTTGCATGCACGGCGGTACCAAAATACATAAAGGACGGTACCAAAATTATGGTGCCGTCGATCCGTGGAGTGCGTAAATATGGACAGAGTACATTTTTAGGTGTCGGGGACTTTTCCGAAACCTGAAATTTTTCTCAAAAGGTGTTATACTAAACATTTCTAGTTAGGAAAAGTAAATAACACATGTATAAACATAGTGGAGCATAGATTTTGAGCAAGGCTTATTGATTTTCACAATATAGTGAAAATGGGTAAAATTTGATAGCATACTTGTGCTATCCCCCCTGCATGAGATTGTTAGCAAACGACAATTTTAGAAGTTATATTATCATCCTACAAGATAAAAACAACAAAATAGTATCAAACATTAGAGAAAATGCATTGTTCCAAACACTCCTTAAAGTATCCTCATTTGTCCAACTTCTTGTAAATCTTGTTCATCATCCTACCAAGGCACTTGAACATTCCCTTAGTTTGTTTGAACTCTGCTGATTCATTCTCGATCTCGGGAAGAGACGCGTAATACTCATGAGGTGGAAGACGAGAGCTTGGAAGACCATCCTCGGAGCTATTTGATGATGATGATGAAGGAGTTGGAGGTTTAGCTCTCTTGCCTTTAGTTTTAGCAACTCGAGCATCACTCAAAGATACAAAGATGTGAGGGATGAGTTCATAGTGAAGGTGCATCCCTTTTGGGGTTGGTGGAATTGGTGCGAAATTTCTATAGAGACGGGTGAGAAGCATCCCGTATGGAAGAGCAACCGATCCTTGAGTTGGAATATCAATCATTCTCCTAGCTATGTAGTAGGCCAAGTTGAATGGTTGTCGGGTGGACAAGTTGTAGAGCATGTGGCAAAGACAAGCGTTTATGTGATCCCTATTTCCTATGGTGCTAATGACGTTGGCTCTAAGTAACTCCTCCCATTTCTTAAATTCGGGCTTAAGTTCATTTAGCTCCATTCCATATGGATCTCGGTCTACCTCTTTTCCTTTCGGGTGACTCGGGTTGTATCACTTTTGGGTTAAAAGGTGTTCACGGATGACATCCTTATCGGCCAAACGGGTTAGATAGGGAGAAGTGCGGTCGTTGATTGCATCAAGAGCGGTGGTGACCACTTATCCGTAGACACAAGTTCCTCGGTTGGGAATTCCTAGTACTTTATCAAATTCGCTTAAGGTGATGGTGTAGTCATTTTGGTTGATTCTAAAGCTAAGACAAAATTCATCATCGTCTTCATCACTAAAGCCGGTCACACTAGCATAGAATTCTAACACAAACCTAGGACAAATTGGTTCATCGATGTCAAGAAGACAATCGAATTGAATGGCGGCTAGTTCTTCACGAAGATTGGTATGTTCAAGGAAGGATGAGTGAATGGTTCTACCTCATGGAAATACCTTGATTCTAGACCCTAAATATTTCTACTTGTTCCTTGGTAAGTCCTTTGGTTTTGTGGTGTTTGGGAATGTAGTTAAGGGTGTCTTTGTGATCATAGAATCTTATGGCTACCATGGTTATTCCTAAGGACAAGAATTAAAAAATTAGAATAAATTTTAACGTTTTTGGTTCTAGTGTGTGCCTACATGAAAACAATTTGGAGTTGCGGTTATCTCGACTCATTTTATGCACAAAAATGGTTTTAGTGGGGTGTTTGGTAAATACCATTAGATAACCCAAATGCTCCTAATTTAATGTGGCTTCATTTGAATATACCCGGGAATGCATATTAGTTATGCAATACCTTTAGTATTCAAGAGCATGCAAGTGATGAAAATTTAACGTTTCTATTTGTATTAGCAAGGAAAAAAAAATTGTTTTCCTACAAGTGAGAAGCTTTTCAAAACTTTTGACATGGGGTGTTTGGTTGTTTGAATAAGGCCTTATATTCATTATCTATCAATTAGTGGGAAACATGATTTGTTTATGCAATATGATAATGTAGTACCTAATTTCAATGACTAGTTATGCAATTTGCCAATTGAATTCATATTTGGTATAAAAGCATACATAAAACCCCATGTAATGATTTGTGATAGTTTTGTGCATAAATAAGAATCCTAGACTCGTAATTAAGAGATGAAATGTAGTTAGGATACTTACAATGATGTTATCTTCATGATTAGTAAGTGGGAAGATGACAATAATGAGCTTGGTTTAAGTTTTACACGTTTTGGTAAAGTGGGTTTTGAGGAAGAGGATGATTAGTATATAGCGCTTTTGTACAGAGACACCACGGACCGACGGTACCAAAATTTGGTTCCGTCTTTGTTGTCGTTGGTGCCGTACTCTGATGGCAGTACAAGACAAAATTGTTTTGTTTTGATTATTCTAATGTTTTGGGCTATGTTTATCCTACATGTTTGGTTCCATTAATCCTAAACCAAGTCTAAGAAGATTAAAGGTTCTCGTTTAAGAGGTTTAGTTAAGATGTCGGCAATGTTGTCTTGGAGGATACTTTCTCGATTGAAATGTTTCCTTTTGAACATTGTCGCGAAGAAAGTGATGACGGATTTCAATGTGTTTTGTACGAGCATGTTGAACGGGATTCTTCTTGAGATCGATGGCTCCTTTGTTGTCATAAAGTATCACAATGTCGTTGAGATGAATTCCGTAGTCTACGAGCTTGCTTCATCCAAAGAGCTTGTTGACATGCTTTTCCTACCGAGACGTACTCGGCTTGATGGTTGAGATGGCTAAAGTCGTTTGCTTCTTTGCAAACCATGAGGTGAGACAATGTCCAACAAAAGTGCAAATACCACTTGTTCTTTTCTATCGACATAATCACCGGCATGATCCGAGTCGGCATACACTATGGTTTCTATACCCGTTCCTTTGGGATACCATAATCCTAAACACGTTGTTCCCTTAATATATCTAAAATCCTTTTAAGGCTTCTAAGTGTGATGCCTTTGGGTTTTCTTGAAAGCGAGCACATAGACGGACACTAAACATAATGTCGGGTCTACTAGCCGTAAGATAGAGTAGGCTACCAATCATTCCTCTATATTTAGTGTTATCTACGGATTCACCTTCTTCGTCCTTGGTGAGTTTAGTGTCCGAGGACATGGGTGTTTTAGTTGGTTTGGAATCTTCAAGACCAAATTTCTTAAGCATGTCTTTTATATATTTAGATTGGTTAAAGAAAATACCATCTTCTAGTTGTTTAATTTGAAGTCCTAGAAAGAAGTTTAACTCACCCATCATACTCATTTCAAACTCGTCATGCATGATTTTGGAGAAATTATCACATAGTTCTTGACAAGTTGATCCGATTATAATGTCATCAACGTATATTTGAACAATAATAATTTGTGATTCCTTTTCTTGGTAAAAGAGTATTATCTACTAATCCCATAGTATATTTGTTATCAATAAGAAAAGTCTTAAGACGGTCGTACCAAGCTTTAGGTGCTTGTTTAAGGCCGTATAATGCTTTCTTGAGTTTGAAGACATGATGTGGTTTCTCTAAGTCGGTAAAACCGGAGGTTGAGCAACATACACTTCTTCGTTAATAAACCCATTAAGGAAAGCACTTTTAACATCCATTTGAAATAATTTAAAGTCATAAGCACATGCATAAGCAAGTAATATTCTAATAGATTCAAGTCTAGCTACCGGTGCATAAGTTTCATCATAGTCAATTCCTTCTTGTTGATTATAACCTTGTGCGACAAGCCTAACTTTGTTTCTAGATACTACACCATTTTCGTCCATTTTATTTCGAAAGACCCATTTTGTTCCAATTATAGTTTGATCTTTGGGTTTTGGAACTAGTTTCCAAACATCATTTCTAACGAATTGGTTTAATTCTTCTTGCATGGCCATTACCCATGATTCATCTTTTATTGCTTCATTTATGGTTTTCGGTTCAATGGTGGATACAAAACAAAAATGATTACTTTGAATTTGGGCTTGTGACCTTAAGGTTCTTTGATTAAGTTGTCCTATGACCTTTTCTAAAGGATGACTTTTAGATTCTTTGATGTTGATAATTTCCTTATTTAATGGTTCATCTTCCTTGTTATTATTAATTTGACTTTCTATTATTTGACTTTCAACTAAGTCATCATCTACCAAAGGTGATGTCTTAGAGGGAGGTGGACTTTCGTCAAATGTTATGTTCAACGATTCCTCGACTATCATTGTTTCTTTATTTAAGACAATGTAAGCTTTACTAGTTTGAGAGTAACCAAGAAATACACCTTCATAAGACTTTGGGTCAAACTTGGTGAGATAATCCTTAGTATTAAGAATAAAGCATTTACATCCAAAGACTCTAAAATATCCTAACGTTGGCTTTTACCTTTATAAAGTTCATATGGTGTTTTGTCTAGGAAAAGACGATTAAGACTCTATTTAAAATATATGTAGAAGTGTCAATCGTTACACCAAAACTTTTGAGGAATGTTTTGTTCATTAAGCATTGTTCTACTCATTTCTTGAATTGTTCTATTTTTGCGTTCTACTACTCCATTTGATTGAGGTGTTCGTGGAGCGAAAAAGTTATGTGTTATACCATTTGTATCACAAAAATTTCCAAATTGAGTTTCGTTGTCAAATTCACGACCATGATCCGTTCGGATCGACACAATTTTGACACCTAGAAGGTTTTGAATTTTCTTGCTAAGTATTTCAAATTTATCAAAAGCTTCATTTTTGGTTTTCCAAAATAACGTCCAAGTAAACCTTGAGTAATCATCTACTATAACTAAAGTGTATAAGTTGCCTCCATAGCTTCTTATAGCGGATGGTCCAAACAAGTCCATATGTAATAATTCTAGACACTTAGATGTGGACACCATATTTTTAGATTTGTGACTACTATGTGTTTGTTTACCAATTTTGCAAGCGTCGCAAAAGTGTTGGTCATATTTTAGTTTTGGTAAATTCTAACCAACTCTTTTGAAGATAGGTTTTGTATAAGTCTCATATTAGCGTGACCTAAGCGCCTATGCCAAAGAGATGAGCTATCGCCTAGTGTTGTTAAGCAAAGTTTGTCATTATATGTTTTATCTATTTTCATGACGATATGTTATTTTTCCTAACTCCTTTAGCTATGGTGATACCATCTTTTAGTATTTTACTACCATTTTCATCAAATAGTACTTTATACTTTTTATCACATAGTTGGCTAATACTAAGTAGATTAAATCCTAACATATCCACATGAGCAACATTTTCAATAGTTAGGGAGTTATGAGCAATCGTACCTTTGCCAATGATTTTGCTTTTGAGATTGTTACCGAAAGTGACATTACCTCCGTCATACTCTTGGTATGATGAGAAGAGACTTTGTTGCCGTCATGTGTCGTGAGCATCCACTATCTTTTATCCATTCATCGGGTTCCAATCCAACTTTCAAGCATACCTAAGAAGCAAATAACTCAAGCATTTGGTCCTCAATATCTCATGGGTCCGTTTGGTGTTAGCCTTAATAGTTTTATTAGAAGTGATGGTCATTCACGATTAGGAACTTTGTAACGTGTGTTAGATATCGTGATAGAATAGTCAACGGCTCGTGGATTGGGCTAAGCTAAATGGGCTAAAGTTAAGTTAAGCTAGCCTTGAATAATGGCGTAATCCAATCCAAGTCCACGAAGCCCAAGCCAAGCCCATGGAAAGCCTTTAGGGCAACATGTGTCTTGTATTATAAATACCCTCAAATGGTCATTTGAGGGTGTGTGCTGAAAGTGTGTGTGTGTGTTTTTTTTTTATTGAATATACAACATCTTGTGTTTATCTTATCTCTCATCATACACGAATTTATATCATTCAAGTCACCATCTTTCTCATCTTATTTCTAAGCTTTGTTTGTGTTTGTTTCACGTGGTATACTTGTATACGTGTTGGGTTTGCTTGGTAAAGTGATAAGGTTGATAAAACTAAGGTCCTACAATTGGTATCAATCGCCTAACAATGGTTTAGGAGTGTTTGTGTTTGTTTTGAAGGTGTAGTACGCGCGTAGTTTCGTTATACGCTTTTCACGCTTAAAGCTTTAATTTTGCACTCAAAATTCAAGATTCTTGTGGTTTAAGGTTTATTTGGTGCTAAAGTTTCGCTTTTTGCAAAAGTTCAAGCTTTACGCTTTTGGTTAAGTTTTGAGCTCGCTTTTGGTTCTTTGGTCATTTCTACTGTAACTTTTCTAGGCACTTTGGGTGAAAAAGGTCAACATTTTGGGTTATTCGAGTGTTTTAAGGATATCCGCAAGAGAAATTGGTTGAATCATTGAAATTTTTACGAGTAGGTCAAAACCCTAGTTCTACTCAGAAGAAAGTCAACTACGATAGTTTTCTACTCAGAACTTTTGGTGAAGAATCTTCGTTATAACGGTGACTCGCTGCTTCCTCACTTGGATAAGTGTGTGAACACTTCGACTTTGGATATCTCTTACATCGTGATAGTGTAAAGGATTTTGGGCAAACCCTAATCTTACGCATAAGTTTCGACTTACGCGAGAATACTTTACGATAAGCATTTTTCTTACGCCTAAGTTTTTCTTACGCATAAGCTAAATCTTACGCTTAACTTTTTCTACTCAGAACTTTAAACCCACGATAAGATCCCACGCCTAAGGAATCCTACGCCTAAGATCCCACGATAAGATCCCACGCCTAAGTTTCTACTCAGAACTTGTGTTTCTACGCCTAAGCTCTTTCTACGCATAAAGGTTTTAAAAAAAAAAAAAAAAAAAAAAAAAAAAAATTAAAAACTTGAGTAAATTTTTTGAGGAGACTAAACGCTCAATTTTTACGAGATTCAAATTTTGGTTTAACTGTGAAAATTTTGGTCAAAATTCAAATTTTGGGCCTAAATTCAAATTTTTCGGTCAAATTTACGCCAAAATTGTCATAACTCAAATTTTTCATACGACCTTAGAATTGATTTTATAGTGAATTTCAAATTTTGGGCTAAAATTTTAAGAACCGAGTTTACGAGCACGACTTTCGAAACACCTCAACCGAGCTTAATCTTCATCAACCACAACTCCTTTATCGTTGAATCGATCCTACATCAACTTTATCGATCATACCTTCATCAATGGCAACTCAACAAGACATTCATGCACCGGCCGAAAACCGACCTCCTATGTTGGCAAAAGGTGGTTATCTTCAATGGACAAGTCGAATGTCTGCTACATCAAGACCAAACCTAATGGCAAACTCATGATTAAATCCATTCAGATGGACCCTTCCAGCCTCGACAAGTTAATGTACCGAAACTCGATGCAACACCTCCCACCGCACCATCTTCTCGCCTTCAATACGAATCAATACACCGCAGAGGATCGAAACAAGTCGAAGCAGATGACATGGCAATTCATATTATCCAACCGGGTTTACCAATAGACATCTTTGTCATGTAGACAGCCAGAAACCGCTTTCGATATGTGGAACGTGTTAGACGACTTTGTCATGGAATGTAAATTGGTCATCAAGACATGGAGAACAAGTTGCTAATCGAATGGGAAAAGTTCACTTCTACACCGTGAGAATCCATTGAATCCTACTATGGAAGGTTTTGCACTTTGATGAATGAGCTAATCGTAAACAAGTCGACACCCGTAACTATCGCTCAAAACATCAAGTTCCCGAATAATCTACCGTAAGAATGGGGACGATATGTCACTATTGTCAACCAAACAAAAGACCTTCATCGTGAACTTTGATCAATCGAATGATTTTCTCAAACAAAACCAAGTCAAGCTAATGAAGTCGAAAGAAAGATTGGCAAAGAATCATGATCCATTGGCACTCATTGCAAAGACTCAAACTTCAAAGTGAATACACAACAACAAGCTTCATCATCTTCCAACAACAACAACTTGCAAAGAATACATTCCACAACCACAACAACAATTCTATCCAGATCAACAATACCAGAACAAGGAATCACCGATCTCGAATCGATCAAGAAGACCCTATGTCCCAAATAATTTCTCTCTGGGTCAAGTAATCAAAGGTCGCTATTCCACACCTACTAACAACAACCAAAGGATATCATCAAACACTCGCAATGTGCAAATTGCACACCGGTGTGAATATGGGTAATCAAGGACAAATGGTTGGAGTTATTGGGAATCGCAGGATATGCTACCGATTTCGCATGGGTAATCAAAGGTTCCGAATCGTGGTAATCGATGAGATGAATGTTGGGAATAGAGCAATGGGTAATCGAATCGAATGTTGCGCCCAATGTTGGGAATCATGGAAATGTGAATCGTGGTAATCGATTAAGTGTTATAACCACAAGGAATGGGTCACATGGCAAGGAATTGTCCTTCTAAGCCGAACAAGAACGATCTTGAGTATCTTCGTAAAACCGTCCTGCTGGTACAAAAGGAACGCTA
Organism: Chrysanthemum lavandulifolium; assembly: GCA_022545495.1. Taxonomy (NCBI): domain Eukaryota; kingdom Viridiplantae; phylum Streptophyta; class Magnoliopsida; order Asterales; family Asteraceae; genus Chrysanthemum; species Chrysanthemum lavandulifolium. The sequence continues at coordinate 163,564,769 of CM040242.1, forward strand.
CCGGATTTCAGCTGAGTGCCGAGGAACATGACTTTATGGCTATTATGGATGATTTGGAAGACCTCGAGGAAATTAATGCGAATCGCATCTTCATGGCAAATCTTCGTGAAGCTAAGCACGACATCGAGTCGACTCACCTCCGCCTATGACGCCAATACCGTATCCGAGGTACCAATCATTGATCCATGCTATAACAATGTCATATTTGATGTGTTTACTCATGACGAACAAGATTCTCGCGACGCCAAGACCTACTTATGATACATACCGACAATCCGAGTTGTAGCAATACTAACTCGAAACCCGTATGTGGATCCTAGTGGAGGCCGTGGGCACAAAATACCGAGACCGATGAGGAAACACGTGCTTATGTTGAATCATTAATCAATCAATGTGGCATTGAAGTTGAGAAAGTTAGAACGGTCAATCGCGGGTTAAGGCCGCGAATGCTAAATTGACCGAGCTTGAGAGTTACAAGGAGCATGCCAAAGCCTATGAATTTCATACAAACAAAATGTCGAATTAGAAATTGGTTATCGAGATTCTGCTTTAAGAGAAAAGATTTGCAACTCAAGTATGACACACTTGATGTGAATCAATTTGAAAATCAAATCTTTAAACAAGGAAATTTCGAACTAAATGACCAACTTTCAAAACAAAAGCAACATATTCGATCTTGAAAAGAGAAGAAGAAGTTGATAATCGATTTTGCAAAACGAGAAGATTCTCTTCTTGATGAGATTCTCGATAAAATGAAATGATCAAAAATTGGACAATTTACTTTACAACGGGTCATTCCGCTAAGACAATCAAGATGCTTTCTAATCAAGTAAATCCGATTTTTCATACTTCACAAAAATGGCTCTTGGTAACTCACCTCCTTGTTTCCTCAAGAAAGCTCGTAAAGAACGGAATGTGTTGAACAATGGAAAACCTTTGCATGAACCTATAATTGTGCATGATTCTCTTGAAACGTTGGAACTATCTCGAGGAGAGTAGATCTAAAATGAAACAAAACATCCGAAATCAAACCGATTGATTATAACAAATGGAACCAAATTAATGTTCTTCCTTTTGTTTCTCAAAAGGACAATCAAAGTTTTCCACCACACAAAGTGTTTCAAACAAAGTGTCAACACCGCTTCAAAATCGCTTCAAAACCGCTTGTTGTCTCCAAATCTCTTTCGAACATTGAACAAATGTCTTCAAACAATCCTTTTAACACAAGTGATGCGAGAAGTATTTTGGAAAATGTGAAAACTAGAATTGCAGATCTTCAAGAGACCGTTAAAACTAAAACCAATATTAGAACAAACATCCGTTTAATAGTTTTGATAATGAATGTAAAAGTTTTTGAAACTCAAATTGCCCTCACCGAATAACATCAAGGCAAGGGTAATTCATTTTGAACAAGCGCTTTTGAAAGAAACAACCGACTTTGTCAAGGACCATAAACCGGTAAAGCAAGCTAATGAAAGTGTTGAACACATCAAAGTTTTGGAAAAGTTAAATGACTCTCTCTCAAGATGTTCGACCATCGATATTATGTCCATCATTTTGCAAACATATTCTCGTTGAAGATCATGAAAGACTCCAGTGATGAGACCTCCAAATTGTTTCAAAATATGAAAAGCTCTTATGAAACTTGAAAAGAAAATATCTCATATTTTAAACAACTTGATCGAAAACCGAGGAATGCAAGTATGACAAATTGTCGATGAGCGCCCTACAATGACATGAAAGCTAAAATGATCTTTTGAGGGCTCACCGAAAGTCAAAAGGAAAGGCAAGGGAAACTGTGATTACAAAACCATTGATCATGGAGAAAGCAAATGTTCTCAAACCGTTTCAAAACCAAAATGTCTGCTTTTGCCTCCTCCAAAAGTCAATGAGAAAATGTTTCATCAAAACCAATACTCCACCGCCCTACCTAAACAAAATGTTGATAAAGGAAAAGCGGTTATTGAGAATCCTAAAGTTTTAGCACCGCCTTTTAAGATGAGTACCACTAATGCGCCCGCCTCCACATCTAAAGAGACTAGGATAGTGAAACCACCTCCTTCATAAAAATGTGAATCCTAATGCGTGTGCCTCACCTTCTACAGACTAGAAAGCACCTCTAGAGCAAGCAGACTAAAGCCTAAGAGCAATACAAGGAACAATAGAGTCTCGATCGCCTCTAGGAGTAGTAGCTTGAATAAAGAGAAGAAAGTAGAAGAACACCCTAGGAATTTACAACCTTTGAATAAGAAAGACATTTCATCCGAATGTACCGAACCTATGAAACTTGCTAAGTCTAATGAATGTGTTGAATCTCTTTGTTTAACTTGCAAGAAATCTTTAAATGTTCAAGATGATTGTGTTTCTAAGAATGTGAATGATAAGCTCATTAAGAAGAACGTCCCAAAAGTAATTACGCTAAACGAGTAGAAGACTAGTTGCAAAACTTAGGCTTTACACTATCGACAGAACCAACGTGTATACTTTAGGGATGATATTTGAAACCCACAGTAGAACTTTCACACCCGTAATGGTACAATGAGTGATAAACCGTAATCCCCAGAGAAACCTCTCTCGAGTGTGATAAGGATTTTACCTCTAACCCAAAGGAACCAAAATCAAAACGGTTTCCACAATATTCTTTTTCTCAGAATCGCGTGTTATCGAAATTTGTCTTTGATCGCCGACTGGTTGCTCCAAGCACATGACCGAATCAAGTCACGATCAATTTCGTCTGAAATTCATGGAACCGTGACGCTTTGAAATGATCATGTAGCAACTATCATGGGTTATGGAGATCTACCTTTGGAAATTATTTGATCACTCGGTTTACTATGTCGAGGGTTGGGACACAATTTGTTTTCACGGCGCCTGTGATGCGATTTAGAGGTTGCTTTAGGAAAAATGCTTGCTTCGTTAGAAACTTGATGGCACCGATCTCTTAACCGGGAATCGTGATACAAACTTGTATGCTATCGACATCAACAAAATGGCCTCTTCATCACCAATATGTCTTATGACACGAGCATCCGAACACACCCCGGTTGTGGCACGTACGGTTATCCCATCTCAATTTCGACACCATCAACAAAATTGCCAAAGACAACATCGCCAATGGACTTCCAAAGTTCAAATACACCAAGGATCACTTATGTCCATCATGCGAACAAGGAAAAGCAAAAGAGCATCATATAAACCCAAACCGCACTCTAGTTCGAAGCAAAGTTGCATATGTTGCACATGGACTTATGTGGCCCAATGAGAGTTGAAAGCATTAATGGAAAAAGTATATTCTTGTTATCGCCGATGATTATTCGAGATATACATGGGTTAAGTTTCGAGATCAAAAGACGAAGCACCGTGCATCATCATCACCTTTCAAAACGAATTCAAGTACTTCTTCAAACTCCGAAGGGTTGTAAGAATGCATAACGCACGTAATTCACTAATCGTGAGTTAAGAGCTTATTTTGAAGATGTTGGAATTACTCATCGACATCACCGTTAGAACTCCACAGCAGAATGGGGTAGTTGAAAGAAGAAATAGAACTCTTGTGGAAGTCGCCGCACAATGCTAATCTATTCTAGTGCACCGTTATTTCTATGGGTCGATGTCATTGCAACGCTTGTTTCACTCGTAACCGATCCCTTATCCATCCAAGATTCAATAAAACCCCATATGAAATAGTGAACAATGAAACCGGATATCTCTTACTTTCACGTGTTTGGCGCTTTGTGCTATCCTACGAATGACAGAGAAGATCTTGGAAAACCGAAAGCAAAGGTGATATTGGAATCTTCATTGGATATTCGATAACTCGAGGGCATCTGTGGTGTATAATGTAAGGCTAAGGAGGATCATGGAGACGATGAATGTGAAGTTTGACGAACTTTCACAAATGGCTTCGAGAGACTCGCCTAGAACCCGCACTAAACCGATGCACTCGACACATCGCCAGACTCGTACTCAAAGAGCTCAATCAACTTCGCTTGACAATCCTAAAGAACAAGAATGGGAGAATTTCTTCGAGTTAATGTTCGATGAATACTATGGTGGAACTTCGACAAATGCATCAAACCATCATTCCACCGCACCCGCCAAAATCATCCTCCACCACCAATGTAAGATGCATCTACAACGGTCGAAACCAATGCACCAACTCCATCAACATCATCTACATCTACTCAAGTTCTTGCACCCGCTCTACCAAAGCAGCTGATGAGCAAAACCAAAACCGTAACGATGCAACGTTAGATGAAGACTTATTTGAAAACCCGCTTGCTACGGAATCACCGAATCTTCTTCAAGCTTACGAGAACCATCTAACTCGTGACACACGATAACCAACGGTATCCTTCTACTCAAGTGGACAAAAGACCACCCAATTGAACAAGTTATTGGTGAACCTTCAAGGCCAATTCGCACGAGACGCCAACTTGCCACCGATTGCGACTTGTGCATTTACCTTTGCTCAATTAGCAATCTAGAACCAAAGAACATTCGTGAGGCAATGGCGCATCCCGCATGGATAGAAGCAATGCAGAGGAACTTCTTCAATACCGCCTACATGACTCGTGGGAAAAGGTTCCAAGACCCATTGACGCTCGAGTCATTGATCTTAAATGGTTATGGAAGAACAAACGGATGAAGAAATGACCGAATTGCAACAAAGCTCGCCTTGTGGCCAAAGGATACAGACAGAAGAGGGAATAGACTTTGAAGAGTCATTCGCCGGTAGCTAGACTTGAAGCAACAGATATTCTTGGCCTATGCACCACAAAACATCACGGTTTATCGATGGACATTAAGACCGCGTTTTGAATGGAACTCGAAAGAAGAAGTGTACGTGAGTCACCAAGGCTTCATAGACATGGAACATCCGACTACGCCTACAAACTCAAAAGGCAATCTATGGTTTAAAACAAGCTCGAGAGCGTGGTATGACGAATCGTCCTCTTTCCTTATCCAAAACAATTTCACCAAAGGAACAGTTGATCCTACCTTGTTTACACAAAATGCAAAACGACATTTTGATTGTTCGATTTATGTGACGACATCATCTTTGGGTCCACTAATCCGAATCTTTCAAAACATTTTGAAAATCTCATGAAAAGCAAATTTGAAATGTCCATGATGGGGAACTAAAATTTTTCTTGGTTTACAAATACATCACCCCTCGTGGAATTTTTATAAATCAAGCTAAATACACAACCGAGATTTTGAAAATCATGGTATGGATAATTGTGACTCGGTCGAACACCAATGGTAACTTCACCAAAATTGGAGCCGATTTGTTTGGGAAACCTATTGATCCAAGAAATATCGGAGCATGATTGGTTCTCTCATGTATCTTATCGCTAGTCGACCGTGATATTCATTTTGTCGCTTGCTTATTAGCACGGTTTCGTGCAAAGCTCACCGAATCGCACCTCAAAGAGGTTAAACGGATCTTTCGCACCAAGACATCCATTCACATGGGACTTTGGTATCCGGGGAACCGGATTTGATCTAATTGCCTTTTCGATGCGGACCACGCAGTGATCAAGTTACGAAAAAGTACATCCGAGGAGCACAATTTTGGGTGAAAAGTTAGTCACCGGTCTTCAAAGAAACAAGATTGCATCGCACTATCAACCGTCGCCGAGTATGTGTCTCTATCTCGCGTGTTGTGCTCAAGTTCTATGGATGAGAACACAACTCACGATTATGGCTTTACTTTCGATAAAATACCTATGTATTGTGACTCAAAAGTGCCATAGCCATATCATGCAACCTGCTCATCACTCAAAGACTAAGCATATCCGTGTCCGCTATCACTTCATCAAAGAGTACGTCGAAAATGGTATCGTTGAATTATTCTTCGTGAAGATCGATACCAACTCGCCGATCTATTAACTAAAGCCCTTCCAAAAGAAAGGTTTGAGTATTTAGTTCGACGAATTGAATGCGGCCTAACCCCGAGGAGTTAGAACGCCTTCTCGAATCTTCTTGAAAATGATTTTCCAAAGTCACAGTAAATATTTTTGAAAACAAAATACAAAATTTGAAAACCAACAAAAGCAAAATATAAAAATATAAAACTTTCAAAAATACAAAACAATATAAAATCAAAATCCAAAATATTCTTCTACGACATGTCTCTTGTATAATCGATATTCAGACGTTCTAGAAATGTCATTCAACAATGATACGGGCATGTATGATGCTTGAGCGAGAGTTCTTTAATTGTTTTCTAAAACATGTCGCTTCTCAAAATTTCTTCATAAAATGGCTTTCAGATACATCAAGACGAAACCCGGACCGAAATGATGACTTTTGATTATTTTCAAATCAAAACTCGTGCTTTGATCGAAAAATGAGGTGTACGCTCAAAGGCACTACATTTAAAATGGTGAGAAATCATCATCATCTTGAGCACCTTTTCAAGATTGTTCAAAAGATTTTCAAAATCTTTCAAAATATTTTGTGCTCAAGATAACTCCTCTAAAACCCTTTAATTGATTATGCTTTATTAAAGGGGAGTATAAAACAAAAATGTTCCAAATTCATGCTTAAATCAAACCGCTTGTCTCCCAAAAGATTCTAAAATGTTGTTTAATCTGTTGATATCAAAAATATCACGAATATGCTATTTTTGAGGGGAGGAGACGTGATTAAAATGTGATCAAAATCGTTGTTTGAATCTCAAATGAGCTCGACTCAGACGGAACCAATGAATTGACGAGCAATCATGTACCATCTCGAGAAACTTTCTATGGACTTGACCAGACGGGTAATAATTTCAAGCTAGTTCTCTAGTGATGTAAACGTGTCTCGAATCGGTCTTGTTCATTTAAAGTCGATCAATTCAAAAGTGCGAACTCTACCTCTATGTGCGATTTTCACAAAACTTATAAGCACATGTGAAGGGGAGTGTTTCGAAAATATAAAACTCACTGAGTGTTTCAAACATGTTTTCTATCATAAACACTCGAGAGATTTTCAAGAAAAATGGTTTTATGGCAACAATAGGACAACATGGAGTTATAAGGTGACTAAGGATAGGAAATTGTCCTATGATCCGCCAGAGTCGGAGGGATCTACCCAAGGACATCACAAATAGTTAGTATTAGAAGTCCTTAGGAATGATTGAAAAAGGAGTAATGTGAGAAAGGAGAAAGAAGGGTTGAAGAATTAAAAGAAATGTAATGAAAAAGGGTGAAAAGAAATAGCCTCCATATTCAACCTTAGGGCGTAAACCGGTTCAATACATATGCTACTGGTTGTCACTAGATGACACCGGTATTGAAGACAAAGACGCTATGGACCCAAAGGACGACCGCACTAAACCTTCTAGCCACTCAATTCCTCTTAAAAGGATTTGTTTCATTCTCACCGGAACCCTACATAATCTATTGACTTTCTCTAGAGATCGTTGGTATTGAAGAAGGAGACCCTCTCCCTAGTCTCCGCCAGAAAACCAAAATGCACTATTGAGTCTAGAGCCACGAGATTCATCAAAAGATCTCATAGGAACACTTGACATGACATCGCTTGTTGTTCATCAATAAGGACACAAGTGATATATTATAGAGTCCCACGCAGATCTTAGCAATTTGCCGTAACATTTATGAGAAGTTTCACATCCGTGATCTTCAATGATTGAATGGAAACTCCCGCCGTGGTCAACATCAAGCACCCCGACAAAGCAGTCACTTCGTAATTCTCCGTGGATTACGCTTAGTGTGTCTCAAACGGTCTACAACAGTGGGGTGATGCTTCGTGTACCTCAATGACTCATCCGAATCAGATGTACTTCGTATATCGCGTTATCTCACTTGTGGGACTCCAGCTCAGAACGGCCTCTGTGAGAATTAGAGACGTGTTTTCACACTATGTCATTAACACCCTCGAAATTCAAACTTGTAAGTGCCGGAACCGCTTATTACTAACAATGTTTTATGTTTTCTTCTTATGGAAGCTCCGAGCGGATGGATCGTGCGACTCGCCACATGCTCATACCAACAACACATGAAAGTTCTCATCATAATCAAAGGAGATGATTCTTCGTCAATGTCAAAGAATCTACAAAGTTTAAAGACTCGTAACTACATCATTGGTAACCAAAAGACAAATAGAAGTGTGAGCATGGTGGAGAAAGAAATGGAGAATGACGTGAGACACCTAACCAACGGTTGACAACGGCAGACAACCACATTATCTCGATCACAAAGCATGAAGGAACAAAGAATCAAGACTATTCTATATCTACACACAAAGTTCTAGCTCAAGAAAAGTAGAGACCTAATCAAGTGGAGCATCGTTTGAATGACCACCCTTGGGGAGATTGTTAGCCTTAATAGTTTTATTAGAAGTGATGGTCATTCACGATTAGGAACTTTGTAACGTGTGTTAGATATCGTGATAGAATAGTCAACGGCTCGTGGATTGGGCTAAGCTAAATGGGCTTTAGTTTAGTTAAGCTAGCTAGCCTTTTATTGGCGTGTAACCCATGTCCAAACCCAAGTCCACGAAAGCCCAAGCCAAGCCCATGGAAAGCCTTTAGGGCAACATGTGTCTTGTATTATAAATACCCTCAAATGGTCATTTGAGGCTTGTGTGTGTTGAAAGTGTGTGTGTGTTTTTTCTTATTGAATATACAACATCTTGTGTTTATCTTATCTCACATCATACACGAATTTATATCATTCAAGTCACCATCTTTCTCATCTTATTTCTAAGCTTTGTTTGTGTTTGTTTCACGTGGTTATACTTGTATACGTGTTGGGTTTGCTTGGTAAAGTGATAAGGTTGATAAAACTAAGGTCCTACAAAAGAACTTCTTGGAATCTCTAACGGCCATGGCATACTCCTCATCTTCACTACCGGAACAAGATTCATCATCATCGCTGATTCCGCCTTTGCTTTAGAGCAACGGATTTGATCTTCTCCTTTCTTCCTTTGATGATCTCCGAATCTTTCTCCATTACCATTTCGTGAACTTTAAGGTTGCCAATTAGCTCGTCTAGTGACATTATTGAGAGATCTTTTGATTCTTCAATAGCGGTCACTTTAGCTCTCCATTTGGGATGGAGTGCTCTAAGAAATTTCCTGAAAAAGTTCTTATTACGAAAAGATTCATCAAGTGCTTTAAGTGATGTAATGATAGTGTTGAAACGAGCAAAGCCACAATCAATGGTTTCATCTTCAGGGATAACAAATTGTTCATATTGTTGAACAAGAAGATCAATTTTGTTATCCTTGACTTGTGAATTACTTTGATGTGTAACAATTAAAGATTCCCAAATATCTTTGGCGGTTTCACACATAAAAATTCTTTCATATTCTTTTCTAGGTAAAGCATTATAAAGCATCATTTTAGCTTCATTATTTTTAGCAACTAATTTCTTTTGTTCATCAACGGAAATATCCTTTGTTGTAGAACTAAAATCTCCTTTAACAATAATAAACCAAAGATCTATATCTTTTGATTTTACATATGTTTCAAAACGGTTTTTCCACAACATATTAACTTTTGTAAGCTTATATGAAACATCAGATATTTGTGACCTATGCGTAACATTAAACAAGTAACATATGCGTAACGGGCCAAAATGTAGTGAACAATGGGTTATGTGTAACAAGGATCCTTATGCGTAAGAAAGGAGCTTATGCGTAGGAGTAAACTAAAGCGTAAGACCAAGCTTAGGCGTAAGAGTTTCTTACGCGTAAGACAAGTTCAAAGGCTTTAAGCTTACGCGTAGGGATAAGCTAGATGTTACGCGTCCAGTTTACTCGTAAGAGTAAAGCTTATGCGTAACAAGCCTTGTTTACGAATATCTTTCCAAGATACACGTAATCCATTATAGACCCCTTATGCGTAAGAGCTACGCCAGAAGATTTCTCTTAGGCGTAACCTTTACGCATAAAGTATTCCTAAGCGTAACGGTTTGAACACCTAAAGATTACGACATTACGAATAATTAACCCGTTAAATATAAACATGAAAACTTGATTGCGCTTAACTCCAAACATCTTTTAGATCACAAAACAAGCATAAGAACATATCGATACACACGAAAGACTTAGGCGAAAATTACTTAAACCCTAAACCCTTAATCTACGTGTAAGGGATATAGCTACACAAATCAAACAAGAATGTTTTTGGAGTGTCCTAGATGTCATATTAGTGCAGTGGAACAAGATTTAATACATTTCCACCACAGAATCAGAAGATTCATGGAAGATGAACCCTAAAACCCTAAAACTTAATTTCTTACAGTTTAGATGTTTCTGGGCTAATTTAAAGGTTCAAAACATGCATATAAACTTATTCTAACACTTTCTTGACCACATAGAACATATCACAGAATAGAAACACCCTAAATGAGCGCAAGAACCCTAGAATTCAAATTAATGAAATTTAAGATTCCGGATGGTTTTGGACGATTGAAACAAGTTTAATAGACACTAAGAAAGGTTTTAACACAACTCATTTCAATCCAAACACATTTATGCATAGAAACCCAATTCGTTCGAGTGAACAATTTTCCAAAATCAGTTTTAAAGAGTTTTAACCGTTGGATTTGAAAGATTTTTGAAATCCTTGTTTAGAATCTTGATCAAAACAATTTAGAACTTACAGATTATGAACAGCTTGAACGGATTTAGAAGATTTGATTTAGGCCGTTTGATCTTGGTGGTTTAGGAGTAAATGATTTTGTTAAAAATAATTTGCCAAGTTGACACATTCAGTCCCTCAACCTTAAGGAGGTTCCAACCAATATCCTTTAACTTCCGTTTAGGTAAGACAAAACATTTGTAAGGCAAGAAACTTCACGATACTCCCCCTCGACTTTTGAAATAATGAAATGGTTAAAACATTTGAGTCCGAGGAGAGTAATTGACAAGAAAAGTGTCCACCATTTTAGAAGAAACAACATATTTTTGAAAACATGCAAGTACAAGGTTTTATGAAACCGAAAATATTTATTTTCTCCCTCAACACTTGTTCGGAAATTTGCGAAAAGTTTGATAGAACACAGTGTTGACGGAAGATTTGTACTTGCGATGTTTGAAAGAAAATTTAGATAGAAGAATATTTTTGGATTTTATCAGATTTTATAATTTTTTTTTTGAAATAAATTTATAAAAGAGGTTTTGGTGTTTGACTGGTTTTAAGAATGTTTTAAGAGTTCATCCCGTTCCTCTTGAGTCAAACACCGCATGCCAATCCGGTGGACCAACTCATTAAACCTAGCAGGAGCTAAGGCTTTGGTGAGAAGATCTGTCAACTGGTATTTTGTACCAACGAAGTATAATTCAACTGTACCCTGTTCCACGTGGTCCTTGATAAAATGACAGCGAAGATCGATGTGCTTTGATTTCGTCTTTGAATCGAGTTGCGAGATCGCAATGGCACTGATAACGCAAATACGTAACCATAGTCTTTGAGTTGTGTTATCATCCGGATGATGATAACGGGGTCAAAGGAACTTCCTTTTCGTCGAGCAAGTTTTTCAACACCCTAGGCGGTGAACCTAATCGTTGTAGTGTAGTATTAGGGTAAGCCACGGTATTGATATCGCTCTCTGGGGAATAGGAATGCTAGTGAGAAGTTACTACGCTAAGGTTGTGGTTGAGGAAGATTATTTTTATCTTTTATATTTTTAAGGAAAGGAAAGGTACGAATCTCGGGTTTGAATTTGGGGGTTGGTATTGCTACCGATTACTCTACTTATCTAATTATCTAATCTAAGGTGTATGTAGTCTATGTCTAATTAATGTGTGCTCGTATGATAGTTTAAAGATGTGTTTACTTAGGTTTTACTACTCCTTAATTATCTCCTATTGGTGGTTGAATTGTCACGTCCTTATTCCTAGTTGCGTTGTGTGTCTAAGGTTGTAGGGTATGCGTTTCTCCCTAACTCTTTGAACTTACCAAAGGGTCTCGTCTACAAAACCCACTAGGGATAATAAACTCTTACTCTAAGGCACTCTTTGGATGGTTTAGCTTACAACTACTCAAGGATTCATATTCTAAGGTTCACAAAGATTTAATCAAGCATTAAGTACACAACGAATGACCTATCGCATTACTAGATCATTAACCAACTAAGATAAGAAACAACCAATCAATATTCAATAATTAAGTTTCATATTCCTAAGCAAACACACAAGTAAATTAGCTTGACATGGAAAACATGCAAGCATACACACAAATAATCAAAGACATAATTGTATTAATGAAGTAAAACACTTATCTTGGTGTAAGATAGGGTTTGGAACCCTAAAATACTGTACAAGACAACCTTGGTTCGGTTTAGGTTTTTACTCCAAAAGACTACACACTAAATAATTGAAAAATTCGGATTCTATATATAATATTACACATGCGACGGCGCCACTTTATGTTTTGTGACGCCGTCGTGTCGCCGCCATTAGGGTTTCGCCTTGGCCACGTTAGACTTGCGACGGCGTCACCTTATGCTTGTGGCGCCCTCTTCGCCTTCGACGCCGTCTGGATTACATCTAGGCCGTCGAGTTGCGACGGCCTACTCTTTTATAACTTGACGTCGTCACTTGAAAATGGGAGTTTTGGCTTCGTCCCGTCACAAAGATCCTCCGACGGCGCCACACTTAACACCGACGCCACCTTATGTTTTCAGCAGACTTTGAGTGTCTCGATTCGACTTTGGCCATTTTCTTCAGATAATCGCGCTTTTCGTCCAAATAAGTGCCATTCCAGATTTTGCCTTCAAGAGACCTAAAAGTGAAAAGGAACGATATTAAGCAATAACGGATACAAAGTGATCAAATAAGGGCTTAAACGACCCTCAAAAGGTACCTTTTAAAACCTTATCAAATATCCCTACACTTGGTATTTGCTTGTCCTCAAGCAAATGTGCTTTTAGCCAATTAATTTATAAGTTAGAGATCATGAAGCATTGGTTTAAAACAGTCCACAACACATATAAGCCCAAGAAAGTCATAACAAGCACGGAAATTACATACTAGCACCTCACATAGGGTGTTTGGATACTCACATCTCTCTCGGGTGTATATGAAATATAACAAATTGGAAATGGAAGATAAACACTCATTAACCGGTCCTAGTACATAGATTACCATAGGCTTGAGAATAGATCAAACCTCCGTCTCTTTGGCGTAAGCACCTAGGAAAGACTATCAAAGAGGTCTTTAAAGGGTTGTAATGTTAGGCTTACGGTAGGGAAACAAAGGGTTTGGTGGGATAGGCTATATAGTGGTGGTAAGTCAAAATCTCTTATGTTACAAGCATACGAAGAATGGCGTTGCTAAGCCAAGACTCGACACTCTAAACTCTAGCTAACCGAAATAAACAAACATAAAATTAAAGGATAGATGTAGGATGGTAGCCCTTTTTTTTTTTTTTTTTTTTTATCAAACACTCTTTTTTTTTTTTTCTTTTCTATATTTTTTCGATTTTTTTTTCATACACTTTTACTCTACCATCCTCTACGGTAACATCAAAATGATAGGGATTTATAGGCACATCCCTACACTTGAGTTTTTATTACTCTAACACTAATTTGACCCGAATTGAAAAGATCAAAACACTTGGGGTACATTATTATGCAAACAAAGGGAATTTGAATTTAACGCCCTTCCGTCATTTCATAAACTTTAACTTTTCCCATGAATCCCAATCGTCCCAAAATCAGATACAAAGGATATGACTCGACTTAGCAACTCATGCAAGCAACTAGATAATTGAACTAAGGGTTTAAGGTGATAACAATAATGCACTAAAAGTGAGTGCATACAAGGTAGGCTAAGGCGATTTGGGTGTACATTTGGGGTGGGGTGTAAACAATGCTTTCATTGATATTCGAAAACCGAAACATCACGAGAACCGCGAAAAGGATAGGCTCGAGGGGTTAACTAGGGTATCGTGTACTAAAGATGAGTACAACGCAAAGGGTGTGGGGGAATTACTCAACCGATGTGGAAGAAGTAATTATATTATGGGTATCAAACAAGGGTTATCCTAATGCCTCTTATCATTTAGTTATTCCTAACTACACAAGTGTAGTCTTACTAGCGATCTCGGAATGCATCACAAAACAAGTTCTAGAATCTAATATACTACCGGTTTACACTTTAAGCATTAAAGATGAATGCTTTTAATTCCTACTAATCTAAGGGTGATCCTCACATTTTGGGTGGAATTTAGGTGGTAAAGGGTTTTTGTGCTAGTCATGCAACTTCCTATCCGTGAGACGCTTTTGTTAAGACTAATGGCCCACTCCTATATATCATGAAAAATTTTAAATTTGGTGCTAAAATTACCCTAACCGACATTTTCTCATGGTTTATTACACAAATACAATTGGACAAAGCAAATAATCAAGGATAAGCATAGTTTCAAAGTTCCGCTTTATTTTCCTCCCTACACTTAAACCGAACATTGTCCCCAATGTTCCCGAAAGTATCAAAGTTATGATAATGGAAGGTAATCAAAAAACGAAAGAAACTAGTACTCCCCTGATTAGCTCGGTAGGATCCGTGTGTGAAGTAGTGGTTAAATTCTTTCCAAGAAGAATTTATGCGTGAAAAGCTCCTTCCAATCTTATGTAACTTCTTCTTGATAAATTAAACCTGCACACTTGAAGAAACAAACGAAACCTTCGCGTAAAATCGGCGGTAATAATATATATAAGACTCGATTTAAACTAGGATATAATGCTTGTGGAATGGATGTTTACAAAATTTCTGGAAAATTAAGACCTGGAAAATTCCAAAATTTTTAAGTAGCTCAGAAAACGAGAAAAAAAAGTAATCTGTTGTTTTTACTCCTTCCTGACGCCGTCAGTTGCCATCTGACGACGTCAGTTATCCCGACAAAACCGGTCTGCGATTTTCGGAAAAATTCGAAAACTTACATCTTTAGAATCTGGAAAAATTTCGCAAAACATCCATTATGACTCGATACAAGCATTTGACTCGAACAAACACACAAATATATCTTTTAATGAATTGTTATTCTCATGTTTACGCTTCCTTGAAAACGTGTGTAATCCTCCCTACACTTATCCCTTATGTAAAATACCTTTATATGCAATTAAGACGAGGTTAAAACAAAATAAAGCATTTTTACAAATTTAAACATGAGAATAAACAATCGATAAAAGATATATGACACTAACAAGCAAACAATTAAGCATGGGTTGCCTCCCACGAAGCGCTTTTCTTTATTTAAGAGTCTTGTAGCTAGACTCGTAGTCGTGCTCCTACGTTACTTCATTACCGCCACCTTGACGGTCTCTAATGGGGGATTCCATGTTGTAGAAGTGCCCTATAATGCACTTCTCTAAGAGTTCATCCTCTCCCCAATCGGTCCTATATTCCGGTCCTAGGCTCAAGCAATCCTTATAGAATCCGAAAATCTTAGCCATAACATAATCTACACCTTTCTCCCTATCCTCATCATTCCTATAATAGACCGACAGTTTAAGTTCCTTTTCATCATTAGAGTGATGAAAACTTCTCAATCTTAAACGGCATTTGGTAAGCTATGTCATCGGTCTCATCCTTGAATCGCACTACTCCTAACGAGGGATTATAGGTCATCCCGGTGCTTTCTATGAAAGGTTTTCCTAGAATAACATGGGACAAGCTAGGGTCTATGGTCGTGCTAATATCATCCACAATTATGAAGTCCGTAGGAAACGTGAAACTACCTACATAAACGGGCAATCCCTTAATTCTTCCGAGAAAATTGCAACTAACATTAGGATCATTGGGGTCTTGCCTAGTTGGAATAGGCTTCTTCAATATCCAATTGTAGTAGGTGCTAGTCATTATGTTGATTGGGGACTTGCGATCAATGTAGGCCTTTGCCACAAAAAGGTGTCCTATGCAACATGGTATGTTAAGATTCCAAGGGTTCCCAAACTTGATTCTAGGGCTTTTCCTAACATACATGTGACGGAGGTCACGCACTAAGTGAGGGTGGTGAGATAGTTCTTCTTCCGTAGGAAACTTATTGAAATAGTCATTGTCTACTTCATCTACTTCCTCGGTTGTTTCATTATTCTCAAGTGTATGATCCTCTTCGTCATTTGTTCCATTAGGTTTAACTAAGGCGATGGTATTGACGAATTGAACGTGCTTAGCTAGCTTACTTGGGTCCTTAATCTCTACACCGAAAGGCTCGGGAGTTGAGATAGCATTAACCTTCCTATCACTATTAGTTATGGCTTTCAAAAGGTTGTCTATCTTCCTATCCATTTTGGCTTGTTGTTGGTTAAAGCGGTCCGAGATCTTAGCTATTTTGGATTCTTGGGATGCAACAAGGTTTTGCAACATCCTTTAGATGTTTTGTTGGTTAGGACCGTTAGGTGGGGGCCATGAAAAATCATTGGAAGTGAATTCCTTGGTTTGTCCCCGAGAGAAGTCGGGCTTGCCTTTCCATGCCTCTCGGTTTCATTGAAATTCCTAGGTCCGGTATTGTAGGAATCTTCCTCCGCTCCATTAATACGTGAGGATGCGTAGTCAATGGAAGCATGTTCGGGGATCGAGTGCTAGTGCGCGTGTTATGAGGATCACAAACGGCTCACACGAGGAAGAAACTTTGTTCACATGGTGTGAAGATTTAGGATTTTCGTAGGAACTCATTAGGAATTTTACTTGATCTTCAAGTTCAATCATCCTACGGTCGGAAGGAGGCAAGGAGATTGCCTTAACGGTTTTGGGCACTCACGGGGTCATCCCAACTTTCGTTGTCATAGAGGCGAGGTCCTCTATCATACCCCATGATTCTTCCGCGGTGAGATCACTAAGTTTTCCACCGCCGCTTGGTCAATGGATCGCTTGGTGGGAAGTTGACATGATCATAGAAAATTTGGACTTGGAGCCAAAGATCAATGCCGTGATGAGGACTTTATGAAGTAAGTCCTTGAATCGAGTCCATGCTTCAGAGAGATTCACCTTGACGTTGTTGGAACATCAAGATGTCATTCCTAAGCTTAGTGGTTCTCCCGGTGGGAAAAATTGAGCAAGGAAGCGAGAGGTAAGATCATCCCAACTTGAGATGGAGCCGGGGAAGTCGCTCAAGCCAATTACTAGCTTGGTCCCGAAGAGAGAATTGGAAGAGACGCAGCGCGTGGTCTCCCGAGTAGTAGCATCAAGGTCGATGGAATCGACAATTTTGAGGAAATCCTCGATGTCGATTTGGATCTTCGAACGAAGTCCATGGAATGCACATCCGCTTTGCACCAACCGGATGGTGTCGGATCGCAGGCCGTAGTTTCGGCTTGGTCGGAAGCTCAATGGTGTTCCTATAGCCTGAGTGGCTTGGTCTCGAGTATTCACCAAGAGTACGGGCTCTTGGCGGGTCAATTGGTGGTGGGTTGATGAATGGTGGGTGGTTATCACCTTCCATGATGAAAAGTGATGGGGCTACGAACAAAGGTCACGAAGAAGGGGATAGACTAAGAGGAAGCTAAAATATGAGAGAAAAAAGTTTACTTGATAGGAATCAAGTAAAGAAACCTAAACGAGGTGGACTACTAACTAGCTATTCTATTCCCGCACAGCGCGCCAAAACTTGATAACGCCACACGCGCGCTCGTTCGGGTCAAAGGAACTTCCTTTTCGTCGAGCAAGTTTTTCAACACCCTAGGCGATGAACCTAATCGTTGTAGTGTAGTATTAGGGTAAGCCACGGTATTGATATCGTTCTCTGGGGAATAGGAATGCTAGTGAGAAGTTACTACGCTAAGGTTGTGGTTGAGGAAGATTATTTTTATCTTTTATATTTTTAAGGAAAGGAAAGGTACGAATCTCGGGTTTGAATTTGGGGGTTGGTATTGCTACCGATTACTCTACTTATCTAATTATCTAATCTAAGGTGTATGTAGTCTATGTCTAATTAATGTGTGCTCGTATGATAGTTTAAAGATGTGTTTACTTAGGTTTTACTACTCCTTAATTATCTCCTATTGGTGGTTGAATTGTCACGTCCTTATTCCTAGTTGCGTTGTGTGTCTAAGGTTGTAGGGTATGCTTTCTCCCTAACTCTTTGAACTTACCAAAGGGTCTCGCTACAAAACCCACTAGGGATAATAAACTCTTACTCTAAGGCACTCTTTGGATGGTTTAGCTTACAACTACTCAAGGAGTCATATTCTAAGGTTCACAAAGATTTAATCAAGCATTAAGTACACAACGAATGACCTATCGCATTACTAGATCATTAACCAACTAAGATAAGAAACAACCAATCAATATTCAATAATTAAGTTTCATATTCCTAAGCAAACACACAAGTAAATTAGCTTGGACATGGAAAACATGCAAGCATACACACAAATAATCAAAGACATAATTGTATTAATGAAGTAAAACACTTATCTTGGTGTAAGATAGGGTTTGGAACCCTAAAATACTGTACAAGACAGCCTTGGTTCGGTTTAGGTTTTTACTCCAAAAGACTACACTCTAAATAATGAAAAATTCGGATTCTATATATAATATTACACATGCGACGGCGTCACTTTATGTTTTGTGACGCCGTCGTGTCGCCGTCATTAGGGTTTCGTCTTGGCCACGTTAGACTTGCAACGGCGTCACCTTATGCTTGTGACGCCGTCCTCTTCGACTTTTCGACGCCGTCTGGATTACATCTAGGCCATCCGAGTTGACGGCCTACTCTTTTATAACTTGACATCATCACTTGAAAATGGGAGTTTTGGCTTCGTCCCATCACAAAGATCCTCCGACGGCGCCACACTTAACACCGACGCCGACACCTTATGTTTTCAAAGACTTTGAGTGTCTCGATTCGACTTTGGCCATTTTCTTCAGATAATCGCGCCTTTTCGTCCAAATAAGTGCCATTCCAAAGATTTTGCCTTCAAGAGACCTAAAAGTGAAAAGGAACGATATTAAGCAATAACGGATACAAAGTGATCAAATAAGGGCTTAAACGACCCTCAAAAGGTACCTTTAAAACCTTATCAATGACTACACGCGACATGGCTACATATTACGCTTTGGTTGATGACAACGATGTACAATCCTCGCTTCTTTGATTGCCAAGACACCGTTTATCACCAAGAAATTGTAGTGCTCTGAAGTACTTTTTCGTGAATCTAAACATCCCGCGTGATCGAGATCGAAAAGCGATTAGTTCAAAACCGAATCCTTCGGATACCGGATCCTCAAGTTAATGGTTCCCTTGATGTATCGGAGGATTCTTTTAGCCTCAAAGAGGTGGGTTTCGATTGGTCGTGATCGATAACGGAGCATAGATAAGCAAAAAGACAATATCAGTCTCGCTAGTTGTTAGATACATGAGAGACCCAATGATACTACGGTATTTTGTAGGGTCGACAAGTTTCCCATGTAAATCGCGTCTAGCTTCTTGGTATGAGTCATGGGTGTGGCATAAGTGTCACGTGTTTTCATTCCAAATTTGTTTAACAATTCAAGGGCATATTTGGGTGACTCAAGAAAATACCACGGGGTGATTGATGAACTTGCAGTCCTAGAAAGAATGTAAGTTAACCCATCATGGACATTTCAAAAATTTTCTTCATTAGTTTTGCAAAAGCAATTGAGTACTTTTTATGTGTAGAACCAAAAATGATGTCATCCACGTAAATTTGAACAATTAAGATATGTGCCCTGTGATATTGTATAGAAAGAGTAGGTTCGACCGAACCTTTGTTGAAATTATTGGCAATGAGGAAAGATGATAGCTTATCGTACCATGCCCGAGGAGCTTGTTTGAGACCATAGAGCTTTGTTCGGTTTGTAGACAAGGTTTGGGAACTCGGGATCAACGAATCCTTCCGTTGGTGACATAAACCATTTTTTCGCTTGTCCATTGAGAAACGCAGCTTTGACATCCATCCGAAAGACCGTCATATTCATACGAGCATGAACGCGAGAAATATCCGAACGACCTCAAGACGAGCAACCGGAGCAAATGATTCTTCAAAGTCAATACCTCCTCCTCATCAATAACCCTTAGCCACCGGACGTGACTTGTTTCTTATTACGTTCCTTCAAAGATCCAATTTGTTCTTCCAAATCCATTTGAGACCAATGACATAGACCCTGTTGGTCTTTTAACCGATTCCATACTTCAAGACGTTTGAATTGGTTGAGTTCTTCCCGCATGGATTCTATCCGCTTGTCTTTTGTCATTGCGTCTTTAATGTTTTTAGGCTCGATTAGCGAGACGGTGAGTGCATAAATGCAATGTTCACCATCGTGTGAAGACGTTGTCTCGTAACGATCGGTTGATTTGGGTTGCCAATAATATTTGCGGAGGATGGTCTTTTGTCCATCTATGTGTAGAGGTTGATGTTGGTATACATTGTGCGATTACGAGGATTCAAATGGTTTGTTGATGATTCCGTGACATCGTGCAGTGATGTCATTAGCAAACGGGTTAAAGAACGTATTTGGATCAAAATCTGCGGTGGGGTACTTCATTAAGAACATCATCACCGGTTCATCATTGTTGGAAGCGGTTTGTTCAACTGTTGTGGTGGAGTCAATGGTGGTGCTTCTTCAACATTAGTTGTTGTAGCAGTGTATCGGTATAAGAGTATTATCGGGTTGAGCAATGAAACAGTGGATACACTTGTAGCACGTTCATCAATATCGCCATCCTTGAGCAGTGAGCAAATAACCTTTCCATTTGTTGACGAGTGAGTGGGAGCTTTGTTCGGTGATGATGGGGTTTGGGGAAGTTTAAGCGGTTGTGACCGGGTTCCAAGTCATTATGCTCGAAGCCATTTTGAATATAAGCAGAGATTGACGAAGTTTCGAATCGACTTCCCCAAACCGACAACCGCCTTTATGATTTGAAACTTTGATGTAGTAGACATTTCTTCTAACTTTTGAAGTTTTCGATGTCAATGAAATTTGTAGAAGAGCGAAAACCACACAAGGTAAATCTGACTAATTGCTAAAAAACTTGTTATAAGTAAAATGCTGGATAGGTGGCTCAGATGGGAGAATATTTAAGCAAAGAGGATACACTCGCCACGGTTGCAAAAATTGTATGTCACCCTGCCAAGATACGGGTCATCTCACGTTTACCGAATAAACCCCAATTCATCACAGCCTCGAAAAAGGAATACAAAGGGTGACCATTTAGCAGGGTAGCCAGGCCAAAAACTGAAAGTATACAAAATAACATTCATGGGGCCTTCTTTGTATTTGTAACTGACGATGATGAAATGAAATTTTCACGCAATCAGATTTCACCAGTATCAACATAAAAATAAAATCCTTGCCTGTAACAGCATCATTCACTAGAAGTGGTACCCAAGAAAACCTTGGTAACAGTTCCAAGATAAAAAAAAACAAATGCTCACGTGCAACAGCAACATAAAAAAATAGGCACGCTCACGGAAGAGTTAATTTGCAAAAAAAATAATGATAGCCCAATGGAAATGGTACCTGAAAAACAGCATGGCTGCAACCATATGGTCACCCTGCTAAGGCATGTTTTTTTGGCAAACTTTAAATTACAAAAGAGCACTTAATACCTTCAGAACAATTGCTTTAAACATACTATAGTTTGTGTGCACTAAAAGATTAGCAACTGCTATCTAAACATAACACAGTTTGTGTGTACAACATTGGTCAACCAACGGCTATCAACATTGTAATCGTGACATGTAAATTGGTTCATTTTCAAATAGTTATCATGAGAAATAAAATGGCTATCAACATTGGACAACCCAATTATGAAGACAATAAAAAGCAAGCAAAGTAGGACTGTCAACATTTTTTAAATAGTTATCATGAGGAATAAAAGCATTATCGAATGATAGTTTGCAAATAAAGAAAAGGAAAAAAGGAGGCAAAGGAAAAAACCAAGACAAATTAGCACTTATCACCCACCCAAAAAGCAGGCCCAAAAATATTAACACTTTAGAAAAAGGATGCATCCACCATGGCTGCAACCATCATGGGTGGCCCTGCCAACATGCGGATAACCCCATCTTTTTCAAAGGCATCCCCACCTATGACAACGAATACCACCAACCACTGAAAGCGCAATAAGCAAGTTATAAGCATGATAATTATTATATCAAACAGCCGCACAACTGCAGTTGCGCAGCAGACACTACAAAAAGGCTCAGATTTGCACATGTATAATGTGAAACAGGATACCAGCCATGGCTGCAATCCGAAACTGCCCTGCCAAGATACCAGTATTAACAGATCATGCATGCGAAACATTAAATTTCATACGCGTATCATCATTACCTTAACCAAACAGTTTTTTTTGGTTGCGCGTGCAAACAATGAAGGCTAAAGGTGAAGAGGCGCCAATCAGTTTTACAACAAAAGTGGAAATGACGATGTTCAGTTGGCTCAGATGAGCGAATATTTAAGCAAAGAGGATACACTCGCCATGGCTGCAACAATTGTATGTCACCCTGTCAAGATACGGGCCATCTCACGTTTACCAAATAAACCCCAATTCATCACAGCTTCGAAAAAGGAATACAAAGGGTGAACATTTAGCAGGGTAGCCAGGGCAAAAACTGGAATTATACAAAATAACATTCATTGGGCCTTCTTATTCATGATGCCCCAATGGAAATAGTACCAGTAAAACAGCATGGCTGCAACCATATGGTCACTTATTAACAAACATGTCTTGGACCAAGGTAACAAAAAAAACATATTCGATCACGCCACTGTACAGGCCACACAAAACCAACAACAACTGTTATTCTTCTAAATAACATTCAACGGTTGTTCTTATGAATAGTACTTTGCCCTTTTAATATATAAAGACACTCAGATATGCGAGTATGTAAGTGGTACTAGAGGCCCGCCGTGGCTGCAACCACAATGTGGATGTGGGTGCCATGCCAACAGACGGAAGCTGATAAACTAGGCTCACCAAAGACATAAATGCAGAAAAGTATCGTCATTGCGTCAGTGAGCTTATTATATATTATATATCATATATATCTACATAACAATTATCAAGATTTCTCCTACTAAGGTTGTTGATCAAGCGCCTTTAGCCATCCTCAAAAAAATTATAAAGCCATGCTGCGACATTCTATTATGTTTTGATGAACATAGCAACGCAAAGTAAAATAGGAAACATAATATATATTATGGTCATACCTCATTGTCACAACATTATTGGGATAAAGCCACCAGATAATCATATTTGTTTATACCACACGACCCATCCTATTCATCGTCACTGCCACCGTTTGTTTACCTTTTAGATCCCAACGTGTGTACCTCCGGAAAAATATCCGGTGATATTTTGATCCTAAGATAGTTGCAGTGACAGTCTAAAAACAATGGTTACACTTGCAGTAGTTGTAACCTCAAACATATACCAAAGTAACTTGTTACAAAAAGGATGCATCCATCGTGGCTTCAACCATCATGGGTTGCCCCGCCAACATGCGGATAACCTCATCTTGTTCAAAGACATTCCCACGCATGACAACGAATACCACCAACCACCTTAAAAGTATATGATGTGGATAAGTGTTTTTCTAAATATTTATAAGGTTCAGATTTGCACATGTAAAATCTGTAACAAAATACCGGGCATGGCTGCAATCCCAAACTGCTCTGCCAAGATACCAGTACTAGCAGATTACGTAGACGAAACATTCAATTGCATACAGGTACCATCATTGCCTTAAGCAAACATGATATACCTGTTGGGATCTAAAACGTAAACGAAGGGTCTGAGTGAAGATGAATAGCTTGGGCCGGGTGATATAAACAAACATGCGTATACGCCACACCCAACGGACATGGGTAAAAAAAAATACGCAGAGTACTATTCATAAGAAGGCTCGTTAAATGCTATTTAGAAGAATGTAACATGTCAAATGATAATTTATGGTGGCAGGTACTATTCATCTTCACTCACATCGTTTGTATACCTTTTAGATCCCAACGGGTATACCTCCTTAAAATTATCCAGCATTATTCTCATCCGAAGATAGTTGCAGCGACAGTCTGAAAGCAATGGTTACACTTGCAGCAGGTGTAACCTCAAACAGATACCAAAGTAACTTGTTAAGAAAAAGGATGCATCCATCGTGGCTGCAACCATCGTGGGCTGCCCCGCCAACATGCGGATAACCTCATCTTCTTCAAAGACATTCCCATCCATGACAACGAATACCACCAACCACCTTAAATGCATCTGATGTGGATAAGTGTTTTTCCAAATATTTATAAGGTTCAGATTCGCACATGTAAAATCTGCAACAAAATACCAGCCATGGCTGCAACCCCAAACTGCCCTGCCAAGATACCAGTATAAGCAGATCATGTGAACGAAACATTCAATTGCATACAGGTATCATCATTGCCTTAAGTAAACATCTTTTTTTTTGTCATGGGTGCAACTAACGAAGGTTAACGTTGAAGTGTCTACAACCAGTTTTACGACAAAAGTGGAAATGTCACTGGACAGATGGCTCAGATGGGCGAATACTCAAGCAAAGAGGATACACTCGTCATGGCTGCGACAATCGTATGTCACGCTGCCAAGATACGGGTCATCTCACGTTTACCGAAGAAACCCCAATTCATCACAGCCTCTAAAAAGAAATCACGACAGCCAGCCGAAAAGCTCGAATTATACAAAATAACATTCACGGGGCCTTCTTATTGATGATAGCCCAACAGAAATGGTACCAGAAAACACAACACTGTTATGGCCCACCAAGATACAGATCACTGCCATGGCTGCAAGCTCATCAAGCCTACCCCGCCACAGCGGCACCTGAAAACATGGCAAACCCACAAACATAAGATACCATTTCACCAACATGACCACATGCCTAAACTTTTTTTTACACAGACTAAATTGACATCAATTATCAAAAGAAGGCTTAATTTTATCATCATTAAATTGATTTACAAACTTGAAATTAGAAAACGCCCAGAATAATTTTACAAAATAAGAAACCCTAAATTAAACCTAAACCTTGATTCGCATGAACTAAAATCATAAAACGCCCAAAATAATTTTCAAAATAAGAAACCCTAAATTAAAACTAAACCATGATTAGCATGAACTAAAATGAGAAAACGCCCAAAATAATTTTACAAAATAAGAAACCCTAAATTAAGCCTAAACCCTGATTCGCATGAACTATTTAACCAAAAAAAGTAAACCCAAACCCTCACAATAACGAACGCATGCAAAAATTAAAGGAAAAAACATCAAACCTAATATCCAATCTCCCAAACAGTAAACTTGCTGAAGCTAATTTGTACCACAAATAATTGATCTACCTAACTCTAATTATACAAATATCAGATATACAAAGCATAAAAAAGCATGTCGACCAAAAGCATATCGCGCCTGTAGCAATCACCATATGGCAAAAAGACATCCACAAACGCAATAAAAAAATGGGTTTGATGGTACGGCTGAGTGTAGCCCCCTCACAATCGTTTGCAGTACCAACGATTAGTATTTTCTTCGGATGAAAATATCGCCGGTTAATTTTCAGGAGGTATATCCGTTTGGATCTAAAAGGTAAACGAAGGATGTGAGTCAACATGAATAGGCTTGGTCGGGTGGTATAAACAAATATAACCACGTGGTACACCCAACGGGTACGGGTCCAAAAAAATAGAAAGAGTACTATTCATAAGAAGGCCCGGTAAATGTTATATAGAAGAATATATAATATTTGATGAGGCACTTTATTTTGCTTACCAACAAATTCATGCTTATCAAAGGACAAATCCCCACCATTCATCTAGTTTGATCTAATGGTGGAGATTAACCTAAGATTAAAAAGGTAAACCTAAGTCCATGTTTTTTTTTCTTGTCTTTTTGTCTTTCTTTTTTATTCAAATATTTTTTTTTGTCTTTTATTTTTAAATTCACGTTTTTTTTTTATTTAATTCACATTTTTTTTAATTCACGCCTTTTTTCTTTAAATTCGCGTTTTTTTATTTACGTTTTTTTAATTTGCGTTTTTTTCTTCTCCTTCATACGTTTTCATCTGTTTTCGTTCGTTTTTGTCCGTTTTCATATGTTTTCGCCCGTTTTCATACGTTTTCTTCCGTTTTCATACATTTTCGTCCATTTTCATCAGTTTTCTTTCATTTTCATATGTTTTCATCCGTTTTTAGACGTGTTTTTACGCTTTCATACGTATTCGTCTGTTTTCTTACATTTTCATTTGTTTACATTTAGATTAAACAACTTAAACTAGTTGATTTTGCTTTAAACACATAGTTATTTAGTGTACTTTTGTTTATTATTTAAGTTGTGATTGAATTTTTCTATTTAATTGATACATTGTGAGTATTTCAATAGGTTTTACAATGGGATTTGAAAATATCTATGGTTGATCAGTGAAGAAGCTATGGTTAAACAAAGCACAACATCTTCATAAACAAACTGAATAAGCTCAAACACATGTTACATCACAGGTGATATCACGTGTGGTATCACACGTGATATCTGTGATACCACAGGCGATTTCACAAGTGATATCATCGGTGATATCACATGTGATATCACAAGTGATTTCATAAGTGATATCATCTGTGATATCACACATGATTCAACAAAATAGAAGAAGCTGACATATCTGTGATGTCACCAGTGATATCAAATTCTACTCCAAAAAGTTAAACATCATGAGAATGAGATACACGAAAAATTAGCAATAAAAGTGTGGTAGTTAGTAGTTATTCAAAAAATCACAAGTGATATTCTGAATATCACAAAGTGATATTCAGAAAATCACAAGCGATATTCAAAATATCACAAAATGATATTCTGAATATCACATAATATCTCTTGTGATAGTTCGAAACATATGAAAACGTAAGAAAACGAATGAAAACGTAAAAAAAAAGAGACGAATACATATGAAAACGGACGAGAACGTATGAAAGCGTAAAAACACGTATGAAAATGAACGAAAACGAAAGAAACCGGATGAAAACGGACGAAAATGTATGAAAACGGACGAAAATGGACGAAAACGTATGAATAATTGATGAAAACGTAAGAAAACAGACAAAAACGTATGAAAATGGACGAAAACGGACGAAAATAGATGAAAACAGACGAAAACCTATGAAAGCGAAGAAAAAAAAAGCGAACTAAGAAAAACGTTAGAAGCGTAAAAAAAAAAAAAAAAAAAAGACGTTAATAAATGAAAACGTGAATTAGGAAAGAAAAAAAAAGTGAAGAAAAATAAAAAGACAAAAAAGTGAAGAAAAAAAAGACAATAAAAAAAATATGGATTTAAGTTTATCCATTAAATTTTAAGTTAATCATTATAATTAAGTCAAACTAAATAAATGATGGGCTTGGTAAGACCAAAATAAAAGTAAGAAAAAAAAAATTTCCTCGGTATTTGATATTTTGATATACGCAAATAAACAATCTCCATTTTTTTATGCAGTGGAAAAACAAGAATTCACAAAAAGCCCAAGCTTTCGATTTTATCACTCCCACTTTACTTAGGGGCCTGTTTGTTTAATTTTTATATTAATTTCTGTTACACTAAAGTGTCTGTCTGGATATATGTTGTCTGTATGTAAATGAATAAATGGTTGTTTGTTTTGTATGCCGAATAAAGTGTCTGAATTAATAAAATTATTGTTATACCCTTTTATTTAAAATAAGTGATGGTTAGTGGTTAAAAAGTGGAAGGGTAAATATGTAAAAGTAGGATAAAAGTGATGACTTAATATAGAGACCCTCATTCTCATTACTTTTTCTAGAAAGTCATCCATTTAAATTAAGCACCAAACAAACACTCAATTAATGACTTAATTAAATTACCTATTTTAGAATAAAGACTCCTTAAGTCATTATCAAACACGTTACACCTTTTGGCCACAACAAACACCAAACACACAAAAAGAAGCAAACATTTATTTCATCACAAAACAAAAACCCAAACTTTATATTTCTTGAACCCTTTGGTGATCGTCATCAATGGCAGCAGCAACAACAAAGCCATCATCATCATCGACATCTCCGCACACACTTCATTTTTCAAACCCACATCGTATCATTCATCCTTCTTCATTAAAACTACCCTTTAATTCACATAACTTCAAATTACCTTCAATTCAATGTCAAGCCCCTAAAAGATCGCTCATCACTTCTGAACAAACCTCTTCTTCTTGCTCTTCTACTATTGATTTTCTTACTTTGTGTCATAGTCTTAAGGTACTTTTTTAAATTTATAT
This sequence comes from Chrysanthemum lavandulifolium, assembly GCA_022545495.1. Lineage (NCBI taxonomy): Eukaryota > Viridiplantae > Streptophyta > Magnoliopsida > Asterales > Asteraceae > Chrysanthemum > Chrysanthemum lavandulifolium. The sequence continues at coordinate 163,592,993 of CM040242.1, forward strand.
CTTTGATTAATGTTTTTATGATACCCTTTTGCATGAATTGGTGTTGCGATTAATGGGTTGTTTGTGATCATGGGTTTGGATTAGCTTACTTTATGGCCTTTTATTCGCTTATTGAAATTTGGAAAAGCTGATAAGCTCACTTTTTTCGGCTTATGAGGTTATGGCTTATGGACTTATGTAAGTCCATAAGATAAAGATGGCAAGCTTGGAAAATGTGAGCTTGTCGGCTTTTACAAATCTCAATAAGCCGATAAAAGCCCCTAAAGCAAGCTACATTTGATTATTGGAAGATTTATTTGGTTCTGTTTGTTAATTGGAACAATGCATTGTGAAAATCATAAGCTTATTTTATGGGCTTTTTTTGGTTTATTCAAATTTAGAAAAGAAGCTCACTTTTTTCGGCTTATGCACTATATAAGTCAATAAGATCATGGTGATAAGCTCGGAAAATGTGAGATTATCGGCTATTTTAAATTTCAATAAGCAGATTAAAAGCCCATAAAATAAGCTACATTTGATGGTTGGAAGATTTATTTGGTTATTTTTGTTGAGTGGAACAATGCATTGTGGAAATCATGTTAATGAGTAGGTGGATTGTTTTGTATGCTAGAAATTGGAAGTCAAAATTGAGGCATTGGTTGTATGATGTTAATAAGCACTTAAGCTTTTGGAATTTAGTTGCGATCTTGGTATGTCCTAAATTGAATGCAATGTTCGGGTAATCGGATGAGGTTCTTTCTGTTCAGGTCACGCTGAGGGCGAGTCAGTGACTCACATGTACACTACCTAACCAGGGTATCCTTGTGACCGTTTTGGACCCTTTCCATAGCCACCCCTAAGATGTTTGCCTAGTGAAGTTTGAACTTGAGACCTCATGTGAGGACATATGGATGCCCTCATGCGAGGACATCAGTACGCCCTGACCACTAGGCCACTTTGGTGGTGGTTAAAATGGTGACAATGTTTCATTTATGTAAAATCTTGCATCTAAAAATGATCTTTTAACCCATTGAGGATTACTAATAAAGATTGGCTTCGAGTAAAAAAGCTTGCTTTATTCTGTATCATTATTTCATTTTCAAGAAACAGGTGTATCGAAACTTCAAACACCGCAATGTTTAGGAGTATTTTTTTTAGGTATTTGACTTTGAGCCATAAGCTTCTCTAACCTACCTTTCTTTCTTTGACTCGAAGTCTACCTATTAAGGGGGTGTTTGTCATTGCGTTTTGAAAGTGATTATATGATAATTGCATTTTTGGAGTCGTAGATAATCTGTTTCTTGTGTTTGGGTATAATGAATCCGGTTCTGACTTTCAAATTAGTTAGGGGTCAAATTATCAGTTTATGAGTAGCTACAATAGAACTGATTGTGATTATTTGAAAGTCATTTTACATGTAAATCTTTAACTAAACAGATTTTGCTAAACACTCGAATAGCTCATCTGATTTTGATTATTCCATATCACATAATTGCTTTTAAAACACAATGCCAAATGCACCTTAAGCTCTTAGTTTATTTTAATATATATTTATGCTCCTAGAGAAGTTTGCGATTTTTGTGAAACTTATTCAATCTTTCTTTCCAATTTAGACCCAAAAGAGGAAGGGATGGGTCAATCATGATATTCAGGGTCCTGAGTCCATTGCTGATCACATGTACCGGATGGCAATAATGGCTTTAATTGCTGACGATCTTCCTGGAATTAATAGGGAAAGGTTTGATTTATTCACAGTTTGCAGCACTTACTATTATTATTGTGTACCAGTTTCTTGTACTCTTACAACCAGTTTTTGTATTAATATGAATAGGTGTATTAAGATTGCAATTGTCCATGACATTGCAGAAGGTACATGAATAATACTCCGCTTTCAATTACTTTGCATGATTTGTATATTATGTGCAATGTAGCTTAAAACACGGCCTGCTTTTTATAGCTATAGTGGGAGATATAACACCATCTGACGGCGTACCAAAAGCAGAAAAGAGTAGACTTGAGCAAGCGGCTTTGAAAGAAATGTGCAACGTGCTTGGTGGTGGAATGAGGGGTAATTTTAATTACTCACTATCTCTAATACATATTTGTTTTGTTTCCTCAAATTGGTCTGAGCTTTTAGTGCTTTTGACAACCTACAGCTGAAGAAATTCAAGAACTCTGGAGAGAATACGAGGATAATGCTTCTCTTGAGGCTAATCTCGTGAAAGATTTTGACAAAGTGTGTCTTTTATTGTCTGTTCTTTAGTCCCTTATAATAGGAATGTTATCCTTTTTAAACCTATAGTTTTTATATAAACATTTATTGTTTTTGCTCTATAGGTCGAGATGATTCTGCAAGCGCTTGAATATGAAACTGGTACGTTTTAGTTCTCGAACCTATCATGGCAAGGAAATAGGGATCAATCAGAACTTATTATTATTACTTATGTGTGTGTCTTTGTGTTTATTTCTGTGCTTGTTTGATTGATTAGAATAGCATCTCCGTTAAGTATATAAAGCACATGTGACGGTAGATATGCCTACACTAAATGTTAAACCTTGTACGCGGAAAGGAGATATACTTTGGAATATTGTCATATCCATTCCTTTTGAAACAGAAACTTTATTTGGATTCTTCCAAATTATAGAACCAACTTTAGTCTAGTTATATTTATTTGCTATGATGTATAAATGATTTAGCTGATATCGGAGGTGGCAAGATGGACTGATGGAGTGGGGTAATGCGTAAAAGTGGTTAAATTGAGTGTTAGTCCAAACAGGCCAAGCTGGGTTGGGTAGACTCGAAACACAATCTGTACAGTTTATTTATATATAATTAATTGATTTGTTAGCTATGGTGACGAATAACTTGAAACTTTCAATAAGAATAATTTTAAGAGGTTGTGTGAGTTATAAAGTGACTTTTGGACAACTTATGGCCCATTTGACATATTCTATCCGTTTGACCTGTTTTTTAGCTATGTTTTTGGTAAGTTTGAACGTATGATCCATTTGATTACCAAGAAAAAAAAAAACCCATCAACCTATTTGACCTTTGGAATCAGCTCGTATGTCCCTTTTTATTTGACCTTTGGAATCAGTTCATATGACCCGTTAAAAAGGGATGGAGACCTATTTCTTGTTAAGTTCCGTACTATATTTTCTTTACCTAGTATATACGCCCTCTTGAAAAACACTTGAAGAATTTGTATTCAATAACCTGTCTTAAATCTTGTGGACAGTGGTGTATTTTGCTTTTACCGAATTAATATATAGTATGTTTTTATCATATTTTATTCTGAGATTCTTGTTTTATGCTATTGCAGAACACAACAAAGTTTTGGATGAGTTTTTCCTCTCGACTGCCGGTAAGATTATATTTTTTTTTAATCTTTCTCAACCATCAGTTTCAAAGAAAATTAAAAAGAAAACATGTTTATCTCGTGCTACATTGCTGCATCTCAGCTGCTATATATCTTTTTAATCTTTGCATTGACGGTTGTACTACAGGAAAGTTTCAAACCGAAATCGGCAAGAGTTGGGCAGCTGAGATCATTGCCAGGAGAAATTCAAGGTTGGCAAAGAAACTGAACTAACCAGACCTGTCATCACCTTGTGGTGGATGACACATGTCGCCCTTTTATTTTGTTTTACCTTTTCAAGCAAAATCCTGATAAATTTGTATTCAGTTTGGCATCTTATAATTCAAAAGTTGTTTTCATGATATCAGAGAATTAAAGTTATCTTTTGTAACACATTAGCATTAGCTTTAAGCTAAGGGACATGATATGATCTCTAGTTTGACAAAAATGCAAATATTTGCACTCTTTTGATGTTTTAGCAAACATCTTTTTGCTTCCAAAAGTTTTATTCAATCACAGATGTTCCAGATGTCAAAGAGCTTGTTTCAACCCATTGAACCAAAAATGATGTATTTGATATAATCTTAACTAAAACTTTATCTATATTTTCTTATATATTGATTAAAACATTGGTGTAAATCACAAAAAAGCTACTTATCAATGATCTTTTATTTATTTATTTATTTATATATTCTCTTTCAATATGCATATATAAAGTCAACATCTCTTTTAATATACATATGTAAAGTCAACATTTTTTGTTTGGTTCACATCGATGCCTCCTTTTCAAAATGTACAACCAATTATAAAAGTATACACGAGTTCATGAAATTCACATAACCAAACCATTTCATATTCGAAAAATTCATTATCAAAATCAAGTTTACATTGCATATAAATTGGATGTGCCGATTTTGATCAATTTGTCTACAAATGGGTCAACTTCGGCTATCTTTTTTCTCAAAATTAACGGGTCAGATGGATCATATAGCTAGTAAATTTAACTAAAAATAATATATAACCCAAGAGTAAAACGGGTAAAAAATCTGAAGAAACATATAATTAAGTTGTTTTTGCGTCATCGGCCATGCTTGTTCACACTTATTTTCTATCTGATTCATACTTTTAAAAAAGGAAAACATTGCCAAACAAAACTCAAAAACATTCATGATCCTTCCCAGAGTCAACTATGGATTCGGCTTATAAAGCAATCCAACAATATAACCTATTAAGAAAGCAAGCCATAATTAAGACAGCTCACAAACATCGAATCATATGTTAATTTCTTGTGGTGCACAATTTCACATGCATGAGTTGGAGTGCATTGCAAGTCATTGCCCAATACCACCTTTGTTTATTCACCTTTGCAGCTTCAACTATCTCATTGCTTCACACCTTTCCTTTTTTAAGACCTTCAAACACAATAACAACCAAAATATTCCATTACATACAAAGACATGATTAATTTTCATAACCACCTCCTCTCTCTAACATCTTTCCTTTTCACCCCAAGCCATGGGACGACACGAGTGGACCTTGATTGGGGCAGATTGTCTTGTCTTATCGTGTTGTTGCCAATTCTTAATCTTGCAAATTCTCTTGTTCGTCTTGATAAAACTTCCAAGAAAAGTTTTTAGAAGAATAAAAGCATATGTAAAGAGGAAGTTTGGGAAGCATAGAAAGGAAGCTCTAGCTCGTTGTGCTGCAGTGCTGATGGGGCAGCAGAGGGGAAGATCACCGTCTAGGGCGTCGATGGAAAGTTTCCGGTTGGATGAATTGGATGGTTGTATAGAGGAAGTCGAAAACGTGTTAGAGGAAATGAGTCAAATGGGTGAGTTTGGATTTGGTAGCTTTTGGAGAGGGGTTGATGATAATTTTTTAGATGATGATGTTCGATTATGTTTTGTAAATCAGCAACTTGGATATTATGATCATGATGGAAATTATCATTTTATTCCTGTCTTTGGTCCTCTTGCCTTGAAGTTAATCTAAATTTGTTCATAAATTTACATCTTTTGTACTTTAAACTTCACTTTTTTGCTTCACAAGATATAAAGATGTAAATGTGAAGTTCATCTTTCAAGGTTTTACATGGTTCATTGTAAATACAAAAACATCAACAACGTTTATGGTCTATTTGAAGAACGGAAAAATACTTGCACATATTGTTGATGGATCAAGTCAATACCGGATCCTGGAAAATTTCTCTTTCGGTTTGGGAAGAAAGAATAACCCATGAGACTGACTCAACGGCAAAGTCATAGGTTGGTGCCTTCTAAGATTTCTTCTTCAATCTAATGCAATGTCAATTCTTTGTGATAATACATTCTAGTTCTCATGTTTAACTAACAAGTCATTGATCAATGATCATATAACTTTCGTTTATGACAAAGTATTAGAGAATTCTTTTTCATATCTTCGCTTTGATATTAATATTCATCATGAATAAACACAAACAAAAGCTGATTACAAAGGATTTAAGAAGAATCTCAGTTCCTATTATTATTTACTAGCTACCATTGACCTACCGCGAACTCAATGACCTAATGCATGATAATGATACCAATGGTGATGACATAATTAGTTTCAATGAATTTACTTCAATTGTCAACAACAAAGTGTCAAAAACTTTTAATGAAAAGGGCATTATACATCAAACTTCATGTACTTATAACCCTGAATAAAATGGAATTGCATAAAGAAAACAGACATTTGCTAAATGTGGCAAGATCCTTTATGTTTCAGGGTGGCTTAAATTTATATCTTTGGTCTGATTGTGTTATAACATCGACTTATCTTATAAACAGGCTTCCTTCTTTTGTTCTGTCTAGTAAGTGTCCCTATTCTGTTATGTATGGACAAGATCCAACACTGTCTCACCTTAGAACTTTTAGTTATCTTTGCTATGCCATTGTCCTGAATAATCAAGACAAGTTTGAAAGCAAATCTGAAAAATGCATTTTCATTGGTTATTCCAGTTCAAAAAAATGTTATAAACTTTATTGGGTTAAATCCCAATCGACCCGGTCAACCCAAAAGTCAAAGAAGAAAGTCAAACACTGGCAGTTACAAGAAAAACGGTTATATGGCAGTTATGCCATCAACCGACACATCAGTTGGCTCTCTTGAACCAACATAACCTTTCATTGTACCCTTTCGAAATGTATAAATAGATAGCAATTGTATTCAAACAGATTTTATGACTAAAATATAGAAAAGCTTTTCCAATTCAATTGTTTCTTGTATTTTTGGTATATCTTGATTATAGATCCAGAAAAACGGGCCAACAATTTATCAGAGCCACAAAATCATCATATACCAATCTATTCGTTTTAGTTTCAGAATCAAAAGAACAAGAATCTGTTTCGGATTTTTTTCTGCAAAAGTAATTCGAACACAAAATCAAAATATCACTTTTTGTGTTTCTGTTTATGTCGCAACAAGGGAATAGTCACAATAAGGATTACTCAAACCCGGCATCAGAAAAACAATTCGCAAGAATTTTTTTTTTAACATCGAAGACGATTCCTGTTTTTATCCAATCCAAAGAATCAGAAAATGATTTAAAATCGTATACCCTTTTGATTCAAAACAAAAACAAATAACGAAGTCATCAATTAGGGCAAAATTATAACGATTCAAATTAGAACAAACACACCTGTTCAGATTAACGAATCAAACCCAGAATGTCAATTGAGTCACCAATCGACTCAATTTTAATCTCCATTCATCCATATCTCTCTCGGATTTAAAACCCCCCAAAATTCCATTGAAACCCTAGTTTCAATTGAAGGGAATCAGTGCTCGCGAAGAACACTACACACCGGAGAAGAAAGGAAGGCCAATAAGCCATAAAGATCAGGAGAGAAGAACGGATTCAAATGCCAGAAAGAAGAGACGATTTTTTTTTTAAGTCTCTCAAAGAGACGTTTTATTTTTTTTATCTCAAAAGAAAGATAAGAAAATATACTAAGAGGCGCATCATATTTTTAGGGCTACACAAATAAAAGGATCATTTTAGGCATCGGGTTAAACCATCAAACCCTTCAGGTTTCAAATATTACAAATACCACCCTTTCAATTTTATTTTATATAGTATATATTAATTTTGATATATATTGTATTAACTTTGATAAGTTACTTTTATTTACAAATTAGTACTTCATCAAAATTTTTTATAAAAATATAATAACCTAGCAGTCATACTGCTTATTATACTGATTGAGGATAGTTTTGGATTAAAAACAAGTCCTATAAAGTTTTATAACCTATAAGGAAAAATAAAACATTTTCAACACACCTCGTGTTAAATTTTTTTTGGAGATTATTTGTCATTATCTTTAAGATATGACGAAAATAAGTGGAAATAAGAAACCTAGTACAAATAGTACACCACAATTTCAATGCTTAATCCTAAAACCCGAGAATTACTCATTATGGGCAATTCGAATACAAATCATTCTCGAAGTGAATGGTTTATGGGAAACAATAGAGCCGACTGAATCGACTCAACCCGATAAGAAAAAGGACAAAACCGCTATTGCTTTCCTTTATCAAGCCTTACCCGACGAACAATTACTTCAAATAACAAAGCACAAAACCGCGAAGGACATTTGGAATGCTTTGAAAACTAGACACGTTGGCGAAGACAGAGTTCAACAAGCAAGACTACAAGCACTCAAATCTGATTTTGAGATGTTACAAATGAAGGAAGACGAGACAATCGACATCTTCGCTACAAAACTAACAACACTCGTAAACAAAGCCACTGGTCTAGGACACACAATTGAAGATCAAACCTTAGTACGAAAACTATTAAATGATGTACCCGATAGGTATCTGCAAATAGTTGCATCAATAGAGCAATATTCTGATCTAAGTGAAATGACGATGGAAGAAGCAATTGGGAGACTCAAGACGTACGGGGAAAGAATAAAGTTTAAGAAGAATAAGGACAATAACGATCAATATAAGTTATTGTTTACACGTCACAACAATAACATTACTCACGGAAGACACTGTGAAGAATGTGAAAATGATTTGTTGCGAGGCCAAGAAAATAATTCCAAGAAAGAATCAAACAACAAGTCAAACAAATTTACTCATGATAAGAGTAAGGTGATGTGTTTTAGATGCAAGGAGTATGGGCATTTTGCAAACAAATGTCCATCAAAGAAAGAAGAACAATCTAATCTCATTGAAGAAGACTTAGGACCAACATTGCTTATGGCAACTGTTGAAGAAGCACCAAAAAAATATGATCAACCCAAAATTAAGGAAGATCACAACAATGAAGGTGGAAATAACCAGAAAAATATGATCAGCCCGGAATTAAGGAAGATCACAACAATGAAGGTGGAAATAACCAGAAAAATATGATCAACCTGGAATTAAGGAAGATCACAACAATGAAGGTGGAAATAACCAGAAAAAATATGATCAACATGGACATAATGAAGATCACATCAGAAAAGGTAGAAGTAACCGAAAGAAAATTGATCAACCTGGATATAAGGATGATCACAAGCACTACAAGAAATTAAAAGCTCAGATGATGGATTTAACCAGAAGATGAATCAAGAAGACTTAAAGACCTACGTCGCAGCGATTGTGATTAAGGGGGAGAATATTGGGTTAATCCCAATCGACCCAAGTCAACACCCAAACGACCCGGTCAACCCAAAAGTCAAAGAAGAAAGTCAAACACTGGCAGTTACAAGAAAAACGGTTATATGGCAGTTATGCCATTAACCGACACATCTGTTGGATCTCTTGAACCAACATAACTTTTCATTTTACCCTTTCGAAATGTATAAATAGATAGCAATTGTATTCAAACAGATTTTATGACTGAAATATAGAAAAGCTTTTCCAATTCAATTGTTTCTTGTATTTTTGGTATATCTTGATTATAGATCTAGAAAAACGGGCCAACAAACTTTTCCTTCTTGATAGTAAAACTATCTTTTTTTTATAGGGATGTAAAGTTTATGAAATTGTGTTTCCTTTTAAATCTAATATCAAAAAAAAATTCCTTAAAAACTGGTGTTACTAAAGATATCAATCATTAAAACTTTTTGAAAACTTTAAGAGTTGCAAAAGTCCAAATGATGAAAGGAGAGTGTCATGTGGTGTCTCTAGCCATCATCACAAATTGTGGATGATAGTGATGATGTGTCCGGTGACACCTCAAGGGATGAGGAAACATACCCTCAGGGCAAGTTTGGATCCTTCCCTTTTGGTGGAGACTCTACTACTCATGAGGCTAATTAGAAACCAATTCTAATACAGACTCCATAGCAAGTCCCTAAACTTTGCCATAATAGACTTTTAGAAGGTCTGCCAGACCCTCCAAACTTCTCTTTAGTCTAAATGATTTTGTGGTTGAAGGAAAAGTTAATTATGGTCTTGAAAAAGTTGTTAATTACCCTAAGCTTAAACCTAAAAACTTTTGTTTTACTTTTAACTTAAATAAAAGAATTGAACCAAACTTCTATCAGGAAGCCATCCTTGATGACAAAGGTTGATGCCATGAACAGAGAAATAGAAGCTTTAAACATAAACCATACTTGGAATATTACTAATTTACCCTCTGGTAGAAAACCAATTGGCTGTAAATGGGTCTATAAGATAAAATATAAGTTCAATAAAGAGATTGAGAGATACAAAGCTAGGCTTGTTACCAGAGAATTTAATTAAGGGACGGAATTGATTAAAATGGTACTTTTTCTTCAGTTATTAAAATGTCTACTCTTAGAAGCTTAATTGCTTTATTTGTAAAAAAAATAACATAATAAGTGGCTTTTGTTTTAACTTGATGCCAATAATGCTTTCTTGTATGATGAACTCAATGAGAAAGTGTATATGAGCATTCCTCAAGGCTTTTTTAATGAGTCTAATAATAGCAAAATATGCAGGCTGATTAAGTCCCTTTATGGACTTAAACAAATAAAAAAACTTGTTGGAACTTTGGCCAAACAAAGTAAAAATGACCACTCTCTGTTTACTATGAATAACGGTTACATTTTTGTTGCATTACTTGTTTATGTTGATAACATTGTTGTTACTGGAAATAGTGAAATAAACATATTCAAAGACCTCTTGAGCTCTAATTTTAACATCAAAGACCTTTGTAAATTAAAATTCTTTCTTGGTATTGAGGCCATAGAAACTAATAGAGTTAATCTTAACTAAGGGAAGTATTGATTGAGTTACTTCATGAATTTGGTATTTCTGCTTGTAAACGTATATATGTTCCATTGCCTCCTAACTTCATTTTACCTTTGAATCTATGATGAAGATCCTTTTTTGGAAAATATTACTGGTTATCAACAAATTATTGGTAAACTTATCTATCTAACTCATACTCAAGGTTCTAAAAGGCGTGTCAAGGCGCCGCAAAGCCGTGAGGCGTGACCTCCACGTTACGAAATATACCAAGGGGTCGACTCTAAGCGTGACGTGAGATGAGACGGAAAAAGGCGCCATAAGGCGCGCTAAGGCGTGGAGGGTTTTTCTTATTCAACTCCGATATTTATCTTTTTAGAGTAAATTACATTAATGGTCCCTATGGTTTTTGGCAAAATTTTTTATTTATCCCCCCTCAAAGTTTAAAGTTGCATAAACAGTCCCTATCTTTGCAAAAAATAACACTCATGGTCTTTTTTTAAACTGGTGTTAAGTTGATTATATTATACTTTACACGTTAGCCCTTTTGTTAACGACTTTTTGCTCGCTCATCCTTTATAATAACGGTTGTTTATAGATTAAAGTTTTAAATCGTTTTACACGTTTTCGCATTTATACGCCGTCCGCTTTTATATGTTTTCATCCGTTTTGTCCGCTTTTATACGTTTCATTCGTTTTTACACGCCGCCGATTTTACGTGATTTATCGTTTTGTCCGTTGTCCGCTTTTACGTTTTCTTACATCTTCACACGTTTTCTAATGTTTTACTGCTTTTATCGTTTTCTTACATTTTCATACGCTTTCGTTCGTTATTATACGTTTTCGTCCATTTTAATACGTTTCTCTTACGTTTTCAAACATTTTTATTCATTTTATACGTTTTCTTACACTTTCATACGATTTCGTCTATTTTTATAAGTTTCCTTACGTATGAAAATGTATGACGATATAAGAAAACGTATAAAATTGGACAAAAATGTATGAATATGTAAGAAAACGTATAAAAACGGATGAAAACGTATAAAAAAAGTATAAAAACGGATGAAAATGTATAAAAACGGATGAAAACGAATGTGAACATAAGAAAACGGATAAAAATATATGAAAATGTAAGAAAAACGTTTTAAAATGAACAGAAATGTATGAAAGCGCATAAAAGTGCAAGAAGAAGTATAAAAGCGGACGAAAACGAATAAAAATGGACGAGAACGTATAAAAATGGACGACGTAAGAAAATAAAAACGTAAGAAAAATGTATAAAAAGAACGAAAACGTATAAAAACGTATGAAGATGTAAAACATATGAAAACGTATAAAAGCATATGAAAACGTATAAAAGCGGATGAAAACGTATATACAAACGGACAAAAATGTATACAAAAAAAGATGAAAACGTCGGGAAAACGTAAAAAAACAGATAAAATCGTATGAAAACGTAAGAAAAACGGACGAAAACGTGTAAAACGGACAAAAATGTAAGAAGACTTAAGAAGATGGGCGAAAACGTATAAAAACGAACGAAAACGTATAAAAACGGATAAAACGTATAAAACAGACGAAAAACTTTAAATTATAAACGATCGTTATTATAAAGGATAAACGATGCAAACAGTCGTGAGCCAAAAGGGCTAATGTGTAAACTAGAATATAATCAACATAACACCAGTTAAAAAAAAAGACCACAAATGTTATTTTTTGCAAAGATAGGGACTGTCTATGCAACTTTAAACTTTGAGAAAGGATAAATAATTTTTGCCAAACCATAGGGACCAAGCCAAGCCACGCCCCGCGCTAACAAGAGATCTTTCTCGATCAATCCCCTTGCCCCTCATTCTTCGAGAATCAGAAAGATCCTCTGGATTTGAAATCACTGCTTATATACCTGGTATTGGCCATAATTCACAAGAACATTCTGCAGTCTTAGTAAGAGGGGGAGGGTTAAGGATTTACCCTGTGTGAGATATCACATTGTTCGAGGAACCCTATTGTTCGATCTATTTAGCTTATTGGCTTTGCATCATTGACAATTCAATTTGAAAAGAAACAGAGATCTTGCTTGCTTTTTTATGATAATAAAAAGGAGTAAAACTATTTATAACATTGCTCATACTTAGAGGTGGCAAAACCAGGACGGGACGGCATGGCATGGGCACGGGCTAGAATGGGCACGGGCTTAAACGGGCACGGCTAAACGGGCACGGCCAAACCAAGCACATGTTATACAAATCGCTTAATAAAATACCTAAAACGACTAAATAAATTCCTTAAACGTAATATCTTATTTATATTAACAAAAAATATTATATAAAAAATCTTTAAAACGATCGTTAATGCTCAACAATTGAGAGAAAAAAAGCCTGTTTGTGCCCATTTAAGTTTTCTATGGGCTATATGTACTTCATTTCAAAAAAAAAAAAAAATTAAACGCGCTAAAATCTTTTAAAACGTGCCATTTAACCATCTTTTTCTTGGCACATTTTGCACACCTCTACTCATACTAGACCAAATATTGCATACTCCGTCCATTGTCTTGCACAATATATGCATTCTCCTTTAAAGTCTCATGTTGAATCTGCCTTGGATGTGTTAAGGTATTTAAAAGGTTCCCCAGGTAAATGCTTGAAGTACTCTTATGATAGCATTCTGATAGTCTGCAAGCTTATGCTGATGCAAACTGGGCTAAATGGCTAAAAACTAGAAAATCTCTTACCAGATATTGTGGTTTTTTAATAATGACTGCCTTGTTTCTTAGAAGAGTAAAAAAAAAAAGCCACTTTGTCCAAATCATCCATTGAGCCTGAATATAGATCAAATGTTGAGGAACTACTGTGTAACTTACCATGTTTGTGCTAGGGTTGAAGACTTCTCATAGATGAGGGGGCCAGTTATGAAATGTAAAAGGCTATATCAAATTATCAACAGCCTAATCACTCGTCTCATATCATTAACTTAATCATCTCTCTTAGCAGCTCTTGTTCATCTATTGATCATTGTATGAGTGCTTTCCATCATTTGTGTATTGTTGAGTGTTGTCTCATTAGGCAACACTCAAACCCTTGTCAATCTCTCATATATTAAGAAGAAGAAGAAGAAGAAATAATAGAATTCGAATCAAATAAAACTTAAAACAAATTCCTTTACGTTTAATGCATATTGTTATAGAACTTAAGTTTGTTAATAATACAGGACAAAAAAAAAATGCTGTCTGGGCCATCTTTGATAAGAAATGTTATACTAGTTTAGAAAGAAGGCTAATTAAATTTAAGGTAATTAAACTCTAATAAACAAAATTTGTTTTAGCTGATCAACTTGTTAGGAAATTTAAGATGATAGATTTGAGCTCCACCAACAGGCCAGATAACCAAACGTCTTTACGCGACAAAAGAGAACGAAAACAAAAAAGAACCAAGAACTAAATGGACAGAAAACAGAATGTAAGATCATAAAACATAATTTATCTCATCGATCTATACACAGTTTCCCTAATGTACAACAAAATTTCACAAGCCTGAAAACTCAGGAAATTGATCAACGATCGCCTTGTATCATCGTCGTACATCATCAATTTTAAAGAATAAAAATCTTTAATAGAAAGAACTGAAATACTACCAAAAATCTTCTACATCCCCCGGCTTCTGTACAAAACAGCGTGTAAGTTGTATACAACATACACCACATATGTGATCATGATTGAGGTGCTTGTCGCTCCAAATTCAAGTGATACAACCTATTGTCCCTTGCTATCGACCGAGCTGTGAACCCAACAGTTGTAGTCCTAATAGAACGTTGACGGACCATGTTAACATACTCGGGATCATCAGTATGACCTTCGTATCTGATCCATTGGATCATACCATGGTAAGCTGGGAAGAACCTCATTTGAACCGCTTTGTAACTAAAGTATGGTATCAATGCAGCCAGCACCACAAACATTGTGACAAACCAATAAGAAGGTGCGGGTGCTAGTGTCTCTAAAAACACTTTGTATGCGGTTGTTGAGATGGTTGTTGGCATTGCACCATAAGCTAAAAGGAAGAGGTACCAGAGGATTATTCCTCCCCAGATGAAGACATGTTGGATTAAGGTGAAGTAGCTGACGGCTAGTGCCATCTGGCAATTGACGACCCACACAATGCATGTGTAGACTGTGGCTCCCACAACTTCCATGCCAGCTGTTTTTCCGTTCTTTCGGTAGGATTCAGGGTCTAAGGTGCGTATGCATAGGAAAAAAATAATTATGCCACTGGCTAAACCGTTAAGCATCCAACCAAATATGCGACGCCATCTGAAGAGCGTGTTTTGTACACCTTCTTGGTATAGCAATGGAAACTGTTACATGGTAATAAATCAGTTAGAAATTTCGTTCAATCTACTAAACTACCCTTTCTGTTTCGGGCGTTGTTTGGATTTGGGTTTCAAAAATAATTAGCATTCACAAATGATCCAAAATGACTGTTTTATGAAAGGAAACGTGAAACTTTTAAGTGAATAAGAGTAGAAAATCTCTTAAATTAGGTTAGCAGAATGGGTAAATACTAAATGGAGAATTTTAACCCGAAAGACTAATTTACCAAACTGATTATCTGACCCCACTAAATCATAACTAAAAGCAGATTTGTTTATCCAAACGCTATTGATTACACATTTGGTTGTAAAACGCAAATCCAAATACTAGGACAACTAAGATTAAGAGATAAGATGAAACGAGTAGGAGGCCATTTTGGTCATACCTTGAGACAAAATCTTGCAGATACATCCTGGTCAAAGACACCCAAAGCAATGGCGGGAAGTGAAGTGAAGAAGACATTGTAAAGAGACAAATACCAATCATTATATGCGGGTTGACCCGAGAAAGATGCATAACCTTCGTATAAGAATACCGTTGTTCCGAATACTATATTCTTATAGAAAAAGTAGCATATCTGCAAATGTAAAATAAGTATGTTATTTGATTATGCTAATGATCGATTGTGTGTGGTTAAACATTATACTAAAAGATACTTACCATTGAAGAGATTCTTCGGTAACACCAATGTCCATGCACTAATAACAAGCGTTCTAGATATTTAAACTGGGCAATTGCGATATCACTTGACATAACCGCCTGTTTATCAGATACAAAAAATGTTTAGAAAACCTTCATTGATAAAAAAAATGTTAAACCACATAGAAATTGGGTTCTTGTATTAAGTAACAAAATACTATTTCATTTGGCCCGTTTGAGTCATTTTGTAGGCAACATCCTATATAACCCAACTTTTAAAAAAGGTAATTTTCCAATGACTTAGATCTACAGAATACCATACAATGACTAAAATGGGACAAGGGAACATAACATTTGGGTTTTCTGAAAGGTAACATAAACCAACTAAATGATAAGTACCTGCATTCCCTCAACGCCACTAATGCCGATACCAATGTCAGCTTCTTGAAGCATACCGACATCATTGGCACCGTCGCCGATTGCTAACGTCGTTTTTCCAGTGCCTTCTTTAACAAGTCTCGTAACCTGAGTTTCATTTAAATTTTAGGCCTCTTCTTTGAATATGTTTTTAGAACAGCAAATATGAATTATGTAGAATATAAACTAAACTAACCAATGCTTTCTGTTTTGGTGAAGACCGACAGCAAATAACGGACGCACATGCAATAGCAAGATCCAAAAATGTGTTTTTAATGTCGTCATCTAAAGCGTATGCAAGTGATTTTCCATCAATGATGAGTGCATATGGATCAGACGATGAAGCAGTAAGCTGAGCCTTTCCGGCTAATATCTGCTTCTTGACATTTTCTTTCGAGATCTGAAAGAGCATAATTTTCATTTACGGTTAAAAAAGAACTTGTGCACGTATTAACGGTAAATACAGAATAATGAACGTAAACTCACCTTGGCAATTACATTTTTGTCCCCAGCTTTTTCTGCTGATACTATTTCTGGAGACTCTAAAGTTATTATAATCTGTGTCATTCCTTGTCTAAGCAAACTGCATGCGAACCTGAAAAATGTTCAGTTTATACATGTTAGATGAAACATTTTAGTGTAGTAATTATTCAAACAAGAACGGAAAAAGAAAATAATAAGTTACCCAATATTGATTGCAGTTTCCATTTTATCACCAGTGAGAACCCATATTTTGATTCCTGCTTGAGCAAGTTTGTCAATGCACTCGGGTACCTGCAAAAAATGGGAAACGAAAGGTACAAAAACTGGATTAAATACTATTCGAAAATCCAAAAATGATTCATATTTAATGAACTTTTGAGATGGATAAAACTAAATATTCACTTACCCCTTTTTGGAGTTTGTCCTCAACAGCGGTGGCACCAAGAAGTATCAAATCTTTTTCAATCTCTTCGGTTGCTTCATCAATTAATTCATCTCGATCTGCACTTACTGAGTTCTTAGCTTCAGTGAATTTTTCATTAAATTCCTTGTATTCTTCCTCACCGAGTTCACGATAAGCAAGAATTAAGGTTCTTAAACCAGCATCAGCGTACTCATTCACATGTTCTTTTGTCTTCTCTTCGAATTGTCTCCCATTTTTAGCAAGTCTATCGAACATAACACTGAACACGTCCCAATACAGAATGTTAGAGACAGAAAACTTATGATTATTAATAAAAATAAAGACGGTTTCTTGAGTTTTTTGCTAACCTGTCAGCTCCTTTACAGAGTAAAAGTAACTTCCCATCTTCGTCCCTAACAATAACGGACATTCTCTTCCGTGCACTGTTAAACTCTAGAACATTCAAAAGCTCGTATGTCCTGCAAACAGACAACAAAAAGTTCATCAGTAATAATAACTCATTTTGAGATTTGATACTAAAAGTTATTCAAACAAGAAAAACATGAAGAAGTTGTTACCTCTTAATTTTATTTTATTTTTTATTTATGAAAATATGAATTTTCATGAAAATCCATTTGAGATTTGATATTAAAAGTGACCCGAAACCAAAAAGGATAACAAAACCAAAAAAGGGTAAAAATAGCTGTTACATTTTGACTCTTTAGTTATTTATTTATGGAAATGGGATCTAATTCCTTGAAAAAAGATTATTTTTAACAAAAACCTATCTGGGATTTGATACTAAAATGTACTCAAAAAATGAAAAACGGCTAGAAAGCTGTTACCTTTCGACTTTCTTCTTGGAAGCGCGGTCTAACTCCATGAAAGATACGGTTGTTTGTGTCCTTTTATAGAACTCAAAACCAAGTTCTCTTGCTGCTATAACAAAAGCAGCCTCATCAGGAGATTCAGCTTCGTATGTAACCTTACCCGTCTCTTCATCCACATCAGGTATAGCCGTATGACAGATTGCCAACAACCGAAAAAACATCTGAATCACGTCTGTATGTGGTTCATGAATCCAGTAGCCATTTGTGATTCTTTCATCTTCAAAGTTATAGCCTTTTACTGCTAAAGTAGAATCATCGTCGTTCTCATCATCATTAAGTTGATCTCTACCATTTACGATCAATGGAGATCCCATTCGTTTAGCCATGGCTCTTTCTACTTCCGTAACACCACGCCCATAAGCCGTTCCCGCCACTGAACACTTGATGAACTCCATTGAGTTACAAGTTAAAGTCCCGGTTTTGTCTGACAAAATAGTGTCGATTTGACCAAGTTCCTCAGTCAAATTCGAGGTCCTGGCATGAGCTGGTTTGTCAGCTTCCTCATAGTACATATGAATGTCGTTGTTAATGAAAAGCGTTTGTAACACTTTCACGATTTCGATAGACACGTATAGTGAAATCGGGATTAAGTAACTATACAACAGTAGAGCGGTGAGGAAGTGATATATCGCTGCAGCTGGAGCTCGTTTGGGATCAAAAAAGATATCTGAATCATCCGGTTTCAAATACCACCTTTTCTGTCTCTCACCTTTTAAATCGTTTTTCGTAACAATCCCAAAATAAATAGACCCCAAAAGAGCCATCAGAAACAAAACGAAGAACAAGAAATAGATAATACTATCCATTCTCCTCTCAATTCTACTTCTTTTCGAAGGCGCTTCTGTCGAGTTTTGAATCACTTTAGTATCATGACCCGTGAAGATAACCGCACCATAGATGTAATCAGTGTTTCTGAGCTTTGAATCTCTTAAAAGAAGCTGTTGAGGTGAAAGTGCGTATTGTTGTTCTTGATACTCCATTGTTCCAACAAAAGTATACAAACTAGCATTCGGATCTTCACATTTAACGGTGGCTCTAAAATCATTAAAGTTTGAGTCATCGTGGATCATAGAAGTTGCTTCTAAAGATTGTTTTAGCTTTAGATTTGTTTCACCATCTAAATTCATTGTCTCAACATAACAAACTGCGTCCTCATAGCTCGATGACAGTAACAGAAGATCAGCTGGAAAGAACTCATCTTTTTCTACCTTCACAACATCTCCTACACTTAAACTTTTCCATTCCCTAGTTTCGAAAACGCCACCACCTTTATGAACTTTGACTTTTCGATTATTGACCTCGTGATCCTAGAACATCAAAACATCCAAAAACAGATTTTAGGTTAATTTTTGCAGAAAGTTTTGAAATTTAGAAATAAATGTAAGTTAACATGTGGGAATAAAATAAGTTCTGTATCATGTATCTAGCATTAAACTAATGGACACATAAGATCTATCATGATTCCCATTAAACATAAACTTAAGAAAATTAATCAAAATCCATCAGAAATCCCCAAAACTAAAGAAAATTAATCTGAATCCAACAGAAAACTAAAGATTCAAACTTCAAAAAATCATTCATATCCAACCAAGAACTAAAGCTTAAAACTTAAAACCATGAATCAGTATCAACCATGAGCCAAAAATTCAAACTTCAAAAGACTAATCAAACCCAACCAAGAACTAAAGATTCAAACTTTATAAACTTAATCAAAAATCCAACCAAGAACTAAAGATTCAAACTTTATAAACTTAATAAAATCCAACCAAGAACTAAAGATTCCAACTTGAATATGAACAATACCTGTTTTTGTCTTTGCCAATCTTCAATACCTTCTTTGATCATAGAAGCACCAATGACAACAATTAAAGGAAGAATAGCACTAACAGCAGAGTAAGGAGCAAGGTCTGTAAATGATAGAATACCAGTAACAAGAAAATAAAATTTGCAACTCTTCTAAACTGTTCAAACAGTGATTTTGGTACAAAGGTCATTGGTGTATACTTAGTTGACCTCACATAATTATCTACATAATTTGCACTTGCAGATACTTCTGATGCACCATTTTCATTACAATAAACAACTCTTGAGAAACCTGGTCCTCCAATTTGTGAATGATCATCATCAAATTTATTATTCTTTCCACATTTGAATGAATAGATCTTGCTAAAATGCAACCTCCTTTTTCTCCCTGTAACCATTTTTTTTACTAAAAACTTACACTTTCTGTTTATAACACTTATGATTTGTTCCAAGATTACAAATCTTTACACATACCCAAATGAAGAATCTCCCAAAAAATACCAAAACAACACCAAAAAGATATAAAAATGTGTCCTTTACACACACCCCAAGTGAATAAAATACTCCACTTCAAGCTAAAAGCTCACAAACCCAGTAATTAAATATAGAAACAAACATAACCCAGAAAGGAAATTTTATAAAAGATCAAATGAATAAAGAACAAGTGTACACCAAATTTTTCAAAAAAAACAAGAACACAAAATTTCACCACTTTTTAATACCAAAATAAAGAAAAGAATAAAGGGTATTTTCTTGATTGTTAAAAACAAAGTGTGTGTGTGTGTGTATTTATATAATGAGGAAAATGTGTAGGAAGGTGGTTTTGATATAAAAATTTGATTAATGTCTTTGAGCTCGAAATGTTTGAACGAAGACTCCAACACATTCATCTTCTTTCTTTTAATGTCATTTTCATGTTTTGACTTTATTGAGGTGCGTATGTTGATTATTTAAACATTTTTTTTCCAACTAAACACATTAGAGCAATTTATACATACATATTGCAATAATACATTTTTTGGAATCAATTTGGTAATAATTTATAAAAAGGAGATGGGAATCTTCTTCCAAATAACCTAAAATAAAAGAAATACAGACTGTTTAAACAATGTTTTTTTTTTTTTCAAAGGATTTACACACTCATAATAATATTTAAATTTAATGTAATAAAAAATTGGATTTGTGATTTGGGAATTTTGTACCTTTTTTGGGTGAGAAGTGTCTCCTTTTTTGCCCTCCTTGTATGTGATGTAAAGAGAAGATTCATATTCAGACAAATGGATCTTTGATTTTTGTACAAATGTTTTTTTCAAACTAAATTTGTTAAATACAAAAATGTCCAAAATACCCTAAGAAATTTTTAAATTTTTTGTTGTTATTACATCACTATATTATTTTTTATTTTTTATTTTTTTACTGTTAATTTTTAAGCCAATGATGTTTTGAAAATCATGACATATTTATGTTTTCCCGACATTTGATCATTTTTGGTAATATTAGTTGTATTTAATGCATAAAAATGTTTATTTTATAAATTCTATATGAAAATTAAAACAGGTATTTAATTTGTCACAGATAGATTGGAGGATGGAAAAATGCCTAAAATAATACTCCTAAGTGGTTTGATAATTAATGTAAAGCGTAAGCCTTTTCCCACAAGAAAACAAACATGGTGTTCTAGATGGCCTATTTGTAAATGACGTCAAAATTCAAAAACGGAAATTTTGGAATATTTGATCAGATAGTACTTCAAAAGTACCATGGAATTCATGCTTTCTCCAATAATATGTTACTACTGTCAGAATATTTATTGTCTCAAAGCTAGTGTTTATTAACATATTGTATTAAGAATATTTATAGTTAAAAAAAATAATAATAATAAAAAAAAATTAAGAAAAACATTGTTATATCGGCTAACATTATTTTTTTGATGATCTTCTTACTCATACAAATATAAAATAAACAAAACTCATAAAGTTATTGTCACAAATCTCATAAAATATGGCATAAATCAATTCTCTATCTAACTATAACTTATTCATTGTTTCATTTGTTAAAATCATATAAGTAGTAAAATAAATAGCCACAAAATATAAAAGAAAGTATACAAAAATTGAAAAAAGTTAAATGTAAATTCAATATTCTCTAAAGATCCAATAAACCAATTATGTGTATTCATTATTTCATTAAAAAAAATAAAAAATAAACTTTTATTTTTTAAAGGTGAATCGCAAATTTGGTCCCTAAAGTTACATGAAAACGCAAGAATTACACCGAGACGATTTTTGTTGCAAAAAAACACTAATATTTACGTTTTTTGCAAAACAACCATCGAGAGGCACTGTTCACTAACTTCCGTTAATTTCTCGTTAAGTTGTCTCGTCACTGAAAGTAGTATTGTCATTTCATTAATCGATTAACATAGATTTTAACTTGTCACGTAGATGATCCATTATGCTATAATTCACTATTGTTACAATGAAACTTTTATTGAACAATGTTGTGGCGATTTCAGGTGTGATTATTAATATGTACGTGTTCAACATGTTAAAAATGTTCAAGTCAGACGAGTGATACTCGCGCTAAGTGAACTCATCAATAAAAAAAGTAAATAATAATGTGTTGTTTGATATATTTTCCATTTAAGTATTAAGTGTTTCTTTGGTACTTATCTTTATTACGCAAAGACGAAAAATGGAATGTAAATTATATATGTTTTCTTGATTTGGAAAAAAAATTCAAGTATATAGTCTTTCAGGAACTTTTGGAGAAGATAAAAATCATTTGTAACGAATTTAGTAAAAATAATAATTAAAATGATAAGTGTGAGAAAATAATTATAGCCGCATGTTTCAAATGAGGAGAAAAAACTTTAAAAAATAAGCATATATTTTTTAGGCAAATCTGAAATTTTTATGTATTATTACTTTTTATATTTACCATTTTAATTATTTTTCACATTTGATCAAAGTAAAAACCAATGTTTTAAAACCCGGGTTTATAATCGACCCTACCACGACCGGCTTCACCGGTTATGGGCTCAACCGGTTGAACACGGCCAAACCGGTTTAATGCCAAAAATGAATTACCTTTATTTTAAATGTACATGGAATTAGATCACCACCTTTCAGACTTTGAGATAACCTATATGCTTAATATCCAACTTACATTCATGTCGTACTTGTTTACATCTAACATGGTTGTGATGTAAATAACTTTTATATTTAAAAAATATATTCATTTCTATGGGCACATAGAGAAGACATGTGCTACATACTTACGTCATCATGTAGATCACTTTATATCATTACTACTTCCAAACAGACCTATTCATTTTACCATCCCATCCACTACCTTTACTAAGAAAATAAAACTCACAAAACCCAACCCCTCACACACAGGTACATAGATCCTCATCACCACTGAAACATGTTACTACTATACGCCAACGCACAAGAATCCGGAACCGGTAGATCACTAATAAAATTGGTAGCAACTAAAATCTGGCTGGTGAACTAGACATGATGGATGATCGAATCGGAGTAGAGGTCTCAAGGATCGAGTCAACGGGTAAACCAAATGAAGGCATCGCCATACTCCTTAGCATGAACGGGTTGCACAAAGACGTGAAACATTGTGCTCCAACTAGGGTCATGCCTCATCAACTGTCGAATCATTCTCGCTCTTTTCTTTCCTAAAAATTGAACCGGTCGGTTTCCGGTCCGACGGTTCGAACCGGGTCGACCAAAACCCGGCGGTTCAATCCGGTCTAAACAACAGCATAAACCCGGCTTACAACGGACCGGCCACCTCTCCGGTTCTCGGTTCAACCGGTTGAACCGGCCGGTTCGAACCGGTTTTTAAAACATTGGTAAAAACGATTAAATAAGATGGCGGCTTTTAAATTGTGCCAAATCGTAGCAGATGGCGGCTTGTAATTTGTGCCAAATTGTAGCATTCTAATGGATGATAGGGTCTGTTGTTGCACCAACTTTTTTGTTTTGTTTTCCACGTAATTTCAATTTTTTAGTTATATCCCTCTTTATAGTATTGATTTTCAATGACCAAATAACTAACCTTTCATCATATGAAAGTTCTGATAGACATATAAATTTTCAAGTCGAAATTACCAAATTTCTTCGTATGGTTATCATATCCACAAACAATTCAAAGATCAACCAAATATTGATAGACCCGTTGACATGAGAAGTCGTCAAGTTACGTCTAGAAGATCAAACACCTCCAAAATCTTCGATGAAAATTATGTAACCGGTGAAGGATGAAACAATTATATCTCATCTTCGATCTATTTAGGCTTTGCGTACCTTTGTACTTCCTCAAATGACGGCAATATATATTAAATTACTTTTGATATATTAAGGTTCAAAACGTTTTAGCTGTCATAAACAAGTTACAATCACTTAACTCAAGTAACTAGAGCAACAAAAAATTACTAAGTGGATTTTTATTTTTTTTCATCAGTAACGAAATTTCTGTTGCACGTAGATACTATATACCAAATTGCTTTAAAGTTTAAATAAGTGTAAATAGCTTGTTATGGTTCTGAACTTCTTGTGTGACATGTTATTAGTATTATTATACTCTAAAAGTTTTGGATTATTCACCATGTTAACAGCTAGAGTAACAGATGTGCAATATAATAATTAACTATTATTAGATAAATATATTAAAGATTTTTATGAAGATCTGAAACATCATCTTTTACTATTTTCAAGTAATCAATAAACAAATCACATGTGAGAAACAAATGTTTACTAAAAATAATTCCAATAATTTACATGCTATCAAACATCTTGGTTAATATAAGAAGCAGATGTGTGGGGATATATACTAGCATAAAGAATAGATTTTTAATTGCAAGATTGTTAGAATCAGGAGTAGTGCTCCAAAACCTTGTTATTATTATGTAATACATTATAAGGCTAAGTTTTTAGGTTTTATTGTATTGTCATTATAAATATTTGATGAATAATATAAAGTATTTTCGTGGAAGCTGAATGGTTTAGGAGAATTTTTTGTGGCGTCGGTTAAACAGATGATCGATGATAAAATTCTGCCTGAGGCTTATAAAACCAGGTGGGTGAGGTATGTTTCTATTAAGGTTAACGTGATTACTTGGAAGGTCAAGTCTGATTCGTTGCCTACGAGATTTAACATCTCGCGCCGAGGTATCCGTATTGATTCCATCAAGTGCGTGATCTGTGATAGAGGAGTCGAAACGTCCAGCCATTTATTTTTCTCTTGCTGCATGGCTCGTCAAACTGTTAGATTGATCTCTAGGTGGTGGGATGTGTCTTATGGGGAGTTCGATTTGTATGAGCAGTGGGTGGTTTGGTTGGGTAATTTGCGTCTCCCTTCAAAGAATAAATCGATGTTGGAAGGAGTTTATTACGCTATGTGGTGGTATTTGTGGAAGTTCCATAACAAGATGATTTTCGGCAAGATGATCCCATCGAAAGCAACGTTTTTTTGATGATATTGTGTCTCAATCTTTTTTTTGGTGTCACTCTAGATGAAATGTTTCGTTTAGTTTGGATAATTGGCTTAAAAACCCCAAATCTTATTTCCTTGTAATCTGCTAGTTTCTTGCTAGCGTTTTTTCTTTTAATAATATAGGCCGTTCAAAAAAAATAATATAAAGTATCTTATGAGGTTTTTAATGTCCAACATGGTATTGGAGCGAGTTTGATCATTAAATTTAGGTGGCTATGTTGAGTCGTCTTCTCTATGCCACCCCTTCAAACCCTAGCAGCCACTAATTAGTCCTTTTCCAAACACAAAAGAAAGTTGATATGTTCTGCCAAAACCTAACTGCATATTATTTGGCCATAACTCTCAAACATTTTGGTGTTAACTGACGTTGTTAGCGTCATTTTTTGCGTTTTCAATTCTGCACAAAATCTCACCAAAATGACCGTCGTCGGCCACCCGATGCAGCTCCACACGCTGTCGAAATCTGCTGCCAAAAAAAGTTTGCTTATTTGCTTTTGCTTTACTTATCTTGCTTTCGTTGCTGCAGTTAAAAGATTTGTATCCGATTATCGTCGAATGTCTTCAACAACAAATTATGTTTGCTTTAATGTTTTTCATTTTGTTGCTTGTTTATGCTTTTGTTGTCATTGCTCAAATGTTTATTTAGTTTTCTCATTCAATCCGATCTTTTACGATTTTGCTTGCTCGGATTGTAAGGGGTATTAGGCAATAGATTATAAAGCCCAAACCCGCCTATAAGTTCGGGTCCATTTTGGATTTCTAGGTTTCATCGTATTGTGATTATAAATATTTGATAAATAATACAAAGTATACCACAAGGTTTTAATGTCTAACAGTTATTTATCTTCCTACCAATTGAGGTAAAAAGATAAGTACTACTTGAAGTAATTAACTAATTATTTAAGAATGCTACATCGACAAAGCGATTATAAAATTATATTTATATAATAACTTGACAAGTGTTGCATTTCAATTATATTGCATCATAATATCTTTTCTTTTTTTTATACTTCACTGAAAAATCATTGTGTGAAAATAAAATTTATAAAATTTATGTGGATTTTTAATTATTTAAAACTTTTATAACATAGGGATTAGGTATTTCTGACAACGAAGTTTGAGATAAGTAGGTTTACGGTAGGGCACGTCTTTGTCAAGCTAATTACTTTCTATTTATTTAATGGGTTGAGTTATTACTACTACGCTTAGATTTTATCGAGATCTCCCTAGCTTTTTTTGTTTTTTTTTTTTTTTTATTTTTTTTTTTTTATAATTTTGTTTATATCAAAAAGCTATAAACCCGAAAACGCGAATCAGAATATAAAGTTTAATAATCAAACGCTTAAAACCGCTGTAAATACTAATGTAAACCCGACAAAACTGCTTGTCTTGAAAAAGTGGGAGACAGGAATATTCCCAGGTGATGCGACCACAGTGATTATTAATAGTGTATCCTTATTTAATACAAGCCGAATGTGACTTAATTCGGTTTTTTTTTTTTTTTTTCACAAAGATTGTATTGTAGTAAACTAGTAATTAGTGGTGGTTACCGACAATTAGGGTGCGTTTGTTTTAAGTATACGAGAATGATGGAATGATTATGATAATAATATCAATGTTTGGTTTACTACTATCACAATTAAATTATCATACCATAGTCATAAATCCATTCAAGTACGTAATGGTGGGTTTTTTAGGATTTCCGTAGATCCCTTTAATTTATTTATTTATCACCACATAAATAACAAATGACCCACTTTTTGAAATCAAACACCTATACCATATTAACAAACCAAACAACAATGTTAACAATGATATATTTATTTTCATTTCACCCTATAATGATACAATTACCGATAATGATTCCCTATAACAAACCAAACGCACCCTTAATGTTTATTGAATAGTAATTCCCTTTGGAAAAAGATAAAGATAGTCCATGCGGTCTACCGACAATCACACAAGCCACACAAAAAAATGCATAAAAATGTCCTTGAGGTTAGCACGATTACAAAAGCAATCCCTGAGTTAAGTCCATTTAATGTATGTGTAACAAAAAATTACATAAATATTTCCTAAAGTTACTTTACTTAACGCAAATTATCCCTATATGAATATTTACATAAAAAGTCCCTACAAGTTACCTTAATTAATGAAAATCATCCCTATATGAAAAGGTACATAATAATCCTTATCATTACTTTAATTTACAAGAAACCATCTTTAAGTTCAAAATTTAATCATTTTTTTCTTTCGTTTTTTTAAGTTTTACATAAATGCTTTTAATTTTGCGATCAAATATTCTTTTTTGGTTTTTAAAGTTTTACGTAGATACCTTTAACTTTGCATATTTTTAGTTAATTACAATAGTTTTTGGTATAACTAAATTAGCAAGTTTTTTATATTTTTTTTAAAAGTAACTTTTAAGTATTTGTCAAATAATTAATATGATTAGTTTAATATTAGAATTTATAGTATATAGTACAAGTAAAAACTAAAATCCATTTTAATAAGATTTTAAAATAACGTAAAAAAACTTCATGCAACACCCCACAGCCCCGCAACGGAGTACGAGCAAAAAAATCCTCGTTAATAATATTGAGAGATGAACAACACTGCACAACTTAATTTCTATCTTTCTTGTTTCATGATGCATTAATTTTGTACTTTTTCTACCCTTAAAAATCGTAAGGTACTGAACTTGATAAGTCGTCCATTGCACGGATTGTATATATAGTGTTTCCTTTTGAGTAAGATTTATTGAAGGCATTTATTGTGCCAAATGTTGGTGTAAACATTACAAATGTAGTTTTGATATCTAGATCTACAAATGTAGTTTTCAAAAAAATTGGTTTTGTTATTCAAAAAGGGTTAGCGGTGCAACTTGTTGCTCGTTTGTCTTCTACCTTTATGTAAATTCAATATGAATATGAAAACATTACCATCAAAGATAAACGACTTATGTCATTTTCGATGAGAACATTTCTATGATTCTGGCAAATCGCCAACAGTTAATGTCACCGTTTTTGAGAATTGATATATTTGCAGTGGGTTTTTTATTTTTGAAAGGCTAAAAATTATATTAGAACTAGGCTCCACATTGGAGGCCAAACAGAAATCACAAAAGTTCAAAACCAGAATAGATAGGAATAAGAACCCAGACCAGAAAAGAAAACTACACAAACAAAAAAAACTCAAACTGAAGAGAACATATCAAAAGGACTTGATATCCAGTTACTCCGGTTAGCACACGACTTTAAGCGAGTCGAAATCCAGATTTTGGAGACCCTTTGCACCGAGGAGGAGATGTTTTCATCTTTAATTGTGGCTACCTTGTCGAGCTCTGTGGAGTAAAATATGGTGAACAAAAGATTTGAGAGAAAACATAATTATGTTCTTATTGATTGAAATGAAATGAGAGAGATACAGATTAATATATACAGAAAAAACTACCTCTAACAAACTCTTCAACTATTTACATTGTAGTACCCTGAACTATCTACACATTTGCACTTTAGTCCTTTAACTTCTCTTTACACTCCCCCTCAAGTTGAGAGTTTGCATCGATGAAACTCCCAACTTGTGAAGCGTAGTATGATGTTGATCCACAGCGTAATTTTGGTGAAGACATCCGCAAGTTGTTTGAAGTATGAACATACACTCGGTTTGACTGTACCATCTTTAACTTGATCTCTTACATAGTGACAATCAACTTCTATGTGTTTAGTGCGAGCATGAAAGATGTGATTAGTCGCTATGTGTATAGCGACTTGATTGTCACAATGTAATGTAATTGGTGTCAAATCCTTAAGACCAAGATCCTTTAGCGTACTAAGGAGCCAAGTAACCTCACAACATGTAACCGCCATTGACCTATATTCGCGCTCACCGAGCTTCTAGAAACCACACCTTGTTTTTTAGATTTCCAAGAAATTGGTGAGTCACCCAACAAAATGCAATAACCGGTTGCCAGACCTTCTTGTCATAGGACAACTTGCCCAATCTGAGTCACGAAGCGCTTAATTGAGCTTTAGACTTATGTGTAAGAAGAATTCCTTGACCGTGAGAATTCAAAGATATCCGAGAAGGTGTTTAACAACTTGCATATGAACTCAAGTAGGATTATGCATGAATTGACTTAATAATCGGATCGAGTAATGATATCCGGTCTAGTGATTGTCAAATAAATCAACTTTCCTATATATCTTCTATAAACCTCGGATCCTGTAAAGGAGAACCCATTTCACTGTAACTTGATTAGGATCCATGGGAAGCTTATATGGTCCGCTTTGTAAAACACCGCCTTCCTTCAACAATTCCAATGTATACTTTTTTGAGACACAAACAGACTGACTCACCTTTGTCACTTCTAACCCCAAAAGTAATGCAAATCTCCAAGGTCTTTCATATGAAAGGTAGAACTGAGTTGATCTTTGAGTTTTGAATTTGAGAATCATCATTTCCAAGAATCATTAAATCATCTACATAAACTAGTACTGCAAGAAAAGTCCGACCTTCATTTTTAATGAATAGAGAGTAATCGACCTTTGATTGTTGGAAACCAAAAGAAATAAGAGCGAAGATAACTTTGAAAACCACCGTCTTGGTGCTGTTTGAGTCCATAAAGGACTTCTTCATCAATACTTGAGAAGAATTAGACTTAACATCTTGAACCGACTCCCCTTTCCAACATAATCCAAAGGAATCTTCATATAAACCTCTTCTAACAAATCTCCATGCGTAAAGGCATTGGATACATCCATTTGCACAATATTCCATTCTTGCATAGTCGCAATCGCAAGTAATGATCTCACAAGAACCATTTTAGCCACTGGTGCAAAAGTGTCATAGTAATCTTCACCTTTAGTTTGCTCATTACCTCAGACACCAACCTAGCCTTCTTCCTTTCAATGAACCATCGACTTGAGCTTTGTTTTGAAGAGCCGGTGACACCCAATAGCCTTCTTATTTGGAGGTAAAGTAGTCTCCTCCCATGTACCATTCTCCTCTAAGGCTCTTAACTCACGCTCATTGCATCACACCATCCTCGGATCAACAACCGCCTCCTTGAAGTTCTTAGGATCACTCTTTGTTTCAAGTACATTTAGAAAGCATTGAAACCGAGGTGATAACATGTGGAAGTAACTTGGTTTGCCATTGGTGTTATAGATGGCATAACATAATCTTTAGTCCGTAGGAGGTTTTGTTTGTCTTGTGGATTTTCTTGGTTGAGTAGTAGTAAAGAAGAAGAATGCCCTCAATTTGAAGAAGATGAAGGTTGTCCCGAACTAGGAACACTTTCAGGAACAGCTTGAGAGATAGTCTCACTTGGAATATCAACCACAGTTGGAACAACACTTATAGGCTCATCATACTCAATCTTTGAACTTGGCATTTGAACAGGCATAGGTTGGAAAAAATTGGACGAACAAGACTCAACAAAAGGAAAGATATGCTCATGAAACTGCACATCTCTACTTACAAAACAGTTATGAGTAAGTAGATTATACAATTTGTAACCTTTTGATGAGCAGGATATCCCAAGAAAACACAAGGAACTCCTCTAGGTGCAAATTTATCTCGGTATTCTAGAAGGATTGGTTGCAACAAAGAAACATCCAAAACCTTCAAATATGAATAGTCCGGTACTTCCTTTAGCAAAGATTTCATAAGGTGTTTTGTTTTCAAAACCGATGAAGGGTATCTATTAATAAGAAATATAGCTGTAGTGACACAATCTCCCCAAAACTTCAATGGAAGACTAGCTTGAAATCTAAGTGCCCTAGCTACTTCTAAGATATGTCGGTGTTTTCGTTCTACTATGCCATTCTGTTGTGGCCTATCTACACATGTAGTTTGATGTTCAATACCTTGAGAAGCTAAATAAACTGCACAAGGTCCTTTAACAAATTCCAGTGCATTATCTGATCTTATACACTTTACTTTGGTGTTAAATTGTAGCTCAACAAACTTTAGAAAAGTTTTCAAGACAACAAAGGCATCAGACTTATGCACCATGAGATATGTCCATGTGGCCCTACTATAGTCATCTACTATAGTCAAAAAATATATGTATTTACCATTTGTAGGCACCTTATATGGACCCCATGTATCCATATGAATGAGCTGAAAAGCTACATGACTATGAGAATCACTTAATGGAAAAGGTAGTTTAGTTAGCTTTGCCATAGGACAAGTAAGACAAGTACTAGCAGTTTCATTCAGAGTAGACACATCAAGACACCGAACATGTTTCATTTTCGTAGAGAAAGATGCCCTAATCTATGATGCCACAAACTATACACATTAGGACATACATTGTTATTGTAAACTCCAAAGAAAGCAGAAAACAAACCATTAGAAACATGTGAATCCACCATTTCTCTAAGCTTATCATCCACCGAATCCATTGGAACATTCGAAGATGATACAAACCAAGAATCTTCTTACCTGTGCCCATCACTTTCCTTGTTTTCAAGTCCTGAAGGACACAAAATTTGGGAAAGAAAATGGCCACACAATTGTTATCTTTTGTAGCTTAGGAACGATAGCAAACTGTACTTGAAAGATGGAACACACAAAACATCCTTAAGCATTATTCCATTTTCAATTTAACTTGTCCTATCTGTGTAATCTTAGAGGAATTGCCATTTGGAAGGGTAATGTTTGGTAAGTATTTTATGATTTTAGCATTTAACATAGCCTTAGAATGTGGAGTCATGTGATCGCTTGCTCCAAAGTGTCTAAAATCCAATAAAACAATGCAGATTAGTTCTTGCACTAAGACAAAGCATACCTGCAACAAAGTCCAACTCATCATCTGTACAGTCAACACCAGAAGCACCACTATTCTTCATGTCTTTCAACACATTTCTCATAAGACTCTCAAACTGTTCAGATGTGAAGGAAAAACTGTTTGAACCACTGGTGACACTAGCTGCAGTCTTCTTGTAGTTTCCAGTACTTGATCCTTTTGACTTATTTTGACCAGTTTGCTTATTCTGTAACTGCTTATACTTATGATGCCACACAGGGTATCCAACCTTTTCCCAACATCTTTCAGGAGGATGCCATTTAAAACCACAAATACCACACTTTCCCTTAACATCCTGTTTGCTATAGAGAGCAGTTGTCTCAATCAATGAACCACTAGAATGAAACACATCCTTCTGAGATTCTTCTTGCTGGATTACTGCACAAGCATTCTCTACACTTGGAAGAGGATTAATCAACAACAACTGACTTCTTTGAGCACTATAACATTCATCTAGACCATTTAAAAACTGAAATAGCCTTTGCTCTTCTTTCTGTTTTTCCACAGCAGTTAAGAAAGCTGACATTTCAGGAGTTACAGTAACTAGTCTAGGCAACACAATCATAGAATCCAATTCTTCCCAAACACATTTCAACCTAGTGTAGTATTCACTTACAGATCCACCATTTTGCAGAATTTTGAAGCACTCTTTACTCAGTTTGTACTTTCTTGAACCATTACTAAGAGAAAACCTTGTTTCCAATTGAATCCATATTTCACTTGCAGTACCAATAAACATAATGGACTTTGCAATAGAATCAGACACTGAACTAATGATCCAACTGATAACCAAATTATTACATGTTTCCATAGTTCAAGATTAACATCATTTTGAGCAAGCAGTAGTAGGTGGAATGTAAGAAAGGAGGTCTAGGAACGTACCTTTCACAAACCCTAACTTCCTTTTGGTAGACAATCCAATTTCAACGAACGCCTCAAGAACGATAGTTTTGCGATCCAATCAACTTTTCTTGAATAGGCAAAGAGCACGGACCATCGAAGGATGAATGTAAAGAGGATTACTCGGATCCATCACTACAAGCAATGAAATTGATTAAACTAATTTTCCCCAAATCTTGACCTAATTTTCACAATCACAATCAAGATCTCAATTAACACGATTGAAGATCTTGTAGATGAAACAAACACAATTGATTGATCAGAACACAATCAATTTTAACAAGAACTCACACACCACAGCACACAATTACTGTATATGAAGGTGACGGTGGTGTAACGACGGTTTTAACGGTTTTAATGGTGAAAATAGGTTATCAGAGTCACCATAATCTCTGATACCATGTGGAGTAAAATATGGTGAACAAAAGATTTGAGAGAAAACAGAATTATGTTCTTATTGATTGAAATGAAATGAGAGAGATACAGATTAATATATACAGAAAAAACTACCTCTAACAAACTCTTCAACTATTTACATTGTAGTACCCTGAACTATCTACACATTTGCACTTTAGTCCTTTAACTTCTCTTTACAAGCTCAACATATGGAACTCTATTTCTCCAATTCCATATTAACCAGCGAGTACATTGCAACACACACTGGATAAAACTTTGTTAGTATGAGAGCAACCATAAGACCGAATGTTATCCATTGTAATATTTGATATAAAAAATGAATGAAACACCAAAGTCATGAAAAGGTTCCACCATTCCCGCACTTTTCTCCAAACCGCTAACACCCTAGGACATTTGATAAGATAATTGTCGATCTCTTGAATATTAGTCTCACAGAACGGGCAACAAGACGATAGATATTAATGCCACGAGTGGAAAGGTTTGAACGACAATGCAATCTATTTAAAGCTGCCCTCGAAACACATATATTAACTTTCTTTGTTATCCAAGAATTCCAATGATGATATTCGCCAATGACACAATCGCTTAACCTATGGTTTTGGATGATATGGAAGCTCCCGCTCCCGGAAAATTTCAATGTACTTAAGACCTTAATCAGAAATTAAGCACGATTTATATCATCATGAAATTTTCTAAATATCACATTTGCATATCATTTGGCATATAAATAATCAACGCAACTTGAGCATTCATAAAAATACCGTTTTGATCAGAATGAAATTCCCCACGATCCCGTTATTCTTAAAATACATAATATATATGTAAAAATTTATAAAAATACGAAATAAATAAAAATAAAAATATATAAATATCGGATTGGGCCTAGAACCTTTATTGGGCCTCGACTTGGACCCGACTCACCACCTAACACTTATTGGGCCTCGTATACCCGTCGAGCCCAACTCGTACATATACTATTCTTGGGCCTTGCATTTGACTCGAGCCCAACATTCAAACCGGGAAACACACACAAGCCCAAACCTATTTCTATTTCACCCATGGGCCTCGTTCACCCAAGCCCAACTGAAAATACATGTTTATTCCTTTGGGCCGTCCAATCGAAATGCTAAGCCCAACACCACACCCATTAGAACATTTGGTAAAAATATGTTTGTGTTTTCTTTATGTAACCGGTCGACCAAACAAAAAGAAAAAGGAAGGAAAGCCAACACAACCAAAAGTATCACATGATAGGATTGTAGCTAAGTTGGAAATTTAGTCATAAAACTTGATACCACATTCCCTTGGAAATCGACTAGACGAACACAAAGACCAAAAACCATTTTGTAGTTCACTAAAGATCCAGACTAACCAAACCAAATCCTTCCCATTCTATCCTAAGTGTGTCGAAAAGGAGACAAGGGACACAAACTACTCTTACAAGCCACCCTAATCACCTAGATTAAAATAATGCCTAGTGATTTTAAAATAGTCTAACCATGCTTTGACCACTTATACTTTCTTATCCCTTGGATAATATGTCTCAAGGACCTCGACAAGGTTAGGGTATACCACCCCTTTCGCCGGTCACCTAAGGCATGCCACAAACAAACATACTACTAAACTTGGTCTTGCTTGTAAACTAGGGGAGCTTGCATTATTTTAAGACAAGAACCATACTTGCTCTACTCTTTATAAGGCACCTCAAAACACACTAAGTGTCTCACCACTACTCTCACAACTCTCACAAAAACTCGGAACATTTCAAAGGGAATAAGTCGAATAAGGTCAAGTTTAGGAAGCAAAGTGTTAGAAGAATTAGAAAGGGGAATCAAATTTGAATTATAAGGAGAACACAGGAGTTCTCAAGTCCTATACGTTGCTCGCAAACCCTCTCCACTCACATTCGAGTGATTGTAAGTCTCTTCTAAAACTCTTGTCAATTCCTTTTAAATTATGTCACGCTAGGATATAAGTTATCACACGTTAAACATTACATGCACCCTAAGTTCTAGTCTCGTTACATGCATAACCACTAATCGACACCTACACACTCACTAAAATGGCACATTATCTAGTTGAACTTGTAAATCATGTCGAAAACGAGTTACAAACCCTTGCAAAAACCTTTAGAAACTCTCGTACCTTTTAATTTCATGCGCAAAGATAAACGGGCCTAAAGCCTAATATTCGAGCCCATTAAGCCCAAACTAAGTCCAAACAAATCTTAACCCGGCCCAATAAGGATAAAATACGCTAATAAGCACTAACAATAAGCTAGAAATGAGCTTATAAATGTTTTACAAAGTTTTCGTATATTAAAATGGTAAATCGGACCTAATTTGCAAATCGTGTAAACTATGGGTTAAAACCGTAACCTTTTAAAAGTTTAAGGGTTGATTTAAACGTGTATAAATCAAGGTTGAGGGACCAAACATGCGCTGCATGTACACGAATGAAAACTACAAGGACTAAACATGCCATATGTTGAAACTAGTTATAAATATAAGTTTGGGTGGAAAATGTAAATTTAGAAACCTTAAGGTTTAAACGCGTTAAAAACGTATTTCGGAGGGCAGTTTCGTAAAAACAGTTCACTTAGGGGTTAAAACTGTCAATTTTAAAAAGTTCGTTATAAAATAGTTTCCGGGTAAAAACTGTCATTTACTCAAACTTGAGGGATTAAACTTGTACTTTTCGTAACTCGAGGGTAACAAGTGTAAATTCAGGAAAAGTTTAGAAAAACTTATAAACTTAATGTAATTTCGTAAAACAAGTATTTTGATCATATAAGTGTTCTCAAAGTATTTTATTATCGGATATCGCTAAATATATTACATATATATACGTATTTATAAGATTATAATTATATATATATAATCCGATAAAACGCACGTAGGATCTAAACAAGCTAGAATACTCAACAACGCTATCATTTTACGAGATTACAACGGGGGAACATTTTACTTATGCTTAAGTGAGGATCATTAACTAAGGCAATGTAGCAAGTAAAATAACTTAAAACGTTAAGCACGCACACACACTATTGAATTGGACAATTCAATGATCTATTGAATAAGAATATTCAATGCTCTATTATTTTGGTCGCGAACCAAAACGTTTATCATATCTGAGACTCACCATCTCATCATTTTTAGGTTTCGGTTTGGAACCTCCGCTACATTGTGCTTGATCTGTTTGTGCCTGTTCATTTTCATCAAGGTGAGTTCATAGCCTCGCTTTTACTTTTATTTTCAAACCCCGTGAGGGAGATACATGCTCTAAACTAGAACACAAGGTTTTTCATAAATGATCGCTTCTTGATTTGTTGGCACTGCCTAAGTATTTAGCCATAAGTCCCCTGTATCATGAACCATTAGTCACCGCGAGTGAACGCAGATATTGTGAATAGTACTATGGGGAGTAACGACCCCGTCTTGGTTATAGAAAAATAACCGGGGCGCACCATATTTGAATTGCATTAGGTAATTGGCTATTACCTCCTTTGGGGCAAACTTAACGTACACTGGTAATTCGGTGTATGCAGTTGAGTCTTGATTGCATGAGCTTAGCGCATAATAATCTGTGATTTTCTTTATGATATTGTTAGTTTACAATGATCATGCTCATATACTTGTGTTCAACCGTTATTTAAACCTATGAACTTCACTCAACATTTTTGTTGACCTTTTTAAGCATGTTATCTGAGGTAATCAGTGAAGATTATGACCAAGACACGGAATGGGGCATGTCAAGGCTTTTCTCGTGGTGTAAACATAAAGTTGTCATTTCTTTCAAACTCATGATCTTTATTTTGGGAAAATGCTTGAACAATTTACAATGTTTTGTAACAACTATGAGTTTTCGATGAATGATAACTACTATTAATAAAACGCCTATTTTGAGTTGTTTTCTATAATTGTTGACTATGATCTCCATTCGAGTAACACCCCGATTAGTCTTCCACTGTCATTAAGATTTCAGGGGGTGTTACATGATTTTAGCAAGCAAACTGACTTTAAACACCCTTGAAACATCTTTAGTCCAAATTTCAGTTATCATATCCATTCGAAGTGAGTTGCAGGCTACTAAGAATGGAGAAGAAATAAGGAATATCATCCAAGGTTCTACCACGAGGGGGAAACGCCAAAACCAAGTCCCTTCCCAAACACCATTATTAAAACCCCATCTATCACAGAATCTAAAATCTTTGGAGACGTCCAAGGCGAACATTAAAAGATAAAGATCCATTAGACGTAAGTCGCCACCACACCAAGGGTCACGCCAAAACAGCCGTCTAAACCATTAGAGGCCTTAAGAATAAAAGAGCTTTTGAAAGAACTCAAAGAGGCTTCAATACTCTTACTAGACTTTAAGATATCACACCAAGTACCACCCGCTCTAAACGTATTCAAAGGGATCAAAAGGCCACCATCATCGTCATGGAGATCCTTGATAACTGGACGCCAAAGAGCCTTATTTTTAGTCAAGTACCTCCATTTCCATTTGCCAAGGAGACCAGGGTTTTTAGCTTCAAGGCTACCAACTCCAAGACCCCCTTGTAAAAATCAAGAAGTATGTTGTCTCATTTAATCCAAATAATACCCCATTTGTTAATAAAAATAATGTCGAAAACGTTGTTTGAATCATTCGATCTCTGTACGTCTTGATAATCACAAATTGATAAAACACGTTACGTCAAAATACTTGATAAGTTTTTAACCGAGAAAACCCGTTTCGACTACAACATCACTTCAGGTATGTACAAACAACTTACCAACATTGTTAAGTGATCAAAAAATTTATTTTGTCCTTAAAGCTCACATTTTTATAAATGTGACAAACGTTTTTATAAATAAACTTTACAAATTATTTTTGTAAATTAAAGAATTATTTTATTCATAAGATAATATTTGAATTTGAATTTTCTCGCCCAAATCAGATAAATTTTCACAAGATAAATATTTCCTCACTAAAGGACAAAAAAAGGAGCGGACTCTATGGGACGGTCCCATATAGGTCGACGGTCCCTTAATTATATGGGACCACCAGACAAATAAGGAATCGTCCACACCCCTTTTCGTGCTTATGTATATACTACATTGTTTTCTCAGTAAAAAAATACCGTTTTACACAAAAAAAACTTCTTGTCTTTTCTATCCCATTTTTTCCACATCTTTGATCACATTAACATCTCGTAATTTATTTATAAGTGATCTCTTATCCTCTACTCGAAAGTGCAAAATATGAATCTTCGTATTCGTCAAGAAATGAAGCTTTAGCCATTGCACACACATAACTTGTATTACGATTTTCTTCTTTATCTAAATTCTATAAATCTTGTATCTTTTATATTGGTATATCCGACTTATGTGTGAGTCGAGATTAGTTGTGTTTGTATAGGTTTGGATGGTGTGTATGTCCGTGTAGCATTTGTGTAGATTTGGACAATGTAGATGTCCATGTAGTGTTGTGTGTAGATTAGGCTAGCGTGTTAGTCCGTTAAGTGGTGTGAAGACTTGAATTGTGTGAAGACCCAAGTGGACGAGGTGAAAGTCCGTGAGGCTTAGTGTTAAGACTTGGATTGTGTGTATATCTAAGTGGATGAGGTGTAAGTCCTGTTGTAGTGTGTATTTTTGTTTAGATTGGTTCTAGCTAGGATTAGAACTTGACATTTCGCTTAGTGTTGAAAATTGGTGTAAGCGTTGGTGTATGGTTTTGTAACACCCCCAAAACTGGTACAGCGAAAGCAACATGGAGTGCTACTCAATTGGTATTCACAACACAAGATAATAAAGAACGGAATACATAATCCATTTAAATTTCATTAATAAAATGAGTTTTACAATAATGCCAAGTGCGGAAAATATGGCCCATATGTTTAAGCAGTCCCATAAAAACAAGTCATAGTTTGTGTGAAAACACTTCAGTTGGTAATCTATGACCAATGTCTTGCCATATCCTTGCCTACAGATTAGTTACTTGAGAAAACATGCTAAAAGTCAGCAAAATGCTAGTGAGTTCCTAGGTTTATCATAAAGTAATAAAATCATAAGTTGGACCATGTGTATTGGATGAGCATTACAATGAATATAATGTCATTTCAATATAGTCTATTGCGTTAGCACTAAGTTCATGCAACCGAAGCTATACAATGGGCATGCATCTAGAAGCATGTAAATAAATAATTTGGTCCGACAAGTGTCTATCCCAAAACACTTGAATTTCGACATGTTAGACGTCCGCGTTTGCCTATCCAGTCAAATCGAATGGGGATGTCACTCCCAATAGATTTATATATAACATCCGCGCTACCCAGCAGGAATTGACGGTTCATGAGGGCAAGTAGAGTTCAAGTTCTATTGGCAGTTGGTCGCGATAGTAACACATGAACGATATTGGTATCGACCTGACAACAACCATGAATTTTTTCCATTTCAACTCATCCTGACTCGCCATTTGCATACGACACTTTCCATTGCAACGTCACTTATAATATAACACACTATGATGTTAAAATGAAATGTCACTTAATAAAATGAGTTCACCGTTATTACTTGCAACTTAACTAAAAGGGTTGTCACATTTCCAAACCCCTGAAATATAAACCCGTAGACACACAAACTCTTGAAAACTATTTTCAAACTTAAACGATTCCACACAAGTAGTAACAACATAAAAATTGAAAAACTTATGAAGTTTCGTTAAAATTTATCGAGTCTTAAACATGAAATAAAGACTGAACTTGCCGTACTAATTTAGGTTGCGTGCCGGAGAATTTGATCTTTTCTTTACTTTCAATTCATGTATTTCGTAACTTTGAATATTGAATTGATTTGTATGGTTAATATGAGCGGCTAAGCACCTCTTGGTGCTGGCCTAGTTATGATTCCTTAATTATTTTGTTTGGTTTTACATTACTTCCATATAATTATTTCTAAGTGTATGCATGCATAGTTTATTGGTAGCTACCCTTGTTTGGTAGTTTTGAATGGCGGTGAGGCCAATTTCCTAGAGATATGACCAACCTGACCCTAGGTGAGCGAACCGAGACGGAAATGTAAGATATGACCAACCGACGACCCTTTCTACTTATGCGATTTGACCAACCGATCACCTACCGTTTGGATGAACTTAAGAATTATGGGGTGAGTGTTTAAGTTGCTAACGCCCGGAACTCACTATTATAAATCTAGCATGTAGCGGTACTTAATGACTTGGCTTAGGGACCGGGAACAACAGGACTTATGAGGGATACCGACTTCTCTGTGGTGGCATCTTTGTTGATAGGTTAGGCGAATTGACCAAATGTTGTCCTCTCGACTTTGACCCCACCAAGTAATTGGAAGTAAGTAGATCGTAGACATTACTAGCTAGGAGGAATAACTAGCCTAGCACCACTCTCCTCTATTGATTTATCCTTTGCCTTTATTTGTTTTTATCTGCTTTAGTAGTTAATTAATTAATTCCTTATTGAAACCATTATTAATCTGTGACACCTAGACTTAGTAATAATCCAACACACATAGCTCTTGGAACGACATCGGCTTTACCGAATACTACACTACACGCGACCGGGTACACTGCCCGTTAGTGCATTAGGGTAGACCATAGGTATAACGAGACTTTATAAATATTAAAACCTGGTCAGTAAAACCTGCATCAAGCCCCTATTCAGATTTTTAAGCACATTAGAAGCTAAATAAGCACTTAGGAAAGGGAAATAAACTGAAATATTAAGTCCACTAACTGAAATAAGCTAGAACAATGAAAAAGCTAACTAACTGAAGGGGAAATAAGCAGTTAAGCAGTACAAGAGAAATCCTAAGCTAACTAGGGGACAAATAAGCATACTAGGGGAATAAGCACTAAGGGAGATTAAATAAGCTGAATCCTAAAGTAAGTTTCACATTTCCTAAATAAGCTAAGAATCTCTACTGTCCTAAATAAGCTAAGAATCTCAAGACAGGTGAAAGGGAGTTCAACAGGGTGAAAGGGTTTATAAAAGGGGTGCAAAAAGGGTTACAATGTTTTTGTTAAAAAATGTTCAAGGTTTTGTAACAACATGCTTTTTTATTTATTTATTTTTTTTTCCTGAAAACTAAAATTGGTATTAAGAAAAAATTGAGTTTTTTACAAAATGGTTTTTGATTTCGCAATGAAACCAATAATAAAGAGGTTGTGTAGTATATGGGTAACTCAAACGTGTCGGGTTTGACCGAGATCGTTCAACGAGGTTGAATGGAATTTCAACTCACGTCTCAATAATCGGATTCGAATAAGAAAAGGGCATAAGATGATATTATCTAAACTACGGGAATGGAACATAAAATCTACGGGAAATCCTAAGAACTAAGGCAAATTACGCAACTCTACGCAAATACGGAAATTAAACGAAACGCGAATAAAAAGCAAATACGTCTATTCTAGATCCTAAAAATAATCCAAAACTACTTTTACTCTAAAAATGATATTAGAAAACTAATAATGAATTAAAACTATTTTTTAGGATTTTTCTTGAATTTATTCTAATTAACAACTAATTATTAACTTTAAGATTAAGGCTAATTAACTAAAAATTATCAAAGAGAGAGGGAAAAATATGCAATTACTTTCTAAAATCTAAAATATGATAAAAGATTTTTCAAAACTATTTTGAAATTTTCGATTAATTTCCTATTTTCTATGAATTTAATTCTATTTAAATCTAATTAAAATTATGAAAATACCAAATAAAGGGAGAAAAATAGGAAAAATCTTTTTATGCTTTTTATATTTATCTTAAACTATTAAAATTGAAAAATTATTTTTTGGAACTTTTTCTGAATTAAATGCAATTAAAGGCAATTAAAAAGGCTTAAAAACTATATTTAAATAAGAAAAATAGTAAATGATGACCAAAAATTATGAAAACTTCAGGGAAATTCTAAAATGCTATTCTAGAGCTATGAAAAATAATAAATTAAGGGCTTATGTGGGAGAATATAGAACTGCTATGCAAACTAAGATTAAAATAAGCACTTTCAATAAGCTATTAAGCAAAACAAGGCACCAACTGATTATATGAGCTAAACAACTCTAAAACTGCTCTAAGGGAACTAATTGCATCTACTCCTAACTCCTAATAAGCATCTAACCAAGGATTCAAGAAAACGATATTATAACAAATAGTTAATGAGACCCTACTTGAATAAGCGGTTATAATCGCTATTCAAGAAGCTTTAAGGAAAACCAAAACATGGGACTCAAGCCAACCAAGCGAGAGATCATATATCCAGATTTATAGCCAATAAGGACTTATGATGAGAAAGTTAAAGATCAAGACAAAAGTCGCTAAATGGACGAAGAGCTATCCGATGCGTAAACAAGAAGACATGGACAAGCTTTAAGCTAATCTAAAAGCTAATCGAAGCTTCAAACGAAAACCAGAAATGTGGGACTTAAGACCACCTAGCAAAGAGTTTGTAAACCAAATTTTAGCTAATAAGGACTTATATTGAAGAAGTTCTGAGACCAATCAAAAGGCATGAAGGACATTTAGGCTGCGACTGTAATGTATGCGTAAACAGATAGAAAAGTGGTTCTAGCAGGCTAAGATTTGCTATTCTAAAAGTTGTTAAGGACCTAAAATAAGCTATGGGGACTTAAACTGAGCAACTGGATTGAAAGAGATCCTAGATACTCCTACCAAACCTCATCAATAGCATGTAAATTCAAATCCTAGAGCACCTAATAAACTGATTTTCAGCAGACTAAGGCATTAAAAAATGATATATTGCAACCAAGATGCCTCTAATTGTAAACTGAACCACAAACATACCAACTAGCATATCTAAATATCATAAAGAAACATTTGAACCTAACCTTGAAACTGCTTTTGACATAGAAATTTGAATGCAAATCGACCTTCTTGGGACGAATGAGAATTGAAGATGATATTGAAACGCAAAATTCACGTTTTAACTTGAAACTTAAATCTATGACTTGAGATCACATTTAAAACTAAATTCTAACTCATATTGATCAAAAAGTTAAGCTCAAACCTCTAAATCCTCAAAAATCAAACAATACCAAACACTCCCTCAACGTGAACAAGTAACATTTAAAACATAACATTCATTGAAAACTGATTTGAGCAGATGTGAAATAGACCAAATTGCATTAAAATCATCTAATCTAACAACTTGAAATCAGGATTTGAACAAAAACAAGTTTGACTTTAAATATTGACCAGAGTTGACTTTTGTTGACTTTTTATGTAAAACTGGAATTGAACAAAATGAAAACACTAAACAAGCTCACATAAGCTTTGTGAAGCTTATGAGAACTTAAACAAATAGTAACTAAAGCTAATAACACAGTAACACTGAATTATGAAATTTAAATGATAATTAATAAAATTGAAAAGGAACAATTCATAAACTAATTTGAGAATTCAAAAACTGCAATTACAAGAAGCTACTTAACTAATTAGAATGACAGAAAATGAATGGTCAAAGCCTTCTAATACATGAAAAACTGGACGAATTACAAATGTGAAGAAATGGGGTTTTTATAGCTGAGCTGAGGTCATGGGATCCTTTCAGAAGCTTCTGGGATGTCTAATCATAGCCATTGATCATCTACTTATCATCACAATCAATCTTGGCCACAGGATCAAATAGATGAGGTGTTTAAGCCAATAGGATGCCTTCATTTGTCCACTGTGTCATTCCATTGTGTCATAACCTCTGACACGTGTGTCAGCTTCTAGAAGAGGTACTTAAGTTGGGGTAAATGGTGGGTAATTGGGTGATGGATGGTTAAACAGTAAATGGATATTCTGGGTTTGGGCGCGCTACGGTTAAAGGGAAGTTTTAATAATAGTTTGACTTGGGGTTGGGTTATGGCCGGGTTTGAAGCGGGTAAAAAGTGTGGTGGGTTATAGGATAAGTAAACCGGTATGTATTTACCGGATTGGTTTGGATAGTGATATTGGGCGGGAGTTTTATGAATTGGATTGGATAAATGGATTGGTTGGATTATGGACATATATGAAATATTTAACAACCAAGGACCATCCATGTAAATTATGTAAAGACCAAGGACCAAAAATGTAAATGTGAAATGGTAAGGGTGATTTTGGTAAAATATGTGAGTGAAATATA
The DNA here is from genome assembly GCA_022545495.1 of Chrysanthemum lavandulifolium. NCBI lineage: Eukaryota > Viridiplantae > Streptophyta > Magnoliopsida > Asterales > Asteraceae > Chrysanthemum > Chrysanthemum lavandulifolium. The sequence continues at coordinate 163,637,291 of CM040242.1, forward strand.
TGAGGGGTAAATTGTGTAAAATGTGAGAAGTTGAGGGATTAAAGGTGACAATTTGGGAAAGTTGAGGGTGAATTGTGAAAATGTGATACAATGACGGGTTTTCAGAAAAATCTCCCAAACCATGTCCCGAACTTCGCATTTTGATCTTTTGAGCATTAAAATCTCTGAAATAGCATCCCCGACATCGGCTTTTGCACTCTTCTCTCTCTCGTGCCCGGTTTTCTTCGGTTTTGGCTTCTTTTTGTGTGTTTTTACAAATCCGTACCTGCACAAGCATAAACTCAAGAAAACCACAAATATTAGCAATAAACGGCCTTTCTTGGTTATTTTGGGTCTATTTCGATAAAGAAAAGGTATGTGTTTTAGCACATACCAAAATACCCCAGACGAGACCATTGTCGTGTCCTCACGCAATGCAATCAACTCACGCTTCTAAAACCAAGGATCTCAATCTCTTTCTACTAAACCTATGAAGACTCTTAAATTAGCATGTCCAAACCATCAAGTTATCTCACACAAGCTAGCCACTTGTGAATGACTAACCGTAAGAAACTTCAAACAATTTAGACAAACCAATAATAAGAGAAAAAGTAGCAAAGATTCCTCGAAGAGATTAAGAAACCCTAATTCTAAAAGCGCCCGTTTACCTTTTAATTCACATGTATAGATATTACGATTAAGCACATCGATTATGAATGACGATTTGTTGAACTTTCATGTCGATCAATAACTCCAACATTTTCAAACGACACGTTAGGATCACGGAGTAGAAAACACAACACGCCATGAAGTGACCATCTGGATAGAATACATCGTCCCGATTTTCACAAGTTCCCAAACTAAGCGTAAAATCGAAATCATTGTTACATACGACTCTAGATGCTAACACTACCCATGGAAGTTACTTGTGTACTTACTTTTCGTTCCCATTTTCCTATTTCCTCTAGATTTTTTTTATTTTTGTGAGAAATGAATTTCTTCAAGTTCTCGTTTCGATAAGAATTATTCCGATAAAGATACAAAGCTAATGCCGATAATTAGTTATCCGCCTTCTCTCGAGAACCATTGTCGTAAAAATGAAGTCCACATCAAGGAATTTTTATTCTTTTGACTTTTTTTACTTTTCAACATTTTCATTTTTTTTTTTTTTTTTTTTTCACATGAACTTTTTTTATTTATATGAGCTGTGAACTACGGAGCTTCACGGGGTAATTCCAAGACTATAGGCTTCATGAAATGAGAGTCCCGGCTGGCTAGGCTAAGACCTCATACAATCCCGGCTAAAGATCCAAGGGTCCGATCTCGACACCGCAACTCACAACTTTTCTTATTATTTATGCACTTGATACTCAGCACTTATTTATTTATTTTGGATCCTTGATGTGTACCCAATTTTTCAAACAAAGATTCTCTTAAGAAGATAAAGAACTAACCATCGTCAAAAACTCAACATCTCTAATTATTTAGACGAGATATGGGGTGAAACAATTTTGTGGGAACAAAAGCCATAAGTACCTTGATGGGCTCTAAAGAGAACCAACTACTCCACGTTTAGCATCTAAACTCATAAGTAACTCTATCATTTCTCGATCTCGCAAATTTAAAATCCCAAATAATGAGATCCGCAGATGCTTAGCCGATAATTTTAAGTTATCTATGGTTAAGGAACAAGCTAGGGCTCAACACGCATGGTCAGTCGAATTCTATTCCTACTCTCACCAATGGAAAGTCAATCAAGGTGTCAAAACATATATTAACTTAGCAAATGTTTCGTCTAATGAAATCAAGTTATGCATATTTAAAGTCACTCGGAAACTTGCAAACTCTTGGCCTTGTGAGCTAGAATTCGCATTTTATAGCTTCTAATCTAAGAGACTAGCAAAACTTTTCAATCAAAAGACTTAACAAAAGCTTACAAAAATTTTAAATTTTCACATTTTGCACAATTTTCATTTTCTAAGGAAAAGCGGGTTCTGAGAGAAACACGACACAAATAAGCAAGTGCGGTCAAATCAAATCGAAGATTACCCTACCCGGACTAGAATGGAACATTGTCCTCAATGTTTAAAGCAAGGGTATCACGAAAATCTAAAAGCCGTTTATAAAGTATGCTCAAAGATAAGCGTTAGTCGATAAGATTAAGGATATCGGTTTCCATCGACAACGATCATGAGACTCGAGTGGAGAAAAGACAATCTTGAGCACGAGAGTCTTCATATCGGGAACATCCTACACACAACATCACAAACAACCAAACACGAGAAATCGAAGAAGCGGACCCCTTCGCGTCACTTATTAGAAAAGAGAAAGAAGAGAAGGATAAGCATGGGGTGCCTCCCACGAAGCGCTACTGTTTTTGATCACCGAGTCGCTAGCCTGACTCGTCCCCGAATTCAGTTGTCCTTGGGGAAGAAAGTAGAAAAGATAATCTCCATCGGACTTTCGTTCAAGAGGTTTGGATAAACATTGAAACATAAGAAAGTTCCACTCCGATGAGATACCCACGGTTCTAATAGCAAAAACTCTGAATGGTGATACCGGGGTCAAAGATAGTATCCTCACTCTCGCAAGAGTGAAGAAGAGGGGAAATCACATTATATGGAAGAAATGGAATAAAGATTTTGATAATGATTAGGATCCATTCTTCATCTTCAAAAGCAAATTCCTTAATCTGATTTTGAACATTTAAGCTCATTGGGTGATTTTCAACAAAATCATCGGGAGGAAGAGGTGGTGTGATGTCATCAATAACGGAACTCTTTTGAGAGAGTTGCTCTTCTCCCAAACTAAAATCTTTCTCAATATCAAAGTAGAAACGATCATACTCCGGAGGAGATATGATATGAGAAAGTTCACCGGAGAACTCCTCGAGATATAAATCAAAAGATGAATCCTTGAGCTCGGACTCCGGAGGATTTTCACAAGACGGCTATACTTCTTGAATTTCTTCAATCGAGATAAACGGAGGTGGAATTTGTGCGGTACTTTGTAGACTATGAACTTGCACCTTTTCCATTATGGTCTCCGTGTCGGACTCATCACTTTCCTCATCAAAGATTTGATTGTCAAAATTGAGAGTATATTCTGAATCGAATTCAAACAAAGGATTCGTGAAGGTCATTGTGAAAGTTTCTGAAATTGAATCAAAAGGTGTCTCAGATACCTTTGGGATTGGAACAAGGTCATCAATATTCTCAAGAGGAGTACATTCGACTTCCTCATCCCCCATTGACAAGGTATCCGAAGGTTCGTTAATAAGCGGATCACAATTGGTTTCAACAATTTTCGGTGAAATTGGATCATCGACTTCTTCCAAAACAACGTCACTTCTCTCAACCGGCGTGAGTGAAGGGGAAGAGTCGGAAATGATAGGATCAGAAATGGGAGTGGGATTGCCACTCGAAAAATCGTCATCAATCTTTAAGTTTTCTTCTTCAAACGGTTCATCGTCATCACTATCGTCAGAGTCTGAATAGTAAAAGGTGGGTGGATGACTCGGTCTTTGTTGATAATGGTGACTGATATATCTTTCTTGCTTGCTAAAGACGTCAATTTGAGCACTCACAACGGAAACTTTCTCGGAATAATGATCACTCAACATAGTGGTAGAATTGTAAGGAACGTCAGAATCCCACTGATAATGATGTTGTGTCATATTCTCGATCAAATCATAAGCTTCTTGAGGTGTCTTCCGCATGAGATTTCCACCAGCTGCCAACATGATTTTGTCTTGATCAATCGTAGTGATACCATGATAAAAGGTTAAAATTTGATCAAGAAGCAAAATTCGGTGATCGGGACATTTATGTAATAATGATTTGAATCTTTCCCAAGCTTCAAATATGGATTCCTTAGGTGATTGCTGGAAATTAAGAATTGCTTTCCTCAGCTGCATCGTTTTCGAATATGGAAAGTATTTTGAAAGAAACTTGCGAAACATCTCTTCCCAAGTATGAATCGAATGTTTTTCAAGGGTATAAAACCAAGATTCGGCTTCGTGGGTTAAAGAGAAGGGGAAGAGATTTAATCGGATATCATCTTGAGAAACGCCACGTTGCTTCATAGATTGTGTGATAGATAAAAACTTGTTCAAGTGCTCATTAGCATCTTCGTCGTAAAATCCATGAAATTGACAATGCGGTCGAAGAAGACGAACCATACGATTTTTCAATCTAAACTTGGTTCCCGGAACGATCGGTCCTCCTCGACCGATAAGTGAAGGACGATAGAAATCCTCCATGGTCCGAGGATCATGGGGATCAAAGGGTGCGAAATCGAGCATTGTGGAGAATTAAACAAATCAGAGGGTAAAGAGATAAGAATTAAACATTCAGAGGAAAACGAAGATTATTTTTGGGTTTTTATAAAATCAAACATAAAAGGAAAACAAATCTGGAAAAGGAAAATATTTTTGGGTTTTTATAAAAGGGATATGTACAAATATCAATGATAACTTCACGAGGAAGGATCTTCAAAACCATAATCGAGACGGAATCTGAAAACTCGCTCTGACCCTCCCGCAAGCGCGCCAAAATTGATTTCGCAATGAAAACCAATAATAAAGAGGTTGTGTAGTATATGGGTAACTCAAACGTGTCAGGTTTGAGCACCGAGATCGTTCCGAACGAGGGTTGAATGGAATTTCCAACTCACGTCTCAATAATCGGGATTCGAATAAGAAAAGGGGCATAAGATGATATTATCTAAACTACGGGATAAGGAAAGTAAATGGAACATAAAATCTACGGGAAATCCTAAGAACTAAGGCAAATTACGCAACTCTACGCAAATACGGAAATTAAACGAAACGCGAATAAAAAGCAAATACGTCTATTCTAGATCCTAAAAATAATCCAAAACTACTTTTACTCTAAAAATGATATTAGAAAACTAATAATGAATTAAAACTATTTTTTAGGATTTTTCTTGAATTTATTCTAATTAACAACTAATTATTAACTTTAAGATTAAGGCTAATTAACTAAAAATTATCAAAGAGAGAGGGAAAAATATGCAATTACTTTCTAAAAATCTAAAATATGATAAAAGATTTTTCAAAACTATTTTTGAAATTTTCTGATTAATTTCCTATTTTCTATTAATTTAATTCTATTTAAATCTAATTAAAATTATGAAAAATACCAAATAAAGGGAGAAAAATAGGGAAAAATCTTTTTTATGCTTTTTATATTTATCTTAAACTATTAAAATTGAAAAATTATTTTTTGGAACTTTTTCTGAATTAAATGCAATTAAAGGCAATTAAAAAGGCTTAAAAACTATATTTAAATAAGAAAAATAGTAAATGATGACCAAAAATTATGAAAACTTCAGGGAAATTCTAAAATGCTATTCTAGAGCTATGAAAAATAAGAAAATAAGGGCTTATGTGGGAGAATATAGAACTGCTATGCAAACTAAGATTAAAATAAGCACTTTCAATAAGCTATTAAGCAAAACAAGGCACCAACTGATTATATGAGCTAAAAACTCTAAAACTGCTCTAAGGGAACTAATTGCATCTACTCCTAACTCCTAATAAGCATCTAACCAAGGATTCAAGAAAACTGATATTATAACAAATAGGCTAACAGACCCTACTGAATAAGCAGTTGTAACTGCTTATTCAGTAAGCTTAAGGGAAAACCAAAAACATGGGACTCAAGCCAACCAAGCAGAGATCATATATCCAGATTTATAGCCAATAAGGACTTATGATGAGAAAGTTAAAGATCAAGACAAAAGCTGCTAAATGGACAGTAGCTATCTGATGCAGAAACAGTAAGACATGGACAAGCTTTAAGCTAATCTAAAAGCTAATCAGAAGCTTCAAACAGAAAACCAGAAATGTGGGACTTAAGACCACCTAGCAAAGAGTTTGTAAACCAAATTTTAGCTAATAAGGACTTATATTGAAGAAGTTACAGACCAATCAAAAAGGCATGAAGGACATTTAGCTGCTGATACAGAACAGATGCAGAAACAGATAGAAAAGTGGTTCTAGCAGGCTAAGATTTGCTATTCTAAAAGTTGTTAAGGACCTAAAATAAGCTATGGGGACTTAAACTGAGCAACTGGATTGAAAGAGATCCTAGATACTCCTACCAAACCTCATCAATAGCATGTAAATTCAAATCCTAGAGCACCTAATAAACTGATTTTCAGCAGACTAAGGCATTAAAAAAAACAGATATATTGCAACCAAGATGCCTCTAATTGTAAACTGAACCACAAACATACCAACTAGCATATCTAAATATCATAAAGAAACATTTGAACCTAACCTTGAAACTGTTTTTGACATAGAAATTTGAATGCAAATCAGACCTTCTTGGGACAGAATGAGAATTGAAGACAGATATTGAAACTGCAAAATTCACAGTTTTAACTTGAAACTTAAATCTATGACTTGAGATCACATTTAAAACTAAATTCTAACTCATATTGATCAAAAAGTTAAGCTCAAAACCTCTAAATCCTCAAAAATCAAACAATACCAAACACTCCCTCAACGTGAACAAGTAACATTTAAAACATAACATTCATTGAAAACTGATTTGAGCAGATGTGAAATAGACCAAATTGCATTAAAATCATCTAATCTAACAACTTGAAATCGAGTTTGAACAAAACAAGTTTGACTTTAAATATTGACCGAGTTGACTTTTGTTGACTTTTATGTAAAAGCGGAATTGAACAAAATGAAAACACTAAACAAGCTCACATAAGCTTTGTGAAGCTTATGAGAACTTAAACAAACAGTAACTAAAGCTAATAACACAGTAACACTGAATTATGAAATTTAAATGATAATTAATAAAATTGAAAAGGAACAATTCATAAACTAATTTGAGAATTCAAAAACTGCAATTACAAGAAGCTACTTAACTAATTAGAATGACGAAAATGAATGGTCAAAGCCTTCTAATACATGAAAACCGGACGAATTACAAATGTGAAGAAATGGGGTTTTATAGGCGAAATGAGGTCATGGGATCCTTTCGAAGCTTACGGGATGTCTAATCATAGCCATTGATCATCTACTTATCATCACAATCAATCTTGGCCAGGATCAAATAGATGAGGTGTTTAAGCCAATAGGATGCCTTCATTTGTCCACTGTGTCATTCCATTGTGTCATAACCTCTGACACGTGTGTCAGCTTCTAGAAGAGGTACTTAAGTTGGGGTAAATGGTGGGTAATTGGGTGATGGATGGTTAAACAGTAAATGGATATTCTGGGTTTGGGCGCGCTCTGGTTAAAGGGAAGTTTTTAATAATAGTTTGACTTGGGGTTGGGTTATGACCGGGTTTGGAAACGGGTAAAGAGTGTGGTCGGGTTATAGGATAAGTAAACCGGGTATGTATTTACTGGATTGGATTTGGATAGTGATATTGGGCCGGGAGTTTTATGAATTGGATTGGATAAATGGATTGGTTGGATTATGGACATATATGTGAAATATTTAACAACCAAGGACCATCCATGTAAATTATGTAAAGACCAAGGACCAAAAATGTAAATGTGAAATGGTAAGGGTGATTTTGGTAAAATATGTGAGTGAAATATATGAGGGTAAATTGTGTAAAATGTGAGAAGTTGAGGGATTAAAGGTGACAATTTGGGAAAGTTGAGGGTGAATTGTGAAAATGTGATACAATGACGGGTTTTCAGAAAAATCTCCCAAACCATGTCCCGAACTCCGCATTTTGATCTTTTGAGCATTAAAATCTACGAAATAGCATCCCGCATCGGCTTTTGCACTCTTCTCTCGTGCGGTTTTCTTGGTTTGGCTTCTTTTGTGTGTTTTACAAATCAGACAAGACAAGCATAAACTCAAGAAACCACAAATATTAGCAATAAACGGCCTTTCTTGGTTATTTTGGGTCTATTTCGATAAAGAAAAGGTATGTGTTTTAGCACATACCAGTTTTTAAAGCTAAAATAGGATTTTTGGTTTAAAGGGCAATTTGGTCATTTTGGGTATCGAGAAAGATGGTGATTTTGGGTAAATGGTGTGGTTTTGAGTTTGTTTCCCCACCACTTTCGAACGTGTCTCGGCTTCGTAAATGTAGAAAATCACTTCCGGCTCGTCTTGACCGCACTTTTCCGTTTACCGATTTTGCTTGTTTCTGCTCTGTTTTCAATCCTTTTGTACCTGAAAGACATAAAACACACCCCGAGGATATTTTTAACATATTTTGAGCATATTTGGGTGTTTTTGGTCATTTTAGTGGTCTTAGGTGGGTAAAAGCGATGAGTGAATAAGCACTCATCAATACCCTTATTCATTCGTCACCCTAACTTTTGATTTATTGAGATTAGGGAATCGGCAATCTCGAGTATCATGGTCATCGTTATGATCATGTATTCGTGATTTTGTCGCCCTTTTTGATGTATTGTTATTCGGGAAGATTACTTAGTCCTACACTTTAGCTTATTCGAGTTTGGGAGAGATCAATCATGGGTATCGTGGTCGTCGTTACGATCATGTATTTGTGGTTTTGTCATATTTTTTGGAATATTGGTATCGCTAGAGACTATAAAGAATGACAAACCCTTAAGCCTTCACATTTTTAACCCATTTTGCCTTTGAAATTGGTAATTGTCCTAGACCAGTCCCAAGAGCTAGGAAATCAAGAAGAGAATGTTTTGTATCATGGCAATAGGTTTAATCATTCAATTTTTATATTGATTTCATCATGATTTCTATTTGTTCTTCGTTTGAATTATCTTCTTGTGCTTTTAAATACATTATGGGCTAACACCCTTGTTGTTAGCCATGTTATGAATATTGCATGATTGTTATTTCCGTTTGTTAAGATTTATGTTTAGTATTGTTTAGTTTATTTGTTGATCGTTCAATACTTACTCGTTTATATGTTTGAGTCTTTTAAGTCTAGATATTACATGAACCAAGTGGTCTAATCTAAGTTAGATAGGGGTATGGAGGTATTACCTGGACCAAAGGGATACTCTTTATACATCCTGAAGTCACCAATATTTTAAAATTAAATCATTGCACTAATGAACGGATAGCTAGAATGCCATAGGAGTAATATGGCTAGTACTACTTTCTCTTATTGATCACAATACACGTAGAATAGTTCAGCTTAACTTACTTTATTGTTTTAGTAGTTATAAGCAAATCAAATCAAAACCCATTTAAAATATGTAAAATACACTAGGTTAATTCTAAACATACTATTCCTGAGATTGACCTTGTACTTACCTCACTGCTACATTTGATTGCGTATACTGCCCGTGAAAAGTGTGTCCTTAGGTATAAGTCCGGCATAACATAAATTAAAAACACCTACACGACAAACACACATCAATTTTCTTGCACCGTTGCCGGAGAATGGTTTAGCTTTAGAATAATATAGTGCGTTTTTTTTATTTTTGTTAGATTAGTTTAGTTTTTATTTGTGTTTTTAGTAGTTTGTGTTTTCTGTTTTTGTTAAATGTTTTCTATCTCATGTTGCTTATACGGCGTATTTACTTCCTTAGTATATGGCGTATTACTCGACATAATGATATGACGTATTGCTTATTGCATATGGCTTATTCATTGCTGAAACATATTAGTTGTCTAGTTTAACTTTCATTTTTCATTTTCTTATTTTTAGTTTTTATTAGTTTTTAATTTTGTAATTTGTTTATTTTAATTTTTATTAATATTTTCTAAAAAGAAAACATAAGAATTTCAAAATTGTTAATTATCTATACGGCGTACTAATAAATTTTGATACAACGTATTGATTTAATTTCGGTATTTGTATTCTGAGTAATTTGGATACTGCATATTGTTTTAAGATTGAATACGGCGTATACAGTTTTTGTATATGGCATATTAGGTAAACAGTAACACCAAACACTATTTTATTATTTTTTTTGTTTTTAGGTTTGTTTAGTTGTTTAGTTAGATATGCTAATAGTCCTTGTTTTGTTTAGATTAAGTATGAATATTAATGAACAGGAATAGCAAGGGCTGTTGCACATAAGAGTTAATGCATCTGAAGATGAAAACACGATAGAATTCCTTGTTTGGAAAGTCAAGATGCAAGAAATTCACAACAAAAAGGTGGTTTCGGATGATAATGAGCAGATAAGTCAATGGCCTGTTAGTATTTCTGAATGTTGTCATTCTATTAGAATTGATATTTATTTATAGCGATATGTATAGAAAGAAGAAGATACGATGATATGACCTTCTATAGGTTGGCTAAAGTAAAGTGCAAGGATTTGAATGAGTTAAGTAATAACAATTGGAAGAGATGTGGGAGATTTGGTTTAAACTAGAACACTTGGATCGAACTGCAAAATGTTTGAATTTTTTGAGTGATAAGGGGAATTTAGACTCTTTTGAGTGGCCTACTCATAAAAATAAGGCTGGTTTTAAAGAAGAAAAAGTGGGGTTTACAACCAGAAGGAATGACATTGTAAAAGAATCAGGAAACTACAATTGGGTCCATGGAATTAATATGGAAGTGGAAATCAGTGGAAAAATGATAAAATTCAGTCACTTAGATTTTAATCAATGGTTTATATTATGTATGGTGAACATAAGATGACTGATAATAAAGAATAAACTCTTTAACGTATGGGTCAAAAAGAGTAGTGAAGAACTATTTGAGGAATACAAGGAAAGGGTAATTGAAAGATTGGATTATGAAAAGGAAACTAATTATTGGGAATTCGAGAGGATGTTCCACTTAGAAGTTCCGGATTATAGGATGAATACATGGATAACAAAGGAGAACATGGAGAAACAATAAATGAAATTTGGGATCGTTGATATGAGATACAAAACCGTGGGTACGAGTCAGCATGGTACGTTGAAGAACTTGAAGATTTGGAAAGAGAAAGATGCGCCAAGATTGGATCTCATTATTATCCTCCTTCGATTACTGTAGAAACGATCGAAGTGAAAAAGTTTACCGTTGATCATTCAAGTGACTTTATTTTGGTTGAGAATAAGAAGACTGAGAGTCTGCTAATTAGCAAGAGGAATGTTGAGTTATTGAAGGAAGGGATTAGGAGAGAAATTGAGAAGAATCATTGAACCAAGAAAGCAACGTAAGGAGGAAGAGAGTCGAACTTAAATGACTCAGAAATAACCAAAAGTTCTTCCCAGGAGACAACCCGAAATGTTTTTCAATTAATCCTTTATTTCTTCTGATAATGTTCATTCTGTTGAGTAGATACGGCGTATCCAACTTCTGGATACGACGTATTCCACTCTCAGAATCCGTACTTTTGTTTATTTCTACATATTTAGGATTTTTATTTTATTAAAACTATCTATCAGGTTCTTGATACGGTGTATTCCTGTTTTGGGAAACGTCGTGTTCAAGCCCTGACTTGTATTTTCTTTTTCCATACAAACTGTATAATACGGTGTATCCAATCTCAGGGATACCGCGTATGAACAATGGTCTGTATTGCATCACCAAGGTAGTTTTAACCCAGCCTGACTAATACGGTGTATCCAATTAGTGGAATACGCTGTATCGATCTCCAGATCTGGACACAACCTTATTGAAAATATTTCTAACCCAATAGCGCTATGAAAGTACTTTTCTGCTTTTGTTTTATATGTCTACAAGTCTGATCTAATCAATGATTATATTTCTTATATTTTTAATGGGACGGGGTAAGAAGAAAAAGTTGCTCACACACTTACCATGTAGGATCATTCCCAGCAATAGCAGGGGAGTTTTTCATTTCTAATTCTACCCTATTTAATTTTATGTATTCATTTGTACAATGAGGGCATTGTACAGTTCAAGTAGGGGGAGGTAGCTTGAATTAGAATTTTACTTGTCCTATTCTACGAAAACAACTAAAAATATGCTAAAACTAAAAAAAATCACATTTTTTTTCGTAGATCATTAGTAGCATAACCTACAGACAACAACCTTTGTTACCATTTGTGAGAATTGAAACCTTTCCGTTTCCCCTATTTTACCCCAAATTCCATAAAAATATGAATGTGTCGGTGGATTGAAGTAGACTTTAGAACTTGGCTTAGTACATCTATTCGAAACGTCCAAAAATAGCATTGCATTAAGGAAACTTGGTGTAATCGGCTTTAATCAATGTAAAAGGCAAAATTATTAGGATTCACCCAAATGGCCCATATCATTATATATGTTTGTTTATCAAATAACTACAATAGTTGGTTGACCATATATGTAAACCCTTTTTTTAGTCTCATCGTTAGAGTAAGATACCTCTGGTATAACCTGTTGAGCCTATCTTTTCATTTGTTACACAACTAAATATTTTTGTATCGTTACACCTTAGCTTACCAAGTAGATTAATGTCCATTGTTTGGTTACGAGTTTCTACATGTGTCTCGTGTATTTCCTGTGTTCGTGTGAGTTTTTCGTTCGATTATTTTCTAGTGAGATATTGGTCGGGAGAATTTCATGATGCAATGGAATGTGAAAGTATGTATTTTGTGTCATACCTTTGTACTACTACTTTCACTAGTTTTTATTTCATTCGGATTCCTATACAATAACGACTATTATATGATGGAGTATTATTGGTAAAATGGTATAGTAATGTACCATTAGTTTAATATTCAGTTTATGTTAAAAAAAAGTAAAAAATAAAAGAAAAAGGAGAAAAAGAAACAAAAAAGAATGTGAATTTCAATTTTAGTTTAAGTGGTGCGTAGTATAAACCACTTATTTAATATATAGTGGCCGTAATTTTGCCTCTATCGTATTGTATATTTCGGGATTTTATGGGAGTTGGTAATTCGGGATAGGCAACTTGGTATGTTTTATTGTTGATGATGTTGATCTACGTATATTTGACTCTTATTCGCGTATCATAAAAGCGTGTGTTTTTCGTGTTAAAGCATGAGTTAGTCAATGATAAATGTCTCTTTCGGGTTTGTGGTAAGGTAGTAACTAGTAACAATTGGTTGTGTCAAACTTAATCTATTTGTTTTGTTCATTTTCTATTTACACCAATTATAAATGTTTCCCATGCCTTATCCTACCCTTATTCATTCGGCATCCTAACTTTTGATTTATTGAGATTAGGAAATCGATAAATCTCGAGTATTGTGGTCGTCATTACGATCATGTATTCGTGATTTTGTCGCCCTTTTGATGTAGTATTATTGGGGAAGATTACTTAGTCCTAGACTTTAGCTTACTAAAGTTAGGGAGAGAGCAATCACGGGTATCATGGTCGTCATTATGATCATGTATTTGTGGTTTTGTCACATTTTCTGGAATATTGGTATCGCTAGAGATAATAAAGAATAACGAACCCTTGAGCCTTCATATTTTTAACCTATTTTACCTTTGAAATTGGTAATTCTCCTAGACTCTAGTTGTATAAATGTGTATCCTGACCAAGCTTATGATAGAATACTAACCATAATTGTGCAATTGAGTGTACCACTAAATAAACACCCTAGATTAGTTATGAGAGATGATCGAATTTCATTTCCTATTTTGTGAGGTGTAATGGTTATGCACTATTGGTTGAGTTAATTACTTTGATTCTTAATTCCTAAACCAAGGTTTGAGATATTTTTCTAATTACTTAATCTAAAGTCTACTTGAGGACAAGTAGAAGTCAAGTGGGGGATATGTGAGAAGTTCTAACTAGTACTATACTTATCATATGATTATTGTTCATATATTGCATGTTTATAGCTGAATTGATACTCATTTGCCCAAGTTTTCCACTTTCAGTGATTTAGGAGCATATTTACAAGAGACACGAAAAAAGACATGATTTGGAGCTATTTTTGATGATGTTGTATGCATGTTGTACAAGAGCATACGACGTATGTAACTCTGTCCATGCGCTGTATTGATATCTAAAAGAATTCACTAAGTATTGGTTAATGTTGAAGTAGACGGCGTATTTAACTCCAACAATTCGCCGTATTTGGAAACTCTATTGTCAAACCCCAAGTCAACCATTGAAGGTATACGGCGTATGAAACTCTGGCCATACGTCGTATTGTTGATCTTATCCCCATTCCAAGTATATCGAAGATTTGAAGGTATACGTCGTATCTCAACTCAACAATACGCCGTATTTAAAAAATACGCATAATATGCTTGGAATATGCTTTCTTCATCTACAATTAAGATATCCAGAATACGTTTTATTCTATTTGGAATACGCCGTATTCCAGCCCACCAGGAAACTATAAATACAAACCCTATACGGGAGTTTTAGATATCATGCACTTACCACTCTCAACCACAGCCGAATTTCACCATTCCAATGCCCCACGATCAGTCCCAGGAGCTAGGAAATCAAGAAGAAAAGGTCTCGTATCATCATATTAGGTTTAATAATTCGATTTGCATATCAGATTCATCATGACTTCTATTTGTTCTTCGTTTGAATTATCTTCTTGTGCTTTTACATACATTATGGGCTAACACCCTTGGTGTTAGCCATGTTATGAGTATTGCATGATAGTTATTTCCATTTTTTAAGATTTAATGTTTAGTATTGGTTAATTTATGTGTTTATCGTTCTATACATTCTCGTTTATATGTTTGAGTCTTTTAAGTCTAGATATTACATGGACCAAGTGGATATGTAGATATATTTTACAAGGATACTTAATTTAGTGCTCTTCAATAAAGTAACCGCGTGAGAAGAGTAGGTATCACATGTACCAAGTGGGTACAACAGGTAAATCACCTAGATTAGTTGACACATTTTAATGCTTGCTTGTAATTGAGTAGGTACATGGACCAAATGGTCTACAAGATTACTTGTATAGAAACTAGATACATGGACCAAGTAGTGTAGTCTAAGTTAGATAGGGGTATGGAGGTTTTACCTGGACCAAAGGGATACTCTTCATACATCCTGAAGTCACCAGAATTTTATAATTAAATCATTGCACTAGTGTATGGATACCTATAATGTAACAAGAGTAATATGGCTAACACTAATTTTCTCAAATCCTCTTTAAAAATTGTCTTTAATCTCTATGGTATATGGTGGGATTGTGACAAAACCGGCGGAATGAGCCCTCTATTTAGACTTTTCTGTCAGAGGGCCGATACACCATATGCAGCTCCACTGATACGGCTTATTGGCCTGTTTGGCGTGGGCTCAACTCATAAAATATTTCAGGATAATCTTTTAGCCGCCATTGTATACCGCGTATGACTAGAATTACATACGCCGTATTCTTTTTTTACCAGACTTGGTTCATCTTTGGCTAATCTTCATGTATACGGCTTATCAGTGGGGTTGTATACGCCGTATTATTCTGTTTGACTTTATCACTTCATCTTTAGACTGAGTTTAATATACGACATATGTTTAAATGGGAATACGTTGTATTTTTCAAAGTCAGGCAAGGTCTTGATTTCGTTTAAGTATGATGATATGGCGTATACAGTTAACACTGATATGTCGTATAGGATGTCAGTTCAACATGTATTTCTTTAACTTATTCATTTAGGATCTAAATAATGCCGATATGTGCTCCTTATCCATAATTGCTCTGTAAACACTAAGGATCATAAAATTAAACGATAAAGTAACGATTCTTATATAAAATGATAGTATATAAGCAATATATATGGGATAGATGACGTATGAATATAGTACTCATTTGATTACATCAGAGCCCACTTGTCTTGGGAGAAGAATAATCCACACTTGTCTCGGGCCCCACAACATTAGAAGAGGAACCACCAAGTGCATTCTCATCATTAAAGCAATCTACCTCAAAATTCTCAAACTTAGAAACCCTAGAACAATTTTTTAGGAATTGACCCGGTGGAGACCTCTCATGTTCCTAAGAATGTGGCGCTTGATCGTCGGAGGAGGCATCCACACCACCCTACTTTGCCATGGACGGCCCTACAAACTCTTCTTCAAAGTTTGAGTCCTCGTTAAACCTATTAAACCAAGCATCTACAGGATCATATTTGGCTGATGGAGGCTTAGGGAATAGACATGAAGTGTGAAATTGTTCCTCAAAAACTCTAATCGGGTACAAAGTCTTATTAAGCATAAAATTAACTAATTGGCCAATAACATTCATGTTGGATGTCAGAATTTGGGTTTTAACTGGAGGAAGGACATTAGAATCAAAGTTCAGGAGCCCCACTTCCAAGAGTTTACCAAATCTACTAGCAATAAGTTTTATTCTATCAAGATTCATCTCAAGAGTGGGTAGACCTTCAATCACCAACCAAGTTAACCTACCGCATATCTCACCTTAACTTCCCATGGATTGATTTCATCAACCCATGGCCATTGCTGAAGCCTACATTTATTCCTTTCTATAGTCTTCATTGTTGTACCCCTCGAGTCCCACTTTAACAAAAAAGATAGACCTCCCACATATTTCATCTTCCAGTCGTCCAGGCCATTATTTGCCATGATGTCCCAAGCCTTTAGAAGAACTTGTATGTTTTCGGCTTTTCATGTCCAACAACACTCCAATGTTGATCTAATAAAGCTATATTGCTTAATATTTATGTTAATATGAGAGGACTGCACCTGGATTTTAGTGCTTATAATTGCTTCCTTAAAGGAATGGTTGTATAGAGGTTTTATAGCCCTAGAAAAGCGATAGTTATCTGGACTGATAGAAAACTCAAAAACAGGAATCCCCGTTCCTTCCACTTTGCTAAACTTGGCACTATTAATCACCAAAGCCACATCCTGAATCATAATATTCTGAAGCCTAATTTCGAAGGCTAAAACATCACCCAGTTTATGAACCTCACAAGACCAAACCTTGAACCTTTCTTTGTTCTCTTGAAAGCAATTTAAACATCCGCAACCTTACCATACTAGCTTAACATTTTCCACAACGCCCCATTATCCCAATCTTCTGGGAATTGGTGAAAAAGAAAGAGAAAGCCTTATCTCTCGTTATCTTATCAAAATTTGACATTATGGGTCTTCCAAAAAACTTTTGGGGGGTAGTTGCATCTTTTTAACCTTCCTCCAGTCGCCATATTTATCTTGGTTGTTGAGATCCTTGCTCGGCAAATGAGCATATGTTCAACTCCTCATTAGAGAGAGGAAAGTGATTTTGGGGGAACGATGGAGACCATCTAAGAAACTGAATTAGGGAGACCACCGGAGGGAGCCGATGGTCGGAAGGGTTACTGTGGGGGAGCAAAGGACCTACGGGGAGGCTGCTGGAAAACCGCAGAAACGAAGTAGAAGATAAAATTCATTTTGGGAGAGATCATTTAGTAAAAGTACACTTTGGGTATTTATCCGCACACATTAAAATAAAAGTAATTGACGCTTATACCATTATCTTCTTTAAGCACGAAAAACAAACTCTTTCAAGAAAGTCTTTCTTAGTTGAAGACCACCTGATATACTCTCGCTTTTCACAATGTTTGTTGAATACAATTACCATCAACTATTAATCCTTAATAAGACTAAACAATAATTATTATAATCTTGAGCTTGTTTTCCAACAACTTTCATGTGTGTCCTTACTTTTCTTTCTTTTTTTCTCTTCACTAGTGTTCTAGATTGAACCAAAAAAAAGTCTAAATTTTTCTATTCTTTCTTCCAAAAAGATCTTTTTCTATGGGTCTTAAGAAAACATAAAATTAAGTCACATAATTGGTAATTAAAAAATGAATTATCAAACTTGTGTTGCTTGACTACTAGGAGTAAAGATCAACAAGCCAAAAGTCGTACTCTTTTTTGGAAAACCTTTTTCCCTAATCTGTTCAGGCTACGCTAGGGATCCAACAATCAAAGTGAAAGGACAATTTATAATACTCTCATATTCATGTCTAACGTTGCGATAAGAAAGACTCCTATTCATAACACTATAACACCAATAACTTGCGTCTACGTCGGTACATCGAACTTTAACATTTAACATTAACATCTTAAAAACACCCACAACCATAACATCCCAATAACATTCCCAACAATTTACAAAACAACCCTCATTTAGGGCGTAAATGAAAAAAAAAAAAAAAAAAAGAAAGAAATAACGGGCGTTAGCAACGCCTGTAGGACTAACGCAGATTATAACGATCTTGGTTCCATTGGTTAACGCCAATAACGGCCGTTGTTTTGCACATTCACGCCGTTGGGGCGTTATGAATGGCTTTGCTCTAATGATTTGTGATTTTCTGATGGGTGAACCAAGATGATAGTACAAATTTCCATACTGAACCACACTACAATTTAAGTTGTAGTACAATGAAATATAAATACAATTTTAGTTTGCTGTGAACCACTAGAGCAGGAGCAGATTTAGTACACAGTAATTTTACCCACGCCTTAAGAAAACGATTAACTCATTTGGCTATGCAAGTCCTTTCACCTAAAATGTGGATGAATCAAAATCATCCGCGTACATATCATTTCCGTAACTTTTTACAATCTTTTTATGCCAGTAATAAATATAAATAAACCTAAACCTCAGCCTCAACCTCACAATTAGCCAGTTTCTAAGGGCACCTCATGTAAATTTAGCTAATGAAAATATATGTTTCGGCATGCTAATGCTACCTTTAAATTAACAAAGAGTCAACCGCAATATCACAATACGAAATTTCAAACCTACTTTTTCATATTTCCATGAAATATTGACAAACCTGGCCTTTTAGGATCTTTACCTACAAAAGTAGAATGGTTTCACATACGAAAATATGGTCTTCAAACTACTACATGAGACGACAACCAATTAACATCCACGCCAATGGATGTGGCAAATATGGACCAGAGTGTAACCTAATTTAGGAATATTTCTCTATCAAAATAAATGCAAGTTAATGATTTCCAAATAAATAATTTATATTTTATCTCAAAGAATCGAAAAGTAAAATTATAAATATAAACTACGCTAAACATTTATTTACCAAATAAGCATTGGCGGAGGTATGTGAAGAAAAAGAATTGCCGTATCCCCTTCATAACTTTGTTATTTAGTGTATTTTTAATGACTTTCATTTTTTTTTTATTATTATTTATTAATTTATTTATTTTTTAGCCCATTTACTCTATGCAACTTTCGTTTTTGACCCTCCCATAATAAAGCGTCAAATTCAGTCATTGCAATCAAGATACATTTGCCCGCGTCGGGTGAGAAAAAAATTATTTTATAGCTACGAAATTGAGTTTTTATTTAAATTATGTATAACAAAAAAACTAAAATCTCAAACTAGTTACTTGTGTATGATACAAAATATTTGACATAATAATATTATAAATGACAATAATGATAACAAACGAGTAATTATCATCTCAAATTTTATTTCTGCTTCATCTACTTACCTACAAAAACATTCAGATTTGAAATTCAGTGTTTATCACTCTTCATCTCTACTCTTTATTTCTCTTATGTAATCGTTTAAAGTTAGGAAGATATTTTCGAACAAATTTTAAGAATATAAATTATTTCACATAAAAAATATTATGAATAATACAAAGTAAAAGACCTTAATTACTAAAATTTACGGAGTACCGGCTTTAGATTTTAAAAATTATTAGTATAAAACTTGTAATAGTGACAGTGTTAAAAATATTATGTTATTCCAATGAAAGTGTTAACAAGGATTAAGATAATACTGTGACAAGTGATCAAAATATAAATTTATACACTTATCAAGGTTAATCTGTTATGTTCTGACAATAAACCCCGTAGGGACGACGGGTATGAGGAGGTAAAATGTAGATGGATCCTACCCTATTAAGGTAGGTTAATCTGTTATGTTAATAACTTAAAAGATACTTGAGTTTTTAAAAAAATATTTTGAATTTTTTTTTGTCCCATGTAATATAGCACTAAAAACTTTATGTGACAAAAAATAATTTATTACAATAATTGAGTGCAAGTACGACATGAATGACAGCCTTCGTGGTTATTAAAATACTCGTATGATAAACATGTGTTCTTAAAATATAAAAATGTGGGTATCCTTGGAACGTGAAAAGATAGTCTCTTTGACCCCACGTAACTTTACGATTTTTTCCATTTATTCCTTTGTATAACTAGCTTGATAGATTTAAATGAGTCACTCTAGGTTGATTATCATCTGTAATTTATTGCCATAACTTTTTGCTAAAATAACTAATGCGAAGGAAGAAGAGACTAATAATTTATTTATTGATTTGATTTAAGGGTTGGTAATAAGTGACTTCATACATACTGTATTAAAATAAAGACCGTCAACGCAAACCAAGAGTGAGAAAAATATCTATAATTATAGCTGAAAGATAAGCGGCTGCTCAGTTTTTTTTAATTACTTGCAAACTGAGTCCCCAATATTAAGAAAAAAATGTATAAAAGGACTACGATTTTAATAAGCTATGTTTTTATATTCGTTTAGTGGCCCATACGGCTACCATAAGTGACGTTAAATTATACGGCAATATTTATGTTTATTTATTGAATAACTTAAAATACTTTATCCATAAAATTAATATTGAAAAGTTAATTACTACTCTACAAAAGTTTATTATTCCGTACATGTGAATCAACGTATTATGCTTATGAATATGCTTAAGTTGTTCTCTTCGCTCAATACCTTCAATGGCGACTTTTAAGTTCTGCCAAATTGTCACATCACATGCAATCATTCGACTATGCAATTTTGGGAGAAGATTCTCCAATTGTTTTCTGAACTGAGTCGAGTTGGATGTGTGTGGTATTGGATTTGATCCAATGGTACCAAATCAAAAATGTTACGCCGCTTACTTTGTTTGTTTGTTTGTTTTTACTTTATAGGGATACTCCTTAATAAATTAATCCACCATAACTATAATCACTAACGAAAATGAAAATTTAGTTATACTAAGCATTCAGTTATTTTGAAAAATATTTATACCTATGTACTTTATTTTAACAAATTTTATTCCACATAGTATACGACCTATATCTCTCAATATATATTTCACAAATGACTTCAACAAGCCTCGAACATACAAACTTTCGGTTGGTAAACAACTCGCCTATCACCTGTCACCAAACAGAAAACTTTGGTTATTTATATGTATCTACTTTTCGTATAAGGAGTTAGATTCGGATTGTTTAGCATGCTATTGATATGCATGCAATCTAATATTTGTTGTATAATGTTTTACAATTTTTTGAAAAAGATTTGTTACGTCATTTTTTATGAAAGTGATTTGCTAAAAACAATTCATTGTGTTTTGTTTAAGAATTACATATTTAAAGAATTATCATTTAATGATCTCTAAATATTTTATATTTAAAATCATATTCCATGTTAAAAATAACTAAAAGTGTATAATTATAAAATACATGAATTCGTTAAATGTATTTTCTTTATCTATTTACTACATATAAAAGCAAAATGGTCAATGTGGAAAAGTGAAAAAGTCAATATATGAAATGTGAAAAAAATTATATTAGGTAAGAAAAAACTTAAAACATCACAATAAATGAAACTTTATATTAACGGAATTTTTGAATCTTTATTATGGCAACCCTTCAAAAGAAAATAATTAATACACATTGAAAAAACTGGGTTGACCGAGACGTTTAAACCCGTGGGTTGGCCGGTTTAATTTGACCTTTTTCGACCCAACCGTCGGGTTGACCCATTATATATTGACCTTTTGACCGGAGCAGTTCAATGGGTTGAACAACCCAGGTCAAACCCAAGTTAGATTACAAAACATTATGTTTAATCCTCAAACTTTTATTATTTTTGTTTATAACTAATAAACTTTTTATCGTTAAAACTATCTGTGGCTATAAAATTAGTTCTTGTCTTGCAGACTCATCTAAGTATAAAAATGCTTAAACAACACTCAGTGAATTGTTAGCAAATCCCTTTATGGAATAGTTTTTGTTTTCATAGTTTCATCACAAACATTAATGCTAGAAAAAATAATGGTGTTTTTATCTATTAATTAATGAAACCTCATTTTAAGTTCATCTATCAGTATCTTAATCTGAGTTATCATATTTGGATGATACCATACTTACCATATATATATGCGTGCACATTTTGAGTAATTTCTTTCCCAACACGTCAATATATAACCACCATTTAACAAGATGTTTGTAAAAGCTAAAATAGTCCAGATCAATTATCTATTAGTGGATATTTTTTTTATCCCATATGATAATTAATAATACCTAAACCATGCAAATTTTAAACGGACCAGACACAGGTACATATTAGATCTAGTAAAAAAATAACTAAAGAGTAACGAAGTTTGACAAGTGTTTCCGCTCATACTTTTTTAGTTATATTTAACCACTCAAGTTTAAAAAGTGTTTTATTTTTGTGTAAATTGCGATATTTGAATTTATATAGCCATTAAAAGATGTCTACTTTTTGTGACATGTAGATTTTGTTTAGATGACATGGACAAGTGATTTGGCAAATATTTATCTTTTTCTTTTTATGTCATAAAAGCATTGTGTTGAGTTTTGACCCACTAAATTATGTGATGTATTACCTGCAAAAAGATGCAACCAAACTCCCTGCCTCATCTTCAAACAAACAAACGGTATAATTTTGAGAAATGTTTTCGTAGTCCTCTTTCGTTAGGGATTGACGGTGGTCATAAAATTACGCCTCATGCTATTACATCAATTAAAAACTTAAGAGATATAGCTAGGGTAGTAGGGTTATATATTAATGACAAAGGTTGGATTTAGGTCAGGGCGGAGCTAGAAAGTGTTGCTCGATAAGACATAATTTGATAAATTTTATAAACTACATTATAAATTGTTTTTAAAAAAAATTAAATTAAAAAGAAAAAAATAAAATAAGAAAGATCAAATATTTTAGAAAATTTATACAACAATTTTTTCGTTATCGTTAAAAAGTATGTGCCCCTCTTGTCTCCGCCCCTGTTTAGGTCCGCAGTTAAAATATTACACTTGTCATGCTCATCAACATATAAGCCATAAGTGGCCCCCCAGACATCGGCTCGAAGTGATCACTACACGTTTGCATGTTTTGGTTTATTTTTTAGAAGATGATGATATAACTTTTTATGAATAATTACAATGAAATAAGCGTATACGTATGTAACTGTTTAAAAACACTATTAACTGTTGCCAAACTATCAAACTGATTAAGGACGTGCGATGTGGTTCAACCGGTTTGATATAACTTTTGACATGTCTTTTTCTTTGCTCTTGTTGTTTCAGCATGGCATAACAAATACGTAATATAAAGTTGCGGACCTAAAACTATAAGTGGTAAGATGTACAAATTTTGTTTGGCAAAAATAATGATCTAACTAAACAAGACATGTAACACAATTATAAAACCATATACATTTAAGAAAATTCAAAATGATTGATATTATTTACATTAGGCGACAAAAATTTATATATTCTTGAGCATGCATGTTTTCTAAACGAGTAAAGTTTGATCCGTGCGTTGCTACGGCTTTCTAAAGCTTAAATATTACAGCAGACCCATAATATTTTTAAAAGTACATTTTACAGCTGCTCACTAAAACATCTTTTTCTCATTGAGCGTGTACTATGTGGATGTTTAATATTCAATTGCTTAAATCGTCAAATATTTTACGACATAAACTCGTTTCAAATTAGAGACCCATTTGAACAACTAAAACCAAAAAAAAAAAAAAAATCCTAAGTGTATGAACTTATAAACACAATAATATCAGCATAAGCTTATGAATACATAACATGGATATGAATATGTATGAGTCATATTATTGATAAAACTTGCAATTCTTTTTGGTTATTATTGGATAGCTAGAAGGTAAAACCGAAAATTTCTAAAAACATGCCAATACCCAACTCGCTTTACACTTTATGCCTCTTATAAAATTGAAAAGTATTGTAATATGAATTAGACTCAATTTGATCGTATTTAAAAACCATTTTCATTGATAAACTTTTTTGAACATTAATATTAGACTAAAATACACCGTTGGTCCCTAAACTTGTATCGGAGGATCGCGATGGGACGAACCACGCTCTTTTCATCGCCACCGGTCCAAACAAGATCTATTAAATGCCAGATTAGTCCTCGACCGAATTGGGACAACAAAACCGAGGGTATTATAGACCACACTTTTTGACCCAAGCTTCAACCCGGGACCAATTGTGAGTATGGATATTAGCCGCTTTTTCCCGACACGTGCATTTAATTTCGCGGGAACAAATACACCCACCCAACAAACAACTTTGCCAATCACATAAAACCACATTATCCGAAAAGATAAACGCAAATCGAATCAAGAATATAAATCCTCATTTCCAAAACTCAAAAGACCAACCCAACTTCCAAAGAAACCATGTCGATCGATCGTTTTACCAACATGCCGATGAAGTGATCACTAACATTTTGAATCGGTTGCCTTTGTTAGAAGCGGTGAGAACCTCTAGTTTAGCGAGAAACCGGAGGTCTAAGTGGACTTTGCTCACCGATGTCATACTTGATGAGGATTTCTTTTATTATTTAACATACGAGTTTGATGGTAGGCTTGTTACTAGATTCTTAAATCGGCTTATGGGTCCAATAAGAAAGTTTGTCTTTGTTTGTAGAGCCAAGATCAATTATTGGAATAGACAACTTTCATTATGAACACATTCATGAGTGGCTCTTGTTTTTGGTGACAATGGAGTTGAGGAGCCGATTATTACAACCGGTATGGTGACCCGATTCGCTCCCAACCCAACTTTACTCTCGCAGGTGAGTTGAAACATCCGGTACTTCATGTTTGTGCTATGGCTACTTTGGAATATTTTCATGGCTATCCAAATCTATCGAGCCTAGAATTGATTCATGTCAATTTTCTAAGCGATGCAGTTTGGGACTTTATTCTTTGGTTGTCCTCACTGAGTCTCTTAAAATGAATCGTCCTAGTACTAACGAGATGAGACTATGGGATATTGCAAAACTTGGGAATTTGAAGAAGTTACATTTGTCATTAGGTCGTTATAATGTTGTGACCACAATCACAACATCCGATATCTTTCACTTGACAAGACTTCAAAATCTTGAGAACCTTACATTGGATTTTGGTGATTGCACGGTAAGAACAATTTCGCTTTACAACTTATAATGTTATAGAGATGTGTAACAAGAATGAAATTTAATCAGAAACTTCTTGTAGTTGATACATGAAGCTAATCCTAGGATGAAGGTGCCCTTTGTTTCTCGATTAACCTTAAGTTGTCCGATGTCGATTTTGGGAATAGTGTTATGGTAGCATTCACCAATGGAATGATTCGGTCATCTCCGAATTTGAAAATGCCGGATACGAGAGTAAGTGTAATGATGTAATGAATATGTATCAAATAAAACATTCCTAAATTGCCATGTTTGTGTATCTCAACACTATTTGATTTTTCAGTCGCAAACACGCTTAGTGATCTACCTTGCCCAATTTTTCCATCACAGTAGATAGAAACACATTCACCATGGGCGCTTCAGACGGTGGTGTTTCGAGCTTTTCCCGATCGAGCATGAAATAACTTTAATAAAGTGTATACTTGCGTGTTCCTGGTCGCTAAAGACAATCAATATCGTGGAAAGCGATAGAGTCATGATGGGAATGAAAATACCGGAACAACTGGAGTTGGCTAGAAGTCATTGAAACTCCCCGAGCTTCCCCACACCGTGGTAGATTTCTTTGACTGGTTGTAGTTTAAGTTTGGGTTGAATACCCTTGGACAATTAATGTTTCAAAATAGTTTTAGTAATTTTGTACAAGAATTGTTATATGGTTTGCTTAAAATTAGATTGTTCATATGTTGTTGTTTGTGCGTATTCTAGGTGATGAAAGTTTGACATTCGAAAGTCAAACTTTCATTTAGCATTTTTATCTCGATTGTAGCAAGTAAACCGCATTTCAGCTTTATTTTAGTTAGTCAATACTTGAAAATGTTGAATGGGTTAACCGTGAACGAGAGTTGTAATGTCGAAGGATTGAAAACCTTTGGAACATTAAGTGCCAAAGTCATAATGGTATTTGAAGTTTGATGATGAGGATGGCTATTGGAATGTTCAATAATATATACAATGGTATTTTACTTTGTAAAGTCAATATTGCAAAACCATTACTAAATATTTGTTTTGGAGTGAATTGATAATTTGATATGTTTTAGAAGTTTGACTTAACAAAGTCAAACTTCTAATGGTTTTACTGGAAGTTGGCAACTTGAGGGACCAATTGTGTATCCTAAAGTGAATATTGGGCGGAGTTTTAAGTGTGACAAATTGACAACGGCAACCAACACAAATTCGTGGACCGAGTGTGAAAAAAGGAAACTATTAAATTGCTCACCGCCTCTTACCGAGACGATATTAACTAGTGCACACCAAACGAGATACTCATCTACCACTTTTTCCACACACACAAACTTTCCAATGGCGATTTCCCATTTTAAACAAACTCATGGAGGTGGTGATTCGCCAAATCTTAATGATCGGATGGCTATCTGGTTTGAAGATGAGGTCGCCAAGAAGGATTCTAAGAGCTACTTCTTCAAGGTCGCCAAAGATCAAGACAGAATCATCAACCGTAGGGAGTCGATACAAGAGAATCAAGCTCGGGATCTCGTGGAATTGCGCTGATCGTGTGGATGCGCCGAACAAAATCCGCCTAGGCACATTAAACCAACTTGCCCAACTCATATGCATTGTTGGTCAAACAGATGAAGGTATTCGGTTCAACCAAGAGTTTGTTAAGAAAATGGCTGAACATAATGCCTGAATTTTTGGTTTTCCATGGGGTAGATAAAGGCGTCTTTTAGGTGATAGTTTTGCTAAAAATGGTATGTAAATTAGATTTGATGTAGTTGGTTATGATGTTTAACAAAATTTATTAATGATAAAATATCATTTGGGTTATGTGTTGTTGAATCTGTTGTATTGTGATATGGGTTGTATTTTAGTGTTATTAGTATAAGCAAAACCAAACAGCCCTTGTATCAAGAAACCAAACAGCCCTTGTATCAAGAAAACTTTAATCAAGAGAACCAAACACCCCTCAGACGGCAAAAGCAAAGACAATGGTTTAAAAAGATGTGGTGAAAATGCAAATACTTTGGCACTAAATCATAATGTATCAAATAAAACATCCGCTTGTATCGCCTAAACCAAACGACCCTTTTATCGCCAAAAGTCACATACAAGAAACCAAACACCCCGTGACGTAAAAAATTAGAGGCAGTGGTTTCAAAACACGGGTTCAAAAGGCAAACACTTTAGCAGTAAACAACAATGTATTGACAATTGTGTATTGTAACATCTTGAATTTTGACTTACCAAAGTCAAACAAACTAATGAAAACCAACAAATTGTAACTTGGGTAAGTCAAACCTATTAAGATATGCAAAACGATTTCAAACACAATTACTTAAATAAGATCACAAAATTTTATTCATCGATTTCAATAACTACAAATGTTTACTATCATCTAAACATACACTTAGCTAGACCCACAACTCTCCCTATCATCGCTTTTCCTTCTTTTCCTTCCTTTCCTTAAGATATTTAAACAAAATTTCCAGCTTTGTAATCCTTTCTCCCAAATCGTTAAACTTTGATAACAAGATGTCATCCTCTTCCTTCTCCTTCTTAACACCCAAACGCTTTTCATTTCATGATCGCTTTCATCAACGAACTCAACAAACCCTTCCCTTATCGCTTTGTGCCATTATTGTTTTTCTTTTGCTTTGGGAAGAATGTGTGTTGATTGTATTTTAGGGTTCACTCTGCTCGCTCATACATATATGGTTGAACGTTGGGTTACATTTAACTAGCTTGGGTCAAAAAGTGAATGGTCTATAATACACTCGGTTTGACCGTCCCACCTACGGTCAAGGACTAATATGGCATTTAATGGGTACTGCTTTGGACCGGTAGCGATGAAAAGAGCGTGGTTCGTCCCATCGCGATCCTCCGTTACAAGTTTAGGGACCAACGGTGTATTTTAGTCTTAATATTAAGTTTGCATGAGAATTAAAGATAATATCTCTCAAAACATCTTGCTAGACAAACATGCACCCAACCACACGTCCAAGAGCCCTTTTTGTGAAAAAGAATAAAAATAAACCTATTGATCTAATAGGTGATGTTTAATATTGGTCTACGATCTTTCAGGAAATTTGGATACCTATTATGACACGTATGGTATCAAGCTCCAAGGCATTGGTAGGAAGTAATCTTATCTTCATAGGAGTCTAATGTTATCTTGTGAGTAGTGGTTTATTTTCTTATATAGAGATTAGGAAGTATCTTGTTATCTAAGCTTTTCGTCTATGTAACGGGCTGAGATGTGAGACTCGTCCATATCCTTTGTATTTAAACGTTTTTTAAAGTAATATATATACCGGGTCTTTGACATTTTACCCAAAAAAAAAAAAGATAATATCTCTCTTTGCCGTTAAAAAAAATAAAATAAAATAAAATAATAAAAAAATGAAGATAGTATGTAAATTTCCTTGTCATTTTTAAATAGTCAAAGGTTAATGGCTAAATATCATTAAAAATCTTACCAAGTAACCTTTACATTTTGGGGCTTTTATGAATTTTTTTTCTAAACCCGTTAGTTTCATAATCTTGTAGTTTCTAAATGAACAATAACTATATGCACTTTCAGTCGTGAAATGAATTGTTTTCCAATTTGCTCTTAAAGTTGGGAATTATCATATATCTTTTACTAGCTTAAAACCCGTCGAATCACAGGATTCCTTAAAAAAATAACAAAGTGACATATGATATGAAAAGTGATAACGTAAACATTTTCTGTTTAATGTGTGAAATAAAGAATGGGACAGTGCGTCAAATTTTGTATAAAACAATTGAGTTTCTACAACTAAACTAATAAACGTTCAAGCGTCGGCGTCACTAAGGTGGTGTTTGTTTTTTTCTAAAATGTCTTAACAAGCTCTTAATGAGTCAAACCTTTTAACCGGTTAGACCGTTTGTTTATTTTCTTTCGTTCAGACACGATCAGATGTAAAAACATTTTAATGATCTAGACTTGAGAGGGATTTCTAATGACTCTTGTTAACACTTAAAAATAAAAAATAAAAAAATAAAAAATAAAATCCCCTTCTCTCATAGTCCGTCACAAACCTATTTACACCCTAAATAGTAAATACATACCCAAAAAAGAAATAGAAAAAAAAAATGTGACGATAAGTACTTTTCTTCGAACAGCATGTGACGATAAATATGATCGTTAATAACTAAAATGATAAAAACGTGATATCTGTTGACATGTATGCTTAAGTTTTTGAATGTTTTCTTGTTGATAAAGATAATAATTAATATAGGTGCAAGCTTTATTCAATATATGTTATGTTAACTTTCGAGAAAGATGTACATAATATATGATTAGTTTACGAGATTCAAATGCGATATAATATTCTTGAGTGTTTTAAATTATGATATTTTATTTTCACGTTGTTAGATTATGTTTAAGAATGTATCTGGTTCCATTTTTCTTTCGTTAGTTAAGCCACCTTTTTTCTTTAATGTTCGGATGTGTTTCTATTTTGTAAAAATGAAACCGTATTGCTTTACATTTACAACATTCAGACGGTTTTAAAAAAACAAACAAACAGTCTAATTGGAGTCAGATTCAGACATTTACGCCTCAGATTCAGATTCAGATGTGCGGTTCAGATTCAGATTCAGAGTCTCTTATTAAACAAACAACACCTAAGTTTGATTGTCTTGAACAGAACGACAACCTTCAAACCTTGGAGTTTTGCTCAGAGACCTTGAAGTACTTCTCTATACACGACCTTTGTTGTAGTGTTAGAAACATTTTCATCCTTATCACAAACGACAACCTTCAATCGTTTCTTGTTTTTTACTCCTGACACAACAACGTAAAATTGTCCATGTGTGAAAACAGGACGCGACAAGTACAAACCAACTTTAGAAAGAGACTGACCTTGGCTTTTGTCATGGCAAACGAAACTGAAATAGGATATTGTTTCCTGACAATCTTAAGAGGCAAACACTTATCTGACAGAGTAATTCGAAGTCTTGGTATGATCACCTTTTTTCCAAAGTTGGTTCTGTTAATGATTTATGCATGAATAGATGTCCTTGATAATTTAAGAACATGAAGTCTTGTCCCATTACATAAACCATTGGTTTGGTCTATATTGCGCAACAACATAATCGGCGCTCCCACTTTTAAAGCAATCATGTGGTTTGGAACACCTGAGAACTTCAAACCATTGATAAATTCAGGCGTGAAAATAGAGTCATCTACGACGGCACCACATTCATTTTTGTCCGCGTTGTCGCAACTTAAGTAGACCAATTGTTCTCCAGGAAATTTGTCAAGCATGTGATCGTTTATAGTGTCTACGATTTCATTGGTGGGAGCAAGTATAGCCTTTTCTTGGAAGTACGCTGGATCATGTATGTTATCCAAAATGTTTGGATAAGTAAAGTCAATAATTGATGTAATGGGGTCATCAGTCGCATCTATTAGAATTTCTTCCGACACATCTATCAAAACCTCTCCTTCGTTTGGTCCTCCAAGCTGGCCGTCGCCAACTTTCAGTATCTAATCTGCAAATTCTCTTATTTCGATAACATCTTCAGGGCGTGATCCCAAAGTAAGCCTCATATTCGCTGTTAACTTAAGAACTTTGCAGTAATCCCATAGGTACGATTGCTTCAAAGAAGCACCAACAATGTCTTGCCGAGATCCTTTTTGAATGACAGGAAGTACCTGCCTAAAATCACCACCAAACACCATCGTCATGTTTCCAAAAGGCTTATCACATGCGTCATACCGGCTCTTACGAAGTAAGTCTCTCAAAGACCGATCTAAGGCCTCAAAACAAAGCTTATTTGCCATCGGCGCTTCATCCCAAATAATAGGTTTACACTTCCTTAACATTGCTCCCAGATCGCTTTGAGAATTTATTGAGCAAATGGAGGTCTCATCAATGTTGATTGGAATATGAAATCTTGAGTGAGCAGTTCTTCCTCCCGAGATTAACAAAGATGCAATATCGCTTGATGCCACATTCAAAACTATATCACCATTTCTTCTAATTCCTGCCGCAAGTGTTTTCCATAAGAACGTCTTCCCGGTACCTCTGTAACCATAAACAAAATAGACACCTCATGTTCCTCTATCTACGGAATTCACTATGGTGTCATATACACCCTTCTATTTCGTGGTCAATAAGGCGTACAAACGTTCATATTCTGATTGCATCTCGACTGGGTTATAATATGTCTCATCATATATAAGTCGGTTACCAAATTCATCTACGTATCTCTCGTCGGGATAGGGCATCTCATGCCAACGCCTCAAAGTAGTACCTCTTGATCGCATAAGTTGTTCAATTTAGTACAAAGCGATTTTCTTTTTTTCATCGTCACTAAGAATCAAATCTGCATAAAATAAGTGACATGTTGGTAGTTAATTAAGAGGAAGCTTATTAAAACATTAGACAAAATGTTTTAATAATTTGATAACCATAAACTAATAAGAAATGAAATCCAAAGGTATTGCATAAAATAACAATTTCAATCATAGATTAAAATAAATGATGTATAACAGACGATAGTAACACAGGGTGTTTAACGTTTTTACCTGGAATGCGTAAAATCTGCCTTCTTTTGTATTGAACATCTTCATCCAACAAATGTCATGTTTCCAACCAAACAGTCAAAGGCGTTGTAAGTTCCTTTTGAGAAAGAAAGGTGACAAATAGTTCACGTAGATGTTCAGCGGGCGCCCAATGGGCTGCGTCTTTGATACTTTCAACATACTCTTTATCATCCTCCAAAAGACCCGTAGCGTAGCAAGCGTCTTTGTAAGTAGGATAAACGACATCGTTAACCTTTCTAATTTCAGCATGCGTTCGACATCCTTTGGCACTGTTCAGAAGCATCCTACAATAGTAAGCATCTCCTGTTCCTATAAGAACACTGTGAATTCTTCCGATGGCTCTACCTTGTTTTCTAAACGTCCATATTATTTTTGGGACGTTCCAGACAAACTTTGTAGGAAACTTAGCATATGTTAAATCCCTTGCAGATGGATAAAGTTCATTCATTTTCATCCGACCATCATACATAGAAGCACCAACAGTCGGCTTTTGAATAACAGCTTCAAGGTCTACGTTTTCATCATATACAACTGTCTGATCGCCTTCAAGATGAAAGGACAGCCTCTCAACTTTCGGTGTTCTGTAATGAATCTCAAAACCAAATAACCTCCACGCCGCCTCGCACGCATATAGGTACATGCAATCCAAGAACGCCTTAATCTCATCAACAGGTTTATCAACTTGTTGACCTTCTGCCATGACAACCGGCTCTTACAACTGGGCCGACACTCTATCCGGTCCTTTTTTTATATACTTAAACAAATATTTGATTGATTCAGTCTTGTTACACCATTCAACGTTCATGTGGCATTGATAACGTTTGAGGAGCGTAGCATTATACGGTATAACGTAATTGTTATGCAGCTGATGTACTGTAACATATAGGATTTCACTAACACATCAAACATAACAAATATGGGCGTATTAATATATGGTTCTTAGAGAGAGAAAGTGGAGTGTTCTAGAGAGATAAAACAAATGGAAGGTTAGATTACTCAATGAACATCCAACCCTCTCCCTTGTGGGGAGAGGGCTATTTATACATAGTAGCACGCCCTCCTTCGGGTTGTGGATCAGGCATACAATGGGTAAAGACCCGTCCTTCCTCCACGGTGTTGCACTAGACTAAACTACGCTAATAACTAACTAACAAATAACGTAATTAACGATATGTCTGAGCTAACTTATGCTAAATTATATTTGGGGTGACTGATGCTTCACTATAAATTTCCAATTCCTAACAATCTCCCCTAAGGAGGTCACCCCATGATTTACATTTCGCATCCTAGCATTCTATTTAATCTTGGCCTTGAGCTCGTACACTTCAATTCATCAAAATATTCAATCTTTGTGCTTTCGTGGTGATTTCATCATAGTCCAACTACTTTGTACATTAAGTGGAGGTTATAGAGTGATCCACATTTTGATGACCTTGAGCTTTATTTGAGATCATCATCACGCTTGTTCTCGGATCACCTTTTGTTGTGTTGCCCGCGTATGATGTTGTGACAAATGGACCGACATGCTCACATTACGGATCATGATGTCTTCTTATCGTAGTAGCGGAAGATTTAGTTGATTCATGATATTTGCGACAACGTGGCGAAGCATGGAGTGAAAATATCGAGTCGTTGATGCACTTATCATGATTTCTTTAGAGATGAATGTGTTGTGCGAGCATGCGGCTATGGATTGACCTCTCCATTCCGATCGGTGCAAACGTTGGGTGTACCGCATACAACGATTAGCAATAAAGCGCCGAAGGTGTCTTTGATCACTTTCGTTGAATTGAGGTACACGCCCACGGTTCCCCATTGATCGGTACAAGTCTTGCCCGCGGTCGGTATAATTCGAAGAATCTCCTTGACGGGTTTCGCACTGTTCTAGCCGTTCTCACCGGAACGCCTCAAAGAAGACAACACGGAATGAGTGAACCAAATAATTTGAGATTCAGCGATTGATGAAAAGAGATTTGAAAACAATCGTTTCGCTCAATATAAAGTGTTTTTACAATACAACGAAGGTTTTAAGGACAATCAATTATCAATCACAAACACCTTTTATTTTGAAATATTAATACACAGTCGATGTGTTAGAGAAAAGAGTTTTAAGCACAACGACCGGTTTTTCAAAGGTATCCGTCAATCCATAACGTGAACCAGGATTGATTCATAATTTTGAATCGCCCCATTGTTTCTGTTCAGTTGTCACATGGTTGATCTATTTGATAGATCTCACATGCCACCTACCAAGAGCTTGTTTGATGTTGACTCTAGAAGGCGTTCCATCTTCATTGTGAATATGCTTGCATATCACTCATATGTTCTGGCAATACCACAAGGATAATGCGTAGGACTCTTAAAATATATTCTCTCTTTCCACATTATGTGAAACAGAGAGTGTTAGCCTTAATAGTTTTTATTAGAAGTGATGGTCATTCACATTTAGGAACTTTATATCGTGTGTTAGATATCGTGATAGAATAGTCAACGGGCTCGTGGATTGGACTAAGCTAAATGGGTACTAGTTATGTTAAGCTTGCCTTATATCCAATCCAACTCATGTCCAAGCCCACGAAAGCCCATAGAAAGCCTTTTAGGGCATCAAGTCACTTTTACTATAAATACCCCTCAAATGGTCATTTGAGGGGTGTGCTTGAAAGTGTGTGTGTGTGTGTGTTTTCTTTAGAGCAATATAACATCTCTTGTTTTCATCTCTCTACACGTTCATACGCATTACATATCTCATATCAAGTCACCATCTTTCCTTTCTTCTTAATCTTTCTAAGCATAACGTTTGTGTTTGTGGTTAACGTGTTTCTACGCGTAACAGTGGTAATGTGTTGGGTTTGTGATAAGGTTGATAAAAGTAAGGTCCTACAATTGGTATCAATCGCCTAACAATGGTTTAGGAGTGTTTTGGTTGAAGTTTTTTGTTGTAGTATACGCGTAGTGTTCGTTCTCAAAGATTCACGATAAAACTTTAATTTTGCACTTAAATCTTCAAGATTCTTATGGTCTAAGGTTTATATAGTGTTAAAGATTCTAGTTTTGGAAAAAGTTCAAGCTTTATGTGTTTTACATCGCTTTTAAACTAGTTTTTGGTTCGTTGTTCATTTCTCGGCGTAAGCACAAAAGGCATTTTGGATGTTTTCGTCAAAACAATCTTGTTATTCGAGTGTTTTTAAATCGTTTGTGCATCGAAATTGGTTGAATCATTGGAAATTTTTACGCGTAAGTCAAAACCCTAGTTTTACGCCAAGAAAGTCAAAACCCTTTTTCTACGCATAGTTTTCTCGATAACTTTTTGGTGAAGAATCTTCGTGCAATGATGGTGTCTAAATACTCATCATTTTGTCTGCATCTAGATCGCAAAAACATCCGAAAACACTCGAAATGCATCAAATGATGAAAATATCACAAACAAGTGTTTTATGTGTTTTAAATGCAAAACATCAAAATCTTGTGAAAACGTATCAAGTTTGCATAATTGGCGCTTTAGTCCCCAAGTTTCAAAAGTTGTCAAAACAGTCCCCGGTAAAGCAAAATAAAGAAAAATGTCATTTAAGTTCCATGGATTCATAAATTGTCAAAACAAGCCCTTGAAATCAAAAATTGCAAAATTACAACTTAGGTCCCTCAAGTTTTGAAAATGTCAAAAATGGTCCTTTGATATTTAAAAAAATGGAAAATAATCAACTATGGTCCTTGTATTATTAAAGATTGGCAGTTTTGGTCCTTTTGTTAACTTTTGGAGAATTGCAGGATTGGTCCTTCATGTTTGGCAGATTTACACAATTAGTCCTTGTATTAAACTAAAACCAACCAAAAAGAACCCCTGTCATACCCTGTGACCCCCCAATTTTGGACCCCCCCCTTTATAATATCCCAAAGTCAAAACCGGTCAACTCGCGCCCAATCCAGAACCACTGTTCACCTTCCTCTTCCCCTCCTGAAATCCAAAACCAGTGATGGTTTTTCCACTTTTTCAACACTCCACCTCACTTATACAGCTGTTTAACAACCCCTTAACACATCCACATAATCCAAGAGGCATTAATTGGAAAAACCTGCTCAAAGACAATTTGGCGCCAAAATTGCCATTTGTCGAATATGATGATTTGGATGAATCCAACGGTTCAAGTTAAGTGGGAATGACTCAGAGGTGTCGACAGAGATGAAAAAGATCTTTATATACAAGTTTGAAGCAATGTAATAATATATCTAGTGTAATTTTACTTTTTATGTGTCGTTTTAATAAATTCAAGCTTTCCTGTGTATGTTTAAACTTTCAAGTTCTTGTTTAAGTGTTTTTTAGTGTAAGTGAACCTTTATCAACAATAAATTTCAAGTTCCTTTTCATTTTCAGTTTATGTAAAAGTTCAAGTTCAAAGAAATCTCATGTTAAGTTGAATGTTGCTATCAGTTGTTATTAAGTACTCATAAGCTCACATAAAGCTCTTATAAAGTTCTTAAAAGCTTTTAGAATCATTTAAACTCAGTTTAGTTTCAAGAAAAAGAAATTACTAAAAATACCAAAAAAATTAGCTAAAAATAAAAAATCATGGAGAAGGTACAAGAAGACTGGTGAAGAGCTGATTTTGGATTGCTTATTGGTTTAGAGCTTCTTGGGAAGCCATAGGAGTGATCTCAGTCCTTGGTTCTTTGTCTTGTGCATTAACTCAATTGTAAGCTATTTCTTGAAAATTTGTATTTCTTAGTTTAAGTGTCTAAATATTGTTAATTCTAGTTCAATATTGTATTATTATAGTTAACTTAAGATAATAAATAGGTTACTTAGTATAAAAATTGGTTTTAGTACAAAAATCTTCAAAACAGTTGCTAAAAAGGGTGTTTGTATTTGCTGATTTAATTGTGCTAGAAACCAGTGGTGTTGTTGTTTATTGTTGTTCTAAGTCACAATAGGTTTTATTAGCTTAGTCAAACCATAAAATACTGTCCTTGTTCCTTAAAAAGTCAAAATCATCTTGATACTGTCCTAATTCATAACTGTTGGAAATTTAGATTCCATAATCATGCATACTAGTGTAAAAGTTGTTTATATAGCCTAAATCAGTCTTATAATAGCTTAATACATCAAATATGATTATCTAGGATCATTCAAATCTCATAAAAGTCAACTTACTAGTTTATTTTAAAAAGTCAAATTTCAAGCTTAGTCGTTTTTGAATAAAATAGATAATTTTATTGTGTGTTTAATATTGAGTTTTAGCTTATAATCTTTTGGGATAGTAAAATTTAGCTGCTTAACTAAATTAGAAAAATAATAGTTCATCTATGCTTAGCTTATTCAGGGCTTATTTTCTAGCTTCTTTTAACCCCTTGTCTGAAAATCTCCCCTGTGCACAGTGTTGTTAGCTTATTTCTCAAGCTTTCACAGAGCTTATTAGTGAGCTTCAGCTTGTGAATTTTGTTTTTCTTAAAAGCTCACCTAGCCATCTCATAGTTCCGTGTTTAGTTTTCAATTTGTAGCTTATTTGATAAGCACGCAAGTGCTTTTATTTTGTCCATTTCATTTAGTACAAACCATCCAAAGTGTTTATAAGCTTATTCATAAGCTCCTTATAAGCTCACCAAAGGAACAAAACAAAGAGTATTTTAGCTTTTTGGATAGCTTATTTGGTGAACTAGTTAGTTCCAAAGTCCTTTTTCATTTTCTAGCTTATTTCAGTGCTTAAAAATCAGCTTAAAGGTGCCTAGTAAAAACACAGTGTCCTGTGCAAACAGATAAGCTTGTGCTTATTTTTGAGTTGTTTAGTGCTTATTTCTAAATAATTGTGCTTATTCAGTTGTTAAATTAGCTTATTAATAATTGTTCAACTTATTTTTAGTTTAATCTTGCTTATTTACTAGCTTATAACCATTTTAGCTTAAACCTTGTGCTTATTCTTGTTTTTTGTTAACTGTTGAGATTATAAGCTCAAATCTGAGCTTATTAGTTGATTTTATAAAAAGTCATAGTTTTATAAAGTGCTTATTTTAGTATTCTTAAAAAGTTGCAAAAGAAAAATCAAAAAATAAAATAGTTGCAAAAAGAGTTCTTTGGGATTCGAACCACAGCCACCCCACTCACCACACACACACACTACCACCGCCTTGGGTCTTTTTCTGTTTTTCTTTACACTATTTAATATACTAGGCGAGTACCCGCGCCTAGCGGCAGCGGTTTCTAGCGTCGGATAATTAGAGATTTGTGATATTGTGGTGAGTGTTTTGTGTAGCGTTTAAAATAGAACGTGAACCGATGAAAATGCAATTGCAAACGGTTGTACTATACGATAACTAAAGTCTAGACAAAATTCTTAACATCTATCAAACATCATATAAAAAGATTTAATGAAAATGAAAGTAAACATTACATCAGTTATGAGATAAAAACTAACAACACACGTTACTTGTCGCGTAAAACTAACAAGGATGATATTAATGGTGCCGTTGTTAAGAAGAACGCAAGTACCAAAATTAGTATGAATGTGATTAGCCAAAAAAAAAATAATAAAAAAAAAATGGCTAATTTTGGCTATTTTATAAAAGATTTAGGCATATTTAGCCCCATTTTTCTTTTTGAAATGGGCGTATTTAGCCTATTGAAAAGTTAAATGTGCACTAACGGGCACATATTTTCTCTTAATTGTAAAACATTATAATCGTTTTTGAAAAAAAAAACTTATATATATAATATATTTATATAGCGACAGATCGTTTTGTGTTAAAAAAAGTTTATGGGTTCTAAACGAAAAATAATAAAAGTTTGAAGATTTGGGGATTAAACATAATGTTTTGAAACCGATGACGACCGGGTGGTTCAACCGTTGAACTGTTCCGTCAAAAACGAGTCGATGAAAAGCGAGTCAACCCGACGGGTTGGGTCAAAATGGGTCAAATTAAACAGGTCAACCCATCGGTTTTGAAGCGTCCAGGTCAACCCGGTTTTCAATATGTATTAATAGTTTCAAATTTTTACTTTTTACTTTTTGGTTTTCCTTTATATATAGTGTAACAGGTATCCGCTACGTTGCGGCGGGTACCATGACGATTAACGAGAAATAGATCTCAAGAGACCGATTCACCGGTTGTATCGGTTTCAACGGGTCCTCTCTAGTTCGTTTTCGGAGGCTTATAATGGTTAGCCGAACTGGTGGCGACACCGGTTTCCGGTTGAACCCGTTGGTCCGATCCGATTTTCAAAACTATATGTACCATCAACTTGTTAGCTTGTATGAAGTTTTGTGTGTTTTATTAATTTGTATAATGTATATAATAACATGTACTTTTCATTTTAGGGTGTTTTAAAAATAATATTAATTAGTATGTTTAATTATTTTATATTTAGAATTATGTTGTAGCTTGTTTAAATTGTACATTGTGAAAATTTTATTGTACTTTTTAGTAAAATAGTTTTAGTGATAAAAAAAGTTTATGGGTTATAAACGAAAAATAGTAAAAGTTTGAGAAATTGGGGATTAACATAATATTTTGAAACCCGGTTCGACCCGGGAGGTTCAACTGGTTGAACGGTTCCAGTTAAAAAATGAGTCAATATAAACCGGGTCAACCCGACGGGTTGGGTCCGAAAAAAGGGTCAAATTAAACCGGGTCAACCCGACGGGTTTGAAGCGTTCTGGGTCAACCCGGTTTTCGATGTGTGTTAATAGTTTACTTTTAAAACATATTTAGGTATTAATAGTTGAAATTACTCATAATTAATTATTTCAACATTTCCTTTTTAAATTTTTTCACATTTCACTTTATTGACTTTTCACTTTTCACTTTGACCATTTTTCTATTATAGATAGTATAGATAACCCTTTTTAGTTCATTAAGCTTATACGAGCTTATTAGCTTATTTCTAGCTTATTTAATCTAGCTTTTTCAACTTTTGTATTTTTCCTAACTTTGTATTAGTATAAAGTATTTTATAAAAAAGTTTCAGATTTTTCCGAATAGTTTTAATATTTTAAACATTCAATTAGTGTAAAATAGTATTTAATTCATAATAAAAATATAAAAGTCTAAAAATATAAATCTTTTTCTAAAATTTTCTTTTGTCATATATTAAGTAAGAAAATTGTTTTACACTTGTAGGACTTTTATTTCATAAATTTTACGTTTTTGCTTGCTTGTTCGTAATTTTTATACTTAACGACGTTTTCATTTTAAATCACGTTTTTAGATAATTTAGGTTTACGTTTTAATTAAAATAGTTTATTTAAGTCATTTTGTTTTATAAATCACAAAAACATCATTGTAAAAATAGTGATAGCGTTTATTTAATATATTTTAACTTTTTAATTTTCTTTAATTTGCATTTAAGTCGCTGTAATTTACAAAACCTTTTCTTTAGGTATAAATAACTCAAAATCCTTCTCGATCACTATCCTTAGTGATTATTCGACATCCGTCTGTGTTAAACACCATTCATCCTCCGTGGGACTTAACGACCAGAATCCACTATATTCCTCCGATCTTAATCGCATTTGTTTACGAAATGTTTTAAGTTTATTACGGTTGACCATTCACAAGTGGTTAGCTTGTGTGATTAAACTTGACCGCTCGGGAGCGAATCATGCAACAACGGTTACTCGGTTGCTTCCTCACTTGGATAAGTGTGTGGAACACTTCGACTTCGGATATCTTTTGTTGCGACAAAGTAAAGGATTTTTAGTTTTAAACCAACTCTTACTCATAAGCGTAAAGCTTACGAGTAAGCACTCTACGCATAAGTTAACTCTTACGCGTAAGGTTCTCTACTTCACGCTTAACGCTTTACTCATAAGACTTACGTTTAACCTTAGGTTTACGCATAGAATCCTCGCCTAAGCTCTTTACGCATAAGGACTCCTACGCATAAGCAATCCCACGCATAAGCATTCATTTCTACGCATAAGAACGGTTTCTGAGTAAGATTTTGAGCAAAACTTCAAACGGCTATAACTTTTGAACGTAACCGCTTTCAACGATCTACCCATCAAAACGATCGTGAGAACGAGGAGAATAGATCACCGAATAAACCTTCAAGTCCTAAAACGCTCCGAATGAAGTTATTGAGGTTTTAAGTTTTAGAGCAAATTTTCACTACAACAACCGAGCTTAATCTTCATCAAACACAACTCCTTTATTGTTGAATCGATCCTACATCAACTTTATCATATCATACCTTCATCAATGGCAACTCAACAAGACATTCATGCGGTAGGTCCGAAAACCGTCCTCCTATGTTGGAAAAAGGTGGTTATCTTCAATGGATAAGTCGAATGCTTCGTTACATCAAGACAAAACCTAATGGCAAATTGATGATCAAATCCATTCGGGATGGACCCTTCATACCTCGACAAGTCCAAGACCACAAATGTTGATGCAACACCTCCCGTCCCACCATTTTTTCGTCTTCAAAAGAATCGGAATACTCGAAAAGGATCGAAGCAAGTCGGGCGGATGACATGGAAATTCATATTGTCCAACCGGGTTTACCAAGAGACATCTTTCTTCTTTGTAGATGGTTGTGAAACCGCTTCGATATGTGGGAGCGTGTTAGACGGCTTTGTCATGGAACCGAAATTGGTCAACAAGATACGGAGAACAAGTCGCTCACCGCTTGGGAGAAGTTTACCTCTACTCGTGAGAATCCATTGAATCATACTATGGAAGGTTCGCACTTTAATGAATGAGTGATCGAAACAAGTTGACACCCGTAACTATCGTGAGCAACATCAAGTTCTTGAACAATCTACCGTAAGAATGGGGACGATATGTCACTATTGTCAACCAAACAAAAGACTTACATCAAGTGAACTTTGATCAACTCAACGATTTTACGAAACAAAACCAAAATGAAGTGAATGAAGTCGAGCAAGAAAGATTAGCAAAGAATCATGATCCATTGGCACTAACAACAACTTGCAACAATACATCCTCAACAACAATTCTATCCACCGTAACCACAAGTCCTTCAACAACAACAAGTATCCACAATACCAGGAACAAGGAATCACCGATCCTGGCCCGAACAAGAAGCGACTTTGCTGTGTATTTAATTTATTGGGTAAAGCATTCAGAGGTCGCTATTCCACACCAAC
Organism: Chrysanthemum lavandulifolium; assembly: GCA_022545495.1. Lineage (NCBI taxonomy): Eukaryota > Viridiplantae > Streptophyta > Magnoliopsida > Asterales > Asteraceae > Chrysanthemum > Chrysanthemum lavandulifolium. The sequence goes on from CM040242.1 coordinate 163,678,964, forward strand.
TAACAACAACCAAAGGATTTCATCAAACACTCGCAACAGGAAAATTGCACAAATTAATGTGAATATGGGTCATCAGGACAAATGGTTGGAGTTATTGGGAATCGGCAGGATATGCTACTAGATTTCGCATGGGTAATCAGCGGTTCCAAATCGAGAGTGTCGGATGGGTCGAATGTTGGGAATAGAGCGTTGGGTAATCGAATAGAATTTTGCGCTCGATCGTTGGGAATTATGGAAATGTGAATCGTGGTGTCAGTTAAGTGTTATAACATCAAGGATTGGGTCACATGGCAAGGAATTGTCCAACTAAGCGAAAAAGAAGGATCTTGCGTATCTTGTAAAGCTATTATGTTGGTACAAAAGGAACAATCTGGACTTCAATTGAGTCTTGAGAACATGACTTCATGGCTATTATGGATGATTTGGAAGACCTCGAGGAACTCAATGCAACCGCATCTTCATGGCAAATCTTCGAGAGACTAAGCACGACATCGATTACGACGCACCTCCTGCCTATGACGCCTTCTGCAGATGTCGAGGTACCAATCATTGATCCATGCTATAACAATGTCATATTTGATGTGTTTACTCATGACGAACAACATTCTCGTGACATCGGTACCTACTTATGATACATACCGGACAATCCGAGTTGTAGCAATACTAACTCGAGACTCGGATGTGGATCCTAGTGGAGACGTGTGGCACAAAATATAGAGGCGATGAGGAAACACATGCTTATTTTGAATCATTAATCAATAAGCGTGGCATTGAAATTGAGAAAGTTAGAACGGTCAATCGCGAAGTTAAGGCCGCGAATGCTAAATTGACCACCGAGCTTGAGAGTTACAAGGAGAACGCAAAAGCCTTTGAATTTCATAAAACAAAGAATCGAATTAGAAATTGGTTATCGAAATTTGGTTTCTAAAGAACAACTTTTGCAAATCAAGTATAACACACTTGATGTGAATTTGAACTTAAAATTAAATCTCTAAACAAGGAAATTTCGATTTAAATAACCAACTTTCTAAACAAAAGAAATTTTTCTAATCTTGAAAAGAGAAGAAGCGCTTGATTCTTGATTTTTCAAAACGAGAAGATTCTCTTCTTGATGAAATTCTTGATAAAATGAAAAAATCCAAACTTTGGAAAATTTGCTTCTTAAACGGGTCATTCTGCTCAAACAATCAAGATGCTTTCTAATCAAGTAAATCCGCGTTTTCATACTAATAATAGAATGGCACTTGGTAACGACCCTTCTTCGTTCCTCAAGAAAGCTCGAAAATCTCGAATGTGTTAAACAATGGAAATGTTTTACATGAACCCATTATTGTTCGTGATTCTCTTGAGCGTTAGAACTATCTCGAGGAGAGTAGATCAAAATGAAACAAAATAATCCGAAATCAAACCTATTGATTATAACAAATGGAACAAAATTAACGGAATTACTTTTGTTAATCAAAAGAAAAGTCAAAGTTCTCCATCACACCAAGTGTTTCAAATAAAGAGTCAAAACTCGTCTCAAAATCATTTCAAAACCGCTTGATGTCTCAAATTCTCTTCAACATTGAACAAATGTCTTCAAACAATCCTTTTAACACAAGTGATGCGAGAAGTATTTTAGAAAATGTGAAAACTAGAATTGTGGATCTTCAAGACATCATTAAAACTAAAACCAATATTACAACAAACATCCGGTTTAATAGTTTTGATAATGAAAATAAAAAGTATTTTGAAACTCAAATTTCCCTCACCGAATGCCATAAGTGCAAGGGTAATTCATTTTGAACAAGCATTTATGAAAGAAACAGTGACTTTGTCAAGGACCATAAATCCACAGTAAAGCAAGCTAATGACTGTGTTGAACAAATCAAAGTTTTGGAAAATTTAAATGACTCTCTCTTGAAGATGTTCGACTCATCGATATTATGTCCATTATTTTACAAACATATTATGTTGAAGATCATGAAAGACTCAGTCGAGACCTCCAAAATTGTTTCAAAATATGAAAAGCACTTGAGAAACTTGAAAAGAAAATGTCTCATATTTTAAACAACTTGATCGAAAAAGCGAGGAATGCAAGTATGACAAATTGTCATATGAGCGTGCCTACAATGACATGAAAGCAAAAAATGATCTTTTGAGGGCTCACCGGAAGGTCAAAAGGAAAGGCGGTGGATACTAAGATTACAAAACCATTGATCATGGAGAAAGCAAATGTTCCCAAACCGCTTTTAAAACCAAAATATCTGCTTCAATGCCTCCTCCAAAATTTAATGAGACAAATGATTTATCAAAAGCGATCACTCCACACCTTGCCTAAACAAAATGTTGATAAAGGAAAAGCGGTTATCGAGAAACCAAAAGTTTTAGCTCTGGCCTTTTTAAGATGAGTACCACTAATCGTCTCGCCTCCACATCTAAAACATATGGAACAAACGACATAAGTTTAGAAAAGCACTCTAAAGAGACTAGGAAAGTCAAACCACTTCTCTAGATAAGAGTGTGAATCCTAATGAGTGTGCCTTACCTTCTACAGACTAGGAAGCACCTCTAGAGCAACAGACTAAAGCCTAAGAGCAATACAAGGAACAATAGAGTCTCGCTTGCCTCTAAGAGTAGTCGCTTGAATAAAGAGAAGAAAGTAGAAGAACACCCTAGGAGTTTACCGCTTTGTAATAAGAAAGACATTTCATCTGAATGTAATGAACCTCTAAAACTTGCTAATTCTAATGAATGTGTTGAATCTGCTTTGTTTAACTTGCAAGAAATCTTTAACTAATGTTCATGATGATTGTGTTTCTAAGAAAGAGATTGTTAAGCTCATTAAGAAGAATGTTCCCAAAAGAACTTATGCTAAGCGAATAGGAAGACTAGTTGCGAGACTTAGGCTTTACACTACCGATAGGGAGCATAATGTTTACTTTAGGGATGACATTTGGAAACCCACGGTAGAAATTTCACACTCGAATGGTAGAATGAGTGATGCACTGTCTTACCAATAGATAACTTCTATGAGTGTGAACAGATTTTACCTCTAACCCAAAGGAACCAAAATCGAAACGGTTTCCAAAATCTTCTTCTTCATTATTGGCGGGTTATCGAAATATGTCTTTGGATCGTCGACTCGGTTGCTCCAAGCACATGATCGAGAATCTGAAGGCTGTGATCAATTTCGTCGGCAATTCATGGGAACCGTGACGTTTGAAATGATCATGTAGCGACTATCATGGGTTATGGAGATCTACCTTTTGGAAATTATTTGATCACTCGGGTTTACTATGTCCAAGGGTTGGGACACAATTTGTTCTCGATCAGGCGGGTTACGTGATGCGATTTAGAGGTTGCTTTTAGGAAAATGCTTGCTTCGTTAGAAACTTGAATGGCACTAATCTCTTAATCGGGAATCGTGATACAAACTTGTATGCTATCGACATTAAACAAATGGCCTCTTCATCACCAATATGTCTTATGACACGAGCATCCGGAACACGGTCCGGTTGTGGCATAGAAGGTTATCCTATCTCAATTTTGACACCATCAACAATCTTGCCAAAGACAACATCGTCAACGGACTTCCAAAGTTCAAATACACCAAGGATCACTTATGTCCATCATGCGAACAAGGAAAAGCAAAAGAGCATCATATAAACCCAAATTGCACCTAGTTCGGAAGCAAGGTTGCATATGGTGCATATGGACTATGTGGCCCAATGAGAGTTGAAAGCATTAATGGGAAAAAGTATATTCTTGTCATCGCCGATGATTATTCAAGATATACATGGGTTAAGTTTCGAGATCAAAGGCGAAGCACCGGGCATCATCATTACCTTCCTAAAATGAATTCAAGTACTTCTTTAAGCTCCTAAGAGTTGTAAGAATGCATAACGGCACGTAATTCACTAATCGGGAGTAAAGAGCCTATTTTGAAGATGTTGGAATAACTCATCAAACATCGCTTGTTAGAACTCCACAATGAGAATGGGGTAGTTGAAAGAAGAAATCGTACTCTTGTGGAAGTCGCTCGCGACAATGCTAATTTATTCTAATGCACCGTTATTTCTATGGGTCGATCTTGTTGCCGCTTGTTTCACTTAGAACCAATCCCTAATCCATCCAAGATTCAATAAAACCCCATATGAGATAGTGAACAACGAAACCCGATATCTCTTACTTTCACGTTTTGGCGCTTTGTGCTATCCAACGAACGATGAGAGAAGATCTAGGTAAACCGAGAGCAAATGGTGATATTGGAATCTTCATTGGATATTCGAGATAACTCGAGGGCATTCGTGGTGTATAACGTAAGAACTAGGAGGATCATGGAGACGATGAATGTGAAATTTGATGAACTTTCCCGGATGGCTTCGAGAGACTCGCTCTAGAACCCGCACTAAACCAAAGCAGACTTACGGACACATCGATTCGGGACTCGTACCTCAAAGAGCTCAATCAACTTCGTTTGACAATCCTAAAGAACAAGAATGGGAGAATTTCTTGAGTTAATGTTCGATGAATACTATGGTGGAACTTCGACAAATGCATCAAACCATCATTCCACCGCACCCGCTCAAAATCATCCTCCACCACCAATGACGATGCATCTACAACGGTTCAAACCAATACACCAACTCCATCAACATCATCTACATCTACTCCGGTTATTGCACCCGCTCTACCGCGGTTGATGAGCAAAACCAAAACCATAACGATGCAACGTTAGATGAAGACTTATTTGAAAACCCGTTTGCTACGGAATCACCGAATCATCCTCAAGCTTACGAGAACCATCTAACTCGCACGTTTAACCAACGGTATCCTTCTACTCAAGTGGACAAAAGACCACCCAATTGAACAAGTTATTGGTGAACCTTCAGGCCATTCGGACGAGGCGTCAACTTGCCACCGATTGCGACTTATGCATTTACCTTTGCTTAATTAGCAATATCGAGCCAAAGAACATTCGTGAGGCAATGGCGGATCCCGCATGGATAGAAGCAATGCGGGAGGAACTTCTCCAATACCGCCTACATGACTCTTGGGAAATGGTTCCAAGACCCATTGGCGTTCGCGTCATTGATCTTAAATGGTTATGGAAGAACAAACGGGATGAAGAAATGACCGCATTCGCAACAAAGCTCGTCTTGTGGCCAAAGGATACAAACAAGAGGAAGGGATAGACTTTGAAGAGTCATTCATACCGGTAGCTAGACTTGAAGCGGTCAGATATTCTTAGCCTATGCACTTTCACAAAAACATCACGGTTTATCGGATGGACATTAAGACCGCGTTCTTGAATGGAACTCGAAAGAAGAAGTGTACGTGAGTCGACCCGAAGGCTTCAGAGACATGGAACATCTAGACTAGATCTACAAACTAAAAAGGCAATTTATGGTTTAAAACAAGCTCAAGGCGTGGTATGATTTAACTGTCCTCTTTCCTTATCCAAAATAATTTCACCAAAGGAACAGTTGATCCTACCTTGTTTACACAAAATGCAAAACGACATTTTAATTGTTCGATTTATGTGGGCGACATCATCTTTGGGTCCACTAATCCGAATCTTTCAAAACATTTTAAAAATCTCATGAAAAGTAAATTTGAAATGTCCATGATGGGGAACTAAAATTCTTTCTTGGTTTACAAATACATGAGTCCTCGTGGAATTTTTATAAATCAAGCTAAATACACAACCGAGATTTTGAAAAATCATGGTATGGACAATTGTGATTCGATCGAACACCAATGGTAACTTCACCAAAAATTGGAGCCGATTTGTTTGGAAACCTATTGATCCGAAGAAATATCGAGCATGATTGGTTCTCTCATGTACCTCACTGCTAGTCGACCGGATATTCATTTTGTTGTTTGCCTATTAGCACGGTTTCGTGAAAAGCCTCATCAATCGCACCTCAAAGAGGTTAAAGGATCTTCGGTGCACCAAGACATCCATTCACAAGGGTCTTTGGTATCCAAAGGAACTGGTTTGATCTAATTGCCTTTTCGGATCACGAACCACGCAGTGACCAAGTTACGAAAAAGTACATCCGGAGGAGCACAATTTTTGGGTGAAAAGTTAGTCACCGGTCTTCAAAGAAACAAGATTGCACCGCACTTTCAACCGTTGAAGCGAGTATGTGTCTCTATCTGCGTGTTGTGCTCAAGTTCTATGGATGAGAACACAACTCACGATTATGGCTTTACTTTCGATAAAATACCTATGTATTGTGACTCGAAAAGTGCCATAGCCATATCATGCAATCCTGCTCATCACTCAAAGACTAAGCATATCGTAGTGCGCTATCACTTCATAAAGAACATGTGGAAGAAGGTCTTGTTGAATTATTTCTCGTGAAGATGATTACCAACTTAGATATATTTACTAAAGCCCTTCCAAAAGAAAGGTTTGACGATTTAGTTCGACGAATTGGAATGCGAAGCCTAACCCACGAGGAGTTAGAACGTCTTCTCGAATCTTCGTGAAAATGTTTTTCCAAAAGCTTCGTTGTAAATATTTTGAAAACAAAATACAAAATTTGAAAACCAACAAAAGCAAAATATAAAAATATAAAACTTTCAAAATACAAAACAATAGAAAATATAAAATCCAAAATATTCTTCTCACGACATGTCTCTCAGTATAATCGATATTCATGCGTTTCTAGAAATGTCATTCAACAATGATACGGGCATGTACAGATGCTTGAGCGAGAGTTCTTTATTGTTTTCTAAAACATGTCGTTTCTCAATATTTCTTCATAAAAATGGCTTTCGTATACTTCAGTACGAAACCCGGACCGAAATGATGACTTTTGATTATTTCTTCAAATCAAAACTCGTGTTTTTTAATGAAAATCACTAGTGTACGCTTCAGTGCACTACATTTAAAAATGGTGAGAAATCATCATCATCTTGAGCACCATTTCAAGATTGTTCAAAAAGATTTTCAAAATCTTTCAAATATTTTATGCTCAAGATAACTCCCTCTAAACCCTTTAATTGATTATGCTTTATTAAAGGGGGAGCTTAAAACAAAAATGTTCCAAATTCATGCTTAAATCAAATCCGTTTGTCTCCCAAAAGATTTTAAAATGTTGTTTAATCCGATGATATCAAAATATCACGAATATGCTATTTTGAGGGGAGGAGACGATTAAAATGTGATCAAAAGTTTAATGATCGTTGTTTGAATCTCAAAATGAGCTCGACTCGAGACGGAACCAATGAATTGACGGAATCAAAGTCGATAAATGTACCATCTCGAGAAACTTGTGATAGATATGCACTTTCATGGGTCTAACCTCCTTTTCAAGGAGTGTTTACAACTTCAAGTTAGTTATTAGAGCTAGTTGTCACCTAAAACCGACAATGGAACTCTTTAACTAGGCAACGAACTGTCTCGTGGGGAATTATCTATCATGCCGATCAATTCAAAGTGCGAACTCCACCCTCTATGTGCGATTTACATTAAAACTCATAAGCACATGTGAAGGGGGAGTGTTTATGAAAATATAAAACTCTCAGAGTGTTTCAAACATGTTTTCAATTATAAACACTTTGAGAGATTTCCAAGAAAAATGGTTTTATGGCAACATAGGACTATCATGGAGTTATAAGGTGTCTAAGGATAGGAAATTTGTCATATGAGCCGCCAGAGCCGGAGGGATCTACCCAAGGACATCATAAATAGTTAGTGTTAGAAGTCCTTAGGAATGATTGAAAAAAGGAGTAATGTGAGAAAGGAGAAAGAAGGGGTTGAAGAATTAAAAAGAAAAATAATAGAAAGGGTGAAAAGAAATAGCCCTCCATATTCAACCTTAGAGTGACCGGGTTCAACTCATCTGCTCTCGGTTGTCACTAGATGACACCGGTATTGAAGACAAAGACGTCATGGAGCCAATGGCCGACCGCACTAAACCTTCTAGCCACTCAATTCCTCTTAAAGGATTTGTTTCATTCTCACTGGGAACCCTACATAATCTATCGACTTTCTCTTAGAGATTGTTGGTATTGAAGAAGGAGACCCTCTCCCTAGTCTCCGTCAGAAAACCAAAATGCACTATTGAGTCTAGAGCCACGAGATTCATCAAAAGATCTCATAGGAACACTTGACATGACATCGCTTCTCGCTCATCAATAAGGGCACAAGTGATATATTCTAGAGTCCCACGCAGTCTTAGCAATCTGCCGAACATTTATGAGAAGTTTCACATCCGTGATCTTCGTGATTGAATGGAAACTCTGCCGTGGTCAACATCAAGCGCCACGAAGGTCAGTCACTGTAACTCCCCGTGGATTATGCTTAGTGTGTCTCAAACGGTCTACAACGTGGGGTGATGCTTGGTGTACCTCGGCGACTCATCCGAACTATAGGTGTATTTCGGTACATCGCGTTATCTCACTTGTGGGACTCAGGTTCGAGAACGGCCTCGTGTGAATTAGAGACGTGTTTTCACAATATCTTTAACGCACTCGAAATTCAAACTTGTAAGTCTTAAATCCGCTTATTACTAACCTGTTTTATGTTTTCTTCTTATGGAAGCTCGGAGCGGATTGATCGTGCAGATTCTTCACATGATCATACCAACAACACATGAAAGTTCTCATCATAATCAAAGGCAACACAAAGTCAAAGGTGATTCTTCGTCAATGTCAAAGAATCTACAAAGTTTAAAGACTCGAGAACTACATCATTGGTAACCAAAAGTCAAATAGAAGTGTGAGCATGGTGGAGAAAGACGTGGAGACACCTAACCAACGAAGTTGACAACGGCAGACAACCACATTTAATGATCACAAAGCATGAAGGAACAAATATTCAAGACTATTCTATATCTACACACAAAGTTCAAGCTCGAGAAAAGTAAAGACCTAATCAAGTGGAGCATCATTTGAATGACCACCCCTTAGGGGGAGATTGTTAGCCTTAATAGTTTTTATTAGAAGTGATGGTCATTCATATTTAGGAACTTTATATCGTATGTTAGATATCATGATAGAATAGTCAACGGGCTTGTAGATTGGACTAAGCTAAATGGGTACTAGTTATGTTAAGCTTGCCTTATATCCAATCCAACCCATGTCCAAGCCCATGAAAGCCCATAGAAAGCCTTTTAGGGCATCAAGTCACTTGTACTATAAATACCCCTCAAATGGTCATTTGAGGGGTGTGCTTGAAAGTGTGTGTGTGTGTGTTTTCTTTAAGGCAATATAACATCTCTTGTTTTCATCTCTCTACACGTTCATACGCATTACATATCTCATATCAAGTCACCATCTTTCCTTTCTTCTTAATCTTTCTAAGCATAACGTTTGTGTTTGTGGTTAACGTGTTTCTACGCGTAACAGTGGTAACGTGTTGGGTTTGTGATAAGGTTGATAAAAGTAAGGTCCTACAGAGAGTCTTCATTGACAGTGTCCTAATGAGATTTATTAGATGATCTCGTGGCTCTATACTCAATTGTGCACATTTGGTTCCTATGCCGGAGACTAGGGTGAGGGTCTCCTTCTTCAATATCAACCATCTCTAAGAGAAAGTCGATAGATAATGTAGGTTCCCCGTGAGAATGAAACAAGCCCTTTTAAGAGGAACTCGAGTAGCTTGGGAAGTTTGGTGCGGTCGTCCTTTGGGTCCATGACGTCTTGTCTTCAATACCGGTGTTACCTTAGTAAACACCCAACATATGTATTGAACCCGGTTTACGCCCTAAGGTTGAATAAATGGAGGCTATTTCTTTTCACCCTTTTCTTATTGATTTCTTTTTCATTCTTCAACCCCTTCTGCTTACCGAGACTTCATTACTAGAACCTTGTTGGGTTTATTCCGGTTCTAGCTCTATCTCGATTCGCACTCTTCCCATTTCTCACTTTTCTCTTTTTTTCATCATACCTAAGGACTCTACACTATCTCTTCGGATCGTCCTCGGTAGATCCCTCCTCTCTGCGGGATCGTGGGAACGAATACCTAACCTAACCATCCTTATATCACCATGCATAAAGTAAATTGGTCGGTCTTTTGGTATTGTTCTTTCCTTCTCGGAACCAATTGAAAAATCATTTGGAAAATCAATTAAGGTACTTGTGATATAATATCAAAGCATTTTATACCTTAATTGTTTTTTATCTTTTAGAAATGCTCCCCCTCAACATGTGCATATGATTTTGAAATTGTTTCGCCCATGGAGGCAAGAGGACTTTGAAATCTTTTCTTGATCACAATTTCCATAGAAAAAACCATTTGATTTTCTTTGGTAAATTCTCCCCCTCAATATGTGCATAGGGTTTTTGAAATCATTTTATCACATAGAGGAAAGAGTTCTTTTAAATCACAACCACGATCACAAAAACCATTAAGAAACCATTAGAAAATCAATCAAGGTACTTTATATTGAAACATAGAAATCTTTGTACCTTGAAAGTTTATTTAACTTTTGAAATGCTCCCCCTCAATATATGCTTCGAGATTCGAAATGTGTTTAGCACATATTAGAGAGCAGTATGCATTTTGAGACAAATTTGTCACCTGTTATCATATTTCATATTTATATCACATTTTCTCCCCCGATCAAAAATTTCAAATCCTTTGAGATTTTGGATCTCAAGTGATTTAAATATGTAAGAAACAAAACTTGTTGGAGAAAAATGTGTCAGGTTTTAATTGATATGAAGTGGACTACTCCTTCCCTTTTTGACTAAAGGGGAACTACAATCCATAACCTATCACTATTATATACATTATAGATATAATTGTTCATAGTACAATCACCACATTACATAGATCTTAATATATAACAAAACTATTGCAGAAAGATGTCTTCATTCAGCTCTTTGCAGTAGCTTGTAATGACCATCACGTAATCTACCACCCACAAAACTTTCAAGGCTGCGGAAGATCTTTCTCGTCTTAAGTCTTCATCTGATCGCAACAATGAACTCTTCACACCTCTTCAAATCCTGCTCGCACCGGAATCTTGTTTTGTTCCACGGCCAAGTCAATTTTGATTTCCTTCACCCTTGAGTCCAATTCTTCTTCAACCATCTTGAGTGTACCATCACCGAACTTGTATAGCTCACTGACCTCATTAGCATTCTTGTCCGTGTCCGCTTCAAAGAGGACTGCTCTTGGGTGTCAATCATCGTATAGTCATGGCAATATTCATGTCCTGAGGCTTCCCATTGAGGTCTCGTTAAATTGACCTGATTCAGGTAGCTTTCCACGCCTAGTTGAAAATCACCAACTCTTTTCACGAATAGGTAAATGGTCCAGATGTCCTTGGAGGTTCAGAAGATAGAGATCCTCAAAGTCATTTGGCAGCAATTTTTTTTTTTGTAGATTTATTTGTTCTTCGAATATTTGTTGTTCTTTAGTTCTTGTTTATGTGGGTCACGAATGAACCTAAGGAAAACGATACCATAGTTATTGGTATTCATGTTAGACAGGTCGTTTTTTTTAAAAAAAACACAAGTCGCTTTTCAAAAAAAACACAAGTCGCTTTTTAATAAAAAAACACAAGTCGCTTTTTAATAAAAAAAACGCAAGTCGCTTTTTAAAACAAAAACACAAGTCGCTTTTTTTTTTTTTTTTTTTTGTAACTAAGTTTTTCGGTAATGTTTTCCGACCAGCGTTTAAACAGATTTTGAGACCAAAAGAACAGAATATGATAAGAAAAAGCTAGACAGATTTGGACAAAAAGTAACTTTGCGAACAAAAAGCTTGAAAGAAGGTATTTGGACTGAAAAATACTGCTGATTGGACAGAATAATAAAGCTATTGACTTTTTGGACTTGGAAAACAGTTTTAAGACTCAGAATCAGTGATAAGCCTAGTAAGCAACTTTTTTTTTTTTTTTTTTTTGACTTTACAAAAACTGCTATTGTTGACTTTAAATAAGCAGAATAAACATGTAAAAGGCATAAGGATAAGCAGATACGAGAAAAAAAATGCCAATAAAATCCGAGCACACACTATAACCAAGATCAAACCATGGCTCTTGATACCATTTGTAACATATAGGATTTCACTAACACATCAAACATAACAAATATGGGTGTATTAATATATGGTTTTTAGAGAGAGAAAGTGGAGTGTTCTAGAGAGATAAAACAAATGGAAGGTTAGATTACTCAATGAACATCCAACCCTCTCCCTTGTGGGGAGAGGGCTATTTATACATAGTAGCACGCCCTCCTTCGGGCTGTGGATCAAGCATACAATGGTTAAAGACCCGTCCTTCCTCCACGGTGTTGCACTAGACTAAACTACGCTAATAACTAACTAACAAATAACATAATTAACGATATGTCTACGAGCTAACATATGCTAGATTATATTTGGGGTGACCGATGCTTCACTATAGAATTTCCAATTCCTAACATGTACACCCTTTTCCACATATTTTCCGTCGTCACGTCTTCTGTAAACGGGATACCCTTCGGCGTCAACAAAGCTGTGTTGCGTGAATGTTTTTGGAAAGTGTTTCGCACATCGACCATCATCCATACAAACCTATTTTGGGTCATTTTCACCGCAAGGGCCATGCATCATAAAGTCACCAACTAACTTGTACAAATCTGGATCATTATTTTTATTTGGTATCTCGGCGGAAATGTATTTATCAATTTGTTCAGCGTTTGGCACCTTGTCGTCTCTGTGCAAGAACAAACAAACATGCTTGCGTCTTGAAGCAATCGCCTTTTGAAACTCAATGTGTATACTGACAAAGAAAATATTGTAACAATTATTTGGAAGAGTACCAATGTATAAAATTTGTGACATAGGATGAATTTTTACTAAACATATAAATATATATTAAAACATTATGTATAGTGCCTGTTTGAACACGACCAAATAAACGTAGCTCTTTGAAATCCTTCATTAACTGATCAAGTTTCATTTTAAAAACTCTCGTTAGCACATCAGGCCGATCTGTAGTAGAAAGGTTATGCTCTCGCATATATCTTGCAATCTCCGGCCAGTTAGGATTGCAAGTTACGGTTATAAACAAATCTGGACAGCCATACCACCTACACAAAGCCATGGCATCCATATAGTTTTGTTTCATGTACCTTGGGCCTCCTGTAAATGTATAAGGCTAGATGATGGGCTTTCCAAGGGTCGTAGGGTAGCTATTTCCAGAGGCAATGATCTGGCGGATATTTGAGTACGTATCACACCTAAGCTTTGTTTGTTTTGATCGATGGAAAAACAAACGTTCCGTCTCAACCATAGTGTAACCTTCTACAAGAAACTGCTGAAACAAACGACCTCCACGCGTAAATACTTTTTCTTGATTGGGACAATCCTGTATATGATAAGCAAACCACTCCCTCATAGTAACTGTTTTGTCATTATTCTCGATGGACGGGACGGAGCTTTCCGATCAAACCGAGCGTTGTCCAGATTTCTTTTTCTGTGGTATGCCCAAATAATAAACGTCTTGAGCACGGGGCATCAACAAAGGGTATTACAAAGGAAGGTACATAGGATGGAAAATGTTGATACATTGCAAACCTTCACTATACTTTTCTATCACAATATCTCTATCTTCTATATATGTATCAAAGTCACCTACAATAACACCAGCAACCTCATTGGAAGTCGGAAGATTGTAATTTCGTCCATCTTTGCCTCACTTTGCAATAAGCTTTATTTTTATATTTTGTTCTTTGTCTTCAGTGTACTGGTCACGCGCTCTTCTAAATGTTTGAACCAAATCACCTGAGGTGTCTAAAACATCTCTTACCTGACCGATAATGCCTCGATCGATACCATCAACTGAAGTGGTAGGACCAGAGGACGACGAAGAACTGTTATAAGGGAGAAGGTTCATGTGATTAGAGCTAATTTCATAAAGTTAATAAGGACGTTTTACTCGACATGGATAAACAAAATTAAAACTTAATTAACGCATATTACCTTAACGCTCTTGCTCAATTCTCGTTTTCATTTTCAATGTCATATATATACAGTTGTGTAAAGATAGGAGGAGCACCTCCTTCAGGAAGCAAGCTACCAATACTATGGTATGTTTGTCTGCGCAAGCGAAAAACGTATGGAGCACGGCCTTGGCGGTTGATTGAATTGTCAACCTTTCTACCCATTGAAGTAAATGAAAACATGCTATTTTATGTTCTGATATTCTTTTTGAAATTTTTACTCTTGACATCGTCAATAAAAAACAAATCATGCAAGGCCTGTGGAGCTGGCGGCGGTTGTTTCACAAAAACTTTTCCCTTACCACAGCATATAGTATACGCTTTTTTTGTTGGATTAGCGTTTCCTTTTCTTGCTTCCGGTTCCCATACCAAAGCATGACATTCCGTGCACTCAAGCGAGGTATCGCCAAGGTCATAGTACTCTGTAAATAAAAAATATGCGTCTTTAATGTAATGGCCAATGTCACTTTGTTATATTTTTAATGAGGTTAATCGCAAGTTATAGCATTACCTTCGGATATACCAACGTACTTTTCATATTCTTTCCTGACATTCCCATCATCAACACTAAGATTAAATCTAACCGGCGTGCGAGACTGTGAAGCTGATCTCTTAGACCTCTTTGTTCGCCTTGATGATTCGCTAACTTCATATGCTGATGTTCCTGTTATTATAGCAGGAGTAATTGTTGTAGCACCAGGAGCTAGTGTTGTGTTGCTGCATTGATTTTCATGACCAACCGCAGGTCTGTGGAAAGAAACTGTAAACATGATAATGACGATAATGAAAACCAACTTAAACATACAACAATGTCGGGCTTAGCCATAATTTTCGTTTCAAAACTTACCGTTAGAAACATCAGTAAGGGGAGTTTGATGTCTGCGTGTGGCGGCAAGCGACGTAAGCTGATTACAACTTGTTGACGAAGCATTAGACATGGTTGTACTACTTATAACAGTGGCACTCGTGGTCAAAGTAAGTGTAGCCGGCAATGCTATAAATAAAGTGCGTAATGGAGTTAAAAATTTTATACTTGTTAGAAAGAGTATAGTATAACACACATGTATACGTGTCTTACCAGTTGACTTTCTAGAAGGTGGAGTTCCGATTAACGCATTAGAGGAAGTTTTGTGGTTGGTTCGCCATAAGTGAAAAAGGACCTACCAAAATGGTTCGAATCAAATGAATGTTAACATTTTTGTATAAATGATGTTGTTAGAAGAATAGAATTGTTTAGAAATATTCTTAACTATCAAACATACAATAATTTTTATGTATCTTAATTAAACGCGAATTGTAAGTCAAAAAATACCATTTGAAAAAGGACTGAAAGAATGTTGTCTTTTTCGTGTTGCAACAACTGTAGATGCTTGATGATCATTTCTTGGCAAAGAAGTAGATGTAACTTTTCAACGATTGGCGTTTCCAACGGTGTTGCAAAGAACAAATCTTTGAGAATCTAAAACAAACAACATATGGGACTTAGAAAAAGCTACAACTGTTACATACATAAAAATACATGCACGACTATACAAAGAATAGACATGTCACCTAATTGTGATTGAAAAGTTGAAGTTGTACTTAGTCTAACATGTGTAGGAGCAGGCATAGTCAACGGTGATATTGGAGTTGCAAGCGGGACGTGACTATTTAAGGGCAATATGTTGGTTGTTGACTGAAAGGTTGATCTTGAAACCATACACACACTTGATGAAAATTCTAATTGGTTTTGTAAGTAATATAAAAGATAATGAGATGAACAATAAGTAGTTTTGTATTAGGCTGTGAAGAAGTAACTTACGGTTAGTAACGTCTGCAAAAGGTTGTCTATTATGACTTTTTGGGTGCAGATGTGTAGAGTTAGTAGATGAACCTATAATTTCAAAATAAAAATATGAATAATCAAATCTCATCCTAACAGTTTGTAAGGTGTACGAATAAAGAAAATCTACGACAAACAAAATGGATAGTAGTTAAGGGTGTTATGATGCAAAACCTGCAAACTTTGATAGTGGTGATGAAGATATATTTGATAACGAAAGCGCGTGCAAGTTTTCCTTTAGTGGATCATCTAATGCATACATAATTGTTAACTTAGCCACCATAATATGAAGTTATATCATTGTTGTTTTATATCTATACATAAACTTACATGTGAGAAGCTCTGCCAACGGAACTCTTTGGTTTGAAACTCGAGTCGTTGGTATATCAGTTAAAGGAACACTCTGTTGATTTGAAGTTTGAGGCTTTCGACCGAAAAACACTTGATTTTTACGTTTTCTTGAATCTGGTTGTTTGTTTTCATCCATGCTTACAGCCTAATAGGAGATGTATCTCTAAAAGAAGTGTGTATGCAAGTTTATTGTTGTGTGAATAGGCTCTTACTTGACTACAATTACGAAATAAAAAGGACAATGATCCTAATTTAATAAAAATTAAGATTATGATATCAATTAATTCGACAAATCAATGAGTGTTGAATAAAAAAAATCCTTTCATTAAATATTATGTGTAGTCAAATTGAGTATTTTTGTAAAGTAAAACCGCATATTAAGTTCGATTAGGAATCACTAAGGATTTGTAACTGAAACATATTATTCTCAATTAATAATATTGATTGACATTACAAAAAAATATGAGTTGATTCTCAAACTCAATATTATGGTAAACATTGAATAATCAAAAAAACTCAATGGACATCTTAATAATCAAACAACTCAATGGAATGTAACGATATTACATCAACAACCAAACTTTGTATCAATATCCAAATATGTTTATTAAGAAAAGTGAAAGCAGACAATTAACTTGAACGATAATGAAACGGTAAAAGTTCAATCTTCACTGAAAAAGCTCAAATCCACAATGTAGTCATCAGTTAACTCGTGACCCATTGTGCGTAGTTCATCAATCAATGCATCTGCCTTTACAAGCTTGGACTTTACACTGTTTAGAACCTTTTGACATTCTTCATGATCACCACATTGAGTTTAAGCCAATCAAGAAGAACGGATTCGTCAAAATTATCTGTCACAACCAAAACAGCATGGCAACTCATTTACTTACTATGAAAAGACATGTATATTCGACATTATTAAACATATTACATTCAATACCTTTGTTATTTTCAGAAGAATCGCCTTCTTCAAAGACTGATGCAAGAAACCTCAACGCTTCGTCAGCTTTAGATTATGTTTGTTTAATGGGTTGCTCACGTTGGTCGTTTTGGGGATTTGGTTGGGTTGAAGCTTTGTCAGCCACAAAGTTTTGATCTTTCAATTTAGAGTAATTGTCAGGCGCATGCAAATTTTGATCTTCAATGTTTTTAGGGTTCGATGATGCCATGGATAAAATGTATAGGTGATTAATGATATAAGAAGATATAGATCTATTAGGGTAGGAGTATATATTTATATACAGGTGGTGTAGGTGGATGTGGTCCTTCATTTTTTTTAGGGTTTTATTAGTTGTATTTTTGGTTACAATATATTACGAATAATTTGTTTACATCTATAGTATAATATAAAAGAGGTAAACAAATTATAGATAGAAACTCTATCACAAGCTAAAAGCGTGTAAAGCAAATACATCAACTAAAATCAACATCAAAATATGTAAAAAACAATTAAGAAAATAAATTTGAAACATAAAGATAGTTCATAAAAAAAAATCATATAATAAGAATATAATAAAACAAAACGATGACATTATTTAGAAAATCCCGACCATTGACCAACAACCATGTTTTGAATATTAAAAATCGTCATCGTCGTTTTCATCATCCGTATCGTCAGAAGGCGCGTCTTCATCGTCAATGAAGTTGGCTAAGTCCTCTCCATCATCAGCCTCATCAGTAGAATCATCACTATTACTTTCAAGGTCTTCTAAAGTAATTCCATCTTCCTCGTCGGTACCTTCTTCAACGCTATAGCTAATGTGAAAGGAATTATCTTCAATAACGTTTTCAAGCTCATCATCCGTGTCTTCGTCAATAAGGGAAAACAGACGTGAATTGGATGACGCCGTCCTTTGTTTCTTGTTCGATCGCCTAAAAGTGATAGGCTCATCATCATCAACATCCTATGTAAAACAGTAGAGTAACATGGCATTAGTAGTTAGTAGTATGTTGGATATATCGTTGCATCTGTAAGTATAACACTTTAATAAATTAATACCTCATTAGCATTATTTTCAATGTCATCATTGAACTTTTTTTTTTGTGATAATGCTTGTGGTATTCCGTCGTCAGAAGATGGAATATCAACAACATTGATAGTTACTAACAACATTGATAGTTACAACATCATCATCTTCAATCAATCTTTCACATTTGCGCGTAACGGGTATAGTCTGGACAATTTAAAAATAATATAAATCTATAATAAATTGTGCATTGTTTAGATAAAAAAAAATATGATGAGAAATTAATTCCTACAAGATTGAATTTGTCTATTAGAGGATTGGAAATTAATTCCATTTTATGTCCGATATGCGGTGTACAAGTCGAATCAACAGAGCATCTCATGTTTTCTTGTTTTATGGCGTCTGATTTGGTTCGAAAGGTGATGAATTGGTGGGGTGTTGGATATCCGGAGTTAGCTTCCTATGATGATTGGTTATCTTGGTTTAAGCAACTTGATATTCATTCCAAAGCCAAGAAAATTTTGGAACGAATATTTTATTTTATGTGGGGGCAAATTTGGATATTTTAAAACAAGACTTTTTTAGGGAAGAATATTATCAAGTAGGCCATTTTATTTGATGACTTAGTTACTTTAACTTTTCAGTGGTGTAATGCTAGATGTAAAGCAAATATGAGATGGGTAAGATGGTTACAAAATCATATGCTACCTATTGTGTAATTGGTTTTTCTAGTTTCTTGTTAGTTTTATAAAAGTTGTCATTAAAAAAAAAAAAAAAAAAAAAAAAAAAACGTAGTAAAATCAAATGGACCGCCATAAAGCATGTTTCCTCCATTATATATAGCTCTACATCAAATAGTCATTGCGCATTAGCTAGTGCCCAGTGGTATAAAGAAGGCCAAAATATTGGCTGGTACTCCGAGTTTGATTGGAAGTTTTAATACCTTGAATTTTTAAAGATGTAGCATGGTACTCTAAACCCGCTTAATAGTTAATTTTGTTAGGAATTTAACATATGTTATCCTGAAAATTAAAATACTCAGTATAACTTTAAAATAAGTGTAGAAACATGCCAGTTGATCTTGGTTTGTTAATTACATGAGGCTCGAGATCGGTTTGTTTTTATGATAAGTACAAACGAAATAAAACAGAATTTGATCCTGGTTTATTAACTAATTAGGCTCGAACTCGTTTATCATGCTCGTTTGTAAATGAATATGAATATGTACATATACGCTTATACGTATATGAGATATGTTTACATATTTAAATGCATTTATTTCTCAGGCTTGTTAAGGAACACAAGTCTAGTTTAGCTTTGAGTATGAAGCTCGGGCTTGAAATCGTTTATTAAATTAAATGAGCCCAAACA
Source organism: Chrysanthemum lavandulifolium (assembly GCA_022545495.1). Lineage (NCBI taxonomy): Eukaryota > Viridiplantae > Streptophyta > Magnoliopsida > Asterales > Asteraceae > Chrysanthemum > Chrysanthemum lavandulifolium. The sequence continues at coordinate 163,698,413 of CM040242.1, forward strand.
AGGTTGGAGCTCGGGCTCGAGCCGGAGCTCGAGCCGGAGCTCAACTCCGTTCAAACTTGGATAATTTGGAGCTTTTATAAGCTTGGCTCGTTTTGAGCCGAACTCGAACTAAAAGTATAAGGTTTGAAACGAGCATGAGCACGAGACTTATGATCGTAAAAGATTCGGGCTCGAGATCGATCTTTGGCAAGCTTGGGCTCGACTCAACTCGTTTATACCTTTCTTTGGTAGTTATACTATGAATATTTAAATTTTAAGGAAAACATTTGTTACATTTCTAACTGGCCAACTAAGATGTTATATGGTAGTAGAAATTCCACTTATCCAAATTAAAGGTACCATCTTGCACTTTAAAAGTCCAGGGTATTATAAGTTCCACTTGACCAATTTCAGGACACTAAACTATATTTTGGCCTATAAAAAAAGAAAATTAATTTGCACACATTAAAAATTAATTGAGACATTCTAATTTATGCATTAGATACGTGTATAGCATTGATCATCTGCTTTAATTATTTGTACTTTAGAGTGTGCAAATAAAGTCGTAAAGTTTGCAAATCATCTTAGTTTCCAACTAAGCAATCTATAAATACGGTCGTTTGAGCTAATTTCAAACATCACTATCACCTTTCTTTTTTTGAGGACATTGTGATTCATTTCCACGTACTCGCCGTGAGACACCAGATTGATGGGCTGTTCACAAAAATGAAATTGAACAAAACGACAGCAGTGTAGTCATAGTCCTCTAACTTAAAACTACTAGTTGGAAAAGATAAAGATGGTTGTGCTACAAAAGCTAAATAGATTGTAGCATACGCCTTTCTATCCGGATTGCTTCAAACTACATCATTTCGTACCATTTTCCTACTTTTGAAAAAAGTAACGTAAAAAAGATAGGATTTGTATACTAAACATGACAAAACGTCCATGTATTGATTTTATCATCCTTCTAACTTTCCAGCATACTTCTTTTTAGAGGCATTATCTATGATATACTTTTGTTGGAGCTTAAGTTCAAACCAAAGGTTTGTGTTAGTCTATCTGCCGATAAATTTGGCCGGTGAAATTAGTTATTTGCTTCTTAGACATAGATAACGTACCACGCATTTTATCATCTTATTATGTTATACGGCCATAACTTTTATGGATATCTCATTTAGGTATGCTACGCATATAGTTGTAAACTCAAATGATAATATCTCACATAGACATATCAAGTAAAAAACTGAAAAATAATAATACACTTGCATAAACTTTCTGACATTGCTTTGAAAATCAGACCGAGCAGGCGGTTTAATCGGTTAAACTAGGAGTTGGACCAGCCTGTTGAACAAGAAAAATCGAGAAAAAAAACGAGTTTAACCAAAAAACAAAAAACCAAAAAATTAGCGGTTTGGTGTTTGGTTTGATTTTTAAAACCATGTTTTTTTCCGATAGAAGAAAGATATCCTATTTATAGATCGAATCTATTTTATCTAATAAAATAAAGAACTTTTATGTTCTCATAAGCCAAGCATTAAAAATTGTTTAATGCTCATACGTGTCATACCATATTTAGAGTCAAAGTACAACTCTTCTCCTGCACCAATTTTGTACGACCCTTCCTCTACACGCTCCATCTTCAGTTATCATTGTTCAATCTTATTTTTGTAAGATATTAAATACCATTAAACGCGTAACCTTCTTCTCCTGTAAGCTTCTTCTTTACTCATTCAAATCGAATTTATAACGGCAGTTTCAATTCACCCATCTCTTCCACAGGACGATTCATTCAAGATGTTTAAATCACATACAAATCACATTCAAGATGTTCAAATCACTGATTCAAAAACACACATCCAAATCGTCTGATACATCATCCAATTGGTAAGTATTTGCATCTATTCAAGTTTTTTTTAGGGTTTTGATTTAAATCCCATAATATACATGTTTTGATGTGCTGTTTTTTTCGAGAATTAATCTAATTGTGTTTCAAATCAATGTATAGTATACTTTTCTTTCATTAAGTTCAATTCAATTAATTTTCCAGAAACCCTACAAAAGTTTGGTGATTGAAATAGATTCTAGCATAATGAGTCAGGCACTTCTTCAAAATGTCAAACTTTGGCATACAAAATATGCCCAATTCAAAATGAGTACACAAAATGAGTTGGTTGTTAGCTTTCCCTTTGGGTACAAGGCATGACAATTTGTAAGTCTCTTAATTTTTTGCAGAATTATTTTGAATGATTGTGATTTTATCTTATGAGGTTTTGTTAACACTGATTATGTTCTGGGATTTAAAATTTAGGTTAGGGTTAGGGCCGAATACGGTGACGATTGTGGTGGTGGTTGTAGAAGATTGAAACTGGGGAGTATGAAAAAGTTCTATGTTTATGATGTTATATGTAAGATTTTGGAGATTGATTCTATGCTCTCAATTTCTCATTTATACAATTACAACTATATATTATTTCTTCTTTAGATAAACAAGTAATGTAATCATCTTCTTTAGCAATAACAAATGTGATAATCTTTTTCTTATGATTTTTAGAGAAAAAATGTATGCGGATGTTGTAGCAATTATCTGGAAACTGATGGCCATCATCTGCGTGAGGCTGTACCATATAGTGGGTTGGTTTTCTTATGCTTCATGAATTTGTTATTTAAAATGGGTGCTTTGAGATTATCACTATTTACCTTAGGTGTTACACTACAGCTCGATCGTTGTTCCTTTTGAATGGAAGGTATGTATATTTTCTTCTCTTTTTAGCTTTTAATGTATATGGGACATTAGAAGGTCACATTATCGAGTTTGAAACCACTCCTAAATTGAAACAAGTTTACTTTTACTCTTCAATTTAATGTCTTTCTTTTGTGTTATTTAGTTTTCTATTCGAATGGTGCTTAAGGGTTAAGTTTCCATGTACACCACCTATTTGCTATTCGAATGGTGCTTAAGGGTTAACTTGGTGCATGATCTGTTTCAAATGCAGAATTCTGCAGATGCTCATGGATGTTGTTTTTAATCATACCGCTGAATGGAATGAGAACGGACCCATTTTGTCTTTTCGAGGTTTTGATAACTTTGTCTTCTATATGCTTTCACCTGAGCTATGATAATGTTACTCGGCTTTGTTACTCATTATGTTGAAGGAATATACGTGGTCTTTATTTTAATTTTAGGAATATAGAATTATAGAGACCATGCTTTTGATAACTGAATCGAAACCAAGGTTTTGATCGATCCAGAAACAAATATTGCCAACATCCTTTAAAGCAATTATCATATTTATTCCATATGAAGAAACAAAACCTTTATAATTCATTATAAGAGGACTTATGGCTCATTTTGAAAAAAGCATATGTAATCAATAATTCTTATTAAGATTCGCGTGATCCCACTATGGAAAATAGTTATAGACCTGAACACGACTTCACAGTTTTGTTAACTCGATTCTGATTGATTTTACATAGTATAAGTTGTCTCTGTCATTTCTTTTTTTACTTTGGTTTGGAAATTAAGTTATGGTTGTGGACCTACTTAGGTTGAATTTGGACAGACTTATAGAGATAGTTATTGTTGTTGTTCTGTAGGCTGCTGCAATAATGTGTATTGGGATGGGAAGCTTTCATGATCCTTTAGGGTCTTGCACAATTTTTTGGTATGTTCCAGTCATATTAATAAAAGGGCATGAAGAATGTGTTTCGATTACAATGCGGGGCTACATAAGCTCAACTTTCTCGGGTTAGTGTCTTTTTCACTAAACTAAACTAGTTGATTTATATATATTTCTTTGTTTGTAACTGGTCATTTATTGTTTATAGCCAAGCTGGTGTCTCTTTTTGCATTTCACATTTATATAATTCTGTGAGTATATGGATAATAAAACATGCAACTTATAGTTTTTCATCAGTAGGCCAGAATATATGTTAGTTTGCACATTTTCATGACTACTCAAGTCTTAGCATTTGGTATAACTTTTTAATCATTTAGAAGAATCATTTGGAAAATATTGTTCTTCTAAATGAACACCGAGCGTGTTTATGTAAGAAAGTTGCTGATTTTTGTTCCAGAGTTACTTACATTTATTTTAGATGTGGCAATTACAACACATCTGTACTTTTTCAATCTCAAACGGGTCAAATCTTTAAGTTTAGCTAAAGGGAGAACGGGTCAAATGGGTGAAAGTCTATCTTTAGCATGTATGCCATCTTAGTTCATTATATACAAACCAACCCTGCCCTACCCGTTTTGAATTGACCTGCACAAATATGGCCTGTTTTAGACTCACAAAACTTGATTACACACATAGATCAGTAAAATGTACATGATGCTAAATTTATGATTTATGATATGTGATGTTATATGACGATAAGGATCAGGTTAATGGTCGATGCAGAGCCCGGTAAACGTTATTAGAGAAGCCGCAAGAATAGGAGCAGCTCAAAATGTTTTGGATGCATATATAAAACTCCTCCACCAAAGGTAATACTTCTTTTTATTTGGAATTTTAATTATTTTACTACTTTGATCAAGAAATTAATTTGCTACTTTTTACAACGTAGATACAAGGTCATAATACCAGTTGAATCAGGATAGACAAGCAGCCATTAATTGATCAATTGAACCTTATGTCAACATGTCTGTGATCATCACCACCATAAACTCACTGTGGTAGGAGATGATGCTTCGTACGTAAAACCATTCACAACCAATGCTCCCATGATTGGACCAGTACAAACCACTAATGTACTCATCAAGGCTGACCCGCGAGATATGACATTGAAGCACATGCTTATGACAGTGCTCAAGGTGATCCGTTTGACAATACTACCACCTCCGCTTTAACGGGCGAACAATCCATTATTTGGAACATACTACGTGTAACACCCCCAATTTTGGTTTAGCGGAAGCATACGTGTTATTTGGGAGCGTTACGAAACTGGTAAATCATAACACAAGTCATACAGAACGGAATACATACTTCGTTTAATTTCATAAATATTTTGAAACAATATCTTACAACATTGTTTAGATGGATGGACATATCCCATAATTTTGTGGTCCCAATATAAAACATCATTTATTTGTAAAAGCTTTTCTTTAGAAATTTCTACGACCATTTATCCGCCTCTTGCCTTGCATCCATGTTCACAACCAAACACACGAGAAAAATATGCTAAAAGGTCAACTATAAATTTGGTGAGTTCATAGGTTTAGATTAAAATAGTAAGTTGGGACCATAAGCAAAGGCATATAATCATTATCAAGAGTATAATGATATATGGGTGAAAGTCTATTACGTTAGCTCTAAGTTCATGCAACCGATACTACGACAGTTTCTGTATGCTAAAAGATGTCATGCAATAAAGGGGCCCGTAGCAAGTGTTTTGTCCCTCAACACTTGGTTCCGACATGGTATACGTTTCGCTTTGGCCTAAGCATGGCCAACCGAACGGAGGAGTCACCCTCAATAGATCTATTTATAACATTCGCGTTTCCCAATGGGGAATTGACGGTTCATGAAAAAGGGCATTCTCTAGGGACATAAGGGCTTAGGCTAAACCACGTAGTAGTAATCATGTAATAGTTTTGGTCCATGAAATGTTTTGCATATTTCTCACCCCAAAATGTATAAAACAATTTAACAAGTAAAAGTGGGCTATGAAACTCACCTTAGCAAGTGTGCAAATCCGAGGCGGGATTTAGTGATTGTTGTGAGCGGACCGACACGCGACCTAGATAAGGAGGGCAATGTTTTAGTTCATCATTTTAAGTATTGCTTACTTAAAAATAGTTTAATTGTTTTATAATTGTATTGAAAACTATACTTTAGTTTGTAAAAATAATTGAAAGGTTTTTCTAGTAAGTATATGAAGGTTTATATATACTTTTCTTTGTTGACATTAATATGGTTTTATCTCAGAAGTTTGATATTATATCATTCCGCTAGTAAGTATATAAATGAGTATATACTTAGTTAAGTTGACATAAAATGGTTTTGTCAAAATTATATGTATATAATTGATTTCTTTTCTAATTGTATTAAGAAAATGTTTAAGTTAAGTTTTGAAGACTTTCGAATTTAATATATGCTAAAATGACATAGTGGTATTTAGTTATTTACCACAACTTGTTCTTAATATGTTTATAGTTCTAGATGAAAATTTTACTTGACATGCATTCGTTTACATATTGGCGTTAAACGTTGATGTAAGCAACCTTAAGAAAATCATGTTTTGAAGTAATTGTTGTCGCATAAAATAAACTTTGTACTTGTTTACTTGTTAAGCTCGTATGTGTATATTTTTAAGTAAGAGATTTCGGATACGTGGTAAATGAGTTTAGTTTTATAATTGACTATAAACCATACGCCTCGGGTTTTATTTGACGACCCGACTAAATACTGCCCGAACATTTATGACACGGATGGGCTGTGGCCCGGCAGAAAAAGTTATACGTTGGGTTCGGGTCCAAAGTGGTATAAAATGAGAAATGGGCTTCGGCCCAAAGGTGAAATAGGAACTCCCTGGGAAGGTTATCCTTGTTTGCGGCCCAATTACAATTTTTGATTTAACACTTTACACTTCATAATTTAAATATTAGTGTACCCATTTTGACGCTAAGGAAAAGTAGCTGAATACTACAAGTATTATGCCGTTAATTCGGAGTCATGCTCGAACCAAGGGTGTTGTGACTGATGTGCTCGACACACAACTCGACCACCTGCTTAGGCTATACCGATCCAAATGATTCTCGAGGTTAATAGGTTAATCTCAACACGTTAGAACAAGGAAAACGATACGACTATACCATAGTTGAGTACTACTCAACCGGTTTCATCTCGACATCTACCGTATTCTAATGATTCATGACTCATTTTATGTTAACTATATTTGCTCATATTCCATTTTCACTTATCTTTTGGTGTCGAAACAATAGCTAACAACAGGGACTTTAAGAAAGGAGTTCACTTAGACTTATAAATTTGTCGACGGACAAATTCATGTCATGAACGTCATTTAATGTGAGCACCAGGGGGTTCACAGTCGAGTCCAATAATGACTCGATATCGACTAAGCTAATAATCCTTATAACCGAAAGTCATGAATTTAAATTGACCAAAGACATTAAGATAATCATTCCTACGCAAGTTTTGAGTACTTAAACAAGATGTCACCACTAACCATAGTTTTCCGGTTTAATACCAAATGTCCCTAGTGAGTTTTATAAAACTTGACTTTTCCAAATTCTTGGTTTTATATTCTCGTCAGAAAACGGTTGCAAACAAGAGAAACATATTCTCATATTAATATTCCAATTATCAAGACTTAGTTTAATATTTAAAGAAACTTCTTGATTAAGCAAGTTATGACTTTTTACAAAGTATAGAATTTATTTCAACATGGACCAACAATATAAACACGGACTGATGGATGCCTCGAGTACCCGTGTGGGTTCTCATCGAAGCTATACTCGACAAAAATATATTTAAAGGAAGGTGATGATTTACATAACCGAATGTGTAACAATTTTTGATACAAGATACAAATTTAATATCCCTTTATTTATGTTCATAACACAACATTTACAACAAGGGAAGATTAATAACCTTAACTCGAAAGGTGAAGATGTAGAGGATGGAGGTTGCTTCGCGGGTTTCCAACCAAATGAGACTTGAATTAGCTTCTCCACACCTCAAAGTCCAAAAACCCCCAAATCAATTTTTGAAAACCCTAACTTGTGTAAACCCTAGTTTTTGGTAAAACTTGAAGAAAATTGAGTTTGGGGTCTTTGAAATCCGACTAGAGATATAGGAGTGGATTGAGGATGTGTTTGGTTCACTCTCTTCTCTTGGGTCTTTGGATTGAAGCCATATTTAGTTAACCTCCAAATCCTAGCATATCTTGGATTTTCCCCAAGGTAGATTGAAGTGAAGATATGACTCCATTGGGTGATTTTATCTTGTTTCCTCTTGGCTTATTCGAATTACAAGTGGCGCATCAAGGAGGAGATTTAAAGGACAAAACTTACTTGGTTTTGGTAATAAGGAGGAAGATATGGTGGGATTATATGTTGGGTTTTCCCTTTTGAGAAGATTCGATCTAGGTGATGCATAGGGGTAGAGGTAGAATGAGATTGAAGATGAAGATCTTGTAAATCTTATTTCTTACTTTTCTTCTTTCCTTTGTCGTGAGTGGGAAGACAAAAGACAAAAGGATTTCACCTCATTTCTATTTTATTACTTGCATTCATTTGTTTATTATGTAACAAAAGTTAGATGTATTTACTTATTGTGTAAAGTTGGGAAGGCAAGCATATACTTTTGTTCTTACATATAATAAGTTGTTTTTGAGTCTTATGAATGTTGTTGCTCAAGTGAAAGTGTGTTAAACTCTTTGTGTCCCGCGATATTGAATTGTGATTGAAGCCTCATCGTGTGATAACTTTTATAGCGTAGTATCTTATGGTTACGTATCGGAGATATTATTTCTGTAATATTTTTCATTACGGAAGTTTGTCACTTGTTTTATCCGATCCTTATCTTAGTGTCGGTACGCGTGCAGTGTCGGTCATTGGGGTAAATGAGATAACCTCTCGTCTTACCGTTTAAATCATAAGACAAAATGAAATATTCACAACATGATATGAAGGCAACAGTGATGCAATGGTCTACAGTATGCGAGTTAACTACTCAAATGGTCGGGTAAAGCTTATGCATGCTTAATGACTTATGCTTAGTAATAATAAATTACTAATTATCAGTTAAATTTTGGTGAAAATTTACCGTGTGTCACATCCTCCCCGCCTTAGAAGAGAAAACCGTCCTCGGTTTTCAGTTAGAATCATTTGATGAAGTGGAGAAAATGTGTGGGTATCTACGCTTGAACTGGTCTTCGCGTTCTCACGTGTATTTTTGGACTTCTTTGAGAATTCCAACAGATCTTAACGATAGTAGCGCGGCTTTGTATAAGCCGTTTGATTTCTCGACCCAATATTTCGATTGGGTTTCTTGACAAAATTTTAGATCTTTTGTCGGTTTGAATTCCTTTTGTTGAAACGGCGAGAGTTTCGTTGTAAGGCAATTCTTCGAGTTTCACATGTGGAACATGTTATGCAAAGAGTTGAGTTTTTGTGGACATTTCGGGTTGGTAGGTTACCGGTCCTATTTTGCGAAAATTTTGAAAGGTCCAATGTAACGAAGATTCTCTTTCCACCTTTTTCCAAAACGGACTTTGCCTTTCCGTGGCAAAAATCTTATCATGACTCTATCTCCCATTTGAAACTCAAGTGGCTTTAGTCTTCAGTCCGCGTATCCCTTTTAACGATTACGTGTTGTTTGTAGCTGGTTCTGGCTTAGCACAATTTTCTCAGTAGTTTCTTGAATTAGTCCTGGGCCAGTGAGTTGGCTTTCTCGAAGTTGAGCGTTCTGGAATGTGTGAGCACAACGTATAGTCCTAATGGAAATCCGAGTTGGTAACTACCAGCTTGGTCTTGGAGAGGATCCGATAAATCTTACGAAACAAGGTATAGCCTTTTGTGTTTGGTCAAAATGGTTTACGCTCTTCTGAGTCGACACCTCAATCCTTTTCGTCGACTCAAACCTTAAGTGTCTTTTAGTCCTATTTTTATTGACTTTGATTATCAGAGTCGCTTGTACTCAACCTCGGATCGCATACTATTATCAATGATCCTTGATAGAAGCTTGGAGCCATTGGATTTGGTTCCTTGCTAGTCTCAATCTGAACACGATTGATTTGCGCTCTAGACCCTATGGTGTCTTAGAGGTGGTCTTTCGTTGCAAAGGATTTGGTGAAGGAAATTTTCTGCTCCATTCATTTCTCAAACAAGTCACTCATGTATGAAGTATAGTTTCTATAGATTGAATGGTACTTTCATTCATTCTAGCGGTCGAAGACGATAGGTGGTACTTATTTTGAGATAACTTCTCAAGAACTTTTGAAGTGGTCTTCGAAAGTTTGGTGTGACTGGTTGTCGCTATTTGGGATGAAGAGAATTGAAATGCTATGACTTGTAGCGCTTGCTTTGAGCAATTCTTGCAAGTTTGTTCATGTTGTTGTTCTCTTTGTTTGGTAGGGATAGGTGAATTTGAGGGGATGATCAATTTGTACTCACATAGAGTCAAAATCGTTAAGCATTCTTGGTGTCTTGGGTCTAGAATTTATTGTTATGCATTCCCATTTCTATCTGAAATTTCCGGCTTGTCCAAGTAAGTTTGATGATTCCTGATTGTTTTTGGATTCTCCCTCTCGAACATGCTAAGTATTGTTTGACTTAGGTCAATTACTAGCCTTCCTGTTCGATACTCATAATGGTTTTCTGGTTCAGGGTGCATCTTTTCCGGACACTAGATGGGTAAGACTCCTGGCTTTAATGAGGTTCCCACATGAGGAGATTACAATTCCTTCATGACGTGGGTCTCAACGTTGGCCCTTGGGGATAAGATTCCTTCGTCTTTTACAAGTTCCATTTCGTCTTCAGTTATGTCGTAAGGGTTTTATTTTGTCGGTTCTTTCGTTGAGTGATACTACTTGAAGTGATCTGGCTTTAAAAGGTTTTGTCTGCTAGATGTTGCTTGAAGTATATGTGGTTACGATGGTCTTGCCTTGCGAGTCTGACGTTGTAATTGAACTCACGTTGCGACTACAATTGTTGGTGTCGTCACATGGTCAACTTCCCTTTTCGTTCCCGTACACTCCGTAAGACATCGTGGTCGGTGTACACTGTACTCCCTTGTGTAGTGGAGATAATATTTCTAGGTTTTCCTAGTGTGATCATGTTAGATTTCGATTCTAATTTGTACACTGCGTTGTGCTCCACATGGACCTTTGGGATGTCGAGTATTCTGTACCATTATTTTCCTCCTTGAATCAGGATAGCTTTCAGCTCTGGTGTAAAGTGTCCCCTATAAGTGGTAGAGTCTCTTTCATACTCAGGTATGTCTAAAACAGATACACCACACGATTTCCTTGCGTGGTGTGAGTAGGTGCTTGTTGGGTTGATCTAGTGTGTATGATGATCTATTCCTTTCTTGGTTGGTGGCAAAACACTATGTATGAACCGGTATATCCGAGGCGTCGATCTGCGTCCGGTGTTCTATAGGGTGCTAATTCATTGTCGAAGGTTCAAGCGTTTCATATTTGTTTCCTTCATAGAAGATTTCTTCTCTCGGTGTACGGTTTATTCTATCCCGTGTAGTGTGAAATGTATGGCATTTTAAGGTAGGATGTCGGCGTGGGATATAGGCACGAATCTTCCTATTTTGTGATAGAGTTAAACACTTCCTTTAACATGACCGGGTAAGAATTTTCAAGAATTTAGCCATGTCACAGACGTTACCCTCCCGAATTATACATAGGTGATCGGGCTATGTATAATTGGGGATCGATGACGTGTTGTTCGATATAATCAAATCTTGGTGTACTTATTCTTTGGTCAGCGGAAATGTTGTAAAGATTCATGTGCGAAGTTTCGGTAAGATAGTTTATAAGATTTGCTAGGCCGACCAATGTCGTCAGTGTGGCCTATAGTTCGTTTGACCAAGATGTGTGAAATAATGACAATTTAGTTAGAAATGGAATGTTGGATTCGTGATTTTTGGCGAGGCAATATTTCGAGCTGGTATTGTCGGTATTGGAGATAATACCTTAGCAGTTTTTGGAATGTGGATTATTTTAAAATAACCCGTTGGGTGATACTAATTTGGCACAGAGATCCGTCGAACATCCAAGATGATGTTCTCTTGTCTTGTGGAGGAACCCTTTTCATTAAGACAAGATAGTTGAAGTCCTAAATGATATGGTGGGAACGGTCATGGAGAGGACGTATACCAAGATAGCACAATAACAACAACGGATACATTACTAGGGGAAAGGTTTGATACATTAAGATTTCCTAGAAAGTACTTTAAAGTAGGCGTAACTTGGAAGTTAAACTAAGCTTTATTACATCCAGCATCTCTAGCTAAATTAGTTTCTTCCATGGTGTCCGTTGGGAGTCTGAACCATCCTTCACACTTTCTTCAGGGAGGTGTTTTGGCAGTTGCTGCTTGCCTGCTGACCCTTTCTATCCGGGCACATGCGTTTGATGTGGTCCTTCCTTCCACACCCATGACATGTCATTGTTTCCCTATAGAGTTGCTTACAATCTTCTATCTCATGTCCAACTCTTTTACAAATCCCACAAGGTATAGGGCATTTTCCATAGTGGTAATATGGGCATATATTACACTTGGGCTTTGTCCCGGCATACCTTACTTCCCGCTTGTTTTAGTAGCCTTAACCTCACCGTCCTTGACGTTTGCTTGATTGTTGCATTTGATTTTCCTCCCATCATAATTCCGGTTCCTCTTGCTACCACAAGACCCATTGTCTTGTCTTGAGGCGGTGACCTTGTCAATCCAAGGGTCGCACGGTAGCTTCTTGAGTGGCGGTGGGCGCGAATGCAACAACGTTCTTCGAGTTTCGGGAGGACATCCCAGTATGCCTCGAGTCTCTTTTCCTCGGGTCCTATCATGTTAGGACATACTTGAGCTAATTCATGGCGATTTGTGTACCCTCGAGGTCATTCCCTATCATGGTTAGCCCACGAGTTCTCTTTCCATCATCCGCAGTTCATTTCTCGAGCGATTACGCAACCATCATTTTCTTGAGGTGTCCCACTTGAAGTGAGTAGCGGCGTCTATTCCCACTAATCGGACATAAATGTCCCACCATGTGAGGGCTTGGTGTCGAAGGTGCAAGTAGCATACTTGACCTTACAATTGTCCGCGCAACTCGTTCGCGGAAAATTGTCTCTACTCTTTCTAGCCATTTGCCAAACTTCTAGATCCTTTAGTCCCTCAAATGTTTGGTGGGTTCTGAGTTTACGAATTCTTGGTAAGATAAATTTCGTGATGTGAGCGTCTTACCAACCTCTTCTTCCCTATTTCCCTGGATAAGGTTGTTGATGTTGTGATTGATTTGACAGTTAGCGATTCTTGCAGCAACTCGTTCGCTAACAGATTTCTCAGTGGCGGTTGCGTTCACGTTCTGCTTTATTGGAAACATTTTCCTTCAACCATAAGAAATGACGATAGTGAGTTTTCTATGAGTGTGAGGGTCATGGTGGAGGTTCATAAGGTTACAACGTATACTATTTCTCAATCAAGTATTTTCAAGGTTGTATTGTCTGAATATAACGTAGTCTTAGTCTATCAAGATGACATTAAGCGGAGGCCGTTGGAGCGAGTTTAACAAAAGGTTATAACTCACAAGTCGTTGTTTATTACGCATAGTCGTTCGTCATAATAACTCGATTACATTCTAAGGAGATTCATGGCTCATAGGGCCGATACATAACATGCGTTCATTGACTTGCTCTAGTTTGTCATACAACAAAACTACTACAAGCGTTTTTATTAAAACCACTCATCACAACGTCTAACACAATTGCAAAGTGAGATTTAAGCATTTCCCGATGTTGTCCCAAGTTGACTTTGTTGAGTTGCCTTCCATTCTTCTAACTCCCTGAGTTGGGTCTCCATTCGGCAAATTTGTTGTTGACCTCATTTGCCTACTCTCCATAATCGTCTTTGAAATTCTCGGCACCCTCCGTATCTGTCTCGATTAATGCTATTGTAGTAACGGTCTCCAACCGTGTTAGCCTACTTTCAATCTACGTGAGACATCCACAGGTGTCTCTGAGTTCTGAGCACACCTTTCAATGTGATCTTGAGGCGTGCAATCACTTCGTTTAATTTCGCGGGTTCCTTCTATTCTTTGTCCCAACATCGTTGTAGCATTCCTTGAGTGTTTCGCCAAGTGCTTGTAGTTCTCCTACCACTTCTTGATTCCTCCAATCCTTTCTTACGGTAGTATTCCCGGATGATCCGACATTTCTTCTATTTGTTCTTCATGGCGTGTTAGGCGCGCCATAAGCTGTGTCGAGGTTGGTGGTCTAGTAGTGGTTGCTCTGAAATTTCCCCAACTTGAGCGAACTAGGAGGTGATGCATTAGAAGATGATGGTGATGATGCGGAGATGATTCTCTTGCTAGCGGTATCTCCCAAGCTGGGAAGTGGATCTCTTTGGTGTCTTGGTGAGAGTGTAGGAGTAGTGGGCTGGTAGGTATAATCTTGTGGTAGTGATGATTTGGAAGTGAGCGGTGGAGTGTGGGTAGTACCCTCTGGTGAACTTGATACACTACCTGTATGGGTTTCCGATGTCGAGTGAGTTGAGAAGGGGTGGGATGCGTTCGGCAGTGACAAACCTTACATGTGCCATCGCATCCGACTTCGAGTGAGGGAAGGCATGGTGCAGTGACAAGGCGGTGCATATGTGTAAGTATATGTAAAATATACTTATGATAGATATGGAGTAGTGAATTTATAAATAGGCAATATGTCATGCAATCATGTGATAGGCATTATGTCATGCGGTCATGTCTAAATTGACTCTAAGTAATATGGCAAGTAAAGCAAGCGGTAATGTGGCGGTCGTTTTTTGATGTTTTTGTAAAAAGTAGTTATAGTTTAGGGTTTATATGTACCTAGTTCTCTATAACTTAGGCTCGATGCCAATCATAACACCCCAATTTTGGTTTAGCGGAAGCATACGTGTTATTGGGAGCGTTACTGAAATGGTAAATCATAACACAAGTCATCTGAGCGGAATACATACTCCGGTTAATTTCATAAATATTTTGAAACAATATCTTACAACATTGTTTAGATGGATGGACATATCCCATAATTTTTGTGGTCCCAATATAAAAACATCATTTATTTGTAAAAGCTTTTCTTTAGAAATTTCTACGACCATTTATCCGCCTCTTTCCTTGCATCCATGTTCACAACCAAACACCTGAGAAAAATATGCTAAAAAGGTCAGCTATAAACTGGTGAGTTCATAGGTTTAGATTAAAATAGTAAGTTGGGACCATAAGCAAAGGCATATAATCATTATCAAGAGTATAATGATATATGGGTGAAAGTCTATTACGTTAGCTCTAAGTTCATGCAACCGATACTACGACAGTTTCTGTATGCTAAAAGATGTCATACAATAAAGGGCCCATAGCAAGTGTTTTGTCCTCAACACTTGGTTCCGACATGAGTATCGTTTCGCTTTGGCTAAGCATGGCCAACCGAGCGGAGAGTCACCCTCAATAGATCTATTTATAACATTCGCGTTTCCCAATGGGAATTGACGGTTCATGAAAAGGGCATTCTCTAGGGACATAAGGGCTTAGGCTAAACCACGTAATAGTAATCATGTAATAGTTTTGGTCCATGAAATGTTTTGCATATTTCTCACCCCAAAATGTATAAAACAATTTAACAAGTAAAAGTGGGGCTATGAAACTCACCTTAGCAAGTGTGCAAATCCGAGAGCGGGATTTAGTGATTGTTGTGAAGCGGCACCGACACGCGACCTAGATAAGGAGGGCAATGTTTTAGTTCATCATTTTTAAGTATTGCTTACTTAAAAATAGTTTAATTGTTTTTATAGTTGTATTGAAAACTATACTTTAGTTTGTAAAAATAATTGAAAGGTTTTTCTAGTAAGTATATGAAGGTTTATATATACTTTTCTTTGTTGACATTAATATGGTTTTAATCTCCGAAGTTTGATATTATATCATTCCGCTAGTAAGTATATAAATGAGTATATACTTAGTTAAGTTGACATAAAATGGTTTTGTCAAAATTATATGTATATAATTGATTTCTTTTCTAATTGTATTAAGAAAATGTTTAAGTTAAGTTTTGAAGACTTTCAAATTTAATATATGCTAAAATGACATAGTGGTATTTAGTTATTTACCACAACTTGTTCTTAATATGTTTATAGTTCTAGATGAAAATTTTACTTGACATGCATTCGTTTACATATTGGCGTTAAGCGTTGATGTAAGCAACCTTAAGAAAATCATGTTTGAAGTAATTGTTGTCGCATAAAATAAACTTTGTACTTGTTTACTTGTTAAGCTCGTATGTGTATATTTTAAGTAAGAGATTTGGATACGTGGTAAATGAGTTTAGTTTTATAATTGACTATAAACCATACGCCTCGGTTTTATTTGACGACCGACTAAATCGCCCGAACATTTATGACACGGATGGGCTGTGGCCTGGCAGAAAAAGTTATACGTTGGGTTCGGGTCCAAAGTGGTATAAAATGAGAAATGGGCTTCGGCCCAAAGGTGAAATAGGAACTCCCTGGGAAGGTTATCCTTGTTTGCCGCCCAATGCCATACAAGAGCAGGTTTGCACAATTTTTGATTTAACACTTTACACTTCATAATTTAAATATTAGTGTACCCATTTTGACGCTAAGGAAAAGTAGCTGAATACTACAAGTATTATGCCGTTAATTCGGAGTCATGCTCGAACCAAGGGTGTTGTGACTGATGTGCTCGACACACAACTCGACCACCTGCTTAGGCTATACCGATCCAAATGATTCTCGAGGTTAATAGGTTAATCTCAACACGTTAGAACAAGGAAAACGATACGACTATACCATAGTTGAGTACTACTCAACCCGGTTTCATCTCGACATCTACCTGTATTCTAATGATTCATGACTCATTTTTATGTTAACTATATTTGCTCATATTCCATTTTCACTTATCTTTTGGTGTCGAAACAATAGCTAACAACAGGACTTTAAGAAAGGAGTTCACTTAGACTTATAAATTTGTCGACGGACAAATTCATGTCATGAACGTCATTTAGTGTGAGCACCAGGGGGTTCACAGTCGAGTCCAATAATGACTCGATATCGACTAAGCTAATAATCCTTATAACCGAAAGTCATGAATTTAAATTGACCAAAGACATTAAGATAATCATTCCTACGCAAGTTTTGAGTACTTAAACAAGATGTCACCACTAACCATAGTTTTCCAGATTTAATACCAAATGTCCCTAGTGAGTTTTATAAAACTTGACTTTTCCAAATTCTTGGTTTTATATTCTCGGCAGAAAACGGTTGCAAACAAGAGAAACATATTCTCATATTAATATTCCAATTATCAAGACTTAGTTTAATATTTAAAGAAACTTCTTGATTAAGCAAGTTATGACTTTTTACAAAGTATAGAATTTATTTCAACATGGACCAACAATATAAACACGGACTGATGGATGCCTCGAGTACCCGTGTGGGTTCTCATCGGCTATACTCGACAAAAATATATTTAAAGGAAGGTGATGATTTACATAACCGAATGTGTAACAATTTTTGATACAAGATACAAATTTAATATCCCTTTATTTATGTTCATAACACAACATTTACAACAAGGGAAGATTAATAACCTTAACTCGAAAGGTGAAGATGTAGAGGATGGAGGTTGCTTCGCGGGTTTCCAACCAAATGAGACTTGAATTAGCTTCTCCACACCTCAAATTCCAAAACCCCCAAATCAATTTTTTGAAAACCCTAACTTGTGTAAACCCTAGTTTTTGGTAAAACTTGAAGAAAATTGAGTTTGGGGTCTTTGAAATCCGACTAGAGATATAGGAGTGGATTGAGGATGTGTTTGGTTCACTCTCTTCTCTTGGGTCTTTGGATTGAAGCCATATTTAGTTAACCTCCAAATCCTAGCATATCTTGGATTTTCCCCAAGGTAGATTGAAGTGAAGATATGACTCCATTGGGTGATTTTATCTTGTTTCCTCTTGGCTTATTCGAATTACAGTTGGCGCATCAAGGAGGAGATTTAAAGGACAAAACTTACTTGGTTTTGGTAATAAGGAGGAAGATATGGTGGGATTATATGTTGGGTTTTCCCCTTTTGAGAAGATTCGATCTAGGTGATGCATAGGGGTAGAGGTAGAATGAGATTGAAGATGAAGATCTTGTAAATCTTATTTCTTCTGTTTTCTTCTTTCCTTTGTCGTGAGTGGGAAGACAAAAGACAAAAGGATTTCACCTCATTTCTATTTTATTACTTGCATTCATTTGTTTATTATGTAACAAAGTTAGATGTATTTACTTATTGTGTAAAGTTGGGAAGGCAAGCATATACTTTTGTTCTTACATATAATAAGTTGTTTTTGAGTCTTATGAATGTTGTTGCTCAAGTGAAAGTGTGTTAAACTCTTTGTGTCCCGCGATATTGAATTGTGATTGAAGCCTCATCGTGTGATAACTTTTATAGCGTAGTATCTTATGGTTACGTATCGGAGATATTATTTCTGTAATATTTTTCATTACGGAAGTTTGTCACTTGTTTTATCCGATCCTTATCTTAGTGTCGATCAGCGCTGCAAAGGTCGGTCATTGGGGTAAATGAGATAACCTCTCGTCTTACCGCTTAAATCATAAGACAAAATGAAATATTCACAACATGATATGAAGGCAACAAATGATGCAATGGTCTCACATGATGCGAGTTAACTACTCAAATGGTGGGTAAAGCTTATGCATGCTTAATGACTTATGCTTAGTAATAATAAATTACTAATTATCGCTAAATTTTGGTGAAAATTTACTGTGTGTCACACTACGGGTTGCGAAGAGCCAACATCAAGGTGCCAAACACTGCCAAAAATACTACTTGAAAGCCCATTATTTTGTCTCTTTCAGTATATAAAGACAGCGCAACTGCAATTGCCTTCACTACCATGTTCCGGAGGCGCTTCTGCATTTATATGCTTTCTTTCTGTTTTCTATTAGGAGTTTCTTCTGCAACTGCCACTGCCTTCAATAACGATTCTATAGATTCAAGGAAAAAGCTATTGCGGGGAGTGCTTTTAATTTGTCTTTTAGTAAAGCACAGGAAGCAAGTAAATATTTAATCTTTGATGTTGGTTTCATACTATTTTTATAAAAAATGTGTTTTTGATTATAGGTACTCCTTTTGTTTATAAGTTTTTTTTTTTTTTTTTTTTTTTTTTTTTTTGTAGCGTTGAGAAGTGAGGTGGGTTGCTTTGTGTAAGTTTGATTATACATAATTTGGTTTATAAATTTATTACTAAATTTCAGGATTTGTTTATGGTTTTTACAGGAATTGAGTGACTCAAGGGCGGAATTGCTTAACAGGATTTAAATCTTGAAAAATGTAAGATGTGTTTTTTAATGTTTTAATTTTGTTTGTTAATATAATTTTGTTTTTGCTTTGGGTTTTTGAAATGAAGGATCTTGAGAGCAGGCTTTGATGTCACCGTATGTTGGTTCGTATTTACACCGATTGTGTGTGTACATGTCTATAGCTTGTGGTCTGATCTATATTTTATGTGTTAGTTTAACGAGTTTGTTTTAAGAGGAGTTTGTCTTTATCAGGATGAGCACACTGACTGGAGCTCGCCCAATCCCACAAGGTTCTTTTTGTTATGGGTCTATTAATGTGACTGACGTGTATATCACATTGTGGCAGTACGCTTCTGCCATGAGGCCTTTGGTCTTTGTGGGTTGAGCACGTGTAAGTTTCTGTTAGTTAGAGCCTTCTTTTCCATGTCTCCAATGAACAATGTTACACATTTTAATCAAGCTATTCGTTTTTTGTAGCTTCATCTTTCAAGCTTCCATATCGCTTAATCTTTTTTGTTGCCACATTAAACACTATGTATGTATATGACACCAAAGGCTTTGAGCCAACTGCAGTTTGAGATGGGCTTCATTATGCCGTCATAACCGACATAGCCTGGTAAGTGTTCTTGCAGCACAATATGTTATATTGACACTTTGTAAAATGGGTGGGTTGGGGAATGGGTTAGAATGGGTAATTTCACAGGTTGAACAGGGTGTGTCGGTTTACGCACAATTTTTAATCCATCTTTTAGCAGTATTATATAAATAATTAATACACTGAAAATGACTACAAAACTGTATTATTCTGGTAAGGATCTTTGATTTTGAAATAAGTGATTTAGGAGAATACAGTATGTGGAAAATTTTTAACTGCTTGAACCAAATAACGATGCACTAATTAGGACAATAGCCCTATTTTCATAATTAAGAGCATACTTTTCATTTTCATAATATAGGACAATAGCCCTATATTGAACGCTCAGTGTTCACGCATCATTCTTGGCGTGTGCATTAATTCTACAGATAGAAATAGGCATGTGCACTGTATATACATCAGGGGTTTAGAAACTTATTTTCAAAAACATCGGGTAGTTTGTCGTTTAATTAGTTAAGACTTACCAGGGGATTGAATTTATATATATCGTTAAATCTTCATTTTGTATAAGCTCTTTCACATGTTAGTCAATAGAAGTGTGGTTCTATCTGGATTAGTGGTACCTGATATGCTTCATAAGTCCCATGATCTTGAATATAAATAGAAACCATTTTGTGTTTTTCATTGCTTAGTGTCTTTTTATATAATTTTGATTCCTAAAAGACGATCGCTAATTAGCGATGTGACAAAGAATAATCATGTTGACTTAATTATATTTTAACAACCGATTACTAACTTTTTAAGGTCATGGTTGATGTTTTTATTTGTAATAGAGTAACTAACATTCGAAGGTCCTTGAATTTCGCTTGAGTAACTAACTCAAGCGAAACGCCAACTTAACTGGAATTTATGTTTTAGGTTGTTAATTTGTGTTATTGTTTAGGAAAAAAGTTTATTTATTATTATTATCTTTTTTTTTTGTTTTGAAAGATCGAACGATACCAGTAGGTGGATAAGCCAATAACAGAGCAACTCATTGATGAGAACGATATATGTATTACTATCCAAGGGAGGATGCAGAGCAATATTACATATGCCATGACTTTGCTTCAGGTAGCCTCATTGCTTCAAATTCATAATGTGGTTGTATGGGGGCGTTTGTTTAACCTTATATGTTGTTTCTGAGCTATAACGGGATCTCATATTACTATGACTATGGAATCGTTTTGATCATAACAGAACTCATATCATTTTGTGTTGCACGAGCACTTCGACAACCTAAAAGATGTATCATTTTCAGTAACACGCTCAAGTTGGCCGAAGTAGAGTCCATAGTAAAAATGATAATTGCTCTAAAGGATGTTCAACCCGTGTTAGATTATAAAGGGTTTCATTTGACATAGTACTTTGAAATTTTGGTTCTAACCAAGTTCATTGTGTTTTTTCATAGTACTTTGAAATTTAGATTATAAAGGGTTTCATTTTCATAGTACTTTGAGATTTTGGTTCTAACCAAGTTCATTGTGTTTTTTTTCTTCCTATTTTTGTTTTGGTAAAATTAGCATTGTTTCTGCTGTAGGATTCTATACCTGCTTATATGGATTAAGATTCACTAATGCCAACCCTCTTTGCAGCTTAAGAATTGATCATTACATGCCTTATTAACATGATTTATTTATTTTCTGTCAAATTATGTAGTAACGATATAAGGGCCGATGCTTATTTTTAATTAATGCTTGGTTGTATTGGGGTTTTAGTTTATGTTGGGTCACATATTCCGCATATGTCAGTGTATATTATGAAACGATGATATAATTGAAGATGCACCAAAGTTATAAATCAAGTTGTTAGTATGTTTGGGGTAGAATATGCATCCTCTCTATTAGCGAATATGGAAGTTGGACTTCGTGATTTTATCCGTCATATAGTTACATGGGATATGTTTGTTAGTGCAAATATTACGATATTTAATCTATATCCTCGCTTGTTTTGATTGATGACAAACATGTAACTTGTAATACATAACGAAAATGTACAAGTTACTTGTAATCACACTTTGTCTCAACATACATTCAACTCCTCTCGATGTCTCAAGTCCTCGTATGTTACAACACAGTTCGTATATGTTTCTTATGTGCATTATGATCAAACCCAATAACAAATCATTTAGAATGTTTAAAATACGCTTAGAGTCACTAAGTATTTTAATAGGTTAACCATTCTATTTCGAACCTCATTTTACATTTTGCATTCACAAGTATTTCAAAAGGTAACTAGACATTTTATTAACTAGTTACATAATACATTTTACAAGTTTACTATGATAAACTTTTTAATCTAAAATGGAAATACATATTACATCATGGCATGCATCATCCTTGTAATCTTTAGAAGATTTCATAGAATATTTTGTTTAGATTTGGACTCTACATAGCTTACACAATCTTGGATGGATTTGGTTGACTTTGGTAAGATTTTGGTAATCTTGTTGTCAGACCCCCACGGTACCAAAATGGTACACGGGCGGAACCCTTTTGAGGGTTCCGTGGTCCGTGGACGCTCCTGTCCATTTTGGCTATAAATAGCAAGCCAAACCAAGTTGTTTAATCATCCCTTCAACACACTTTCTCTCTACCCTTCTTGCATTATTTAGATCTGTAGATAACAATGTAGAAACATACATCAATCACCCTCACCATCACATGATCATAATGCTTCTAACATTCATCTTTGTTGTAAGCATACTCTACATCTTGATCAACCAAGGAAAGCTTGGAGATCTAGCCATTCCCACTCATCACAAGCTGAAGATCTATCACAACAAGTTTAGGGAACTTGTGATCTTCATCATGAAGGCTTCCTATCAATGGAAGTTCATTTAGAAGTAGTTATTCATATCCATTAGACATTTGTGTCATGGATCATTAGTGTAAACATCATTGCATCATAACAACACTTTCACCAAACTAGATTAGATGGTTTATGTGTTTGTGCCATAAAACACAAGGTTTATTATGTTGGGCCATAAAACATATTGGGAGTGGTTGTACCTTGTAAAAGAACTCGACATCTAGCTTAGTGTCGGAAATATTGTATAGGCGACGTTAGGTTGGTTCTACCTCGAACTAGAACCCGATATTTAGCTTTGTACCGAAAAAGTGTAAGCGGCGATTGTAAGGTTTTCTCCACGAGAAGGGAGCTTGTTGATTTAGTGAAGTAACTCTCGAGTTGGGTACTCGGGAGTGGAGTAGGGCGGAAAGAGATCCGTGACCGAACCACTATAAACCTCGTGTTCGGTTTGACTTTCCTTTCTTTATCTCTTTACTTTTATACTTGCACTATAATATTGTTTGTGATGTGGTTTGATGTTCATGATTGTGTGACAACTTGGTTTACCATGCTTTATATTAGTCACAAACAATAATTGGTACTTTCATATTATAACAAGTTTCATAAGCGATTTGATACTAAAGATCTAAAGTTTTTAAACCAGAACGTATTCACCCCCCACGCTTCCACAATTGGTATCGAGCCACGAGCTCGTGATTTTCAAAACAAATGGTTTTAAAATAGAGTACGATCCATGTATCAAATTACCATTGAAGCGAAAAATAATATGAAAAATGCTTTGCTTATTATACTTAGAAATTTTGTTGTTAAATGTAACTTTGTATACAAGCTTGAAGGTTTTCTTGAAAAGTAAAATAAAAAAAGTTTGTTGAAAGATCTAGTAAGTATTGTATTGTGTGCTCATAGAAAATTTACGAAGAAATATGATTTTAAAGGAGTGTTTGGGATAACTATAAATCTAGTTGAAAAATCACCTCCGTAAATGTTTAAGATAAGTTACATAAGTAGATATGTTGTTAAATATGTGTATTATATGTTTACTATGAAATCTAGTAAGTCGCACACGTTTTCTCTATGTCAAATACTAGTTTTGGTGAATCTGTCTCGAGGACCACGGCACCAAATCTTATAAAGGGCGGATCCTTTATTTGGTTCCGTGGAATCCGTCTCAGACAAGATGCAGCTTTTGAGCAACTTCAAAAATCATAACTAATTAATCGTAAGTCCGCATTTAGTCGAGCCACCTATCATTTTAAAGGAATTGAGTCTACTTTCATTTAAAAATACTCTCATGGCCTGAGTCTAAATTTAAATAAGTGAAATAGACCAAATACTACAGATGTCTAAAATATCGAGTTTCGTTGAACATAAAAACTCAAATTTTGAATCAAGCAATTTGTTGGTATTCTTAGAACTTTGATACAACTTCCTTTGAAACTAAATAATTTGGTAATATGTTTAAAGGAAACTAATCAAGCTTGGTATACATCGTCATATTTAAACGCAAAATGACGAAAAGTGTTTTTCTTGTCATACTATGCTAAATGACCACTTGTTTATGTTGTTTGCATATATGTTGCTTGCTTATTTTCAAATTGTTGTTTTTACTTGTTTGTTTGCATAATATAAGTGTCAATCTTGCCATGTTATTTATTCGCTTGCTTGACGATTTCTTGTTTATGCACAATAGGACTTTGCTAGATTTTGTGCACTAAGTTGGAAAATTGTTTTACCATCGCTTGTAGAATTAGATTACTTTCTTTGCATAGGTTATACTAAGATCTCGCATAACTTATGAAATGTCATAACTCAATTATCAATGAATACTAACGAAATTAGTCAAGTACTTTGAAATGGAGTTTTTAAGAGAGTGTTTGGTACAAGGACAAAAACAATGTTTTATGATGTCATTTATGTGTTCTTGCTTCGTAGGATGATAAACTAACTTAAAACATTGATGTATGCTAACCGGTTCATGCAGGGGGATAGCACACGGGTGTTATCAAATTTTACCCATTTTCACTTATATGTGAAAATCGTCACCTTGTTCAAAATCAATGCTCCATTATATTTGTGTATGCTTATTGACTGCTTCTAACTAGAAATAGTTAATGCCATATGTTTTGAGAAAATTTCGTGTTCGAAAAGTCCCCGACACCTAAAAAATGGGTTCAGAAGATTTACGGTCTCCACGGACCGACGGCACCATTAATTTGGTTCCGGCCGTTATGGATTTTGGTACCGCCATTCCTATACAAGCGACCAAAGGTACTAATTTAAGGGTTCCTACTGTAAAGAAATGGTGCCGTGAATCCTACGGTAAGTTATTGAATTTTACTAAATCCCTCAATCTAATTTACCAAACTTCGCTTCTAGGATAGTTGTTAATGCATATCTTTCATACCTCACTCAACACATCCTCAATAGATTAACTTAGGATGTTTGACATGATTTTAGACACTTCCATCTCATTAGAAACTACCATCTTTATATGGATTAACATCAAATCCATGAACTTAGTTTCATAAATCGACACATTCAAGATGATCATTTTCACACCTTCATCATTACTTTTCCTCAAGCTTAGCATTTCTTAAAGCAAAGTCAAAATGACTAAATCCTTAACCTCAAATAAGCCACTTAAGAAACCACTAGGATTAGCATTCGATCTTGTTGCTTCATTAACTTGAACTCTTCATCCTCAGACTCATTACCTCTCAACATCTCATCACCCATTCAAGATGTGAACTTTTCAAACTTGAGTACTCCAACTCCACCACCAAAATCACCCACCATCATCCAAAACACCTTCACTAGCAAAGTCTCCAAAGCTTGCACCTATCAAACTTTGTACAACACCACCAACATCTCCTCACCCGTTTGTGGATGACTTAGATGACTTACCGAGACTAACAACTGACTCATTATTTGCAAAGATATCATACACAAGTCTATCATATGACTATAGATATTGTTTTGTATCTACATGTATTGCCTCACTTGGTTAACATGAAAATAATGTGTCATCCTTCGAGACGATAAGTATTTACATAAAGTCATAACTCACACGTATGTTAAAGACATACTATCAAGTCTTGTTATCCTTGAGTTCAATCTAAGCTCAACAAATTAGGATTGACAACTTAAGTATTTCATCCGAAATATTCAAGTATATGCGACTTACGATTGTAGTCATTAAAAGTCATTTCCGAAAAATCAACACCCAAGTATTTTAACAACACATGTTGAAACACTTATCCAAAACAAACAACCCATTGTGCCACTTATCCCTCTTTGACACCTACTATCCCTCTTCCATCTTTTGGCACCATTAAGCGTATTGCTCATGATTTTCCAAGAGCATCCTTTAAATCAAACGCCCTTTCAAGGTGAACCTATACCTCAAATTTCTAAGCTTCATAGACATGACCAAAACTTCAAGCACTTCACCCACTAGTTGTAGCAACCAATGAATCATAAGAATTAGTATCCGTATTTCTTTGTGTTCAACGTCTATGGACAAATAATCAACCTAAGTACTCCCATAGCACAACAAACCCCTACATCACCACATCCTTATTTAGACACACTAGAAGACCTACCACCTAGATCAACCAATCCACCATCCTTACCATCATTTGAATTGCTGAGTGTATTAAAAAGCCTTTGTGTCCAACACTTGTATCAATCAAATGCACGTTTGAACAAACTCAACAATCCTTTCCCACATATAAGGACTTAGATAATTCATTATGGCTAGAACCTCAACTATCAAATAAGCATGGTGCTCTTGGTAATTGTTGTCAATGTCCACTAGGTATAAGTAGTACTACCTTCACAAATTATCAAAGTATTAGTAATACTTTGTCGTTAAACTTCGTGATAAATTTCGTTAAACCTCAAATCAACATTTTAACAACATATGTTAAAATGCAATCTCAAAGCCAACATCATACACCCAAGCAACAATGACTCTCTGAGGAGTATACATAAGAAACTCGAGTGAATTCATCTTGTCATCATCTAGTGAATATAATCTTGAGACCAAGTTTATTTAGATGGGACTATCCGATTCAAACACTTTGGCTTCATATCTTCATTTAGGAAAACATGATGTTTTGAAAACATTATGCCTAAGAAATCATGCTAAGTATTCATCTTGTTAAAAAGATATTGTATATCCATTATTCTCTCCTTGCGACATAAATGGTTGTGTTACAAGAGATTTCAGTACACCTCATTAGCTAAATGATCTTGAAACGAACAAGTTCTATGAACTAGCGTATCCAATTCATCTTGTCATACTTATCTTCATAAGCATGATAACTTTATCCCATGCGATAATCTCATTTGTTGAAAGATACTATTTGTATCCATTTCCTTTCAAACGTACATCATAACCTAACCTTGCTCAAACCTTGTGCACATCCAAGGTTAAAACTACACATCTTTAGAACATACACATAATCTATTGAAGTTAGTAACCTTGTTTAGATTCTTGTCAAATAAAGTTCCAAAGAGCTTTCTTGAGAACATTCTTAATTTAACATATTCCATTCCCTAGTCTTAGATAATCAAATCACTTTTAAAGTATACACTTCGACGTAAAAGATGTCATCCATTAGATCATACAATTAGCTATGTAATTTGAACAACCTTAGATTCTAAACACAAGATTAAAACATATTGTGTATCAACACACCATTGTTAAAATTCATGTGTATAACATGACATCTTCATCACCTTAGTTATATTGCATATTAGTTAAGTCACATTAAGTCAGTATTGGTAAACTATCATCTTTATGCACTTTAATATGCAAAGTAGGAGTTTCCATTTTTCAATACGAATGACTCATGGAGAACCTATTGCACTAGAAACTCAATTTGACCTAACGATTGAATTGCTTCCTTGAAAGAAGTTGGGTATGTGGAATCACCCGTAAAAATGGTCGTGTTTAGCCTTAATTGAGCACCGCTAGTAATAGTCTCATATTCATTCTCCAACTTGAAAAATCTGTTTTCCTATACTTGCCTAAAGTAAGTGTTAAAACATTGATAGTTTGCCTTGCCTTAGGAATACTAATCAAACAAGTAGTATATATGATTTTTCCTTTAAAACCACTTGCATTGCACCTACATGTGTTGATTACATGTTCTTGTTTGATACGATAAGTTGATTTGACATTATCTTAGTGTTTGATAATAAGTCAAATGTGTAAACCTTAGTACGGTTTTATCTTTATAATGCTTGTATTCTTGTTTCATGCTACTAAACGTTTAAACCTAAACTTTATTTGCATGATACTTACTTTTGAATTATTTTTAGCATGATTAACATGTTACTTATGAACTCATAATATGCCATTTTGATACGTGGTAATTTTGATATGATATAATTGTGTTTGAAAGCTATTAGTTGGCATTCATTACATCTATGTGTAGTACGATCCTAATGATACATGCTCCAAATTGTTATGTCTTAAACATGGCTTGCATGAATCTTTCATCTTGTTTCTTTTGCTTCTTGTCACACTATTTGTTTGCTACGTAGCACATATAATCACAAAAGTGCTTTTGGTTATCATTTTATGTTCGAGTCAATCTATTTTAGATTGGCAACGCTAGTTGTAGAATCGATCATGACTACACATATTTTAAATTTAACAAATTTACGTTATTACTTTTATTATCATCTCATTTATTTATTTTTAAAAAAATAACCCAAACACAAGAGATCTCTAAGCTAGTGATTATATACTATAATAGACAAGTCTTGTTGTCCTATGATAACCATAAGTATGTTAACAAGAGTAAATTCCTGTTTGCCTCAAATATAAAAAGTTGGTCTCATACATATACTTTTATATATATATATATATATATTCTTTTCCCAAAATATATCTGAGTGGTTTGGATCGAAATGACTATGCTAGAAATTTGACACGTATATTAGATGATTAAAGTGCATTCTATGTAAGACTTGTGTGCTAGTGCAACATTTAATTTCTTGTGCGACTAAGGCTCAAAAGTTGTGCGACTCTTTCGATTTGTGTGATTGACGACCTATTTTTTATTAAATAGCTTTTCATAATTTTCTTTTAACTTATTTATTTATTTAATATTGTGGAGTGCACATGCCACCCACAATCACCCGACACCAAACGACTCACAACTCACCCGACACCGACGACCCACCATCTTGAAGGGTTGCATAATTTTTAGCCGCCAACAAGAAGAAATTAAATGCTACACTAGCTTTCATAAGTGTTATACAAGATGTACGTTAATCATCTAATAGAGGATACGTGTCAAATTTTTAATTGACTCAACAAGCTTTTTTTTTTTTAACAAATAGTCGCTCGTTGCCCAAATCAATTTTGAAAAAAACATTTTTTTTTAAAAGATATGTATGGGACCGACTTATCTTTAATTTGCTCTTTTTTAACTATACTTTCACAATGGTTGATAAAATAATGCAGTGTTTACCGAGTTTTGAAGCGTTTTTCAACTGGTGTCACTCATATATAATGATTTTATTAATAATTGAGTGTAAGTACGACATGAATGACATCTAGCCTCCAATAGTTTATTAATATACTCTATAATACTATTAAACGTTTTGTTAAAATACAACGTGATTCTTTTGAACGTGGATATCAAGTTGCCTTTAACCCCACAACCAACGTCATAGCTGACGATTTTTGTTTCTATACGAAACGATTAAGTTAACATAAAGTAAGGAGCATGCAATTAATTCTCATGGTTTACTTTAATCTCATTGTTTTATGAACATTAGTTATTGAGAACAGATATGCTAGATCTTGTCCGTTTTCCATTTGGAATATAGTTCATTTGATAGATAAGATCTGTAAAAGAATTAATAAGAACTTGCGAGTTTGATTTTTTCTGATAGCAAATTCACATACACACAATTTATACGTTGTCACAAATAATTCACGTAACACACAAATGTTCTAGAAAAGTTTTGAACACATAATCACTTAATTGATGACAATGATATCTCATGTAAATACTATTAGGCTGAAATCCCATGGATTTGAGAGTTTAATTTGTCCTCAATGGTTCACAAAAAGATGTAATCACTCAAACACTGATCTCGGGTGTTTTAAGATCGCTTATTGTTCACCCAAAAATAAATTTAAACCTCCTGGCGGGCTTATCACGACAATTACAATGAAAGAAAATAAACTCAAGAATCGAAAGTTTGATTATCATCGATGATCGATAATCAGAAAAGATGAAAGTTGAAGTATAAAGAAATTTTGATACATATATAACTTAAGGGTAAACTAGAAATACAACGATATTTTGACCAACACATAAAATGGTATTTGGATTTGCGTCGAATTGAAGTAACTAAAAGAATTCTTGAATTGATTTGTATTGTAGAAGAAAAACAAAAGGAATATTTGTTATCTTCGAGAAACAAATCATTTTTGAAGATTCAAAGGTACTCCAATTTATTCTAGATGGTCAATGTTTGAATATTTGTTATCTTCAAACACTTCCAAGATATTGTAATTACATCTTATGAACTCGTTTCAGCTCGTTTAGTTGACAATATTCTTTTTAAAAGGTCAAAGCAGATTTTTATTAATATGTTCAAAAGCAAAGGATTGAATCATTGAATAATAATAACCACCGAATATGATGACTTGAAAATATTCAATACCTCATACGAGCATTTTATATATTTTTCCTCTTTCGAATAATTTACATAAACATTAAAGATAGTAATAATAATAGAGTATTTTATATTTTATGTCACCTACAACTCTACAAGGGCCCTATCTAAAAATAAAGTTGATGTGGACTTGCGTTACAATCACCTAAACACAACATATAAACACGCCAAAACCATATGAATATCTTCAGGAGTATTTAGAGTCCCACTATTACGACAAACACCACTAACAAACTAAAACAAAAATATAACAGGAAACTTGAGAGTTAAGGTATATACATATACGGTTTGCATAAATGAAACCTTACTTTGTTGGATGCAATTTGTGACAATATTTTTTTGCATGTTTACTGGCATTATGTCTATTTAAGCAACGATTAATTGGGCTATAATCATGCCAGAAAGAATGAGTTGTTTGTTTTTCTGACGTTTGATTTGTGTACGCCTTTCCTTACGATCAAACGAGCTGAGAACTTTTTCTCGTGCTTGTTAGGATTAGTTGGTGTATTTATTTTAGGGTTAATGGTCTGAAAAAGACATCAATTTGTCACGTTTTACTATTGTGATAATAAACTCTTAATTTTCCTATTAAAATAAAAAGGTTTCTTAATGACCCTTATTATAACCAAAAAGTTTCTTAATGACCCTTATTATAACCAAATTTTTAATGACCTTTATTAAAGCAAAAATCCAAGAAATCACGCTTTTAACGACCCTTATTTTATCAACACTTGACCGGTCAATCTTTTCGCTTTTTTAGCAAAGAAGTCTGCGATTGTGGATTCAGACACCATTCGCTTTAGTGAATTAACCGTACATATGATCTTGTATGGTTTAATAATTCTCATCAACATCTCTATATACCAAGGGCTATTTTTCGCAATGATAATGGTCGATGCCCTCATCTCGTTACCTATCACCAACTATTTTAGCTATATTATCATGTACATTATTAGCTAATGTGCAAGAATATGTCTACTGAGACTTGTATTTTATATACTACCATGACACTTCAAGGCCCTCATACCTTGCAAGATATTATTACTGTAATACCTAAGGTGCATCTATTTTCTTCCTCAAGCATCAAGGTTTTAGGCAGTATATGCAAAAGTTGCAACACAGATATAATTTTACAGCCCGTAGACACAAGTTCAGGTAAAGATGCACTAAGTTAAATATATATTGATAGAAACAAGCATGATAAGGGGATGATAGCATTTTATTACACCGTTTTTGAAGAAAGGCATATATAACTAGCAGTTAAGTTGGTCTTCACAACCTGGATTGACCCACCCTGTGCACTTGGCCTGCAATAAGAAAATAACTTTCAAGATCTCAATGACATTTAAATGTAACAAACATTCATTCTAAAACACCATAATTCATGATTGATTGAAGAACATTCTATAATGAACTTGTATCTGTGCATCCTCCGACACATAGGTGTTGCCATAACTCCTAGTGGACTTACATGAGCTCTAAAACCAACGCAGATGCTCCTCCACCCCATTCCAAAAACCAACGCAGAACACATCCTGTTTTTGCAGAAACAGAGCACTCCATTTAAAAGCATAGCAAGTATGAAATAAACATACCCCAAGCAAGGTGCATCCGAGCACCACTATAGCCTAGTGGGTGCCCTAATGATACAGCTCCACCATGAGCATTAAGTTGTTCCTGTAAAAAAAAAGGGAGAATTTGAAAGGTTCCCAAATAATGTTGACAGCAGAATAGAATCCAAATCATCTTTTTATTCAACTATGACCAATTCCACAATCAAACAAGAATAAGTAAAACGTGATTTTGCGAATTTTTTGTTTTAATAAGGGTCATTAAGAAATTTGGTTATAATAAGGGTTATTAAGAAACATTTTTGGTTATAATAAGGGTCATTAAGAAATCTTTTTGTTTTAATAGGAAAATTAAGAGTTTATTGTCATAATAGTAAAACGTGGCAAGTTGATGTATTTTTCAGACCATTAACTCTTTATTTTATCAGTCCTATTACATTATCGACCACAAATGAGTACACATAAACACATAGTAACAAAGCAAAATACCAATGCGAGAGCAAAATTCAAATTGGTTATGATTTTGCTTGGGTCAGACTAACATTATCTTAAAGCTACGCGTAGATGTAACCACAAAAACTCGAGAAGGTTAACCACACAATTGTATATGCAAATACATTTTATGTAAAAAGAATATAAAATCTGTGGCACCCTGTAAACTAATAAGTAAACTGGTAAACTTTTTGTTGGAGTTGTTTATTTGTTTTATATAACAAAGACGTAACGTGAACATCAATTGAAGCAATCAAACCGTGACTCACAAGTCATATACTAATAGCCTAATTGGGTTGACTCTTTATTGTTGACCTGACCAACCAATTTATTGTTGACCTAACCAACACCAATAGAGAACTGAATAATTTCTGGTCAGTATACAATTTCACACTTGGAATTCATTCCACCATGGCATCATGTCGACACGTATATATACCATTTCAAATCTTCAATTATGAGAGACTCTTTCTAATGTACTAGCAAATATAAAAAGATGAAACTTCAATGCATTATAGTAGTAAATACAAACCCCATTAAGTTAATGATAGTACATATTGTCATTGATTAATATTGTCTTTGTGTTTATATGTGTAAAGATGAAGTTCGACACATGTATAACTAACTAAACACTTGAACACACTTTTTAATTTTAAGTTCACATATAACTGACTTGAGTGTGAGGTATGATTTAATCATTGTATAGTCACAATACTAGTAATCCACAAACATAAAACCTTTAAAGCTAATCTTTTAATTAAAAAAAAATAGAAAAAGTTCATAGAATGATAGAATTATTGCATTTTGCTTTATATAAACTTAGAAGAAACGAGTGTTGAAAACCCGCGATCTGCAATGATTCACTAAAGCGACACGCTTTGAACGACAATTAAACCTCGAAATGCTTTTTGCCAAGTTGTGAAAGATTATTAACGCTAAAGACTTACTGCAATGACACTCGAACCTCGTTTTTTTTAATTTGGAAAAATGTGCATTTAATGCACTTAATTGTGCTACAATGCTTGTGCAAAACTCACTCTTGTAAAGTGTGCATTTAATGCACTTGTTGTGCAAAACTCTTGTACGCCTAATAGTATATTGATATAATATAATGTGCGACGCAAAAAGGTACACAATTACGTTGGGCGGTTGGGCCATATAATTGTAAACCATATTTCGTGTGGAAGCAAATGCAATCATTTGGGCCCAACGCAGTGACGCAAAGTCATGTTGTTGGACATTTAAATTTAGCTCGGAATGCATGTTTGGTGTCTTGTTTTTTAGGTTCTAGGTTAACATGCAAAAATAACATCTATCTATCTATCTATACTCTCTAACAAGTAATATGAACCCGCCGCGATTTGATGCATTTTCGTGCGGTTTAATATAAAATACAGTTTTTCTACCTTCTTCTTCATCATTTTTTTCCAGATATACTAAAGGCTCACATTGTGACAAGTGTACACCATACTTATGAATAAGAACATTTGAAAAATCAGCGTGAATAATGGTTTTGATTTTAGAAGCATTTTCGGTCAATCGGCTTTGACCGAAAGAATTGTTACATTCCAGATGAGATATGATATACCTTTGGCAAACATAATGTTTTCCTAACATATCTTGAGCTATCATTAATTCTGAAAGTTGCTTTTAACTTTTTGAGTACAAAGTGTTAGATATATATGTCTGTAGGTGTCAAATCTTCTCCATCATTGTAGCTTTTTACCGAAACTTCATTCGATTTGATTAAATATCGTATTAACCAGAATGTAAATGAGAAAAAGGCTTCATTAAGTGAAGGAAGAATGGAAAGAACTCACAAGACAGTGTAAGTGAGAGTAGAGAAAGTTTATGTATAAAATTGTAATTAATTAATTAAGTATTTAGATTGCATTGCATTTTATAAATATAGGTATTTTAATTGAATAAAGGGTTAATAGTCGAAAATATATACTTCTTACTTTTCTTATTGTGATGAAACTTTTTTTCCTATTAAAACAAAAACTTTTTAATGACTATTATTGTATCCAAAATGCCACGTGGCAAAGTTAATTATCACTTAATAAACTTTAAGTATGCTTAACGTGGCATTTTTGTTACAATAATAGTCATTAAAGTTTTTGTTTTAATAGAAAAAAGTTT